>OY744524.1:75662167-75709667 GCA_963556195.1 Sepiola atlantica | reverse complement strand
AGCACTCGGACATTGGGGAGGTTTATTGCCATCCAAATTCCAGAGAAGGCCAATGGGCATTACCAACGAGAAATCGATGGTAAGCGTCTGTTGTGATAATGCAAATTCATTTGCAGTAGTTATTGAAAGAGGTGGAGAGCATTGGAAATCTGGGGAGGCTTCTTTTACTCAGACTCCATGGAACATCACTCGTGATTATAAGTGAGCAATCACTGATTACTGCCTGTGTGAGAACTCCTTGTGAGTACATCATCATCATCATCATCATCATCATAATAATAATAATAATAATAATAATAATAATAGCAGAAACCTTAATAAAACGAATAAATACGAAAATATTCTAGACCTTTCATAAATTGGACAAAAGAAAAGTTTAAGTATCTGAATAAAAGAACCAATTTACATATGACTATGCACAACACACTTCACTCGACGGATGTTACTGACTGACTCTGTGTAACATGAGGGGGTAAGTATTGAAACACATAATGTAGAGACGCTGATGACTGTCGCCAAAAGCACTATCAAGTAAACAATATAGAATGCAGTGAAACGGGAAGATAAAGGCGAGAAAATGAAATATGCTACAGACACAAACAAAGAGAGTATTGGACAAAGAAATGAATAAAGTTCTGTGAGACTTAATAATAAAAACGGGCAAAATCCAAGCAAGAAGACTGGGCGTGATACTAATCAACAGGAAGGAAAATAACTGCGAAATTATAGATTTTGCTGTCCGAACAAATCTCTGAGTGAACATAAAAGAAACGGAAAAATTAAGCAAATATATGGAGCTAGCAGGAGAGCTGAAGGAAATGTTGAACATTTTTAAAAAAACTGCTGTAATACCAATAATTGTATTAGCACAAGGAAGAGTTCCAAAAATCCTTGAAAAAAGACACGGAGGACTGACACTTTACAAATCCCAGTACTGAAAACATCCTTCTAGACTAAGGCAATTTTTAATTTTGTCTCAATCCAGAGTGCCTCTTTCAGGGTAGCTGTTTTTTCCCTCATTAAAAATCGACCTTATGGTCACAGGGTGAAGCTGAAGGGGCAGAAAAAAACGGAATAAATATGTGGTACGTTACCAGAGAACTTAAAGCCGTGTGGAGGGGGGTAATAAATAGAGAGTATGGTTGGGAAGTTAGTCCACTGAGAACTATGCAAACTGTTACATTGTGAACACACAAAGAAATGGAACAGACACAACCGAAGTATTGGGAAATGACAGTGATAACACATTGAAATATAAACATATAAACCCATTCGAGCTAGAAGACCGGGCGTTATAATAAACAAGAAGGGATAAAACTTCCAAATAAACTGACAAAATAATATAGGTTTATTTTTACTGTTGGCTCACCACTTATCAAGGCCAAAGGCCACTCGAGGATAAGGGTCAATCAGATGGAAACATCGTCAGCCGAAACTGACCAAATGCAATGAACTAAGCTTGATTACTTATAGGACGGTTCACGATAAGTACTGCTTGACATTAGATTTAAAGACGACTATGTTGTAGTCTGCAGGGAAGCAGTCCTGCGGTAAAATATTCCATAGATGGGAAGTATTTATTAAAATAAATAAAACCTTTATGTAAAAATGTATAGTTAATTATGACATTGCTTGATGGTGGCTGCTACATAGTTGCCCCGTGGTAAAGTGTTCCACAGATGAGTTCGTGAAAAAAACAACTGTCCATAAAAATTCCGGAGGAAGGAGGGAAGTTTTTTTTTCGTTGTGGTCAGAAGACTAGTTCTTGTTGTGAATGCCTTACAAGGAGGAACCTGAGTCAAGTCAAGCACCTTTCCTAAAAATAACTATAGAGTCGAGAGAGATTAGCAATGTGCCTTTTTTGAGAAAAGAGATGTAGGGAACAGAACACATCATTCCCACTAGATTCGTCGTCCTAGCTGATCACAGGGTGAAACTGAAAGAGGCAGAAAAAAATGGAATAAATACGTGGAACGTTGCGAGAGAACTTAAAGCCGTATGGAATATTAAAACCACCGTAATATCAATAATTGTATGAGCACCACGAACAGTTACGAAAAAACTGGGAAAACAATTATAAAAAATTGAAATAAAAGAGAAGATGGATACCATACACACCACGAAACTAATGAAAACAATGTTAAGAGAAATCCTAAAGTGCAGAAACCAATTTACATATGAAGTGTTTGAATGCAAAACGCGATAAATTCATTTTTTTAAATTCCGACATTAAACAATAAAAGGACGAACATATTAAATCTAGACTTCAACTAAAAGCTTACTTTAATTGGAAGCCTAAAGCAATTATGCCGGTATCATATTATGTAAAACATAATTTTGGGGTGTTGTCGAGTGTTGAAATGCAACACTATTTAAAGTTATAGCTTCGTAAATTTGAAAATATCGTTTGCATTCGAACTCTTCATATGCAGATGACCCTGACCAATCACAAGTAATTTGAAATAAAATGTTGCTGAAGCCTAACACAGCTAGAACTATAGATGGAGTATTGTTTAATAGTACGGATACATCCACTAGTACTTATTTGATGATTTACATTCACATGAAAAACGTTAGCGCATAAAAACCTGGTGACATCGAGGTAAGCATCGACTTGACTGTGGGAATTGATGAAAACGGATGTGGCGTCACATGATTCAAAGGGGGGCGTCAGTTCGAGTGGAAACCTTAGGGTTCAAACATGCCGTTTTAAAATGTTTTGATAAGAATCGGTTATAAACGAAGAAGCCAGGTCCCAGAATTCTGTAGCTCTGATATATTTTCTCCTCGCCACTAGCAGAGAGAAAGGCAACGTCAACAGCCGAATAAAATGGTCCTTCTCCAAATTTTTATCTAGTTTTTTTTTTTCTTTATGTTGTTGTGTCAACTTTGATTCCAGAGTAAGAGTGTACCCCCACGGAGAGGTAGCAACCAGGGGACGACAAGAGACGATTTTGAACAAAGTGCACTCAGTCTCAGAGAACCGCTAAGGTTGAGCGTTGAAAACACGAGGTATTGTTTAATTGTACTGTTTATGATTTGTTGATTTGCATCAATAACAAACATATATTTTATTTGATCGTGGCATGCGAAACATTAGACCTTTCCTTGAACAACAATATATTGAAACGAACTTGAGTATATGTGTGAAAAGAATTATAAGCTAACCCCCATCCCACACACACGCACACACACACACACATATATATATATATATATATATATATATAAAATGTTTATAAATAAATATTATTAATACCTACAGACGCTAACGTTTGAAGCTCATTGCTCTCATTAGTGCAGGAAAATAACAATTTCAGATGGTCGGGCGACGCGAACCCGGTTCACATAGTCAGCTTAGAATCTGCAAGCAGTCGCCATATCAACTCGGCCACAGGAAACTGGTTAAGGCAAATTAAGATCTATATGTTCGTAGAAGCGGGCACAGACAAAAGAATAGTTGAGAGTGTTGGACGAACGTATTCGGAACTTCGCTTTAGAACTGTTGACAGTCTATTTTTAACATCCCCGAGAGTGCTCTACTTTTAATTTCTGAAAGGAGCTTATTATAATATTCTTATAAATAAATATTATTTATACTAACAGACGCTAGCGTTTCAAGCTTATTGCTCTCACCAGTGCAGGAAAGTAGCAATTTCAGGTGTTTATGGCCTTTGGGCCTTGATAAGTAGTGACTCTTTAGTAAAAAGACAACTTTTTCACTATTCTTTAAAATAGTTTTATGACGATAATAAATAGAATAATGCAGTTTTAGGGGGTTTTGTACATTTGTTCCACCTGTAAAATAATGTCATATATATATGTGTGTGTATGGGGGGGTGTTGGAAATACGGAAGATATATTCAAATCACAACTGGAATGGAATGAAGATTATTCGAATATTAAAAAGAATTGCTGTCACTACGATTCCAAGAAAAGTCATCGGTTCTCATCAGCGTGTAGCAAAAAGAATGCAGAAAGAGAATTTTACTCATAATAGGCTCGAAACTCACTCACTGCCACCGGCTTTGCCAGAAGCCTGGGACACTGACATATAGCTATGTCAAGTCCTCGAAGAAAGAAGGACACCGGGGAAATATGAACCACAGAGGACATGGGTGTCAGGAAGATGATTGAAGTGGTTCGACACGAGGCCATCGAAGGAAAAACAAAAGTCCAAAATGTAGTGGGACACATGGATCAAACTCCCCAATCTCGGATGTACTTTGAAGATTATGGGTAGATCCACAACTGTTTCTGAGGGCGGGTAGAAATTTTATATCAAAAATACTCAACAATAAGGTGTAAGAAAGGCACGTGTTCACAAAAAGGGTATTTTATATAGATATCAAAACAGGTGGCTTACAAAGGTTGAAAAGAGAATACCTGTGCTGATGTTAAATGTATTTGCAAAACAAAACGGATCCAGAGAGATTTGTAAGGCAATAAAGGTTTTGGTGAATACAAAAGACGTCAAGATAGTTTTAAGTAGCGCCACTAAATATGAGCAAACACGTGTTCGAATGTTCAAGGGGGAGTGAACTCTATACAAACGAAATACAAATATAAAGAATTAAATAGAAGGAAGGAGGATCGGCTGAGCTAGGGAGAAAAGTTTAGTCGACAATTAAGTGCTATGAAATATTCACATGACAGAACAGCCGTAACTAAAATCTTTACATCTTAACTGAAGATCAATTAAATTTTCCCTTTATCTACGCACGAGAGTCTCTTAAGTGGATTTGATAATTTCACACAGACTCATTCTGATTGGCTCAAAAATACGCATTTACATTTATTAATCCAACCTGAAAGTCTGTGCCGAACCATCTGCGCACAAACGATTTTAGGTACTTTTATTTTGCATCTCAAAGAGTAAGCTTTCGCTGCTACATGTCAACTCCAAGTGAGTTTCAATAATACTTAAATAAAACGGAGAGTACTGGAATATCTGCAGAGATTTACTTAATGAGTTAGTGTATCTGTATACTTTTCTTATGTGAACTTGTAGATTGTATATGCATCAGGTTGTAACAAAAATCCAGTTCGTGTTTTATTAACGTAAATCTCTTGTTAGATTTCAACTTCACAACTATATTTAAAAGATACTGAAATCACTAAATAATATTTCATTTTATTTATACTTTTGTCAATATTATTTTAATTAAATGCAATTAAAAAATGTTCAACCTTCACTCTATGCAAATAATACATTTGTTGTGTTCTACATGAATTTTTAAAAGAAAATAGTGCAGCAACTCCTAAAACACTTATGTCGATGGCGTAGTAACTGAAATAATTTACAGGAAATGGTTTACATGATTTGGAAAAGACTGGTTCTGTCATATAAAGAGTAAAGGTGACAAAATGAATGTGCACTCATAAAACTAAACTTAACGAATTCTACTCCAAATTCACACAAACCACAATATACAAGGGATTAACATTGGCTAACAAACACATTAAAATCTACTATTATTCAACAAATAAAAGTTAAAATGCACTTTTGACGTGATAATGGGTGCTTTTGATAGTGCATAAACGTAAACGTTAATAGCAGTATGATAAACTATAAGTTAGGACGATATAGAACTACAGAGATGATGGCATAATGATAATAGAAAATGATAACGGGTCAAAACATATAAAACTAGAAAAGAAATTACTAAGATGTGACTACAAATAAGATTCGATATAGTAACTAACCCAAGCCAACAAACTTGTACTTTTAACGGCTATCACCTTAGCCTAGTTAAGCCGGATTTCTTCCGAATAAGTACAATGTCTCTAACTATCGCAGCACACTTCTGATTCTGAGCTAAGTCATACGATATGGTTAGCCAATCCTGATTCTATAGTCGAATACTAACTACTTATAGGTCTGATAGTGGTGCTATATCCCCTTTGATTTTCGTCGCCCAGATATTCAACTGCTTACAAGCACGGTTGCACCAACTATGTATATAAGAGGTGAGAAAGAACTCGTGGATGAGCTCCCCGTCGCCGAGTGGCATGCCTGAACAATCCTAGATGACGTTGGAGAAAGAGGTTCGGCAAGAGTCAAAGATTCAGTTGTACACGTAAAGCTTGAGCTTACCAAGATTGTCGCTCTCATTCGCCATTTGTTTTGTAATCATAGAGAAGGATATCATCCACATCATAGCCTGAGAGCTACGTCCTTTTGTGGCCGTTGATATCTCCCGTCGACACCACAGTCGTCGACAAACACATTAAAATAACAACCAATGAAGAAACAGCGGAAAATCCCTGCTATTCAACAAATAAACAGCGTGGATAAAGAAAGGTGAACAGAACACTTCGACCTAACAATGGGCAGTTTTATGGTGTGTAAAACGTTAATACATATATTAATAATTATTATTAAAAAAGGATGATATAGGACTATACAGAGATGATGGCCTAATGATGATATGAAATGTTGACAGACCCAAAACCAATAAAACTAGAAAAGTAATTACAAAAGATTTTACCACGGATATTATTCGATATAGATATAAAAACTTATCTAAACGAAGTAGACTCGTAGATGTAACACTGAAACGACAAAAAAACTCATGTAGAAATAGAAACATAATTTGATTTAACCAACCATTCAACAAAAATGTGGAGGATATAGTTTCTCAGACTAATAAATAAATGTTTCAAAACATCGAAATATTTAGGTAAAATATTGAACAAGAACACACTCAAACTTAGTTAAAGTTACACGGTAATTATGCTATGAATAAAAGAAAAACAAAACTAAGACATCAATTTAGAATGTAAAAGAAATGCCCCCAAAAGTGTATGTTGAAGGGAACGTTCAAATGTAATAAACTGTTGTTCATAAACTAACAAACGAATGTCGGCGTGTTATGTATCAAACTTTAATTCCAGTAATAATTCCCCCACGGAGACGATCGGGAACAAAGAACCTCAGTCACGGGAGGAACAAACAACACGAGGTAGGAGTTAATTGTGCTGTTATGATTTGTGATTGCATTGATATTAACCCATGTATTTTGTTTGGTTGTGGCTTGTGAGGTATTTAACCCTCCTCCCGAATGTAATATAACATCACTTAGCCAAAGCCATAAACATCTATACTTTTAAGTATACAACAACTATAAGCTATTATCGCTCGTCGCGGTGTATACAATTTAGTATACAACAACTATAAGCTATTATCGCTCGTCGCAGTGTATACTATTTAGTATACAACAACTATAAGCTATTATCGCTCGTCGCAGTATATACTATTTAGTATACAACAACTATAAGCTATTATCGCTCGTCGCAGTGTATACTATTTAGTATACAACAACTATAAGCTATTATCGCTCGTCGCAATGTATACTATTTAGTATACAACAACTATAAGCTATTATCGCTCGTCGCAGTGTATACTATTTAGTATACAACAACTATAAGCTATTATCGCTCGTCGCAGTGTATACTATTTAGTATACAACAACTATAAGCTATTATCGCTCGTCGCAGTGTATACTATTTAGTATACAACAACTATAAGCTATTATCGCTCGTTGCAGTGTATACTATTTAGTATACAACAACTATAAGCTATTATCGCTCGTCGCAGTGTATACTATTTAGTATACAACAACTATAAGCTATTATCGCTCGTCGCAGTGTATACTATTTAGTATACAACAACTATAAGCTATTATCGCTCGTCGCAGTGTATACTATTTAGTATACAACAACTATAAGCTATTATCGCTCGTCGCAGTGTATACAATTTAGTATACAACAACTATAAGCTATTATCGCTCGTCGCAGTGTATACAATTTAGTATACAACAACTATAAGCTATTATCGCTCGTCGCAGTGTATACAATTTAGTATACAACAACTATAAGCTATTATCGCTCGTCGCAGTGTATACAATTTAGTATACAACAACTATAAGCTATTATCGCGCGTCGCAGTGTATACTATTTAGTATACAACAACTATAAGCTATTATCGCTCGTCGCAGTGTATACTATTTAGTATACAAAAACTTGGATGGCCAAACAGGTGATTTTAATTCTAACAATTGTTGCATGGCCTATCGCACCAGAATGAAATATAGGCTTCCTATCTGAGGGGTATTTGCAGTTAGAGCGTATGGATTTTAGACAAACAATAGCAAATATTGACCTATACCATAACATGTATGGACATGTTGAACGAAGCGCTAGTTTGATAAACACATGTACACATCCCAATTAAGGGCAAGCGAGGAAAAGGCAAGCAGAGAAAGACTTGGAATGACTCAATCAAGGATGACCTCAAGCGATGGCAAATCGAAAGCAACGCAAATGATAGAGTTTCATGAAGAAAGTCACTTGGTGCCGTCAAAGACGGTAATGAGACGGAATATATATGGTTTGTGAGTTTTTCAGTTGTAACTGTCTACACATGCGTATAAATGTCCGTTATATAATAGGCTAGCAGTGTGATCCAGCGTTGCACGTGTATTATATACAACTAGCAGGAAGATCTGGCGTTGCTCGGGATCGAATGAGGTTCACTACTATGTACTTTTTCACTATGATTATAACATCATATTACTGTCTTTATTTTTACTGCCACCTCCTTCTGTTTCACCCTGAATATGTCGGAAGAAGCTGAAATGTTGGAAAACTCTCTGAATTAGTGTCTTATACATATGGTTTAAATTTCATTAAAATCGAATATACGTATTTGAAGTTTTAAGTGTTGTCTGTCCACATGGGTCATTTAAACGTGGGGGCGCGCAGATATTTGGCACATAAAGGGTAATGTAGAGATTCGGAACCACTTCCATTGTCTTCTCTCGGAGAATGTTATACATATTATATAAATTTCGTCAAAATAGGATATATTTGAAGTTATAAATGAGGTCGCCACCCCCTACTATATCTCTTACGTTAGGAGGGTACGTAGAGATTCGGAACTACTTGCATGTTTTCATCAAATAATTTTATACATATGATTTAAATTTTATTAAAATAGGATATATTTGAAGTTTTAAAGAGATTGTTCCCTCATATCTCCCCTTAGGGTGCACTTAGAGATTCGGGAACACGTCCATTGTAAATTTTACATAGAAATACATGGTTAGATTTTATGTAAATTTTCTAACCTTTCTTTCTATAGGGAACATACAAACATGACACATACCAACACACATTAAGTTTTATATAGAGAGATAATACTCTTGGTTGGTAAAACCGTCTCGTGTTCGTTACATTACAAAGTAAAAGCATTATTTGAAAACATCGCTATTTCTCAAATGATAGGGTTTCTTAAAGAAACTAATTTGTACAAACATATTTAGTTTAGAAAACAGTACAAGCAAAATGACATCTGACAAGAAACAAATAACAATTAACCTGGATAGAAATGTGAATTATCTTGTTACCAAGCAAACAATTTGAAAAACTCTCTTCAAAAGAATGGCCCAAATAATATCTTTAAACAACCTAAAAGAAACATTAAAAGCATACCAAAATTTAAAAATTAAACAAAATCACTATATATATTATACATAGTCAAATCTAACACTCTAAAAACAACTTCACAAAAATAAACATTGTAAAAAGTGTCTGATTCTGAAAAAAAAACTGTTTGACCTGGGATGACCTTATAATGGCTGAAAGTTCGTTAACGCCAACAAACAAAGAAACATTAGAAAGCTCAACGGAAAAATATTTAAAAGTCACATCTTTCCAGGTATTCAGGATAAATCATTTGCCATTATTTATTTATATAAATAATTTCACGTGTATCATATTAAAAATAACATCAGAAAATTACGGATTAAAACATCTCAGTTATTTTTTATTAACTCTTACTTTTAAAATACTAACAATAATATCACCGCATTATGTTGTTTAATTGTTTTAGTTTTTAATTACATACTTTACTTAATTAGCAAATATTTTCGGCATATAATTTTTACATATATGTGTTTCCGACAAACTCTTTCTACGAAAATATTGAATTAATATATATATATATATATATATATATATATATATATATATATATATATATATATATATATATATATATAATTATTTAATAATAAATATTTAATTATTATCTACATCCGTATACGTTTCGTTTTTGCGGAATCATCAGTGTAGAGATAACCATTAAATCCGGTCGCACAAATTTAACCCAGGAACGAGAGTTGTTTGTTTATAACTCTAAATCTAACAAATTAACAGATTAGGCCGGCATGAATCAGAAATCATCCGAAATAAACTCATTTATGCCAATAAGCGGACATTTTTATAAGCAGTAATCAAAGAGTGCTCTACATAAAGGAATATATATATATATATATATATATATATATATATATATATATATATATATATATATATATATATATATATATATATATATATATATATATAAAGAGAGTTGATCACATTTTTGAAAATTGTTTGATAAGGTATAAGAATTTTTTTACAGAAATTAGAAACCACAAACAATTGTTGTTTTTTTTTAATGAATAAAATTCATCTATTTATAAACTGAGACTTTCGGCAAAGAAACTTGTCTTCAACAGAGCTAGACATTTTCTTCTTTTTAACATTTTCATTTCGCTGGTATTTGCCCCAGGGGTGAGCCTCCTGTGATATTAATTATACTTTTTTATTTTTTCAATTTTTCTGATGGTCTTTTTGTATTAAAATTTAAAAAATTAATAAATGTTCCATTGGTTTCACGAACGTTTTTGATTCTTTGTCGAATCATCCTCAAAACTTCTTTAGACTATATATATATATATATATATATATATATATATATATAGAGAGAGAGAGAGAGAGAGAGAGAGAGAGAGAGAGAGATGTGTGGTTGTATATATATATATATATATATATATATATATATATATATATATATAGTCTAAAGAAGCTTTGAGTAATTTATAAACGAAGAAAGAAAATGCAATTTAAATTCCTATGGATACTAAATACGTTTAACATATTGCAGACTTAGCACCTACAGAAGCCTACTTACCGCTTGAAAATTTACAAATACAAAAGGGGATTCAACTACATAACAGTGAAACACAAACAAACGAGCTTAACTTAAATTGTGAAATAGAAAAAGGGGATCATATATATAATCTTTTCTTAATGAATATTGTTAATATATATATATATATATATATATATATATATATATATATATATATATATATATATATATATAAATATATTTCATCTTCACCAAGAATGATCCGTGCAGATCTATATATAACTGTTTATGGTGATCGCATGATTTGAACCTTGTTCCGCAGTAACAATTGATTGTCAATGTGACCACCGTAACATACGAAATTAGAGAGAAGGAAGTGTTATTTATCATTAAGAATATATTAAATCTCAAAAAGTGGCCAATTTCCAAGGAAATAATTTCGCATTATTGTTTAGAGAGAAACTTTTTCATGTTTTTATCAAAATAGAGAACTTTAATAATGAATTACTGTGTGTTAATAAATATTATTTTTGATATACGCATACATATTTGTTTCATCTTCACCAAAAAATCATCAGTATGGCTCTCCACGACTATTCCACTAGTCGCATGGTTCGAACCATTGACTGCCAAGATCCAACGCGCTAATCTATGCGACGGTCGTGTTAGTCGTATGAAATGACAGAGAAATATACCCTATTTATCGTTAAGAACATAGTAAGTCTGAAAGCGTTTTCCGTTTCCAGGGGAAAGAATTTCATTATTACTTGGATAGAATTGTTTTAATCGGAGAGACATACATACATACATACATACATACATACATACATACATACATACATACATACATACATACATACATACATACAGGCGAATACACTTCATCTATATCCAGATATTAATTATATCACCCCCTAATTAGTACAATCGTAATCCTCCGAATGCATGCGCTAAATCAATGTGATGTAAATAAGTGGTATTAATAACAAAAGCCATAATAACACTAATAATAATAATAATAATAATAATAATAATAATAATAATCATAATAATAATCATAATAATAATAAGAAGAATAATAGCAAGAAACGCCATAAGCTCCCCCGTTCTCCTTCCCCACTCTCCCCTCACCAGCAAAAAAAATAAAAATTAAAAAATAAATAAAAAATAAAAAATGGTACCAGCCAAGGCTGACACCACACAAAATATTTGCATAGGGTCAAGAATGATGAGAAGACCGAGGTGAGACAGCACAAACCAGACCTCCACTGGAAGTGCAGAGAGTGCTGGGACCTTGGGGAGGCTTATTGCCACCCAAATCCCAGAGAAGACCAATGGCCTTTACCAGCGAAAAATCAATGGTAAATGGCTGTTGCGATACTACAAGGTTATTTGCGGTGGCTATCGAAAAGAGGTGGAGTATACTGGAAATCTGGCGAGACTTGTTGTGAGCAATCACGGATGGCCTATGTGAGAACTCCTAGTGAATACAAATAATAATAAACAATAAACATGTGAGCAGTATCACTAATAAGATACTCTAGACCATTCATAGGTTGGACTAAAGAAGAACTCAGACACCTTTACCAGAGGACTAGAAAATTAATGACCATGCACTACACTAAAAAGACGATACGGACAGACTCTACATGAAAAGAAACGAAGGGGGAAAAAGAATTGGTAAGTAAAGAAGACTGTATGGAAACACAAAAAAGAGCTGGAGAAATACATAACTCAGAACACGGAAATACTAATCACCACAGCAAGAGGCACCGTTCCAACGAGAAACTCGGGAAGCACCGAAACCAGAAATAAAAAGACAAGAAAAGAAAAATGTAAAGAAAAACAACTACATGGACGCTTCATAAGACTGACAATAGAAGAAACCAACGAAAATAGCTGGTCATGGATCAGAAAAGGACACTTGAACAGAGAAACGGAATCTTTACTGTTGGCTGCACAGAACAATGCGATTAGGACAAACTACAATAGCTAAAATAGATAAAACACAGGAAAACAGTAAATGCAGATTATGTGGACAAAAAGAAAAAACAGTAAATCATATAAGTGAATGTAGCAAACTCGCCCAAAAAGAATACAAGAACAGACATGACTGTGTGAAGAAAGCAGTACACTGGAAACTGTGCAAACGATTGAATTTCGAATACGCAGACAAATAGTACAAAAATAAACCAGAAACAATACTGAAAAACGAAAAACACGAAATCCTCTGGTAGATTATATATATATATATATATATATATATATATATATATATATATATATATATAGACATGTACACAATCTATGACACTGGCATGTCGATGTTATCGATTTACAGCTGTAAGAAACTGAAATCTCATCAGGAAGAATAAAAATCTGATCATTCCCTTAGGTCATATTTGGAAATATATATATATATATATATATATATATATATATATAGATATATATATATAGGATGAGAACTTATCAATGACAAGTTCGCTAGGAAATCATTAGGCTAAATGATTTCCTACATGAATGAAACATGGACGCCTCTGCGTAGCTAACTTGCTATAGATATATTTCCATGCTACTGCTATACTACTAAGCTCTTCTCACTGTTGGAGTAAATACTAAAAATGTATACACAATATATTATATCACCTTGTAATATTATCTGTGTAGATACAGGAAATAGTAAAAGAATTATATATATATATATATATATATATATATATATATATATATATATATATATATATATATATATACATACATATATATATATATATATATATATACATATATATATATATATATATATATATATATATATCAAACATGCTTGTTTCAGGAAGAGAACAGAAATTATGGTAAAAATAAAATAAATATACCGAAATATATATATATATATATATATATATATATATATATATAAAGTAAAGTAACACAGAATCACATAACTACTCTACACACTATATATATATATGGTGTGGATGTGTGTGTTGCTTACACCTGATATATATATATGCACGCACCTGTGAACGTGCGCTCGTACAGATAAGCACGCTTATCACGTCGTCGCACGGCACGTGCTTAAGCACCAAGTGTGTTATTTTAAAGTTACCTGTCCCGAAGTCATACAAAAATAAGGGTCTTAAATAAGTATGTGTGCGCGTAGCGCGAGAAGATATGATTGTCACCGCGAGCGTCTTCTCCATTTCGCGCGTGCGCGGTAAAAATCCTGGAATTTTTAAATAAGTGTCCTTTTCTATTTGTTTTGTCTTTTGTTGTTTTATTTTGTTTGTTTTTTTTATGCTTTTTGCTTCTATTTCAATTTATTTTTTAATTTTTATTCTTTGTTTCGTTTTCTATGTTTTCTTTTTTCTTCTTTTTCGTTCTGTTTTTTTTTTCGGGGTTTTTTTTTTCGCGATGTTAGCTATACAATTGCATGAAACGCAACCTTGAATTATGAATATCATAAAAGAAAGAACCAAGAATGTGCACGCTGAAAGAAGGAACGAAGGAGAGGATTGTGAAGGAAGAGGAGGAGGTTGATGAAAAGAGGGAGTAGCAGGAATAAGCGAAGAGCGTTAAAAAAAAAGAGAGCAAAGACAACAATGGAAAATCGGAGAATGAAAGAGAGCGGCAAAATATTATGTAGAGAAAGGAAAGCAAAGGTGCAGGCAGTAAGAAGATCAGAAATTGTGATGAAATGATTCACGAAAGCAAAGGAAGAGTACATGAACAAAGACAAGACTAAGTAATAGAAAGAGAAGACGAATAACAAGAAAAGAAGAACAAGAAGAACGAGAAAGGCTTGAAACTGAGAAACAAAATAATTCATAAAACGAATTAATTACGAAAAAGTCGTGCGCTTAATTATCTTTTCTTTTTTGGTCACAGCAAATATTTTCGCGCGCCTTTCCGCGAGAGTTTATAAGATGATACAAAATTATAATGATTTCTCGTAAATTTAAACAAACATCTTTAAATAGTAAATTCGATGGTAAAATAGCACCATTGGTCCTAATTACGTGCATATCTATGATTCACCGTAAACTGATACTAACAAATAAAAATAAGATGACAAATCGGTAGATTAAAACCCTCAGTTAAATCCTCCCCCCATCCCTCCTTCTTATGTATGAACATCCTGAAAAACTTGGCGGAAAGAAGAAAAAACAAATAAAAACACTTCATAACATACCACGGATTTACGACAACAACAAGTAAAAAAAAAAAAAAGAATTTTAGAAAAAAAATTGTTATATTAACATTTAAATAATTAATTACTAACGGAGATTTGTTCTCTGTCTGTCTGAAGCCGAAGCTATGCTATTAATTCTATTAATAATGGAGATTTGGTATCAGTCTGTCTGAGGCGAAACTATATTATTCTCATGATAATGGAGGTTTGGTATATGTTTGTCTGAAATCGAAACTATACTATTACTTCATGGAGATTTGGTATTTGTCTGTCTGAAACGGAAATCATACTATTACTATCTTTTAATGATACATTTAGGTTACTATACTATTCAGGCTAATGCACTATCGTTGAATGTTCAATTCAGGAGAGTGGGGTAATATAGTATATGTTCTGTTGTCATTATACCATTTTCCGAGGCATACAGACATTACCTTCTCCTTTGGGGAGCATATTTGTGTTCGTCATCATACCATCTACCCAGAATAGATACTACATATCTATTCTGTAGTCATATTACTATCTTTCTAGGGATTATCTTCTTCTTTTCTTTTGGTGGGTAGTGCAGTATCTGTTATGTTGTTCCAATACCATTCTCCCAGGTATTACCTCATCCTGTTTGGGAGTAGTGTAGTATCTGTATTGTTGTCATGAGATTATCATCCAAGGCATTACCTCCTCATTTGGTGGAAGTGTAATATATGTCCTTTCGTCATATGTACTAACAAAAATATGCGATCATAGAGATTATATTTTTGCTGCTACTACTACTACTACTACTACTACTACTACTAATAATAATAATAATAATTATAATAATAATAATAATAATAATAATAATAATAATAATAATAATAATAATAATAATAATAATAATAATTAAAAAATTGGTTATTTCTTTTAAAGAACGAAGGAATGAGAGTAGAAAAATACAATTAACTCTATACGACACATGGCATAACAAAATTAAATATATGCTAAATATTTATTTCAATCAGTGCGCTGAAAATGTAATAGAACATTTTTCCTAATAGGTTAGAGAACAGCACCCACCTTAATTCTTTCGATCTGTCATAACATGTTTTTAGCTTACAAAATAGGAAATATTAAAACACAAATGACTTTTTTAATTTCGTACTCTCTATTTATCTCTACTTTTTATGTCTGACTTTCACTGTCTGGTTGTGTCACGTTTTGATTTAACTGTCCCTCTTTCTTTATGTATGTGTGATAGTGCACCTTATATCTCACTATCCATGTGACAGAATCACAGGAAAATTGGGCCTAATGTTGGCATATACATCAAACCATGAAATATGACACATAAAGAAAAAGACTATAAAGGAAAATAGGCTAGGGATGGATGCTATTACAAAAGCAACCCCCACACAAAAAAGCTACATGAATCGCATAAAGAATCAATGGAGCATGACAATGCAACGAAACACAGAATTACAGAGCAATCAAAATACATTCTTAAAAGAGGATAGTTCTCAAAGCTTGAATTAATGAGAATAAAAGAAAAAGTACGTGATGCAACTGATTACCAGGAAACACCTTCCGTTAAAACCCACAGCAAAACACAAACACTGAATTTGTAGAAACCAATGTGACTACGAGATCATAGAATTCACTGATGAAGAAACAATGGAAGTCGAACACATCCATAAAATTATAAATGAGGACAAAACGAATCTCCCATCTCTAAGAAACGAATAATAGAAGAAAGTAAGATGAGGAACAAAAAGGTGAATATACTCATCTCATATATTTTAAACAGAAAATATTACATTAATTAACTTATGCAGGAGCCAAATCAGTAATTACGAAACTAAACATAGAAACAAAACCTCGTCAAAATAATGGATTAACAGAGCCCGAATGCAAACTGAAGCAATAAATATATTGAGAACAGAAAACTATGACAGAGAAAAAAAGAAATATCTAAGAAACATGAAGAACTAAAACAAAAGATATTGGCAAAGGAATGAAAACAGAGAAGATGGAGATACAAATCTTAACAGTACAAAAATATGATTTTTCAAAACAGTAAAAGACAGTTTTATCAAAATATAAACGGAGGAACAACAAAAACATAAAAATTGACACGGCAGAAACAAAACTATTCTGGAGCAATATATGGAAAAGCGATAAGACCATAACAGAAATACCGCGTGGCTGGAACACGGGAAAGAAAAGCTTCAGGGAATTGAAGAAGGAATAAAAAACGAAATTAATTAGTAAACACTCAAGCCGATACATGAGCATTAGAGCAGGTCGAGTTTGACATAATAAATAAAATCGTTGCCCTCAGATGCAATCACGTCTGAGATGGGTGTATTTGTTAATGACACCACGCTCTATTCCCGACAGGAAAGCAAATCGAATGACAACACATGTGGCTGAATCCTTGGAAAATGACCTTCAGTCTGTAATAGAATAGGACCAAAAATAGATCCTTACATTTAATGATATAAAGACAAAGCTCTTTTGCTTGAACAACTATAACAAACCTTTCCCACCATCGATTGTCATGGCTGATAGCACCATTCCCGGGAGTTCAACGTTTAAACTCCTCAGCCTGACATTATAAAGCTACATGAAGTGGAATAAGTATATAGAAGATGCTGCCCAGTCTGCTGCAAATGGTAATCTTCCTCTCCCGGGATAGGAAGCTTCTCGTACATATGTCTTCGTCTATAATTTTTATTGTATTTCGGTTTTTGTAAAAACATTTACTTTTAAATTATTAATAAATTAGTTGCTTTCTTTTTTCTTTGCCTTTTTAGATAGTCCTGTTTTAAGTAGTAATAGTTAAAAAACGTAAGTAGTAATAGTTAAAAATGTTAAGTAGTAGTAGTTAAAATGCCAGTCATAGACATTATTTTTTGAACTAATTCTTTAAGAAATCGTTGGAATGTGGCATAACTTAAGTTATGGATTAAATAGTATTACTATTGTTCTACAAATATTGTTTTAGAAAGAAGTAACCAAACATATGGGACTTCTTGGGGTTTGTCTACCTAATGCCTTTCCATTAAACCTCCAACATATTGGACGCCTTTCCTAGCTAATGCCTTTCCATTAGACCTCCAACATATTGGACGTCTTTTCCAACTAATGCCTTTCCATTAAACCTCCAACATATTGGACGCCTTTCCTAGCTAATGCCTTTCCATTAGACCTCCAACATATTGGACGTCTTTCCCAGCTAATGGCTTTCCATTAAACCTCCAACATATTAGACGTCTTTACTAGCTAATGTCTTTCCATTAGACCTCCAACATATTAGACGTCTTTTCCAACTAATGCCTTTTCATTAGACCTCCAACATATTAGACGTCTTTACTAGCTAATGCCTTTCCATTAGACCTCCAACATATTGGACGCCTTTCCTAGCTAATGTCTTTCCATTAGACCTCCAACATATTAGACGTCTTTACTAGCTATTGTCTTTCCATTAGACCTCTAACATATTGGACGCCTTTCCTAGCTAATGCCTTTCCATTAGACCTCCAACATATTGGACGTCTTTCCTAGATAATGCCCTTCCATTAGTCCTCCAACATATTGGACGTCTTTCCTAGCTAATGCCTTTCCATTAGACCTCCAACCTATAAAACTTCTTCATCCAAACATAGATTAAACCGACATTATTATAGATAAGACAAACGTAGATGTAGAAAATTCTAGAGCGAAAGAAACCATCCACCAGAAATATCTCAAGGACTATTATTGTCTTACTTGCATTGGAGATGAAGATGAAGAAAACTAAAGGACCAGAACATCACTTAACATTCATCCGAGGATCAGGGTAGATAGTTAATATCTCGCCAATAGAGTGATACCCTAAAGTGTTGCAACTGGTGTTCTTCTAACATATGATGATGATGCTGTTCTAGAAGAGTACAACAGTGTAAATACTGTATTGTTTGGATTATTCGGACTAATGTCCTCATCTTGGATGCTATTTTCACAACGATGTAACCTCCGACCTTCTTCAGGTGTATCTTGTTGAACTCTGGAATCTTTATGTTGAACTCTGGAATCTGCACGGAATTAAGAACGGAACCCTTTATTTAATTCATTGGAGTAGCTTGCTCTCGTTCCATCAGTCATGACCGGGTAGAAATACTGTCACTTAGAACTGATTATTACTTAGCACTGATTATACTTAGCACTTTATCCGTTACGCCACGGGTCCTTGCATACAGATACCCGAGTTCGATAGAAGGATTAACGAGTTCGACAAGATACACCTGAAAAGGGTCGGAGGTAAAATCGGTCGAAACGTTGTGAGATAAAACCAGTACAAACACTGACTGTTAAGCAGGGTTTACAGCTTTTTAGAAAATATTTTTTAAAAGAACTTTATACTATAGTCTGTTCACTTCATCAAAACGAACTGCAATTTCTCGCCAGATTAAAGTTAATTGATGGAACTACAAGAAGCCCTACTACATTCACTGGTCTTCTTTGGAAGCTCCGTGGAAATAATTACCAGGATTCGCCTCCGGTAGATTTTCCGAAAATTAGTGGATAATTTGTATCGCACTGTAGAGACAATGTATGACGTAAGTGACTACCAGCGACTACTTTTAGAATACGCTCTAGGCATTTCTTTAGGGAAATTGAACCCTAGAGTTGTTGCTTAGAAGATTGGGCCTCTCAATCAAGCAAGATGATAACTACAGGCAACTATCCACAAGCGTTACATACAATT
Source organism: Sepiola atlantica (assembly GCA_963556195.1). Taxonomy (NCBI): domain Eukaryota; kingdom Metazoa; phylum Mollusca; class Cephalopoda; order Sepiida; family Sepiolidae; genus Sepiola; species Sepiola atlantica. The sequence continues at coordinate 75,689,765 of OY744524.1, read as the reverse complement.
ATCAGTTAGCTGGTTTGAGATCAAAAGAGACAATAAATTATTTAACCAAAACTGTATATCTTCAATATGAACCAGCTTTCTTCTCGTGCCTACAGCCACTTTCGCAGAGAAGAGATGTTGCTAGCCTCTTCATAATGTATCGTTATGTTGATGGTAGGTGCTCGACTGAGCTCGAATCTCTGCCCCCTCCTGTAAAACATCCACAGCAAGTACTTGTCTAGTTACAACCACAGCAAAGAACTTTCCTTGGAAAATCAAGTCGTCTTAAGTAATCTTTTGTCCATTCCATCCATTATGTCCAATCCTCTCGTGACGGCGATTATTGTTCAACCAACAATCCTTTTGACCCTTTTCCTCAAGTGGCTCTCGGGCCTTAATAAGCGGTCACCCATCAGTACAAAAAAAATTAAACTAATAATGGACTGAGATCAAGAATGTTAAATCAAATATTACAATGCAATGCTTTCGTTTTGCTTCCGGGGAACATTCTCTCGTCAGTGTTGAACTGATATGGATTGAAGGTCAGAGAATAGGCCATACATAAGATTTTGTCGATTAAGTAAGTAAACAGTAATTCATACTTAAGACACAAAAGAAAGAAGACACCTCTTCAGCTATATGAATGAACAACCTCAAACTTTTTTATACTAATGGGTCGCCGCTTATCAAGGCCCGGGTCCCACTCGAGGATAAGGGTTAAAGAGATCGTCGGTTGAACGTTGATTGCCACCACGCTAGAATTGGAAACAACCATGGAATGGGTAGAAGATTTCTTAAGAGGAATTGATTATCCAAGAGAAGGGCTCAACAAGTATTTGTTTACATTAGACTTTAAGACATATAGAATAAAAATACATTATTTTTTATTGCAACACAAAAAAGATCATTAGAAAAATAAAATAAATAAATAAAAAGGTATAATTAAGCAGAGAGTTCTGTTATTTTTAACAATGTTTGCTTAAATGAAAAAATGCTGACTAAATAAACACAATATATATATATATATATATATATATATATATATATATATATATATATATATATTCCATGAAAAATGCCAGTATACTGAAATCATATGCCCTTAATAGGGTTAAGATGAAAATTCATATACACTAAATGTACAAAAGCAAGGAAATTCCCAAATTTTTATACTTTTATTGTCATTAAGGGTATGACTACATATCAACCAAACCATTTCATTATCACATCACTACAGTATAAATCTCTATGCATGAGTGGATGAAGTGTGTGAGGTGCGCTGAAGAAAAATTCTTACCAGTAAAATACATAGCCCTGTTGTGCTCGCATACCCTTAATGACAATAAAAGTGTAAAAATTTGGGAATTTCCTTGCTTTTGTACATTTAGTGCATATGAATTTTCATCTTAACCCTATTAAGGGCATATGATTTCAGTATACTGGCATTTTTCATGGATTGTCACTACTTTTGTAAAGACTATGCCTCAATACAATGCCTTCTCATAACTGATATAGTTGGTAGTTTGACTAATCAAGGTATATGGTAAACTGAAATTAAAATGCCATCAACTAGACACTAGAACCTCTATCTTTGCAAAGAATCAGCTGAATCCATCAAATGGCGATAAGATATAGAATAAAGTGTATGAATACTGGTCATTTTAAAGGTTTTTTGGAATTTTCTGGAAAACTAAGGTATATGGTAAACTGAAATCAAAATGCCATCAACTAGACCCTAGAACCTCTATATCTGCCCAAAATCAGCTGAATCCATCAAATAGTTGATGAGATACAGGGTGGCACATACGTACATACGTACGTACGTACGTACGTACGTACGTACGTACACACAGATAACAAGATTTAATGATTGAACTTTCTGGATCTCCGGACTGCCTTGACTAATGATGCTGAAATTCTACACACTTCTAGAACCTATCAAATAAAAATTTTGTACGAAGTTTTAACTGATTTGGTTTATGTGTTTTTGAGTTATGATTGATCAAAGAAATGAGATTTCCAGCATAGGCCATTCGTGAAGTCTATTAAGGGATAGTGCGCTCTCGCGCCTCCCTTGATATATATATATATATATATATATATATATATATATATATATATATATATATATTGTAGAAATATATATATAGCGAGTAAGCTACACAGAAGCGTCCATGTTTCTATTCTCGCAGGAAATCATCAGGCATTGAGATATATTTTCATGCTACTACTACTACTAATGGGTCACCGCTTATCAAGGCCCGGGGGCAGTCGAGGATAAGGGTTAAATAGATTGTCAGCTGGACGAAGATTACGAGCACAAGAGGATTGGAAACAATGAGTGGAATAGGCAGTAGATTTAATTATCTAAGAGGAGGGCTCAACAAGCATCTGTCACATTAGACTTGAAGATGACCATGTTGTAGTCGGCTGGGAAGCAACTTCATGGCATTTTGTTTCAAATACGGTACGCTTTAGGAAATAAACTATGTTCATGGAAGTTGCGTTTGGTTTTTGGTATGGAGAAAGAAAGGAAAGTCCTCTGCTGTGGTTGTAGCCAGCTGGGTTCTTGCTGTGAATGTTTTACAGGTGGGTGAGGGATTGTAGCTGAGTCGAGCACATATCGATACAGTAGAGAGAGGCTAGCAACATTTCATCTGCGCGAAAGAAGCTGCAAAGAAGAGAAGAAATCATCCCCACTAGATTGTGAAGTCGGTTTGGTACCCTATCAAGGCAAGAAAGAGTGTTCCGAGCGGAACCTGCCCAGATATGACAACAGTACTCCATTTTAGGACGGATCTGACTCTTATATAGGTAGAGGATTGCTTCAGGAGTGAGGCAAATTATCGCGCGATGGAATGATTCAACCATTTTTCCAGCGACCTTAGCAACAGATTCGATGTATTATTTGCAAAAACAAAAAGGAACTAGAATATCTAATAAATACAACCGGAATCTTCAGCCAGGGCATCCGAGTAGAATTAAGAATAGAACGTGTGCGCTACTTGAAATAAAGGAGGGGAAATTTCAAATAGAAGATGGCATAAAAATGCTCGACCCACAGACGTTGTGAGTACTTGACGAGCATAATACCTATAAAGTACATTTCTTTTGTCGAACTCAACTGAACTAGAGGTGAGCGAAGAGGACATGTATAAGATTTTGTCAATTAGGTAAGTAAATATTCTTAGGCCTCCATTAAGTCTCGCTAGACAATGGGTACTCCTGTAAAGGTGCCTGCGACGGGAATCTATTGTGAAGCAATGGTTGCGCAATCTTCGATAGTACATCTCCTTAACCGACATTGCGTGAATCCAGTGATAAGAAGAAGTATAGAACGACTGGAAACAATGCCAGGATAAGCATAGAGCTCTCTCACATACAGAACCTGGTATTCCTAAATGGTCACCCATCTGGTACTAATCAGGCCCAACGTCGCTTAACTTTGGTGGTCTAACTGGAAGCGGTATGTCAACGTGATTATGTCGTAAACCTTTAAGTAATTAGGCATGTCAATTTACAAGAATACTTTTGGGTTACATTCAAATTACTTCACAAAAGAAGAGATCAAAACATCAATTTTGCAGCCACACATTGGTAAACTGACCTCTCATAAAGTTGGGTCTGTGAACCTACGTTTACAAAATGTTTCTCCAACAGGAATCTTCAATGAAGGGAACAACATCGATATTTCCACATTTACCTGAAAATTCACAAAGCAAGGGAATAGTTGTTAAATTAACAACTGAAGCTTCTTCAATAGCAATCTTAAATTTCAAAGTTTTTGCATAGAAAATAAACAAGACACAAGCACATTATCATTGGGCCACTTCATTTACTGCAAAGGGAAACTGAAACAATTTAGTTCTATTAAAGATAATTTTATATAGTCATAAGTTTTTAGTGCGATTTTTCAATGAAGAATAGAAACAAATGTACCCAGTAGAATTATTGCATAATATACTTTTATCATATATATATATATGAGGGAGTAAATATGAAATAAAAATTTCAGAACAAAATGTAAAATTAATTTATAGAAATGTGTATAAGCAAGGTAACATGATAATATAAATAAGGACACAAACATATCATTAAAGCTGGGCCAAGATATTTCGGCTGATGGGTTCGGCCATATTCGTTTGGTGATTTGGATTTATTAAGCAAAACTCAACATTTTTATACGATGTAGAAAGAAAAATCCAGTGGGGGGCGGTGGTAGCAGGGGAAAGGCAATAGATGCTGTGTGTAGTAAATATGTAAGAGGAAGAGGAGTAGGATCTATTGCCTCCCCCTCCTACTACCGTTTCTCTTCCCCACATTTCTCTATCTCTTTTAAAGAAACTGACAAATCAACTTGTCCTAATACACATAACTATGAAATGACTCTTAAACAGAGAAACGGAATTGCTATTGACAGCCGCAACGCGATCAGAATGAACTACATAAAACCCAAGATAGACAAGGTCGAGGAAAACAGAGATGTAGACTTCGTAGACACAATGGGATGGAATAGTAAACCACAACAAAAGTGAATGCAGCAAACTAACCTAAAAAAAAGTATAAAAACATATAGAACCGGGTCGGGAAGATTTTCCACAAGGAACTGTGCAAATTACTGTATTTTGAAAACGCAAATAAATGCTGGAGGCACAAAGTATTGGAAAAATGAAAGGCATAAAATCCTATGGGACAAACGGATAAACTCATCCAAGCAAGTAGACCGGACATGGTAATTGTCAACAAAAACGAAAGAACATGACAAGTAACAGATTTTACTTGACCAACAATTCACAGGATGAATATGAAAGAAGCAGAAAAACTAAGCAAATATATGTAGCTTGCTAGAGAGTCTCAAAGGAATACGGGATATGAAGAAAACTACAGTAATATCAATAATTGTAGGAGCACTGGGAACAGTCCAAAAAAAAGTAAGAATTGACACCATACAAAACACGACACTGATGAAAGCAGTTGAAATATTAATGAAAACTCTCTAGCGTGGAAACAAGCACACATAATCAAATAAGGCTGATCAACCACTGGAGAGTAGAAATAGAAGAATATACATAATAAAAATGTGTCTGCCAAGACACATATCCCACCCTAAAAGGTCGCACCAGCATCGGCTGGTAACATATAAAATAGTCATGAAAGATCATAGAAGATGTAAAGACTGAGAAGAGAAAGCACAATCCAGACCTCCACTGGAAGAGCACGGATAGCACTGTAATCCTGAGAAAGCTTATTATCACTCGTATTCTAGAGGAAGCCAATGACTGCTATCCACGAGAAGTCAATAATAAACAGATGTTGCGAAAACGCAAGTGATGTGCAACGGTTTTTGAACGAAACAGAGAGTACTAGTAATTTGTGGAGGCACACTCTCGCTTCGGTTTTTGCCAGTGAGAATTCCTAATGAAGAAGACTCTCTATTAGTGACACGCTGGGGAACTTGTTGGTGCAAATATTAATTAATTAATAAATTAATATAATTATGGAATAATCAATTGAAAGATATTTTATGTCAGCATATATTAGGAGAGGGGCGATACAATGTCAAAATATTATTAAACAAACGATGTGACAGGCAGAGCAAGGTCACCTCAATGACAATCAAAACAACAGTTTGGAAGCAAAATGATTTTGCAATTTAAAAAGGTCACAAGAGTGCATCTTTGATTCTTACAGAATTGCCAGGAGATGGTGTTCACGGTTAATAACAAAACAAATTGTAGTTATAATTTGAAAGTTTAAAATTGACAACCGGAGATAATTATTTGTTTGGGCGATTTGATTATCAAGGAATGATTTTCAGAAAAACAAATTAAAAAGGTCGCGAAAGTACACTTACCATATCCGATGAATACAATTACCTGTCAGCAAATACTAAAGCGTGCTAATTTTGAAATAAACCTTACCTCGAGTGGCCTTTGGGTCTTCATAAGCGATGGCTAATTAGTACAAAAAAAACCCAGCTTCATATTGTGGCTCATAATTAAGATTCATCTTTTGGAATGAAACAAGGGTTTTCATTGCTCGACCAATCATAAGAAAGCAAAAAATGCTATACGAATTGTGATTGAGTCGCGAATTACAAAACACGTCTAAAGTAAAAGTTCCCAATAAAGAACTGACCCTTAGACAATTTACCTATTCGTCAACACAGTAAAAGGCAGCCGGTCAGTTCAAGAAAGAGACAACAAAATTGGGAGTTTGCCACCGATCAAAGAGAGAAATTCAAAAATCTCAGTAAATTCGACGGGACAAAAACACAAAGCAAATATCAAAGTCCTCTAACAAAGACTAAGCACCAGTCAAATTTCTCTAATTATTTTTTCTGCCTAACAAGAACAACATGAATTTTCGTTTTTATTATTGTTACACACTTGTGTTCCAATAGATATTTGTTATTGTTCACGGCGTATTTTTCTTGTTGCCGACAGAACCTTACCATCTAACAAAGTTCCCGACTAAACTGCGTCGACACCAAAGTTCTGATGATCATTTAAACACAGTCTGGACGTAGAACGATTGATAGAGCAAATAGACGAAACACATGCAGTTCTTGGGGCATCGGACAACACTTAGTGCCACGTCATCTACGATTCGACTCTGTGATATTCGTACGGCACAGCCGGGCAACATTTAGTGCCTTACGACTCAAGATTAAACCCTGCGATATACTCTCCACGGTACAGCTGAGCCACATTTAGTGCCTTACAGCCGCAGATTCGACTCTGAGAGATTCTCAAGGCACAGCTGAGTCATATATAACCACCCATGAAGACTCTCTATTGCCACTACTTTTATCATGGTCAGGATGCCATTCGTCGACATATTGGATGTGCAATGCCGGATACAAATTCACAGACACAAAAGAAAGTATAAACCACCTCACGTATGTGGGCAATCTGAAACTATTTGAAAAAACGAAAAGGAACTAAAATATCTAATAAAAACAATCAAAATCTTCACTCAGGACATCCGAATTGAATTAAGAATGGAAAAATGTGCACTACTTGAGATTAAGAAGGGAATAATTCAAACAGCTGAGGAAATAGAACTGCCTAACTATGAGTCACTGAGGGTACTTGGCTAACGTAATACCAAAAATATATAAGAGTTTTTGAAGCGGACGCTATCAACAGAAATTAAGGAGATTATAAGAGAATAATTACATCAATCCTCAAAACCAAATGATACAGTAGAAACATAATAAAAGGAATAAATACCTAGATAGTATTCCGAGTAAGATAGTCTGGACTCTTCTTAGACTGAACAAAAGAAAACTAGGAAACTAATGACCATGGACAATACACTAATGATTAGGACAACTCGGAAATTACTGGAATCCTAGGGAGGCTTATTGCTACTCACATTTCAGATAAAATCAACGGTCGTTACCAGGGAGACATCAATAGTAAACGGCTGTTGTGAGAAAGCAAAGTGAGTTTCAATGGTTCTCGAAAGAAGCGAGACGTACTGGAAATCTGAGGATATTGTTATCACTTAAACGCCCGGTAATATCACCCGTTGTTGAGCGATTACTGATAATCTTGACTCTTGTATGAACATATAGTGAGTTCTTGTTGTTGCTGTTTTCATCATCATGATGATGATGATGATGATGATGATGATGATGATGATGATGATGATGATGATGATGATGATGATGATGATCAGACGGCACTCGTGTAAACAGCCGAAATGTTATGGAAAATACTCGAGTTCGGAAACCAACCCACATGAACTACCAACGCTAACTAGCAGCGTGTAAGTTGAAATAGAAATAAAACAGAAACATAGAAAGAACATCACACGAGCCCAAGGGAACTAAAACTGCCAGAAGTTCCATAAACTAACACCGCCACCCAAAAAATTACACACACATGTAGTGGCACCAGCCTCGCCTCGTGAAGAGTCAATGAGGATGGGAAGACTGATGGGGGAGAGCACCAAGCACTCTTCCACCGGAAGGGTGTGGAGCGTACTGGAACCTGGAGGAGACCTATTGCCCATAAAATTCAATAGAAGGTAAATGGTCGTTGTCAGCGAAAAGTCAATGCAAAATGATTTGCAACTGTTATCGAAAGAGGCGGAGAGTGCTGAAAATTTGGAGAGGCTTATTGTCACTCAGATTCCAGGGAACACCTCTGATTATTGCCAGTGAGCAATCACTGATAATGACTTGTGTGAAAACTCTTAGTGAATAAACAATAATAATAATAATAATAATAATAATAATAATAATAATAATAATAATAATAATAATAATTAGCTGAGACTATACAACTGACCGCAATGATGAAAACAGCTGAAATATTAAGGATAAATCAATGGTAAGCGGCTGTTGCGATAACACAAAGTCTTTTCCAAAGGTTATCGAAGAGAGTGGAAAGTAATAGAAATCTGGGGAGACTCGTTGTCACCCATACTCCATGGAACACCACCGGTTATTATCAGTGAGCAATCTCCTAGTGAGTACAAATAATAATAATGATATCGAGCTATTTTCCAAGAGATATTGAAATTTGTTGAACAGTACGTATCACCTGAATTAAAAAAAACAATCTGAAAGCAGTGTTGCAGTTGTTTGTGCTAATTTCAACCATTTTCTATTTGAATAAAAGTTGTTGTGTACGGAATTTATTTTTAAATCACTAATAAACGCGTGTTCAATTTGACAAATTTAAATCAAAAGAAAAAATATCAATGTCGTGATTCAATAATGATTGATCGGATTCTGATTCGCGACTGTGTCACCAATAATTATGGTCTCCATGTTGCTTGATTTCGGAAATAAAATCACCAGATCACGAGTTGCGAATCAGATGATAATGATGTATGTTTTTTTACGTGACGTTGAGAAAAATACAGTAAACAACCAACCACAAAATGATGTGTATACTCCATTATATATATATATATATATATATATATATATATATATATATATATATATGTTGAAATAGTTGGCGGAAAATCGTTTAATATCCATAGAGCTATAAAACTTGAGTTTTACTACCAAACCAATATATATATATATAGAATAAAATATGAAACTAAAAGTAAACTTTTAGTAGATATAACCTACAGTGAAGTGGTTTAAGCTCAATATACGAGATAAAGCAATTGTAGTCAGAGTATTTCAATTTGTAAAAGTTTTTCGTTTTATCTGCAGAGACAATTATGTCAAGGTGTTTCTTGATCTTGTTGGTGAATTTGTTGATTTTTTTATAAAGGGGTTGGAATGTTTATTGTATTTTTTAAATTTGATACGAATAAATCATTTTCGAAATTGTTGAGGTGTTCATTTTGCTTAGGAATTTTGGCTTTTCCACTGCCAACTTATCTATCTATGTAATTCCTCTGATGATAAGATTGTGATCTTTGAAAAGCCTTGGCTTAAGGAAAGAATAATAAACATAATTTTATTACCGAGTATACCTTGCATTGAACAATCGAAGTTGAGATAAATCTGGACATTCATACATGTTTATCACTCTTCTTTAATCTATCTTTATATATATATATATATATATATATATATATATATATATATATATATATATATTTGAATAAGTTTTTATAGGTACAAAATTTTTTAATTGATTTTAATAATAATGGCGAGGTAGCCATAATTACCAAGGACGGAGAGGCCTATGATACTATATGTTGCATTTACAGGTTTATAACATACGTTTCATGTCGGGAATTTCTGTTGTCGTCGTAGAACTGTTCCCTGTTGATCTAATGGGACGATATGTCGTTTCTCGATTCGCATTTCCCATCTGCAGGGAAACTATTCATACTAACTGTGGCTCTTTCTTCACTGTTATTGCCTCGCCGTTTTATGGACACTATTTGTACTAACCGTGCGTCCCTCCTCTTCTCACCGCCATTGTCGTCGCTTGCTTTGTGTCGCGACTGCTATCATCTGCCATTTCGCCGAGCGTCAACTTCGCTCGTTTCTCCATCATACCGGCCGTTTCTTCGTGGGCTGAAATCAAATCCCACACGCACAAAAAAATATAACAAGGCTTCTCCTTTTTACTTTAGAGCCATTTATTTACTATACTGCTTGTCGATACTGGGCAAGTTCGTTATAGTAGAGAGAGAGGATTACGCTAGTTATTTTTCTAACTACTTAGCTACTTGTAAAGGAATGAAGATGGGAGGCATCGCTTGGCTCTACTTCGGGGGATCCGAAATCCCCTAGCTTGTAATCGCTACATGGCTGAAGCGTGTTCTCTCGTTGGCTTCCAGTCAAGAACTCTTTAATTTCAACTTCAGTTTTCCCAGCGGGAAAACTGTGACGTCACGAAATCTCGTGATCAACACGCAGGTGTGACCTAACCTTTGAATTTAAGGTCTCGTCACCCGTCACCACGACCGTGAGAAACAACATTGCACTAATTTGCACGAGGTGACTCCGCTACAAATCGCGCAAATCAAACCCGATCTCCAACAGACACGTCCATCCCTATAGGGCCATTATCTAACACTAAAGCGAGAAAGAAAAAAGAATGAATTATACATTCCTTACTCTAGTAAAACGGTTAAAATATTTAAAAAATGTGAATGGAGGAGAAAAAAGAAAAAATATATGGTGAAATCGAGACGTCTTTCGAGTCGACTCATTTTCAAGATATCTCGTCGACTAAAATAGGGTGTTTGAATAGCGAATTAAAATCGTGGTGAATACATGGGTTATCGAATGAGTAAAAAAAATATGTACCCATCAGTTCCAAACTGTGGGTGTAGTCCTTCTGCTTGCACAGAGACGGTTTTCGTAAATTGATGATGATATCTTGAAAAGGAGTCGACTCGAAAGACGTCTCGATTTCACCACCATCTTTTTTTTCTTTTTTCTCCTCTATTCACATTTTGTTATATTTTAACCGTTTTACTAGAGTAAGGAATTAATAATTTATTCTTTTTTCTTTCCCGCTTTAGTATTATAGGCCTCTCCGTCCTTGGTAATTATGGCTACCTCGCCATTATTATTAAAATCAATATATATATATGTACCTAGAAGCAGACACAGATAGACGACTAGTCGAGAGTGTTCGACCAATGTATTCGGAACTTTGCTTAAGAGCTGATGACTATTTTAACATCCCCGGGAGTGCTCGACTTTAATTTTTTAAAGGTGTGTATTATAATATATATATATATATATATATATATATATATATATATATATATATATATATATATATGTGTGTGTGTGTGTGTGTGTGTGTGTGTGTGTGTGTGTGTGTGTGTGTGTGTGTGTGTGTCTAGGCAAACATTATTGAATAACACGGAGTGTTTTTGCTAAATAAGACTTTTTTTCAATTTTCCGAATGGTCTATTTAGTGTTTCGATCTGAATGAAAATATGCCTAAATGAAAATATGGTGCCTAAATACACACACACACACAATATATATATATATATATATATATATATATATATATATATATATATATATATATATATATAGTGTAAAAATATATAAATGTTTTTTTTTCTTATTTGTAGACGTATACGAATACAAAATGTTGTTTTAAATGTCTTTTTTATAAAAACAGAATGTTCGGTCGCTTCCTTCAATCTTCCTCAGTGTAATGAAAGGTGTGTGTATGTGTGGTGGGTTGTTGTTGAAGGGAAAAAAGGGTATAGCTAATGAGATGAAGAATTTTTTACATATGTCCATCCACATATCCCTTAGCTCCTCTTGAATATTTTACACCTAAAGGAATCATCAACGTGAAAAATTTCCAAAACGTAAGTGGATAAAGTCATAAAATGTTTAAATGTTCGTAATGTTTGTCATATATATATATATATATATATATATATATATATACTAGAAAATATATGCTCCCGACAGTCGCATATTTTTACTAGCCTGAGAGGATGATATCATGCTGAACGAACATATTCTACACTGACCCCCAAAGGAGGATGTAATGACTGAGGGCATAGTATTATGACCAACGCCACCCCCACCCCCCGCAAAAAATAAAGGAAGATTTAATGCCTAGGAGAATGATATCATGACAACAGAACAGATAGTACACTACCCCCCCCCCCACAAACGGAGAGATAATCATGGTATCAGGAGGAACGAACATATACTATACTGCCCCCCCCCCCCCCACAGCCACCCCCGATAAAAAGAGTTAATACCTGGGAGGATCGCTTTATTAAAAGGAAAAGGTAATGGAAACATAACAGATACTTCACTACAAAAAAAAGAAGGTAGTTCCTGGGAAGATGGTCTCATGACACCAAAAAAGGGGGTAATACCTGGTAGGATTACCCCACCCGCTTAAAAAAGGATAAAGCAATTCCTGAGAGGCCGGTCTTATAAAAACAGAAACGATACTACACTGCCCACCCCATTAAAAGATAATACCATAATAGATTAGATCATTCTTTATTTTCCGAGCCATAAAATAATTTATTTGTATGGTTAATTGGCCTCTATGCTAAGATCAAAGTGTAGTATCTGTTTTCAATATCTGTTCTCAGCATCCTAGCAGCATCAGACGTTGTACTATGGACGAAAGTATTGCGTATATATATAAGAAAATATGACAATGAAAAATTACAACTATCTATTACAGAATATTAATTTACTAGAAGCTGTTTATATAATAAATATGCCAATTAAGAAGACCTCAATTTGTTTGAGGGTATTTGCAGCTTCCTATATATACGGTATTTTAAAGGTTTATGTTGTATCATGTAATTAAATAAACACAACCTATAATTAGGATAGATGGAAAAAATGTTCGTATTTATTCATATATATATATATATACCCTCTTTCCCAAAGGAGGATGTAATACCTGGGAGGATTACCTCAACCCTTTAAATAGGATGAGGTAATTACTGGGAGGGCGATCTTATCACAACAGAACTGATACTACAATACCCACTTCCATTACTATGGTAAAAGAAAACGAGTTTCTTATTAACGTAAACCAATAATCTGTTATATAAAGGAAAGTCGTGAGTGTGGGTGTCCCCGAGAAAAGTCACATATACACCAAACGCAGCCACAAAGCTTATATATTCTTTTTCAGCATCGCTTCAGATAAAAGATAGACACATTTCTTTTAACTATTCCTTGTTTAGAGGGTCAAATAAAACAGAATTAGTCATGGAGTCGACGTTTCTCATGGTTTTCTTCAGGCTATTGTCCTCATCAACATCATTTCTTTTCGGATTATTGTGAGAAAGGGGTAGACGCAGTATACAAGAAACTTGGCGTTGGCCGGGTTCAATGTGTTTCGTTATAGTGTTTTATATTAGACAAGAAACTCGGCGTCGCCCGAGAGCAATAATAGTAATAATAGAGTATCACATTTGGTAAGTAGTATATGCTACATAGAGCAGGTGTGTGAAATAATACCGTATTGCATGTGGTGTGAGAGTGCTCAATAGTTTCGATAGAGCATGATGTGTAATAATATATTATTACATTTGGTAAGGGGTATATGCTGAATCCGAAAGTGCTCAATACCGTAGATAGAGCAGGTGTGGCGAATAATGCAATATTACTCTTGGTATGTGGTATATTTTGAATTCAAAAGTTCTCAATATCCTCGATAGAGAATATGTGTTTAAACTCCACGTTGCCCGGGAGCAATAATTTCGATTTGTTTCGTTATAGTGTTGTATACTAGACAATAAACTCGGCTTTGCCTGGGAACAATGATAGTAACAATACAATATTACGTGTGGTAAGTGGTATATTCATCCATTTCCCCAAGTGTTATTAATTATTTTTTTACCTATTTGATATCCAGATAACGTTGGTTAAAACTATTAGTAATATATAGACCGTATTGGCACTGGCAAAATACTTATTTAGTTAACCAATCAATACTCATCATATAGTATACAAGTGAATTTTCATTTTTCTTTTTCAATTTCAGCCATTAAAATTGGAAGTTCAAAATTCCTTATACTCCCTCCAACTCCAGCCACCGACGTCGCCAACGTTTTCTTTTTTTTTTACTTTATTCTAGTCTTCTTTATTTTTTCTTCCTGACTTTTCTCTTCTTTCTTCTCATCTTCGCTTCCTTCTCTTCTTCTACTTCTTTTTCTTTTTCTAATCTTCTTTTTTGTCCTTGTATTCTTTTTACATCTTTTTTTTTTCTTATTCTCCTTCTTCCTTTTCTTATATTTTTGAATAATTAATTAAATGTTGTCCGGCTATAACTGAATCCCTCCCCCTGAGAGCATCAGTGAAATTTAATTGATATCAAGCAGTGTGCGCACTTTAAAATAAGGTGCATTTTTTATAGTGACACGTAAGTATCGATTCTGTACAGCCTTGTTCATCTGTGTATACGTACGAACGGCAAACATATATATTGCTATCAGCGGCGGGGGGGGGGGGTTATTGACCGTATAAATGTAGTGGTTGACTATACAATCAGCTATGCCGAATTTGAAAACTCGCGCATCTAATTGTTGTCATATACGCATTAACAAGAAGAAAATAGCATTTAGGGAAGCCGTGTTACTTTTAACGGGAAGCCGTGTTACTTTTAACACCTCTAAAAACAAACTTCTCTCCTTTAACCACAAACGCTCGGATCCTTGTTTTGCCCCAGCCGAAATAGATGCCCTCTCTTTGAAAAAGCCCCTTGTTTTTCATAAGCTCTTATGACTGATATTCACTCCAGATCTAAAATAGAAGACGCATATCCAGTCTGTTGCTAAGATCGTTGAAAAAATGGTTGGATCATACCTGACTCCAGATGCAATCCTCTACGTATATAAGAGTCAGACACGATGATTTGATTTTTAAGCTGCGTTAAGTTGTATCATTTACTAATCCAATTCAAATGGTTGATGAAATGCACTAGTCTTCCAATTCGTTGTTCAATGTCAACTTTTTCGTTGTTATTGTTTTTTAAAATATTTGTTTTTTCGCGGGGCTTGAAAAATGTGTTGTATCTGTTAATTTTATGTCTTTGGTTTTATTGTGTATTGGTTTATCAAATCAGAAATTTTGGATGTCAAAGAAATTGACTTGTGTTTGAAGAATTGACAAAAATCTTGTTTGAGGATTGAAGAGATGTCCTATGGGTTAATTGTGCTCGTATGATATGGCCACGATCACCCACCCACGGACCACAATTTATTTTGTTCTGTATTCGATTGGCAGCATACAGGTTAAGTTTTAAATTGAGTTCAAAGCTGGAAATATAAGTATGCATATGAGTAGCGCATTTTTTGATACATGGGATGAAAGCTAAATCGTTTATAAAACGTAAATTGGGTATGATAGTTCGTAATGAAGTTGAATTAAGGTGTAGAACCATACAGCCCCTCTCGACGACCGTCGACTCCAAAGTTGTGTGTCCGTGGTTTTCTTCTGTTCTGGCTATGTCGTCTATTCCACTGACAAATCGTCGAGGGAACAAGCACTGGTTAACAAAATGAGAAAATAAATAAAAGCAATGCAACTCATATACATTGTGTATAAGTTAGTTGACTGTCGAGACCCACAATGTCGTTACTCAAGTCGTTAGCTCATCTCATCACTTGCTAAATCTTTGCCGAGCTCTGCCTGCGATCTGCTCTCAAAGTTGACTTCAAATGGAATGTATTTCCTCCGAGTCCCAACACGTCAACTCTGCCGTAAACTTTCGCTTGCCGTAATACTAACTTACTGTCGTAAAAATGTCGTAAAAAAATATCACTCCCAAATATCTCACGTCCAGTCCTTTGTCTCAGTCATCGATAAGCCTTCGCCTCTGAACAATAAAAACTGCGCATTCCTTACTGATTGCCCATCCTATTTTCGATCGTCTTTGTGTGAGCTTATGAATCATTTACCCCTATTGTTCTTCCACTCATCCTACCTCCGACGGCTGTCCCCTCCAGTGAATCATTTCCCATCACCGTTCGGGGCTTCGACCCCTCTTGTGCGCCCATAGTATTACAAAGGTAGGATGATTTGATTTTAAGCTGGGCATTGTGTTTCCATGCATCAATGAATGGTCTTTAGAGAGAAAAAAACTTGTCATGATTCTTATTGAGAATGTAATTGTTTTACTAATACTATCAAGGCCAAAAGCCACTCGATGGTCAATGAGATGGATGGATTATCAGTTGAATAAAGTGTTAATTCAAACTTCAGAAATTGGTAGATCGGTACAATTTATGACAAAAAATTAAACCTTCTTGGCAAACCTAAATTTATATGCCTTTTGTCCTTTGGCCTACCCTTCCAGAAGTACGTATATCCAAACCTCACATCTGTCAATCGATCCTCATGCGCTAAATCGGGTTCCACCAATGCAGCAATGTTGATCATATACCGAACTAGTTGCTTTGCTATGATACCAGCACGTTACTCGGGATTTTTAGATTCATCGCGATCCAATGTAGCTATAAATATCCTACTTTTTTTCTTTGTAATGTTTTGTTTTAGTTTTGCTAGTATGAACAGCCGCAGGTTGTTGGTCAGCTTTATTTGAACGGGCATTTGGTCACCTTTTCTCTCCCGGAAATCTGGATGAGCAATGCTACTCTGAAAAGGCTGTTCAGTGACTCACAACCTCGCCGAAGCATGTTGCTGTTCTATCAATAGTGCGCGATGTTAGATGTTCTGTATGTCGCACCACGTGCAAAATGATGACTGTGTGGCGAGCTTGCACACGTCGTCATTTCTTTATCGCCGTGGGTCTTGTATGGATATTTGTACATAAAAATTGCCATAGTGTGTGCTTGTACGACACACACGGTACACTCTGCTTCTACAAAGCCTGGTTTCAATGACAAGTCGAGGCAAGTAAACTTAGAGACGATGTAAAGCGTTGATTATCAGTTTCTGTCTCTACAATATCTACGGGTCCATCACGCCAAGTGGGGTAACCCCACGTATGGATACTATGTCAGGTATTTCTATGCCTCCGTTTCGTCCGTGTATGGGGTATTATTGCCACATTTTGGGCTGGTGCACTAACCACTAGTCTTTTTCTCTTGGGCAGGGTGCAAAAATGAGTATATAACCTAATAGGTCCCGCGCTGTCTACGAAACTCCAGCCCCTGTCCTATCGCCGCAATGTTGCATCCCTGTACTTATTTACAAGTACTTCCACGGAGGTAGAGAATGTGCTCCGACGAGCTTACTGTATTTGTACCTCCCAACTTACCCCCGACTAACTCGACTAGTAGCAAAATCACACCCCTTCATCCTAGAGGTCCCATAATGCAGAAAAACTTCTATTTAAATAGCTTCTTTCCTCAGAACGCTTTCTTTACAATTCTCTCAAATATCCCTGTTCCCCAACTGTACCAACATCCAGAAATGTAAATGCAATGTGGACAAATATCTTGCTGCACAAATACCCACTTAGGAGTCCCATTATAAATATGTCCTCTAATCACAGTAACGCCTTACATCTCAGTCGCAATATGCCTTATTTGGAGTAAAATAAAGTTTTCAAAATTATATATAAAAAACGAATAATTATGCACTTTAAGTATCTACTTGGAATAAGTTCTCATGTCTCTTCTAAAAGAATTAGAGATTAGTTTCCCTCTCATTGGTATTCCGTTAACTAAAATAAAATAAAATATAGAAATTTCTAAGCATTGAAACAACTTTTTCAAAACATGAGTAAAATGAAAGGGAATAGTCAACAGCGACATTGCACCAACCAGACAAATTGACGATCAGGAAAATCTATTCATTCCATTATAACCCAGCTCCATGAAACCTGTCCCTCCTTTTAAAGTCAAATAAATGTAGTTGGGTCTATTTTTAACTATTTTACACTATCGTTTATAATTCAGTGAATTAAAAAAGTCGAAATATTTAAACAAACAATCCTCAAGACATGAATGAATAAAATAAGGATACAGCTCACCAAAAAGCCATTGTTTTAAGCAAACTAGATTTTCAAAGAAAAGGATCTATATATTCCAGCAGAATTCGGGGTTTACATTTATCTCCTTACCCTTATATTATAATCTAGTGAGTTAATAAAAATAAAGAAATTTTGAAGCATTTAAACAACTTTAATAAACTGAAAGGGACATTGCCTACACCAGCCATGCTGGCGACCAGAAATATCTAACTCTCTCTAATATATATATATATATATATATATATATATATATATATATATATATATATATATATAATACCGTAAATTTAAACATTCACTTATTTCTGACAATGTCTTTTAAATATAAAGACGAAATATAAAATCACGCCTATTAGTTTAGTTTAGTTTATTTGGGATTCACCATTTTTTTATCTCACTCACTCACTTCCTCTCTCTCTCCCTTTCTCTCTCTCTCTCTCTCTCTCTCTCTCTCTCTCTCTCTCTCTCTCTCTTCGTTCTCATATGAAGTCATGCAATTTTCGATATTGGAAGGTTCTACTTGCCTCTAATTATAAGAATCCACTCAGAAGTTATTTCGCGTTCTTTTCCAACCAAATGAATAATTCATTTGTCAAAATTTGTACGGGAATCGAAAATGGAAAGAGAAACGAATAAATAAATAAATAAATAAATAAATAAATAAATAAAATAGATACGAAAATAAATTCTAGATGAAAAGACTTATTAACATATACGACTTTTCGGAATTTTTTTTCTTTCTATTTCTTTTAAATTTATTTATTATTTTGAATGTGTGGCTTTTGTTAATTCACTGCCGGTCAATGTATTAGCGGAGAACAATTGCGATAAGAGGCCCGAGCAATTCGCATTTCCAATTTGTGGAAATTTGGTTCTTCTTTCTGTGCTAGCTTTTTGTTTTTAGTTTCGTCTACTATTTATTTTTGTGCTAGCTTTTTATTCTTAGTTTCGTACTTCGAAACTTTTTTATATTAATTTGTAGTCTTATCTTTTTTATATATATTAGTGTTAATTTTGTTTAGAGTCTTCTCTGTTCTTTCTCTGTACGCATCGGGCTTTGAGTGCCGGATGTTATTAATTCTCCGAGAGATGTCAGCATCTAAAAAAAGACGAAATAGAATGAAGCGAAAATTGGTGAGATTTCCATGAATAAAACGTTATCGAGTTTAACCTCATGTTGAATTTCTCCTGTATATTTTCAGTGCGTTCTCTTGCTTCGCCTCTTTCCTCGTTTGTATATATTACTTTCTTGTCTATGTGTTCGTGTCTGTTTGTCTGTCTTTTATTTTTACTTTTGTTCACACTAAACCCAGCATATTGCCACTGACGCGTAAGGGATTACTATGATAGGAGCCAGATTTATAAGGCGCAACCTGGGTGGAGAGTTCAGCAGCAAGATGTTTGTTCACATTACATTTAAATTTCTGCATGTTGGTACGGTCGGGGTGTTGTGACCTTGAAAGGGCCGATAGTAAATAAGACAACACGGTGGAATATTTACGAGAGTGTGTACTTACAGAAGTACAGAATAATATGTTACAGAACGACTGCTCATCCTCCGTCGTAGGCTCCTCTATTCATAATGTCTAGAAGGGACAATATAGTAACGAAATAGGGTAGATCACAATCACACCATAACACGAGGAAACAGGGGACATGGATGGAATTCCAAAGGCAAGCGATCCGAGGAAATAAGCTATCAGAGTATAAAATCTAGCATCTTGTGGTCTTTACAATGAAGGAGTGGGAGTTTGCTTGTAGTCGGGGGTGGTCGTTGGTATTTTCGTTGGGGGAGAATACGTGCAGTAAGTTCATCGGAGCACATTCAATAGAAGTACTTGTAGAACAAGCACAGGGATCTCTCTCTCCCTCTCTCTCCCTCTCTCTCCCTCTCTCTCCCCTTCTCTCCCTCTCTCTCTGTAAATTTAGGCTTGTCTAACAAATGCCAAATATTAATCTTTTAGTATAATTTCTTACTTTTCTTTTCCTTGCGTTAAGATTTTGCATCTATATAATACAGTAACATAACCCTTAACTTTTTTTGCAAAAAACTGCGGACGAATCTTCGGCCGTGACAAATAAGAAAAAAAGCGTATCATGTAGTATTGTTGTGTAATTTGATAGTAGCAGCCAATAGAGATTGCCTTTGTCTTTCTTTATTAACATGTTTTTCGTAGTGGAAGTTGCAATTTCTTTCCGCATACGTGTTGACACGAGCATATAATAACAATAGCACATATTTTGGATTTTAATATTATTTTTGTGCGTTTATTTACATTGCACAGTATAGTATACAATATTAGTCTTCTCGCAAACTGTCTGTCTATAATGGGGGAGGAAACAAGATCTCTGAAACACGTCTGCTCCGTTTCGCAGAAAAAAAACAAGAGTGAGTTGCTAGGCTTTCTCTCGGCCACGTATCTTATATTTCGTCATTTTCTCTTTGTTACGCCGTTACTCGTTTCCTCTCTACGTTCGCTAACCTATATTTGTATAACCGCCTTTCATCAGAAAGAGAGTTTTCATTATCAACGTTATATACATTACTAGTTTTCACATTTTATTATTATTACTATCTCTCTCTTTCTCTCTCTTTCTCTTTCTCTCTCTCTCTCTCTCTCTCTCTCTCTCTCTCTCTCTGCCTACCTCAAGGGTAGTAGTGTTAAATACGTCATTTATTGACAAACCAAATAAATAAATAAAAGTAGTACCCTAAAATAATATCAATTAAGTCTCCTCTGATGTCGTCATCAATCAAAACGATAAGGGGACAGTTACTTATGCAAATCGACTCCTTATTTCAACTCGTCCCCTTTTCGCTATATTTTAGCCTCGAAAAATGTAGCTTATCTCCGGATCTGCTTCCCTATTTTTTGCTCACAAAGCAGTGAAATAACAGAAGCAATATTCCTAATTCACCATAACAGCCAACTCTTTAGGGTGCCGCGGCTTCAAAAAGTTTTCTCGAACACATCGGACTAATTTTCGCCCTGTAACCAAATATGTCCCACTGGGTCGTACAATCTTGCTGTAACGTTTGATAGTAACAGCGAGCGTAGATCGTCTCTGTTTCTATTTCTTGTTGTGTCCCAGATTACGTCACTTCCTGTTCGCAACGCCACTACTCATTTTCTCGCCACATTCGCCAACCTATATTTGCATAACCTACTTTTGTAACAAAGACAGCTATCATTATCGCCACATTATTAGTTCTCATAATCATATCATTATTATCAAATTACTTTAGATATTAAAAAAAAACGGGAGAAAAAATAGTTTTACATTGAAGATAACATTAAAATGAATACGAAATATATTAAGAATTAAAGAAGAAAAAGCCAACGAAAACGAAGAAAGAAAAAACAGAAAATCTAAAAGAAATTATATATCCTTTAAGTATTTTATATAAGTTCTTTCAAAATCTCTTTTTGCGTTCGAGTTAAGGAGATTTAGTATTTGCCCTATATTCGTCCTCGAAGTGCTCAGGGCCAGTTCGCTAGTCATCATCAGGATCAGGATGCGTTGCTGCTTTTTATTATTCCATAGAGTGTTTTCGGTTTTTATTTTTTATAGTTCATTGTGAGGGAGGAAATATAGTCTGGTGTGTTTCGTACGTTACGTATACGCGAGAAACCCGCACGGTTTTTAGCGCGCAAATCACTAAAAAAAGTTTATTCATTTTTCGATGATATTTTGCTTCATACTAACAGTTTGGCCCAAAGAGGCTTAGCTGATTTACGGCTGTAGCTTAAACACGTCTGCGAATGTGTAGCCAATAGTTTTTGTATAAATAAAAATGTATATTAAATATGCATTTTGCTTTGTGCCCATATTGAGTTCTCTAACAGGAGGTAGCCTGACAAGTACCATATATCCAACTCGTATATACCCCATGCCTTCCCCCCTCTCTCTCTCTCTCTCTCTCTCTCTCTCTCTCTCTCTCTCTCTCTCTCTCTTAATACATATATGTGTGTGTGTGTGTGTGTGTGTGTGTGTGTGTGTGTGTGTGTGTGTGTGTGTGTGTGTGTGTGTGTGAGAGAGTTTATATAAAAAAATATTATTTTAATGTATATATTCCTTATAATATGATCCAAATTGTTACAAAAACAAGCTCAATGAAGTTTCCGGCTTCAGAGCATTGGTTGGTTGCATTCTAATGACAAAAAACTCAAATGAATACGAAATATATTAAGAATCAATTTATTTATTTTTTATTTCTGTATTTCAGCGAATGCCTATATTATTTTTTTCATTCCGTCTTACACACGTTTCGCAACCCGATAAGAAAAAAAGTAGTCTTTTGTCTACCAAGCTGCTCTTAAGAGAACAATTATTTAACAATAAAAATAACAAACACATTATTCCAAAACAAATTGGAAGAAAGGTGGTCAAGAAAGGTGGTCAAGAAAGGTGGTCAAGAAAGGTGAGAAGAACAGCAAGTCAAATATATCTCTACTTTAATTCGACCCAAACAGGGCAAATTGTGACTGAGAAATAAGAGGCTACTGTGAATTAGGGGGCACATTTATCGGGACTTCCAAAGTAGGGAGTTGTGCAGCGAGATGCTTAGTGACATTACATTTAAATTGCTGCATGTTGGTACAGTCGGGGAAACAGGAAGCAGGAATTGAATTCCAAAGGC
The DNA here is from genome assembly GCA_963556195.1 of Sepiola atlantica. Lineage (NCBI taxonomy): Eukaryota > Metazoa > Mollusca > Cephalopoda > Sepiida > Sepiolidae > Sepiola > Sepiola atlantica. The sequence goes on along the minus strand of OY744524.1, from coordinate 75,667,253 downwards.
TAGCGGTTCGAGAAAAGAAGCTATTAGAGTAGAAAGCTTTCCGGCATCTGGGGAACTCTATAGTGAAGGGGTGGGATTTTGCTGATTGTCGCTTTGGTCGCAGCAAGTACGTCGGGGCACATCCCATTGAACTACTTGTAAAATGAGGCACACGGGTGCAAAATTGTGGCGATTGACAGGGTGTGGAGCTTGATAGACAGTGTGAGACCTATTAGTTTAGAGGCTCTTTTGGACTTTATCTAAGAGGGAGAGACTAGTGGTTGGTGCACCAGACCAGATGTGATAACAATACACCAGGCATGACTGAATGATGGCTTTGCAGAGATATAGGATACTGGCAGGTGTGAGAAGTTTTATAGCCCGGTAGAGGGAGCCCACCTTCTTTGCAGAAGACTTGGCAGTATCTGCTATGTTTGTTTTTTTTCAATTCATGTTACTTATGAATTATAGGTCGAGGTGCTATCAGTCATGGCAATCAATGGTTGTAAAGGTTTCCTTTAATTGTTAAAAGAAAGGGGTTTTGTTTTAGTAACATTAAATGTAACCATTCATTTTGGCCCCATTCCACGATAGACTGGAGGTCAGTTTCTACGAATTCAGCCATAGCCTTAGATGTGTGTGCGTTCGATTTGCTCACATGTCAAGAATAGAGTGTGGTGTCATCAGCAAATATACCCATCTCGGACGTGATTGCATCAGCGAGATCGTTTATGAAAGTCTGGAATAATAAAGCTCCAAAGATCAGTTCTTGGGTCACACCCGCATTAATGTTATGTTGTTTAAATGTACGCCCATTGAGGACAACCTGTGTATTTTTTTTAGCTACGAAGGATCCGATTATATTAAATATTTGTCCAGTAATACCGTACGAGTTTATTTTCATGAGAAGAGCTTCATGCCAGACCTTGTCAAAGGCCTTCAACATATCAAGCACTATCGCCTTAGCTTCACCTGTCCGATCCGTTAGGGAGTCCGAAGTAGAACTGACTTGCCTACATCCATACTGTTAGTCAGAAATAAATTTAGCATTTTCGAGGTGGTGAACTATCGCTAGATTGATTAATGGTTCAAAGATTTTAGCGAAGAGCGGAAAGAGACTGATGGGGCGATAATTTTGTTGGCCAGTTCTTTCATCAGAATTCTTGAAAACTGTTACCAGAGGTAATTTTCCAGCTATCAGGTAAGCAAGATTCGGCAAGTAATTTGTTATAAAGTTTAGAGAGGGCAAGGGACAGCTCAGCAGAACATTTTTATTACTATTACAGCAAGATTTGGTCCACATGCTTTGGAGATTCAATGTATTTTATGATATCCACGATATGGGAAATGGTGATGATCAGATCATCAAGTGTGGTTTTCGTCTGTAGTGAGAAATTTTGGAGAGAATGGTTTGTGGAATCCAAAGTGGAGTTTAAGGCGAACTTCTGGGTAAGCAGTTCAGCCTTATCTGTTGCGATAAGCGACACCATGGTGGTTGTATAGTGGGGGAATTGTTGATCGGGCATTGTTCACCACACTATTATAGATTTTCCAGTGGTGGTGGTGGTCGTGATGGTGATGACGAATTTTAAACAATAATGTTATTGTTTCATAATCATAAATATATTTTTAAAGCCAAACAAAAACATCAAGCATATTTTAGAAAATATAATGTATTTTAATTATTTTAAATACAGAGTGCATCGGTTACTGAAGCTGATTCAAAACATTTTTGATTTTTATTTGTCAGTTTGCTTCAAACTAAAATGTTCACGTTATTTTATTTTTTGGAATATTAAAAAAACATTAAAGATTCTTTTTTTCGGGTGGGGTGTAGTTCATCTATAACGATTAACTTTTTTGGCAGAAATTTAATAATTTCAATATTTAATCATTTCAATATTTAATCATTTCAATATTTAATCATTTCAATATCAAATAATTTCAATATTTAATCATTTCAAAATTTAATCATTTCAATATTTAATCATTTCAATATTTAATCATTTCAATATTTAATCATTTAAAAATGTAATCATTTCAATATTTAATAATTTCAATATCTAATCATTTCAATATATGATCATTTCAATATTTAATCATTTCAAAATTTAATCATTTCAATGTTCAATAATTTCAATATTTAATCATTTCAAAATTTAATCATTTCAATATTTAATAATTTCAATATCAGACTAAATAAATTGGCTTACAAAAACATGCAAACTTAAACTTACTTTTCGTTTTAGACTATTTTAAAACTCAGTTCAGCCCAAACAAGGCAAGTTGCCACTGTAGACATAAGGGGCTACTGAGAATTAGGGTGAAAGTTTAGGGGGTCGTCCCAAATTGGGTGATGTGCAGAGAGATGCTTGTTCACATTAGTTATAAATTTCTGCATGTCGGTACAGTCGGGGAAACAGGGAGGATGGACGGAGTTCCAAAGGCCGGCAGCTCGAGGAAAGAAGCTATTGGAGTAGAAGGCTTACCGCCATCTGGGGACCTCCACAGTGAAAAGATGGGATCTAGATGATTCTCGGGTTTGTCGAGTGTAGTTACGTCGAGGGGGCACCAGAGCAGCAAGTTAATCAGAGCACATTCCATTGAAGTACTTGTAAAATAAGCACAAGGATGCAATATTGCAATGATGGGGCAGGGGCTGGAGCTTAGTGACCTTTTTTTACCTTGCTATCTCTCAATTAAAACTAAAATGAAAATTCCAAAGGAAGTAATTCATTTTTTTTATTTCAGTTTTAAAATTAATCAGTGCGTGAATTAAAAAAATTAATTATTGTCATTTACATTACTAGAAGATCAGAATGACTTTGAATCGTAATTTCTAAGATGTAATCCAAATTTAAATCTACTTCGACTTCCACAGAACGAAAATGACCTCCAAACGTTCACATTGTCTAAAAATATAGTTTAATAAATAAGATTAACAACTCTTGTAATAGTTTCCAATTACGTCGCTTTAAAAAGATCATATTTTCCTTGGTATTAGGGGGTTGGCCTGAAGAGGCTTGGCTGATTTACTGTTGTAGCCGAAACATGTCTGCAAATGTGTAGCCAATAATGTTTGTATAAATAAAATGTTATACTAAATATTTTGCTCTGTGTCCACATTGAACTATCTAACAGGAAGTAATCTGAAAAATACCATGCATCCAACTCGGATTTACCAGAGAGAGAGAGAGAGAAAGAGGGGAGGACACGCAATGAAAGTGGACTGATAGGAATTTTTATTGTAACAATTAAAACAGTGGAACGTTTGAGAAAACCAACTTGCCTTTGAGGATTCATGGCCTACTCTTCTGTTTTTACTTCGTATCTTTCTTATACTCTGTTCTTAGCATTCATGGACTGCTGTATTGTTTTAACCAATTATCGCTATGTATACAAGCGATAACATAATCAAATTGAAATTGAAATCTTGGAATTTCGAGATATATATAGTTAAACATAACAGAAATCCTTTGCTTGGTTATACCTTTTTTATTATGGCGTCCCGGAATTTTAATTTTAAACCTTCTTTTGCGATTACACCGGTTTGTTGTTTTCACGTTTAACAACTTTACATACGGCGTTCTCGGCTGTTGTCTTCTTTTTTTATACCCAGCATTTTGTTCATTTGTTTATTGTTTCTTGAAGATGTTATATATATATATATATATATATATATATATATATATATATATATATATATATGTATATATATATATATATATATATATATATATATATATAGTCTCGGAAGTTTCTCAACCATTAAAACTATATTAAAAAAAAATAAAAAATAAAAAATAAACTTATAGTCCCAAGTCTTTCAGTGGAAAATCACTCATGTAAGTCAATTTATTTTTTACAGTTATTATATTAGTTTGTTTCTAACACTATTTTAAGGGGGCATCAGTTGTTTACCATGAAAAACTGTTTCGGTAATTTAAAAACAAGACAGTATTTAATTTCATGGCTTCCCAGCAGAGTTGATCAGACCCCACTTCCCTTAAAAGACAAAAACATAAACGTTCCTTATACTAAATCTACGTTTTGTTCCATATAAATGTTTTGCTAACTTATATTAGTTATTTAAAAGAAAAAAATTTTCTTTACCTGTGCTGTTCGTCTGTCTAATAAAATTTATCCGTTACTTACAAAAATGTTGCTGCATTTTAAAGTGTTTGGACGAATCAATTACACTATTATTTAGGTGATTAATGTATTAGTTTTAGTTTTATATTATAAATATAAAAAATATCAACACATCAAAAAATAAAAAATAAATATATATATATATATATGCACACATACACATACATATATATATACCTTTAGTCCCTCCTTCTCTCCCTCCTCCTCCTTTGTTGTCCATCTTCCTGTTGTCGTCAACCTCAAATAAATATTAATCTTCCTTGTTCACTTACAGTTTTTCTAATCTGCGTTCACAACTGTCGATTTTTTTTCTTTTTCTCAGTGTTTCAAATCAGCGTTTATAAGTTAACCGTTAATATTTTCTATTTTTTCTTCTTCTTCTTTGCCGACTCCCAGTGTTTAAAATTGGCGTTCATAACTGTCGATGTTTTCTCTTTCTTCTTCTTCTTCTTCCTCTTCATTTTTAACATTTCTTTCTTTCTTTCTACTGTATTTTTATTGTTTTTCTTTTTCTCATTATAATTAGTAGATGTATTATATATACGTTTATACATATTCTACATTATTTTTATTTATATATCCTATGATTTGTTCTATCAGTTTATTTTGATTAATTTGATAAGATTTAAAAGCATCAGGATGGCGAGTAATTGCCTTATTTAATTGTCCAAATATTTTATTTTGATCGCCACCTTGGTTAATCATTCTTATTATTAGATCAGAAATTGGGGGCATGAAATCTACTAATTTTAAGGTAACACGAGCAATCCTCAGAAATTCAGACATAATACTCTCGTAAAATATATACACAGGGCTAGTACTATTTTTATATGGCATTCGCACGATACGAAAAGGGAATTAATTTCTTTTATCAAACAGTTTATAGATAAATATGTTATTTTCAATTTTTTCAACTGGCCCATAACACTTATATTAATTCAATTGTTACTAGCAT
>OY744524.1:75094667-75657167 GCA_963556195.1 Sepiola atlantica | reverse complement strand
GTTATATAAAAACAGTAACATTATTTTTTTTTTAGGAGGAGGGGTTCTACTTTTTTAGGCAATTACGTGTGCTTTTACAACCTGGAACTACTGCATATTTTTAAACGTATCTTTATCTTTAATCAGTAAAAACAAGCACACGTAATTGCCTGAAAAAGTAGAATCCCCTCCAATTGATAAAATGGTACTGTTATAGATGACGCGCCTGATTTCTTTGATTTCGCGTCGCGGAAGCACCCGAGCGCTGACGAAATAGTATATTTTTTTCTTTCTTTTATCTTATAAAAACATTGACAAAATTTTAGCCCCCCCCCCCCAAAAAAAGCATTATTTTCACAAAAAAAACTGTTTTAATCGATGTATTTTTTCTTTGAATTTATTCGTCTTATATTAGCGGTTGCCAGTCTTCCAGTTAGAGCTTGGCAGTTTGAATGCAGGGCTTGGCTATAATTGATCCCTAATTGAATCCTGCGACTGGCTTGAATAATTATCTCTATACTGACGATTCCGGAAGGATGAAACGTATACGTATGTAGATAAACAAATATTTATAATTATATATGCATATTTTAAAGACAGGCCGTCGTAGTCCATTGGAAAGACGCTGGACTATAGACATCAATATCGAAGGTTCGATCCTTGCGAAAGTTAGCCATGCTGATTACGGCTGTGAACCAGAAACACGTGTCCATGGATTACTTTTATGTACGTATAAAATTAATAAGAATATATATTAACGAAAAATAATTTTCTGCATCTTAATCACTCAGGGAGTGAAACAATCGAAATAGCAGTAGTAAACAAAACAACGAACGCTGCAATCACCAATAAAACCAATTACATAAAAATACATTAAAATATTTAGGTGATAAAAATCGTACACGTTTCTAGGCAATGCGTCGTAGTCCATTGGAAAGACGCTGGACTATAAACATCAATCCTTGCCTAAGTTAGCCATGCTGATGACGACTGTGAGCCAGAAACACGTGTCCATGGATTACTTTTATGTACGTATTAATGATTCGAAACTTAAAAAACACCAGTACAAATAATAATAATATTCAACATCACAACTCGAACAATATTAACAAATACTATTGTAATCAAATGCAACCAAACTCCAGATTAGAAGAAAAAGCCATGAAAAATATTATACACAGATACATATCCCCACTTGACAATAACAATAAAATTAGATTCATTATTTACTATAAGAAATTTAAAACCCAAAATCTAAAAAACAACTCAGCTTTGAAGCGAGATTCTTGTTTGCATCAGTTTTAAATTTCTGCATGTCGGTACAGTCGGGGAAACAGGGAGCAGAGAGGGAGTTCCAAAGGCCGGCAGCTCGAGGAAAAGAAGCTATTGGAGAAGAAGGCTCTCCGGAATCAGGAGCCTCCACAGTTAATGGATGGGATTTAGCTGAATGTCGGGTTTGTCGAGTGTATTTACGTCGAAAGCGGCACCAGAGTAGCAAGTTCGTCGGAGCACATTCCATTGAAGTACTTGTTAAACAAGCACAAGGTTGCAACATTGCGGCGATGGGACAGAGGCTGGAGCTTGGTGGATAGTGAAGGACCTATTAGATTAGCGACTCTTTTGGGTACCTTCTCTAAGAGGAAGAGACTAGTGGATGTTGCACCAGCCCAGATGTGACAACAATACTTCATGCATGGGCGAGTGGTGGCTTTGTAGAGATATAGGATACTGTCAGGAGTGAGAAGTTTTCTAACACGGTAGAGGGAGCCCGCCTTCTTTGCAGCAGCCTTGGAGATGTCTTCTATGTATTTGTTCCAATTCATGCTACTTGTGAATGTTCGGCCGAGGAGTTTGAACGTTGGACTCTCAGGTAGGGTGTTATTTGCTATGGCAATCGGTAGTTGAAGAGATTTCTCGTAGTTATTGAAGGAAAGTAGCTTTGTCTTAGCATCATTAAATGTTACCATCGATTTATGACCCCATTCTACTACAGACTGGAGGTCACTTTCTAAAGATTCGGCAATTGCCTCGAATATGTGCGCGTCCGTTTTGCCCACATGAGGAATATCAATAATTATTTTATAATACTTTGAAAAAGTATATGTGTGTGTGTGTACTACACTGTGTAGTGTGTGTGGTGTCGACTCTTCTTGAGTCTATGTTGTTTAATGCTGACAAATAAGGGAGATATATCTTTTTTTAACAAAACTTCGTTGATTCCGATGACGATAGCATCCACACAAAAAACAATCGAAGGTGCGTTTAATAATTCATTAAATATTTTTTAATCTACGATTTTTGACCCCCACTCTCTTTTGAAACATTGAAAGTAAATGTTTTTAATTCTTAAATATTAAGCATAGAATCGAGATAAGTTATTTCCCTTACATCTATCTCATGTTGTTTAAACATGAACCAAAGAAAGGCCATAGCGTTAACAACGCTGACAATAAAATATCGTTCAACAAATGAAGGGGAGATCATTCACAAAGCAGTATTAGTGACTAACGAAGCAAGGGAGATAACTCGTCAGCGTATTGCTACGATTTCTGTAATGAGTGCAATAAGCGGTAGCACTTTTACCCCCAGCCCAGGCCGCCAACGCCGCCAACGCCGCCCAGCCCCCGGCGCCAGCATTTTGACTCACGTGACTCAATCGTAGTCACTTATGAACAGAATAGTCTTCCGTATTAACAATTAGCATGTATCCCACCCTCAATACATTTTTTTTGTTTATTAATTATTTACCTTACGAAATAGAATGAAGATTGATGGATTTTTGTCCACCGCCGCCCACCACCACCCAGCCCCCGGCGCCAGCATTTTGGCTCACGTGACTCAATCGTAGTCACTTATGAACACGGAAGACTATTCTGTTCATAAGTGACTACGATTGAGTCACGTGAGCCAAAATGCTGGCGCCGGGGGGGGCTGGGCGGCGGTGGGCAAAAATCCATCAATCTTTATTCTATTTCGTAAGGTAAATAATTAATAAACAAAAAATGTCAACAAATATTTGTCAAGTCAATTGTCTAAATTAATCATTGTTCTCAACAACTTTCATAGTACCGTTCCATCATCCAACTGATAATCCTCGAGTGGCTTTTGGTCTTGGTAAGTAGGGAACCATTAGTATATAAAAAAAAAAAAGACAGCATTGATGTTTTTCTAAAGGAAGCTGTTCTGAAGGGTCATCCAGATCAGCTGACCAAGGACAGTCTCAAGCAGGTGTTAGTTTACTCGTTACATAAATCTAGTTATTCAAACCACTATCTTTGTTTCCCCAGCCAATAACCAACAAAAGACAAGGGAGATCACTCTAAAAACTTATCATAAAGTAATAGAATTCGTATATCTCAATACAAGGGAGATAACTTAACAGCAGGAACCTCTATAGTTGCATGGAAGCGAGGCCATGGAGTGCGGTTATACTCAGAAGACTGTCATAGTTTGGGCATTTGATGAGTCTGCCATCAGAGACAACTGCACATTAAGCCTTCCTAAAACCTACCAAAGATGACATGGCTTGACCAAGTGATAAGCGACATCAAATCACTATCAGACTTCTACCTTTAAAATGACATGACCAAGAACATGAGTATCCTCGAAGTTGGGTGTTCCAACAAGAATGACTGGAGATCTGTTGTTAACAGAATGATATTAACCTGGTTAACGAGTATGTAGAGAACTTCGACCCCCTTTCACACAATCAATGGTAAGTACATATTTGTCCCTCATGTACATTGAATATTAAAAGATAAGTTACGTGGCATAATGGGCAGGGTGCAATCTAGGGTTCCTCATTCAATTGCGGACAACAGTTTTCTTGCTTCTACCACATAAAAAGGCACACTAAACAATAAATTGTCCTTCAAATCATTTTTGAAAAGTTGAAGGAAAACATAATTAGGGGATTTAGCAATTGTCAAAAAAATTTGAAGTCATGTTTCTTTTATTTTAATAGGATTTGCCTATATACGAAGCCTATCTAAAAATTATCCGACCTTTATTTTTTCCGTGCAAAATAGATACGATAGGGTGGCGCCACTCTACACAGTGAAGGAAGACACCTTCATGCGCATGTGTGAATCTATCACCGCATTTCTGCACGTTAGTCGCTGCTTATCGGTCGCTGAGTGAGATGCTACACAACGTGTTCATCGGATTACCGATTCTCTCAAGATGACTGAACGTGTTGAGCAAAGGTACTGCATCAAATTTTGTCAAAAGTTTGGTGATTCTCAAAGCGAAACAATTTGTAAGATTCAGCGATGGGTGTAACACAAATTAAGGAGTGGTTCAACCGATTCAAAAATGGCCGCACATCAGCGGAGAGTGACCAGCATTCTGGCAGGCTCCAAACTCTTCGAAGTGCAGCTGTTGTTGAGAGGGTGCGAAATTTGGTGATGGAAGATCGTCGTTCAACCGTGCGGAAGATCGCCCAAGAGGTCGGAGTGAATAAAGATTCCGCCCATGCAATTTTGCGTGATGATTTGAACATGTGCAGAGTGGCTGCGAAATTTGTGCCCAAGTTGTTGTCGCAGAAACAAAAGGACCTCCATTTTCAAGTTGCACAGGACCTTCGTGAAACCGCCAACACTGATCCTGGGTTTCTAACCACTGTGATAACTGGAGATGAGTCATGGGTGTACGTACGGGTACAACCCAGAAACAGAAAGACAGTCGTTGTAATGGAAGCATCCCGAGTCTCCAAGGCCCCAAAAAGCGCGGCAGGTGCAAAGTAAAAATGAAGGTGATGCAGACTGTCTTCTTTGATATCTGTTGAATTGTGCATCACGAATACGCACTGGAAGAGCAAACAGTGACAAAGAAGTACTATCAAGATATTCTCCGGTGTCTCCGTAAAGTTCGGCGCAAAAGACCAGACATGCGGACGACGAAAAACTGGCAACTGCATCATAGATAAATAAATGAACAAATGTAAGCAGTAAAGTACAAATTAAATAGTATAATGTCTTGATTATCTCCCTTACATCGGGTGCTATGATTTCATTTGGCGATCAGTGATCTATTGTATAAATAAACACGCGAACGCTGGCAGTCAAACAATGTGTTCCGTCTCTCATGTTTCTTACATGCTTCTGTTTTTACCTTGCCTTTCCGTTTCAGCTCACGAGCCAAGAGATTAATTCTATTTTACACCCTGCTCAGTTTGTGGAAACTGAGACGGGCACAATTCAATCGGTTGTGGTACTTGTAAGCATTGGGTACACGGCAAGTTCAGTAGAATTATTGGTAGGTTGAGAGAGAATAAGCAATTTATGCACAAGAAGTGTATGACAATCGAGACAAATGAGGAAAAAAAGTATATCTTGATGGCGAAGCTATTGAGATTGTAAAGTTATATTACCTTGATGATAACATTAGAGCACAGGGTGGAGCAGGTGCTAGTGTGAGTTCAAGAGTTAAGAGTGGATAGAGTAACTTCGGGAAACTTCTGCCATTACTAACTAGCTGAGTGTTACCACTGTTGAACAACTATGAAACCTGGTCAGTGAGGGTTGAGGACATGCACTGCATGGAGAGAAATGATATTAGAATGACATGATAGATGTGTAATGTGAGTCTTAAGAGCAGGCTTAGTTCTGATGAGTTCAGAGGAAGATTAAATGGTGCTTATTCGTAATTGTCCACAAACCGTTTTTCCCCAACTTTTTTTACTGACTAATTCATTTCTTTTTTCGGTGTACAATTACCTATGAAGTCGCTAGAGAATTCCGTGTTTCTTTTTAAAAGAATATTTTACAGTTTCCGATATAAATTTAACATCGACTGATCACCCACTTTTTTTGACCATGTCGCATGTTTATTCACCCATTTTTTTCACCTTTTTTTTACAGACTAAATTTTTTCTTTTTTCTGCGTACACTTACCTATCATACCGCTAGATAATTCCGGGTGGTTTGGAAATTTTTTTTTTTTAATTTGTGATGGTCAAAAAGTGTAACTGATCCCCCTTTATAAAATCTAAAATATTTGAAAATAAATTTCCAAAAGACACGGAATTCTCTAGCGACATTATAGGTAATTGTACACAGGAAAAAAAAAAAAATGGTCAGTAAAAAAGTTGAGAAAAACGGGGTATGGATAATTACGAACAAGCACCAATTAAATCTGAACATAGGGCGATGTGTGCAGAACAGGAGACTTTCATCGTATGGCCATGTTGAAAGAATGGATTAGAGTTCTTGGATTAGTAGATGTAGAACAGTTAAGGTAGCAGGTCCAGTTCACAGGGGAAAAACCAAAGAAAACATGAGAGGAAGTGATAAAAATGGACTTGAGAGAAAGAGGGATGATAAAGACCTGGTTAGAGATAGGTTAGTTTGGAAATGAATTTCTTGAAGCCATTCAATGCATGCCAGCATGTAAAACGGACGTTAAACCAACGACGACGACGATGATGATGAAAAAGAAAACAAACTTATTGTAGTGTTATCACCTGAGTCAAACTTTTAACTGTTCTGTTTGATACAAGTGTTGAGTTTAAGAGGGACAACACAACTTGTCTGTTTGGCTCCCATCAGCTGAAGAGTTTCTCCCCCACGGTATAAAAAGCAAGTTATTGGGAGGAGGATGGAGGGGGGGGGGGTATAAAAAGATTGTTTTTATTTCTTAGTTTGTTTGTTTGTTTTTTTTTGTTTTTTTTAACGTAGTTCACCCCAAACAAGGCAGGCCGCCACTGTAGACGTAAGGGGCTACTAAGTTGAATTCATTTACAAATATACAAATGGGTCTCGAACTTGCACCATTTTGTTCCACAGATTCTTTTTTCCATGAGTTTGTCTTTAAGACTCATCTCTTTCAGGCACCCAAAAGCACTGTTAAATAAGCTTTTGCTATGTCATAAATGCCTGTGATTGAATTCCCAATCACAGCTTTTTCGGACAATACCATGCTTCTTTTTTTTTTTCGTACTTTCTGACATCATGAGATGATTTTGCTCTGTTCATTTCTTTCCAAAATTTTTTTTTTTTTTTAATTTTATTATTTTGTCCTCAAATCAATCTGCAAGTTAAAAAGCCATGTCTTGCATAATAACATAACATTATCATTCAAAATAAAAAAGCAATATATTCAATAAAGACGAAAAGTAATAAGGTCTTTTATTTTCAAATTACTGATAAATAATTACAAAAATGTGTACAATTTGGTTTGTGGTTAGATGTGCCAACATTTGAAGGTATTTAAGGTTAAGGGTTAATGGATTGAAGATTTCAGACTGATTTGGAATACAATAATTATAGGTTGGTAATTTAAATTGGCCCCAGGGTAAAAAAAAAAAAAACAATAAAGAAAGTTTAAAATAAATTCATTAAAAGATATTTTGTCCATTGCTAGTTTTGTTTTAAAAGAAATGTATTTATTTTCTCTCATTCTATGGGTGCGCAATGAAGAAATGAACAAAGACATTAAAGATAGGCATTTCTGTTTTCACAATTTACATATGCACAACTTTAATGAAACCCCCAACATTCACCAGGATTAAAGACATTTTTAGTAGAAAACAATTTTTTTTTTTAAATATTTCTTTTTTTTTTTTTAATTTCTCCGTTCAAAATTCAGCAAAGATCATAATACAGAATCATAATTTAGAATCAATATATATATATATATATAAATATATATATATATATATATATGGTCTGCAATAAGTAACTATATATCTATGCTACAACAGCAGCTTTTGCTGTTTTTACAACAGCATGATAGTACAGAAGGTCTGTCCTTTCCACAGGATGGGGCACTAGCCCATTATGCTATGCTTGTGCGTGACTGGCTGGGCGACAACATGCCCAGTCGATGGATTGGCAGGCATTGACCGCTTGAGTAGCCATTTTATTCATCAGATTTGATCCCTCCCAACTTTTTCCTGCGGGGCATTCTCAAAGATAAAGTCTACCGAGCAAAGCCCCGTAGCATTGTTGAACTCAAGGAACAAATCCGAGCTGGCATTGTTCAAGTACCGTTTGAGGTGTGCGCCAAAATATGTCGCTTAGTCCCTGAAAAATTAGCAAAGTGCATTGAGCTCGAAGGAGATATACACTGAGCTTTTATAAATGTTTGAATAAACATGTAGGTTGCAAAAATCTTATGCGTATCCTTTGTTGTTATTGTAGTTGCATATTTTTTCCATGTTACATCTATTATGTTGAAATAAAATTATATAGTTACTTATGGCGGACCATATATATATATATATATATATATATATTATACAGATACATTGTTATACTATATTATTTTATACTGATGATTTTGTGGTGCTCAAACTGGCCACAATGGTCAGAAGTTATGAAAGACATGTCCAAGATCTTGAGGCCTGCTTCTAAACTCAAATCAGAGTCAAACACATTACATTTTGGAATATTATTAAAAGAACAAGACAAAAGAAATGTACATATTTCGAACCAAATATTTATACAAAATAAAAGTTGGTTCTGATTGCGTTCCATTGATTGTAGTTAATAATTATTTCAATATTTGTCATTGATCATTTTAAATAAATTGACTTTCTGAGGAAAAAAAAAAGAGAGCTGGATTTGTGTTCAGTATTTTGGTCTCTTTTCTATACTTGATCTAAATCTTTGGTTATAATAAACAACAATGAAGAGGTAAATATGCCTGTTTTTTTTTTACCACACACACATGCATATTCAAGTAGGAGAGTTTTAAAAATGTATTGTAGAAACCAAACAGCAATATTAAATTAGGAATAAGTTTTTCTTATTGAAGAAATAACAGATAAAACCTCTCTATAATAGGTAAGAAAAGGGGGGTATCTTATTGGGGAATCCTTTTGAAGCAACACAATCAAATGATTTAGAATGCTTGTAAAATACAATAATATTAACAATAATAATAATATTATTAACAATAATGATAATGAAGAAATAGATGAAGAAATAGATTGTGTACTTTCCGGTTTTACTTGTACCAAAATTATTTTTACAAAACCGAAAATGTTCAATATAGTGCTGTTATAACCAAACGGCCATATCCAAAGGGAAAAAGGTCTTTCAAGTTTTAATAAAATTAAATTTTATCAATATTTGTACTACTGGTCAGATTAAATAACAAAATAAACATTTAATGCCCATTTTTTTTTCTTTTAATTATTATTAGAAATAATTATAGGAAATTATTATTAGAAATAATTATAGGAAATTATTATTAGAAATAATTATAGGAAATTATTATTAGAAATAATTATAGGAAATAAACATTTAATGCCCATTTTTTCTTTTAATTATTATTAGAAATAATTATAGGAAATAATAAACTGCGGAAATCTTGACATTTTAGTAAAAAAAAGCTTTTAAATGAATAAAAAAAAAGTATATTTTAATTTGCAACATTTATGTCTACCTGAAATTAAATAAACACCACATGTATACACATACATTACATAGTAATAATATATTCCATTGTTAAAGCACAATACTTAAATAGACTTAGACTGGTCCCCTATAAAAAGAAAGAAAACTACATGTATTTCAAAAAGTCAGGGATCAGTGATGTTGTATTTATATTGTAAACAGGACCCCTCTCTCTCCACACACCCACACACACACCCACCCACACCCACGAGAAAATAAAAAATTAATGTATAAAAAGTAGGGAGTAAAATTTTTTTTTTTTTTAAGTATTTGCCAAGGTTGCATTAATTTAAAAAAAAAAAAAAAAAAAAAAAAGTTTACATTTATTTCAAGTTTGCAACATTTAAGGCTCTTGTTTTAGAAGGGAGATAGGTTTATTACTGACGGGTCTGATCAGGGAAAATTTTGCACCCATCTGCAGTGCCCCCATTTTTACGAAAAAGCTGGATTCCCCTACTATAAACTGATCTCATGTCTAGCTTTGCTGCAGTGTGAGGGGGAGGGGTTAAATATACTTAAATAGACTGATCCCCTAAAAAAAGGAAAGAAAACTATTCGTATGCCAAAAAATCAGGGATCAGTTAAATGTTGTATTTATATTGTAAACAGGACCCCCACATCGAAAATAGAAAATAAATGTTTTTTTGATTCTAACAATTTGTCGGGGTAGTGGAAGTTCTAAATGCTAAGTAACAAAAATCAGTCATGGAAGTATTTTTATCTTTAGGAAATTACTAATTTATATTTATGTCAGAGTAAAGGATCACTTTAACATTTACAAATAATGATGTGTAATTACAGGGAAATAACTCATAACTTCATATTCGGATACATTAAAGTGAAGTAATCATGTTATATATTGTAATGTAAACAGGAAAATAATATTTTGTTATTTTATTAATTTTAGTATTTCTATTATGTTTTACTGTGAACAAGATTGAAGTTGGCCCTAACAGTGTACAGTACATAGAAAAAAATTTTAGACTTTAGAGTTGGAGTTCACTTACTATATAAATTTAACATAAAATGATCACCCACTTCCTAACCAAAAAGCATTATTGATCACCCAGTTCTTGACAACATAGCATAGGACTGAAAAGGGTAATTTGTTTTGCTATATTTACAAAACTGCAATCATTTTTTTTATTAAAGAAATCTTATTTTTAGAACAACTAATATACCTTTTTTTTTTATATTATCACTCCATATTTTATTTGTCACTTAGGGGTAGTGTTAATGAAGGGCATGTTTTTTTTTTTAAGAGCCCTGCTTTTCTTCTGCTGATAAATGCAGGAGGGAGGGGAGAGGGGCTGCTGAATAAAAAAAAAATATGCCCTTCCTTAACCCTTACACTAACCCTAAGTCTGTGGTCGCAATATAAAAGAAATCTAAATTATGCTAGTTGTTCTGAAAAAAAAAATGTATTAAAAATTGGTGGCCATTTGAGAAATACATGTCCTATGCTATGTGGTCAAGAAATGGGTGGTCATTTTATGTTAAATTTATAAAGTAAAGTAAACCCCAAAACTAAAACATTTCTAAAATACATTTCAAGAATGTTGATATGTAGCACAAATGCAATAGCATCTCATATTTTTCATCAAGATAAAAAGTAAAAAAATACCAATATTTTTTTTTGTTTTGTTTTCTTTGTTTTAAATGTTAATGCTTTTTTGTGTCATTTTCAAATAATTATGGCACACATAATTAAAAATTTTTTTTAAATAATTAAATATTTCACAAAACAAACAAAAAGCATATCAAAAGAGCAGATGGTTAATTAACTTAAAAGTGTGAATCAATCGCCAATTTCTTTCGTTGTTTTCTGCTGTTTATATACGACTCCTGGTTGATTCTGCAGGAAATCTTTCATCATGGTCAACGTTTTAAGGAGTTAACTGTCAGATATGAATCATAGAAGTTTGATTTCAATAGTTAACTTGTTAAATAAGAGAATGATAGAGTCACAAAGTTGAAATAGTGGCTTCCTTAGACAAGAACAGTAACAAATAAAAAATACAAACCGAACAGAAAATCGAGGTAGGAAAGAAAAGAAAAAACAAAATTGATACCAAAAATAAAATTGCCAGATCGCCCAACTTTAGCATGTATGTATGTATGTATGTATGTATGTGAGTGTGTGTATATATATATATATATAGAATCAAATATGAAACTAAAAGTGTACTTTTAGTAGATAGAACCTATAGTGAAATAATTTAAGCTCAATATACGAGATAGAGCAATTATAAAGATAGATGAAATAAGAGGGATAAACATGTACGAATGACAAATTTATTTCAATTTCGATTGTTCAATGCAACGTATACTCGGTAATGAAATTATGTTTATTATTCTTTCCTTAAGCCAAGGCTTTTCAAAGATCAAAATCTTATCATCAGAGGAATTACATAGATCGATAAGTTGGCGGTGGGAAAGCCAAAATTCAAAATTCGAAAAAATATTAAGTAATGGAGAGTGAAAAAAAGTTTGTGTAAAAGAAATATGGGGAAAGTCCAGTAAATCTCCTTTCATTGGACACCTCATATATATATATATATATATATATATATATATAGATGGATAGATAGATAGATGTGTAAATATACATAATACATATGTAGATTATATATATACAAAAAATGAATGATGAAAATAAAAGTTGTAAAATTAAAATATTTATTAAATCATCAAATTCAAAAACAAAGAGGGATCTCATCCTTAATCCATGGATTTTTTGAACTTCTGATGATTTAATAAATACTGTAATTGTACAACTTATTTTCATTCATTTTCTGAATTTATTGCTCTATCTAATATATTGTGCATGTATATATATATATATATATATATATATATATATATATATATATATATATATAGGATTAGTTTAGACTTAATACTGGGTAATAAATCAGTACATATCCATTCCAAAAGAGCTTGATACTAAGTTTGTTGTTAGTAGAACTGTTAGTAGTATATGGTTTGTTTGGTTTACATCGACAAGTTGAAGTTCCAGTTTGTATGACCTCCACTATTTTATTCAACAAGAGCTGAATAAAATAGTGTTGATGCAAGCCGAACAAACAATATGAAAGTTTATATATATATCTATATATGTATATATATATATATATAATAAACATTTGTATATATTATTGCGCTGTAAGAAAGGTTACGAAACAATAATTACTATAAAAATTAATTGGTTTTTTTCTCTAAACATATTTCACAAATTAGATTTAAATATTTACTAACAATCAACATGCATTTACTACATAAATATATTATTTTTCAAAGATTTGTTTTTAATATTATTTTTAATATTTCAAATTCAATGTAAATAGATGCATTTTCCTGTAACTACAAGAGAACAAAATTAAATTAATTTGATTTTTAACAAACAAAACATTTTCAATATTTAGTGAACAATCATTTATTTTTAATAACTTTACTGCATCTTCGTCCGAATGATCTAACTAGTTTTTTTTTACTTATCCATTTCCATTCTTCTTTCAGAAAAGTTTACAAGTGATCTTGATAATTTCTCTTCTGTGCTATCTTACCAATAATCTTTTAAACATTCTCTATGGAACTCAAATCAAAACTCTGCCCTGACCAACTTATCAAAGAATTTCTGTTCTGTTCATGGTAACTTGTCATCTTCTTAGCCTTGTAACAACCCACATTATTCTGCTGGAACACTGCTGACTGAAGAAGGGCATATCATAAATTAGGGGTTACATGTTGCTGAAGAAGCTGTTTGTAAATTTCTGCATTAATTTTCCCATGTAGGCAAAAAATAAATAAACAAAACAAAAAAAAAACGCCTACTGAGGATATCATAGTCCAAATTATTATAACATTTTAACCTCCAAAATTTGACTGGCATTTTAACACGTGGCGAAGATAATCTTTCACTCCCATTGTGGTGTACATGCATCAAACCAAACTGGTCCTTATTAATACTATTTCCCTTGTTCTTTCACAGGAAATTGTTGTTGTATTAAAACGGTCATTTAAAGATATTAAAGCTATCATTTCGTTTTGATGTTTTTAGAGATTTGCAGTTTTTGATTTTGCTGCCATCTTGTACGATTCGAACAATCGATATTTAAAACCTGCATAAATTTTAAAGGAAAATAATAATTCAGTTTAAAATATTTCAAAACATGTTAATGACAAATCTTTGAATTATTATATATATATTAATGAATAAATGCTAATTTTTAGTAAATATTTCAATTTAACTTGTGCAATTTACAGAAAAATTAAGTATTGTACTAATTATTGTTCGCTAACTTTTCTGTTCACTACTGTATGTATAAATATATATATATATATATATATATATATATATATATATAAATATACATACACCTTTCAATTTTTTCACTGAGAGGAGAAAAAAGTTTCGCTTAAATTATCACTTTCAAATAAGAATTTTTTATAAATAATATATTAATATGTGCTTCTTAATGTCTAACCGAATGCCAGACAGAAAATAAACAAAGCAGAATTGCAGATTTTTGTATTTTATTTGTTTTAATTTTCTTGTATACACAATCATATGTATATATATATATATATATACATATATGTGCGTGTCTATATATATGTATATATATATACACATATATGTGCGTGTCTATATATATGTATATATATATATACATATATGAGCGTGTCTATATATATGTATATATATATATACATATATGTGCGTGTCTATATATATGTATATATATATATACATATATGTGCGTGTCTATATATATGTATACATATATATACATATATGTGCGTGTCTATATATATGTATACATATATATACATATATGTGCGTGTCTATATATATGTATACATATATATACATATATGTGCGTGTCTATATATATGTATACATATATATACATATATGTGCATGTCTATATATATGTATACATATATATACATATATGTGCGTGTCTATATATATGTATACATATATGTGCGTGTCTATATATATGTATATATATATATACATATATGTGCGTGTCTATATGTATATATATATATATACATATATGTGCGTGTCTATATATATGTATGTATATATATATATATACATATATGTGCGTGTCTATATATATGTATGTATATATATATATATACATATTTGTGCGTGTCTATTTATATGTATGTATATATATATATATACATATTTGTGCGTGTCTATATATATGTATATATATATATATATATACACACATATATGTGCGTGTCTATATATATGTATACACATATGTGCGTGTCTATATATATGTATATATATATATATATATACATATATGTGCGTGTCTATATATATGTATATATATATATATACATATATGTGCGTGTCTATATATATGTATATATATATACGTATATGTGCGTGTCTATATATATGTATATATATATATACGTATATGTGCGGATCTATATATATATGTATATATATACGTATATGTGCGTGTCTATATATATATGTATATATATACGTATATGTGCATGTCTATATATATGTATATATATATATATATATATATATATATGGGTATACACACACACTTCTAATAAATATAGTGCTTTCTTACATTTATGAAATAAATTTATCCAACTATAATAAAGCAAACATGCATTCATAGTCCATAAATGTAATCTATACATTTCATATGATAAAAATGCATAACTTTTAAATTATAAATCTAAAACACAATTCACTAGTTATAATATCAAATAATAATGAATTAAAAAAACAAAAACAGATAACTATATATTTTTTAATAATAAAGTAACTCCTTACTCCAGAATGAAGAAAAAACATAATTTGCTCAATTTAGAATCAAATGTTGCTTTGATTTTTTTCTAGTCATTTGTCTTTGTCGTTTGTATTCAACATGACTGTACGAAAGTAACAAAAGTGTTAATGGAACCTGAATTAGTTTTGATTCATAGAACAAAAGGATAAAGTTCTTTAAAGGGGGGAAAAATATGAGATGTTCAGGTAAGAGCAGGGTAAGAAAGAGGATAAAAAGGTTCTTTTTTTCCTTTTTTTTTATTTAAAGACCAAAAAGAATACACTGCTGTTATGGTCACCAACTTTTCTGTATTCTACAGGAAATATTCAATCTGGTTCATTGTTATCTATTATATAAAGGGCAGTTGTGTGTGTGTGTTCAGTTAAAAGTAAAAAACTACAAGACCCACAAAGTTGGTATATTGTTGATCAGCGTTGCCCTGGATGAATAATTTAGAAAAAATCATTCATTCTTGGACTCTAAAGTGGCAGAGATTTTGTCAGAGGGGGGGTCGATTTTTCAGCCATTTTATGTACTAAAGGGAAGTAACTGATTTTTTTATCAAAGAGTTAATTCCCTTATGCCGACTCATTCCTCGGGGAATCTATATAAAGGAAAGTCATCCGAGTGTATGTGTGTGTATATGTCCAGAGAGAGGAATGGGGAGAGGGAAAACAGGTGAAGGGAGGAAATAGAAAAAGATAGAGAGACTGATAGAGAGAGATAAAGAGATAGAAGTTTTAATACACTTTTGCCCCGGCAATGCCAGGTAGCCCTGCTAGTAATAAATAAATCACTAATTTATTGGAATTATAAGTACAGAAATGAGTCAATTGTAACATATTTTTACCACATTCTCCTGAAACACATCTTTACCACATTCTCCTGAAACTTTCCATATCAATTTAAATACGTTTTATCATTCATCTGAAACTTATAACATACATGCACACACCCTTTTTCTTAGAACCCTGACTGTATTGCATCCTCACAAAAAAGCAAAGGATTTGTTTTTGTCAAAAAACCATATTTATTTCCTAGCTTCTTCTTCATCTTTTTTTCCTTGAAAGTCAAAAGGAGGAGTTCTTCAATTAAAAGCGTCTTCGGCTGGAGGAACGTAGGAGAAACCCTCAAAGACTCCATCAGCTTCACGCACACTGGCGCTAATCACCTTGTTGCACTCAGCGGAACGTCCAACAGACCCTGCAGAGAGGAAAAAAATAATTGATGACAATTAAAATGACTGTCCAATGTTATAATCATGAAAAGAACAATAATGAACAATTGGTGCTACTCATTCAAGATTGAGTAACGAAACGCATACTTTTGTGCAACTGCGATATAATCTGTTACTAATGGAGATTGGTATCTATGTGTCTGAAGCCAAAACTATACTATTACATTTATATCTGAAGTCAATATTGTACTTCTATTACTAATAGAGATTGGTATCTGTCTGAAGCCAAAACTATACTATTACTTTTATATCTGAAGTCAAAATTGTACTTCTATTACTAATAGAGATTGGTATCTGTCTGAAGCCAAAACTATACTATTACTTTTATATCTGAAGTCAAAATTGTACTTCTATTACTAATAGAGATTGGTATCTGTCTGAAGCCAAAACTATACTATTACTTTTATATCTGAAGTCAATATTGTACTTCTATTACTAATAGAGATTGGTATCTGTCTGAAGCCAAAACTATACTATTACTTTTATATCTGAAGTCAAAATTGTACTTCTATTACTAATATTATAATCATGAAAAGAACAATAATGAACAATTTGTGCAACCCATTCAATATTGAGTGTATTTAATACAACTGATTTTGATCATATAGAACAAATTATACTTTGGGGAAAAATATCAATATAAAAGTATTTGTAATTTGAAACAAAGTTTGTGTGTTTGTGATCCATAGTAATTCAAAAATGAATGAATGCTTACCAGGGACAGGTTCTTTTACAAATTCTGGATCAAAATTCTTTAAATCGAGTTGTCCACTCTGTAGAATAAAAGAGAAAACAATTTTAGATTCAAGAGATCGATAATCTATTACAAATGGGGATTTGGTATCTGTCTGAAGCTGAACTATACTATTACTTCTATTAATGCTCAATTCAGTAACTATACAATTTAAGATGTACTATCTTTCAATGCTTAATTAAGGAGGGGGAGTGTAGTATCCGTTCTGCAGTCATACGATCCTCTCCCAGTCATTACCTCCTTCTTTTTTGGGGGAAGATGGGGTTCTGTTGTTATGAGACCATCATACCAATCATTACCATCTCTTTTGGGGAGGGGAGAGGTAAGTAACGTATAAGCTCATTCGGCAAAAAATATGCGACCAAAGGAAGCATATTTTTGCTAGTAATAAAAATAACCAGCAAGACCCGATGAAAATTCCATGAAAAAAATTTCAAAAAGGGTGGAAGAAATACTTTAAACTTTGTCTCCAAGAACAATAAAATTAAGAATGCAGAAAACGTTTTTATTTCAATAAAAAAAAATTTTTTAAATTAAAAAAAAATTTTTTTTTAAATCGATAGATGAAATGGTAAAAATGACGATTATTATGCCGACTTCTCGTTTGTTATATTTCACTAAATTTGGTAAGATTTTTTCTTCTAAATATTTCATTTAATATATTCTGGATAAGTGATACAAAATGAGACAGATATGCCATAACGAATGAACCACGGGCAATCGGCTTGCAACCCTGGAATCAACCAAGGATAATGCACTCAGATTCTTAGAATGAATGAAGAGGAAATTCACTTAGAATGAATGAAGAGGAAATTCACTTAGAATGAATGAAGAGGAAATTCACTTAGAATGAATGAAGAGGAAATTGACTTAGCATGAATGAAGAGGAAATTGACTTAGCATGAATGAAGAGGAAATTGACTTAGCATGAATGAAGAGGAAATTGACTTAGCATGAATGAAGAGGAAATTGACTTAGCATGAATGAAGAGGAAATTGACTTAGCATGAATGAAGAGGAAATTGACTTAGAATGAATGAAGAGGAAATTGACTTAGAATGAATGAAGAGGAAATTGACTTAGCATGTTACTCCCAATAATTTGTGTACGAGTGAAAAATAAAATAAATATCTTAATGTTTTGCTTTATTTGTAGATTTACCATTTCAACTTGTATTTACTTGTTGAAATTTTAACTTTTCATCATCAACTTACCTTCTGTTAATTATTTTTTTATGCTTTTCAATTGCCAATGTAAAATATGCAACTATCTTGAGTTCTCAGACTTTTAATTCATGCTTTTCTTCCCCCCCCCCCCCCCGAGTTAAAAAGCTGCAGTTTCTTTTAGCTTTATTTAATCAAAGTCATTGTTCAAAGAATAAAGAGGTGTGAAATGTTGGGTCCGTTTTTCTTTTTATGAATTAAAAATGTTTTCATATTATTAATATTTTTTTTATCTTTTAATTGCAAATCGATTGGAATGGTTTGTTTGTTTGATTTCAAGAAAGAATGTGTAGTTTGAAAGAAAAAAGTTAAAAGCAATCTGGAAACATTTTCCTCCATCTGTCTCCAGCAGAATTACTTATCTACTTCACTGACAACCATTGATCAAGATTAGAAGTAAACTTAGAAAAGGGTCCTTTTTTAAATTTGTTTAACCTCTTCTGATTATTTGGAATATTCAATGGATCGGCATTCTGAACGTTTGTTTTACAATCCCAAGTATTTGCGTTCTATAAATGAAACTAAATTTACTATTCAGAGATGCTTCGTTTGCCAATAATTTCCTGTTTTCTAAGAGTCTCGAGTACTTTTAGTTCTTTGTGCAGTGTGATAATTTTGCTCCATTTTTTTTCTTATGTTTATTTCTAAATACAACTCACTAACTTTTTTTAAAGCAATCAATTGTGGTGTGTTTTAGTTACTATTTTCAAAATATAAAAGAATATTTTCCACTAATTTATTTTTGTATTGTGTTCAAAATTCCAAATTGAAACGGATACTGAAAAAAGATAACTGTTTCTTTATGAACGTAAATGATTTAATTTGAAAGTAACAATTAACTTTACAAAACTAATCCATGTAAGTGAAACAGTTTTTGCATAATTACAAATAAAACAAATAAATTTAGATTATCCTTTTTCCTTCAATTCTGTATACATAGATATGTGTGTGTGTGTGTGTGTGTAATGCCTATATCAAGCATACTCAGGATAATACTAACAGGATAAATTTCAAATCTATATAACTTCCAAAATATCAAACATTTTATTTAAAAAATATTCTAAAGTTCACTTAATCAAATATAAAAAGGATCATTAAGCAAAAACAAACTCCCATGTTTTGGATGGGTAATTAAAAAGAAACAGTGAAAGGAAAGAGGTTAACCGTTTGAAAGAGTTCAAAAGAATAATACTGATGCTGAAAATGAAAACTTGTATCAACTGACCACGTTTGGATTGTAAGGAGGCTGAATGCGTTTTGCATACAAGTCATCCCATTTCACATCAGCAAAGAAACTATGATTCTTGATTTCCATGAAATCTCTTTTTGCTCCAAGTCGGTTTTCTTTTTCCTTTTGCAAAAGCTGAAAAGAAAATTTGAAATTATTCAAATTATATATTTAAGAAGGCATAATTTTTATTTTAGAATAAAACAAAAGTTAATTCAAATTCTTACTTTTAATAGTACATTGTTTTGTTTAAATATTTTTGGTTTACAGTGATTTAGTTATATTATTTGGATTATTCAGACTACTGTTTTCATCTTGGATGTTATTTCCACATAGTTTTGGCCAATGTAACCTCCGACCTTCGACCTTCGAGTGTGTCTTGTTGAACTCTGGAATATATACGGGATTTCAAACTGAATCCTTTATTTAATCCACGTGAGGAGATTGTTCTCGTTCCATAAGCCATGACTGGATAGAACTCTTAAGCAATTTTTATTTTTATTTTTATTATTGCCTGTAATGAGGATTGAACTCTCAACCACCAGAAGACTGTCACTGATTATTACTTAGCAATACCCACCGACCATACAACAGTTTGTATAATCACGGATTTCAAGGTAGTTCTACTAAAATAGTCATATTTTAAAAACCAAAGCACTTTAAGTAGTCAAAATACCACCATTTTGTTCGTAAATGAATATCCTTTCACATGCATTAATAAATAATAATCTACATGATATATTTGAAGAGTTTTCAACAAATAAAGTAATTAAAATGTTAATGCCATTTTCGACCATTTACGTCACTTTTTTTTTTTTTTTAAGATATCGTACCATTCATCTATGGGGAATTAAGTCATGAAATTTGGAAAACAATAAGGAAAAATATTAATTTCACTTATTGTCAGGGTACGAAATTAATTGATCCATTATTTTTTTTTTGTAATCTTAAAAATAAACCTTTAACATTACGTGTATCGAACATTTTTTTTTTTTTTTGTACCCCAACTAGTAAATAAATCAATCTTTTATCTTTTTTTATGCATTAAACTTATAATTGTATGTTGTTTTGTCTTTCGGTAGTAGTAATTTTAAATTACCCTATCAGAAAAAATATTGTCTCTTTTGAGCGAAAGTTAACAATGGCTGCTAGTATTGCTGATATAACAATCAGCAGCAGCTAGTTATAAACTAGCTTTGGAAAATTCGTTTACGAACTTCTTTATATAAAAAAAAAAAAAAAAAGGCAAAAATACTTTTTGTGCTTAAAAATGTTAATGCTGTTTATGGTTCTTTTATAAAACATACTTAAAGAAATACTGGTTTTCAAATATACTCAACTTTCGAACTTCTAGTAGTAATGACTTTCTAGTCAGCAATTAAAAAAAAATAATAAGATTCTACTTCTTTGGCAGAAAAAAGATTTAAAAAATAATTTAGAATTTGGAGGGGAGATCAGTTTTTCATATAAATTTAACATAAAATGATCTCCCATTTCCCGGCCATTCTTGCTTTTTAGTGCAATTTTTAAAATATTTTTTTCAAGCTGACAAACATGATATAAAATAAATAATTACTCTACCACTAATTCTAGGTTCGAATGACAAGCCTACCTAAAAATGCCTTCTCTTGAACGTGTTGTACCATTAACCTTAAATCTGAGTGACAAGCCACCCCTAAAAAAAAAAAAAAAAAAAAACTCCCTTAACCCTAACACAAAGTCCGAATGGCAACCTTCATCCAAAACAAAACCTCTTCCTTAACCTTATAAAGTCCGAGTGGCAAGCCCCCAATCCTACAAAAAGCCCATTAAAACCACAATCTTCTAAAAAAATAAAAAAAATATTTTTTTAAAGCACAGGATTTATTTCTCATAGCAAAAAAAAATTGATTAACTGCCCTAAAACGCTAGAATGGCCCTGAAATGGGGGATTATTTTACATTAAATTTATATGCAAAACTAATCCCAACTCTAAATTTTCAAATCATTGTTTTTGTTTCTTTCTTTTTCTGCCAAGTTTTTCAGGGTGGTAACATGTAATTGCCTAAAAAAAAGTAGAATCTCATATTTTGGGGAAGTAAGGGGGTGATTTAGCGGAAGGTGTTAATCTACAATAATACCAAAGGAATCTTGCAATATATTCATTTTTAAACAGTCCTAGTGTAAGATTTCAGTTTCTTGTACATAATATGTATTACAATTCAACTGAGTTCTCTAACTTCTTTTTTTAATGTATATATGGTATTTTTTAAGGTATTGCAGCATATTTATGTGCATTCACTGCAGATTACTTGGAAACCATTAATTTCTGGAGATTTTCAGTGGCATATTCTGATTCCTTGTACAAAAGTACACTTACATGGAAAATTTCATTGCTTAATTTTGTGTTTTAACAAAGATATAACATTTTTACTGAAAGATTAGTGTAAAAAATGTGACAAAACGCATATGGTCTTAAAGAGGGGAAAATATCCAATCGTGCGAGTCACAAAAATAGTCATAACTTCCTTATTTTTTGTCAGATTTTAAAAAATTTTAAAGATTCTTTCTTAGATCATCAAGCTTTTTATATATATGCCATTATTGAGATATTTTAAGCAATTAAAATTTTTTCATGTGTATTGCTACTTAACTACTTTATTCGTTGTGCCACGTGTCATGGCTGACAGAACAAAAACAATCTACCCGCATAGATTAAATATGAAATTCCATATAGATTCCCGTGTTTGACAAGACGCACCTGAAGAAGGTTGTAACATTGGCCGAAACTTTGTAAGAATAAGATCTAAGATGAGAACAGTAATCCAAATAATACAAATAATCAATCCTCATCTCAAAAGTTTGGAAATACAGTGATTTAGTTGTATACTCTGTTCTTCTGAGAAAAAGCTGGGTACAAGTCATACCTCTCTCTCTCTCTCTATAATTATTAATGACAATATATGTATTAGCATATACTATCAGTGCCCTTTTACTTTGCAGTCTCCTTAAAAGATTCAGCTCGATGATTGTCAATTAGTGACAACAGAGCAAATATAAGTCAGGTTTATATTATATTCCAATAATCATGTTTTTATTTTATAATTTTTATTTTTCACATTTCCAAAAAACATAACATTTCTGTGAGATATATTTTTACGGTCCGTTTCATTTGTCTTGTGCCAAACAACATTTTTATGTTAATATTGTCTCTGCAACATTACAAAATCATCAGAAAAATTCACAAAGAGTAAAAAATTCTTGGATTAAAGTATCTTGAAAAAACCTACACTATACAGTGGTTCATTTTTGGGTGAAACCAAACAAAAAACAAAGAAAAGAGCAAACTCACACGTGGGGGAACCCACTAATACGCCATTTTGAATTTTTTTCCTTTCAGAGCTAGTACATCCTAAAAGTTGTGGACATTTATAAATTTTAATTCAGTAATATTTCTTAAAATAGTTAATAAGTTCTATAATTTAATTATAAAAATTCTAATTCATTTGAGGGTAATTTTTTTTTCTTTCTAAAGTTACATCAATTAGCCTTCAGATGTCCATTTTCTTTGTTACGGTTATTTATAGAATTTATCAAAACCAAGAAACGTTTTTTTTTATATATATTTATTAAATGAGTAAAATAATTTTTTTTATAAATATATGTCTAACACTGTCGCTGTAATAACCACTTCAAGAGAAGTTCATATTTTGATGGACTCTTTGATCTCTTTTATACAAGGGCGAGTCAAAAGTTTTGCAATATTTGCAGGTATGATAGTTTATGATATGTATATAACACATGACTGAGGCAGTTAAAGCTGTGGAAGGTACCCATTCTGTAGTCAGTAGTATTGTGGTAGTTTGGTAGTTTTGTGGCATATCAACCCTTTTTGGGTTATTTAATGCCGAATCTGGTCATTATAGTAAAAGTTTTTATGCTTCAAGTTCTTTATATCTTCAAATGTTTAATCATCGTTTTTGGTTTGGTAGTTTTGTTTTACGGCATATCAACCCTTTTTGGGTTATTTAATGCCAAATCTGGTCATTATAGTAAAAGTTTTTATGCTTCAAGTTCTTTATATCTTCAAATGTTTAATCATCGTTTTTGGTTTGGTAGTTTTGTTTTACGGCATATCAACCCTTTTTGGGTTATTTAATGCCGAATCTGGTCATTATAGTAAAAGATTTATGCTTCAAGTTCTAAAAATAAAATAAAAAAGGGGAGGGAGAAAGGGAGAGGGGCTGTTGTTTTTGTTTTTGGTTTTGTAGAACATAATTAAGTTTTACAAAAAAAAAAAAAAGAAGAAAAACAAAAAACGTCAATGTAGGTGAATTAGTAGTATTGTCATAGTTGGTGTGCTGAAACATTGTGCATTGCATCACTCCATGAATTATTATGAAAACCCACAAAATAAGGGCCGGATACTGAGCTTTTGTATTTTAAACTTTAATTGAAGCCATTAATTTTTCAAAAATAAAATCAAAAGTGGGTTCTTTGATATGACAGGGGCCCTTATTTATCTTAAAATTAAACACTTTAGGTTCGGTAGGTTTGGTAGTTTTGTTTTACGGCATATCAACCCTTTTTGGATTATTTAATGCCAAATCTGGTCATCATAGTAAAAGTTTTTATGCTTCAAGTTCTTTATATCTTCAAATGTTTAATCATCGTTTTTGGTTTGGTAGTTTTGTTTTACGGCATATCAACCCTTTTTGGGTTATTTAATGCCAAATCTGGTCATTATAGTAAAAGTTTTTATGCTTCAAGTTCTTTATATCTTCAAATGTTTAATCATCGTTTTTGGTTTGGTAGTTTTGTTTTACGGCATATCAACCCTTTTTGGGTTATTTAATGCCGAATCTGGTCATTATAGTAAAAGTTTTTATGCTTCAAGTTCTTTATATCTTCAAATGTTTAATCATCGTTTTTGGTTTGATAGTTTTGTTTTACGGCATATCAACCCTTTTTGGGTTATTTAATGCCGAATCTGGTCATTATAGTAAAAGATTTATGCTTCAAGTTCTAAAAATAAAATAAAAAAGGGGAGGGAGAAAGGGAGAGGGGCTGTTGTTTTTGTTTTTGGTTTTGTAGAACATAATTAAGTTTTACAAAAAAAAAAAAAAAAAAGAAAAAAAAAAAAAAACGTCAATGTAGGTGAATTTCGTCTCAGGGAGCCACAGGGCAGCCTGATCTGGTATCACCAGCACTTTAGGTTCAGTCGCAACCCTACTGCCACAAGAAATAACATGGCCAACAGATATTACTTACAGCTAATATTAAGGTGACTTCACATGTTTATATTTTCTATTAAATATTGAATTATTTTTAATGCAAATATGTCACACATGAGTAGGTAAACAAAAAGAAACCGTTTTGGAATAATTTCCCACCTGTATTTCCTTTAAAATAATCTTTTATGTCGCCAGTAGTAACGTTTACCAAACTTTGTTCTGACTTCTCAAATTATATGGAATGCTTTAAAAAATTAAGTAGTTGCCTTACCCCTTCCAATATAGAGCGGGCATGTTGAGAAATACTATTACGTATCCGTAAAGGTTGGTGCAGAATGTTGTCATACATTTCGGCAGTGTCACGGCTGTAGAATGGTGGCTACATAAAAGGAAAGAAGAATGAAAAATGAAACAGACATAAGTGATTGCATATTATTTAATATATATATATATATATATATATATATATATATAATATGTATCAAACAAAGATAAACAAATTTTAGAAAGTTTAATAAGAAATTGAATCAATTAGATTTGAGGCACACCAGAATGGGCAACGACTAAAAGACATATTTTGCCTTAAAACTAATTTTTTTTTTAACTTTCAGTTTAATTATGAACAAAACAACTTAAAAAATGGGCTTTATTTACAAAAATTTTACTAATAGCCTAAAAAATACATAGTTTTATTTACAAAACTTTAAGCAAAATGCTTACGTAATCGAACCAAACTAATATAAAAATAACAAAAAACTTAAATAAAAAGATGTTGAGCAGATATCATGCCACAGAATTTGAAAAGGGTATTTTAAAAAAATATTAGATTGCATTAAAAAAAAAAAAAATTTAAATTTGTCTATAAAAATTTTAATAATAAAACCTGAAGTTAAGAAAATAGTTTTTTTGTGTTTTTTGTTTTTTTAAATAGGTGTGAAGACAAAATGTGTCTTTTTGGTTGTTGCTCATTCTGGGGTGCTTCAAATCTATCTGATCCAAAAAAATTACAGAAAAGTATCATAATAGGAGAAAAAAAAATTCTAATTAGAAAAATTTTTTAAAAAAGAAAAAAATTATAAATCGATTTCACTGTGGTTTAGGGAAGGATGGAATGAGATAAATAATTAAAAGAAAGAGAGAGAGACAGGAAAAAATGGGTTAGAGAGAGGAAAAAATGGGTTAGAGAGAGGAAAAAAGGGGTTAGAGAGAGAAGGTCTATTATGATATAATGTATTCTCACTTTGGAAATCCTTTGACTGTGATGAAATGATATAAATTAAAAGAGAGAAAGGGAAGAGAGAATGGAGAAAAGGGAGGGGGAGAGAGAGGATCTATAATGACATCATAATGTATACTGACTGAAATTCTTTGACTTTAGTTGATAATTATGTTTATAAGGATTACAAAGATAAGAAATCATATATTTAATAATATATACAACAAATACTGAACCAATGGGTTATGGGTGGCCTCATGTTATATAAAGTTATTTTTAAAACAATTATAGTGTGTTTGTTAATCATTAACACTAGTGCATAAGTTTTCATCTGATTAATTTCACCTTTTCATTTTTTTCTGCTTATTTTGAATCTGATGTTCGCATTTGTAGATTGCCAGTTTCTAACAGCATGAATTCTTTTTAAATGAAATGTCTTAATTGTACAGCCAGAAATGCAATTTATACAAACTTAGTTGTTACACCTGTGTAAAGAAAAAAAAAAATGGAACTCCTCTTCAAAAACACCGCCACAAGCAACAACAAATCTCAAATTCCAATGCTCTCTCTCATCCTTCTTAAAGTAGTTGTTCTCCACATATGCCACCTATAAAAGAATCTAACTACGAACGCAAGTGCTTTTTTCACTGAAAAACGAATGCTCGACTTGTGAAAATGGGATTTGGAGTCTATCACTCGGGCTCCAAAGCTCCGTTCGTTCCACTGGATGAAACCAACGATCTCTTTGGTGCTTTAATAAAAAAAATAATGCAGCTCACAAATAAATCGACGTTGTCTCTCACTTCTGTCCCATCCCCCCAAGTCAGCAGATGTCAGCCCTTAAATGATCTCAGTCAATTCCTTTTGACCAATGAGAACACAGACAATTCTGGGTTCATACTCTTCTTATAAAGATGGACTCACCCACTTCAGTGCAACAGTCACACCGTTTCTCATAGGTCGTGAGTTCGATCCTTGCTAGCAACCTCTTTGCTTGACATTTCCCTACTTTTCAAACTACATGCCAAGCAAAGACGGATCCTTTTATGGTGGGAACGAAGCAAGTCACCCCGACTTGCTTCGTTCCCCCGCTCGATCCTGGCTCAGGACCATCACGTTCGCCACAACATGTGAAACAGTCCATGTGCTTCGAACTCGTAAGCCTTCATTTTCATCTCCATTGTTATCGTAAACGATGTTTGTTTGTTTGTTTTTTTTTGTGTTTTTTTTTTTCTTCAATTTTCAAACTACAGTTTAATAACAGACCAAAAATGATCAATGGACGAAGTATGAAACTTAACATTTATTAAGCAAATTTACAGATTGGAAAATGACTTAGAAGTTGCTGGATGCGAAATGATAATGCCCGTACTTGCTCGGCACGTTTATCTCTCAAACTGTCATGGCCGACCTCACTCCAAAGGGAGATAACTCTCCCTTTTTGGGTGCAACGGATATAACTCATTTTTTTCATATTATTTTAGACTGAGCATCTAATAGAAGTCTAGAGACGTGTATCATTACCTGACAATTTTTGTCAACTTTCACTAAATTGGAGAAATGTATTTTGAAAAAAGTATAACAACACAGCATCCTCTGACTACAGGTCATTTAGATAGTCGATTAAATTCGAAGAAACGCCATATTCTTTTTTTTTTTTCAATTTTCTTATCTTTTGTTTGCTGGGGATGGGACATTCTACCGGATGCTTATACATTAATCCGCTTTTAGATGTGTGGCTCTTTGATTTTATTAAAGTCAAATTTAACTGTTAATATGCACAAAGATTCTAAAAAAATTCCACAAAACACATTGGAGTTCAAGTTTAACCAATTATGTAGTGTCCGGATCATTAGATGCTATATAATAAATCATATTCGAACAGACACTGTAACATGTGGTCCTGTGTATCCAAAGGAAATTTTGATCGAACATAAAATCTTGATAGAACATATACTGTCACCTCACAAACTGGAAAGAAATTTAGATAGTCGTGCTTAAGTTTTAAATAGCATTTGTATCGGTCTGTCACGATTAAGTTTGACATATTATGTTCGCCAATCTATCCTGCTTATGTGTGAAATAGCTTTTTCATCATGTTGCAATATTTAATAGATTAAGAATTATAAATATTAGTGTATATCAGAAAATTATGGAAGATAAGCGAGAAAAATGTTAGTAAAAAATAAATTTAATTTACTATTCAGAGTCTACGAATTCTAAATGACATTTGTGTCAAGCCAGCATGTTCTAGAAGATTATCTCCCTTCTTTTAAAATAAAGATGACACGCTGGCTTGTTGTTCAAAGTCCATGGACTCCGAATAGTAAATTAATTTAATTTTTTTATTAAAATTTTACTCGTTTATTTCCCCTAATTTTTAGTGTACACTAATATTTTTCACTGATAAAAAAGTATATTCATAAATTTTTCTGTTATTTTATTTTGAACTGCCATATTTCACTTGCGCATCAATAAAAATCAGCACCAAAATGTTAAAAGAAACTGATAGCAGTGGTCATCATAGTAGAATTAATACTATAATAACCGCTGCTATCAGTTTAGTATAAAAGATCAAAAAAAGATGAATAGACGAAACTTAACACATTTATTCAACAAATTTACAGGTTGGATGATAATTTTTTTTTTATGGGTGCAAAATGATTGTCCGGTTTTCTGCAAGGCACTTTTGTTTACATTTGAAACTATCATGGCCGACCTCGTCCCAAGGGCAGGTAACTCTCCTTTCATAGAGTGCAAGGAAGAGTTACCTAACTTGCATATTATTTCAGCCTGAGAGGCTAACACCATATCACACTTAATCATAATGATTCCACATAAAGTAAAATAGACACGAGACAAAGATTAATTGTAAACAAAGATGAAAACAAAGATGGCACTCACCAATCCAAACAGCATTTCGTAAAGTACAGCACCTAAACACCACCAATCAACAGTTCTGTCATATGGTTGTTTTCTCAACACTTCTGGGGCTAAGTACTAAAGAAATAGAGAGAAAAAACAATTCACAGATATTCGACGAATATGTCAATTAGTTATAAAATGTTTTTTTATAACGATAAACTATAAGAATCTATTATTTATTTTTTTTTTTTTACAAGTCTCACTTACAAAATAAAACTTTTACAAAAATGACACCCACCCACTCACAATTTATTTTGATGCCATTTTTTTTATCTCCCTCCCACAGCAGTAAGGTGTGACACAAGGTCGGAAAGTGGGATTGAACAGCCAGCAGCCTAGAGGATGAGCACTCTGGTCTACAAAAAATGCCTGAGCAGCCCGTCAGCATTCCCCGGTAGGAGTGCCTCAGGTGATTAGCAATAAACTAACCCCTTCTCAAAAGGTGAGAAGGCAAAACCTAAGAAGATAGATCTTCTAGAACTGCAGAGGACAAACCCAAAAACCGGCAGGGGTGTAGCATCCATCGGAACAGATACTACACTTTGATCTCAGGCCAAAAGGACAAGATTTTTCTTTCTATAAAAAAATGTTAACAAAATCAAAAAGTTTAATTTTACATTGATGGATGTGTAATGTGAATTTTAAAGACAGGCTTAGATATGATGATCTCAGAGGAAGATTAAATCTGAACAGTATAGGGAGAGATGTGTGCAGAGCAAAAGACTGTTGGTATGGTCACATTGAAAAAAAATGGACGAGAGTTATTGGGTTAGTAGATGCAGAAAAGTTGAGATAGTAGGGTCAGTTGGCAGTGGAAGACTAAGAAAAACATGGAAGGAAGTGATAAGGATGGACTCGAAGGAAAGGAAGATAAATGGCTCAATAACCCGGTTTCACTTTCATACATCATCACATTGCACACATGCTTGATACACTCTTTCCTTGGTCGATAGTGATAATGCTCTGTTAGTAATGGCAGAAGTTCTCTAAACTTACTTCATCCTAACTGTTGCTATTGCACTAGCACCTCCCTGTGCTCCAATGGTCTCACAAAGTTAACACTTATGAAGAACCTCAATAGCCTTGCCATCCAAATATATTTTCTCCACATCTCGGTTCTTGTCCGGCTCCATTGTCTTACACTTCTTGCACACAAACTGGTTATCATATGTTAACCTACTTGTGATTCCACTGCACTTCTTGTGTACCCAATGCTTACAATTAGCACAAAAAATTGTGTTGCTTCCAACTCCCTTTCCATAAACTGAGCAGGGGAATTTCCTCTTTCTGGGTATTTTCTAACACGACTGATCATCACTTAAAAGTAAAAGGTCTGAGCATCATACTCAGAGTTTTATTTTCCATAGTATTTCTTAAAGTCTTAACAAGTAGAATTTCCATTGTTTAGCAGGCAAGCACTAGATAATAAGCATACAGCATCTATTTCAGACAACCGGTATAAAACTCCTTGGACAATTCTTCTAAGAGACAAATAAAAAGCAACAAATTCAGTACAGATCCTTAATGTACTCCTACTTTAACATTAAAACTTAAAAAATGTGCCGCTAATTCTAACAACTTTGAACATTTCTGCTTGAACAACTTTCAACAAACACTTGCCTACCTCTAATTTACACAAACCTCGCCAGACATCTCCTGGCACTATCAAAAGCTTTTTCCAAATCCACAAAAGGAAAATACAGGTTCTTTTTCTTACCAAGATACTATTCTTGCATTTGTCTTAGGATAAATATAGCATCAGTGGTACCTTACCCAGGCATAAAACCAAACTGTATTTCATATTAAATCTCTAGCACTATAAATTTTACATACCTAATAAATATTTTAAATTTTTTAAAGTGCACTTTCCTACCTCTGGAGTGCCACAGAATGTAGTTGTCGTTCCCATGCCTTCAATTCCTTCTTTACACAAACCAAAGTCGGTCAATACAACATGACCCTGAAATAAAAACAATCCGTTGTAAATATTCATTCAAGTATTAGCAATTCTTCAGGAAAAAAAGCTTATGCCCAAAGCTTGTGTAGAGAAAAGCGAAAACCATAATACTGAGGGGTTTTTAAAAAAATTTTTTTTCTTTTGCAGGGGTGTATAAAGGTTAGTATCCCAAATACTTTTTCAAGGTGTATTCTCGGTCTTTGATTTTTGGAAATATGTACAGGCTTCATTCATAAATTTTCTTTTTTTAAGATTATGACATGAAACATTTACAACTTTTTAAAATATTTTTTTTATTAAAAAAAAGGTGAGACAAAACAGTATTGAATAAACAAGGCTGTCAATATGAAAAAAAAATTAAAATCTTAAAAAGATAACATGAAATTTTACAAAATATATAAAACTAACTAGAAAATTTGTCTTAAGAAATTAAAACATTAACTACTGTTTTAATATGTTTTCTAATTAATAATGGTGAAAAAATAGTTCTCAATGAAATTAATTTTTGACTTTACGGTATACTCACAAACTTATAATCCAAATGTGATTCATGATATAATATGGAAACTCAGCTAAAATAAATTTGATGAATTAGAATTTCCTTTCAGAATTAAATTTTCTCAGAGCAATGAGAGTGAAGTGCTAAAAGATGTCTTTTCACTCTCAGGTCAGTATTTGATATTTAGAAATAAAACAAATTTTTCAATGAATTTACATTTACATATAGAAAACTAATAAAATATGTAAGTGTTAATATAAGATGACAGATTAGTCATTTCCCTTGAATAAATATACAGTAAGTGGTGACTATTTAAGGCATACATGCTTACTAATCAGAGTATGAACTAAATGGAACAGTAAATGTCTGTGGAATATATTAACAATAAGTACATCAAAGCATTTTCATTAATTAGCCAAGTCGTGGAATTTTCCTGAGTCGTGCCAGTAGAATATTATTTCTAGATAAATAAATAAATAAATAAATAAGAAGAAAAAATATTTTGCCATACCTGACTATCTAAAAGAATATTCTCTGGTTTGAGATCTCTGCAAAAGAAAATGTTAAAGAATATTCTAGTGGTAGTATTTCCAACATTTTAAAAACATGAAGCAGATAATTTCTTTAAAAAAAAAAAAAACTTCAAACTTTCCTTAAACGTATCTTGAAATTTTGCTAACTTTTAACAGAGTCGTGGAGTGAGAGTAAGAGGTTTTGGAAGGAGTCAGAGTCAGACTCATAAGAATGCTACGAGTTAAAGTTAGATATTTTAATCTCCAAAGGATCAACAGAGTTTGAATATTAGAAGATTTTAAGATAAGTCAAAGTTATAATCAAATATTTTATAATTTTGGGAAGTTATCTTTTGATACCATCCTTTAAGATATCCTTGAAAATATAATTATAATTTTTTATTATATATATATATATACTAGAAAAATCCTAGGAGTCCGAGTCGGAATTTTGGGACTTCTAAGAATCCGAGTCGGAATTTTGGGACTCCTAAGAGTCCGAGTCGGAACTTTGGGACTCCTAAGAGTCCGAGTCGGAACTTTGGGACTCCTAAGAGTCCGAGTCGGAACTTTGGGACTCCTAAGAGTCCGAGTCGATATTTTCGGAAACCTTAGGAGTCGATATTTTCGGAAACCTTAGGAGTCGATATTTTCGGAAACCTTAGGAGTCGATATTTTCGGAAACCTTAGGAGTCGATATTTTCGGAAACCTTAGGAGTCGATATTTTCGGAAACCTTAGGAGTCGATATTTTCGGAAACCTTAGGAGTCGATATTTTCGGAAACCTTAGGAGTCGATATTTTCGGAAACCTTAGGAGTCGATATTTTCGGAAACCTTAGGAGTCGATATTTTCGGAAACCTTAGGAGTCGATATTTTCGGAAACCTTAGGAGTCGATATTTTCAGAAACCTTAGGAGTCGATATTTTCAGAATCCTAGGAGTCGATATTTTCAGAATCCTAGGAGTCAGAGTTTTGGGGAATCCTAGGAGTCGAAGTTGCACTTTATATATTCTGACTCGGCAACCCTGCTTTTTACCATGATGAGAATGTGGCGAGTTAATATATTACACAAGGCAATTAAGAACAATCATTTTACCATTCATGGTATTTCAGTAGACATTTGTAATTATTCTATGGCCAATTATCTTCCAATTACAGGTTATAAATCTGTAATTTGTACCAGCAGCTTCCATGGTCTGGAATGGAAGTAGAAGAGTCTTTCCCTGTCAGAAACCTTCATTAAGTTAGTATTATTTTGATTATTTTCCATTTTGAATGTTATTCTCACAACATTTTGGATGATGTAACTTCTGGTCTTCTTAAGGTGCGTCTTCTTATCGATTAGTCTTGCATTCTTTATTTTATGCAGACTTGTTATTGTGTAAAAAAAAAAATTCCAATTTAAAAGGAAAAAAAATAAGTAGTTTGTGTTTTATTTAAGACTAGCAGAACTACCCAGCGTTGTGCGAGGCCATAAAAAATAGGTTAAAAATTGTGTGTAACATTTTTTTATTAAAACTTCTACCTCTCTCTACTTCTCTCAATCCATCTCATTATGTTTAACTCTTTCCTCCTTCCCCATTTTTGCACTTTCCTCTCCCTCACCCAGCCCATTCCTCTCTTTTTTTAATGTATTGAAAATAGTAATAATTTAAGTCGTTCACATTTCCTTTATATAATAGATAACATTGATAATTGCTGAAAACCAGACCCTCCCCCCTTGACGAAACCTGGTCTAGTTGACCACCATGAATAATTTTTTTCTTTTAATTTTAGATATTATTCACCCAGGGCAACGCTGATCAAGAATATACCTACTTTGTGGGTGTTTGTTTGTAGTTTATTTTACTTTTTGCTGGACACACACAACTGCCCTTTATATAATATATTTTCATTTTTCAAGGGAACAGACTGGCAGGATAACAGGCGTAAAAAGTAAAAATACATACATACATACATACATACATACAGACAGACAGACAGACAGACAAGTGCCCTTTATATAAGAGATATTTAATTTTTTCAAGGGAACAGACTGGCAGGATGACAGGCATAAAAAGTAAAACCACTAAAATGAACACTTTTTATCAATTATTTTAAATTTGAATAGAACTTTTTTGAACCATGCGATTTTGCTAACAATAACTAATGGATAAGTACATTCTTACTAATATTTGCTATGGCATATATAAAAAGAAAGATTATTGCAGTATCAAAAATTAGAGAAGCAGACAGAAAGAAACACAAACCTGTAGATGATATTGAGGGAATGAAGATATCCAAGAGCACTGGCCATTTCGGCAGAATAGAACCGGGCTCGAGATTCAGTGAAAAATCGTTCACGTTGTAAGTGGAAGAATAACTAAGAAAAAAGGAAAAAGTCAATCACATAAAATACAAAACAAACATTCAGAGAATAAAATAGGTAATAAGTCAGCTAATGAAAAAGAGTTTGATGAATAAAAATATATATACATAATAATAATACCCTAAAGCATAGGTGGCTATAAGGATAAAAATATTTGTTTTTTAAGAAACCAGTAACAAATACAATAAAAAGTAGAAAATCATATGGTTTACACCCCCATTTAACCAAATGTTAAAAAAATAAATTAGGATAATATTTTTAATCTAGTTAACTTGCTACTCCTCCCCAGACAACACTCTCCATAAAACTTTAATAAAATACATTTTGAAAGTCACCGGTAATTTAGAAACAAATTATAAAAAAACAAAATAAAAATAATCTTGGTAATCAGATTAACTACTGTCGAAAATTCCTTCAACGCCAAAGAGTAGTTAGTAGATCAGAGTTAGTTCAGGTATAAAAAGTTGCAAAATATTGCTAGATCGTGACACCAACTATCAGGAATCTAGTAACCAAAAAAAATTATCCTTGTTCACAAGAACTCTAAAGAATGTAACGACCAATAGAACTCTCCAAAAGAACCACCCCTAGAGGGGAGAAATGCTCTTAAATAACCAGTAATCGACAAATATGCAAATTACTCCATTCCAGTAGGAAGAATAAAAACAAGGTCAGGATCATCACTAGATTTAGACTTTGAGCAAGCCAAAAATCATCCGGCCCTCCTCAAATCACCAGCAACCCTTGACACGTAAGCCATTTAACTT
Organism: Sepiola atlantica; assembly: GCA_963556195.1. Taxonomy (NCBI): domain Eukaryota; kingdom Metazoa; phylum Mollusca; class Cephalopoda; order Sepiida; family Sepiolidae; genus Sepiola; species Sepiola atlantica. Next base: position 75,622,065 of record OY744524.1, on the reverse strand, counting down.
ATTTTTCTCACACTATAGAAAAAATAGGAATGTAAAGAATAGAGTAGATCAAAACCATTGTTATTGCAAAAAAAGTAGACAACTGCCTCTACAAAATAAATAGTTCTCAACCTCTATAGTATAACCTATGGGATGGAATTCATTAAATCAACTAACATCATAGTTGAATCATCCATTATGTTTAAATGAATCATTTTCAATTATTGACCTCCTAAGAATCGTTTTCATCTGTTTATTTCTACATTGTTTTGTGTCTCACAACTCAACTGCAAATATCACAACTATAATGAAAATAAATGAAAAGATACGAGTAAATGCATATCCAGCAATTCTAGATGCCATTTTCAATTTTCTATTTGTAACAAATGATGAATCCTACACAGTATATGCTACTGAAAGAATTATTAGGCCGGATAGAATATGTAATCACTGAAATTTATTTATCACAGACTGAAAATTTACATAAATGACTGGCTAGTTAGAGTCAAATATAGATTTGTCAGATGCATCGCTATTTAGGTCTAACATGGTAATCCGATTGACAATTTTATATTAGATATATGTATGTATACATCTGTAATTATATATATATATATATATGTATATGTATAGTTCGGCAGCAAGTCATTTTTTATGCAAGCGTCATTAAAGACCACAGAGTTCTCTCTCTTCACGATCTTTCTTGGCAATTTCTCGACGCGGCGAGCGATTCTTCGGTTTTCGGGTGTTAACCGGAGGAGTATGGCACCTAGCGTTGTGTCGTGGGCCATTCCTCTAGCGCTTTCGGTCTCTCGACCGTCTTCAGGAGGCTGAGTCTTATTGTTACTAAGAGCCGTATTTATAGTTTTATTATTAGTTATATATCTATTAATTTACATATATATATCTTTATTTTTATTATTATTATTATGTATTAATTGTTAAAGACTGATAGGGTGTTAGTACCAGTGTGAATGCTATTTTATTAATTGTGGATATATATATATATATATATCCACTCTACCCAATCCCTCCTTTCGAAAGAAGATCTTCCTATTTAACATTTTATCAATAAAACCCATTAATTTTATTAAAAGAAAAAGCTCCCCCCCCCCCCAAAAAAAAAAAACTGAACCATTCTCCCAAGATAACACGTGACTTTCTTCAATATCAAACATGACTGAAGATAGCCGGTGACGACTTGTTGTTTATTATTATAACCAAACCAAGCGAAACATTGGATTTCGATTTGGGACCACACCTGGCTTGAAACAAAAAAAAAAAAAGAAAAATAATTATATTTTTTCCTCCTCTTCAATTTTCGTTTTTAATCAGAATTTGCGTTTTAAAATAGAAATACTCTCCACGCGTTTACATTCATAAAATAATAATTTTGTTTCTTTTTCCTTTTTAATTCGAAACATGACAATAAGTTCAACACAAATGACCCAGACACTATCTCTTTCCCTAAGCTAAAAATAGAAATAAAAATTAATAACTCCCAACTATCACCTAATTTCCTCTTTCCCTTGAACTGTGTAAACTGCTGCTGATAACGGGTTAACCAAAATCGCCTTTTTTTCATTTTTGCCTTTTTCATTCACAGCCATGCCGAAACTAACATTTTAGGCAAATCAAAATTAATGACTGTATGATTTTTTTTCTGCATTTTTCTTCATCCTGAGGAAGTCTACAATAAAGACAAAACATTGACGAATACATAAATTATATAGTTTTTGGCTTTCCTTTTTCAATTTCCATTATGTCTGATCATTTAATCCCCATTTTTATTCATTCATATATATATATGTATTAAGTAAGTACATGTGTATTAGTGTATGCATAAGTATTGGTGTATTTATATGTTTATGTACATATATATGTAAATACCCTCTTGCAATTTTGAGAAGCCAACACACAAGGATAAGCGCACTCTGGCCTATAAAAATGCCTAAGCAACCTGGTTAGCATTTCTAGGTAGGGGCGCCTTAGGCGATTAACAATAAACTAAGAGAGAGGGTAAAGCCTTGGTGGATGGACTTCCTAGGACTGAAGAGAACGATACCTCAGCCCGACAGCAACAAAGTCACTGTCAGACTGATAAAGTAAATAAAACTTGTCCTAGTTTTGGCAATATGTATATACAAATTATTTTCTTTTTGTTTGTTATGGATCGGACGTGCCGTTGTAGCAAACAAAGAACTTACAATAGAAATTAGTTAAGTAGTCAAGTACTTTATTTTTTTTCATTTTTTTTTATGGAAATCGCTCCAGACAAGGCATGAAGCCACTTGATGTAAGGAGTTAAAAAAAAAAAAAAAAAAATTTTTAAATTTAAAAAAAAATACTTCAAATTCAAAAACTAGCCAACAATAAGTATCAGATGGATAGATTCCGACCCAGCAATTCTTCCCCCTTTGTCAGAAACATCGCTCATGGAATGTGAGAACTAAAGGACAAAATAAGGGAAGCAAGGGTTACGAGGCTGCCTAAAGTAAACCGAAAATTCACTTTCTACTCTCAATGTCAATTGAAAGTTTAGCTTTGCAACAACATTTTTTTAGAGCATTGAAAATTAAGTAAATTCATTTAATAATACTTTTAAAAACTGTTTTCAAAACAATGAAAAATAAATGAACTCCTTTTCTGAAAAGACAGAGAGGAAACAAAAAGATTAACTGGAAAATCTAAATTTGTTATTCATAACCGCATCTATTCACTGCAGTTTAGCTTCATTTATAGTTCCTATTTACTAGCCTCCCTACGAGGGCAGAGTTAAACGCAAGGTCGGTTTTTAATGCAGGGAAAATCCAGCTCCCCAAAAATGAGTACTCTGGATTGGGACATGAATAAAAATTGCTTCAGTCTAGAAGGATCTCTCCCTCACCAATCGAGGACAGAAAAGATTAAGTGTCGTATCAGAACAGATACTACACTTTGCTCCTAGCCAGAAAACAACTTCCATCAGTTTCAACTGAGAAAGTCAAAATTAACAGAAAGACACCAGTGCATATATGGGGGAAGGAGACAGGAGTCATTCTTTGATGAAACAGAAGTCATCTAATTCCCCTACCCCCATCGTTTGAAGTCTTAGCTTTCACGGCAAAATTAACATTTCAGTTTTATAAATTGTCATAAGAGTTTAAAGAAAGGCAAGACTCTTGCTTTGCCTTTCTTTAAACTCTTATGACAGAAAGAGAGATGGAGGGGGGGGGGGAGAAAGAGAAATGGGGGGGGGGAGAGAAAGAGAGATGGGGGAGGGAGATAAAGGATGCGAGAGAGAAAGGGGGGAAAGAGATGCAACAGAGATGAAAGAGAGAAATGAAGATGAGAGAAAAGAGAGGGAGGGGAGAGAGAGAGAGAAAAAAAAGAGGGAGATGAAAGTGAGAGAAAGTCTATTATGACATCACAATGAGAGAGAAGAGACAAAGAGGAAAAGAGAAAGAAAGAGAAAGCGAGAGAGAAGAGAAATAAAATCCAGCCAAATAAAAATATAAGGAAATAGAGCCTTAGCAATTTGGTTAGAAATCAGCTTTTCTTTAAAAAAAAAAAAAAAAAAATGGATTTTGACCAAATTGAGATTTAAGCGGAAATCCGTTTTTCTGGATTACTAAAAAGTGAAGAACTCGTATCCTTGATATATATATGCTTCATACTTATGGGTTGAGTGCTCTGGTACAGGAATTAAGGGTTTCCAATTTGTGTAAAGCAATACTATTCAATAAGTATTCTTAGGTTACCGGTAGCATGGAAAAATATGCAAACAAAGAAAACACGTATAGAGCTTTAATTTCTTCTACTGCTAGTAGCGAGTTTGTTGGCACAACAGGTAAGACACCTGACACCATAGATCAAATATAGAAGTGGCCTTATGTTCGGGTTTTGAATCTTTGCGCAGATACATTTGCGACATCAAGTCACCTTAAGAGCTGTGATATGACAAAACAGCTATCTGTAGATGGCTATATCTAATACATAAAGAAAAGTCAGTCAGATTCTCAACATTAAAATGCTATAGCATTGCATCTGACAAATCAATATTTCATTCTGACTAGCCAATGAATTATGGAAATTTTCAGTGTGTGCTTTATATACAAAAAAAATTCAAATCGCTCTCATATTCTATCTGACCTGATAATTCTTTCAGTAATAGACACTTACAGAGATTCATTGTTTATTTTCATTGGATAATCAACGAAGATGATTATCCAATGAAAATATTGAGTTTGGTAGAAATTCAAAATGGTATCTAGAATCCTTGGGTACGTAATTATTCAGACTTTTTACTTTATTTACATTAAGACTACGTTGTTTTAAGAATTATTAAATTAAAAAATTTATTAGATATGATTACTTATTCACAATTTCCTGACTAGTCTCTATTTAAAATAGTGAAAATGTACACAAATGCCTGTGGATTGCAAACAATCACATTAATTTAATTATTACTAATGTTTGTGTTAGAGAAAAACAGTGTTTAACAGGATAAACTCTTTGCCCTTTGTTATCTCTCTTGATCAAAACAGCATTTTGGAAGGCAGCGTTATCTGCCTTTACCCTCATCAGCCGAGAATAGGAAAAACATTTTCAATGGATGTTCGCTCAGCAACTACAATACATCATTTCGTAGTAATTTCTTTTCAGTTGTATTCATATAATAAATTATTATTGTTGATCTACACAGAATGGTTTTCATCCAAATTGTTTCTTCAAACTTTGTGTCTCAACCACTCACAGAAGACCACTTTATTTCAGTTTGCATTCACCACAAAAAACATTGGCATGGTCCATACATTAACGTTTTTATTAAATTTATGTTCAGTCATTTTACATTTATAAACATACAAATGGAATAAAACATTGCCTTCTTTTCAGATTATGTATTGAGGTCTGTAAATAAAATACTAAAAGTCATTACTCTTACTTTTAGACCACAATAATACTCTTGTCTGAACACATTTCTTACATCTGTTTGTATAAATATGCATAAGTGTGATTGATACACTTTTGAAAATATTAATCTCTTAGTCTTTAGTTATTATTTTTTACTTGCTAAAAATACAAAAGTACTAAGCTTATTTTATACAATAAAAAAACATATTTGCTTATTCACTGATTGAATTAAGATTCATTTGTGTTATTTTTCATCTTAAACTGACAGTCCATTTGTTTGGTGGCTTTGAAAAATAATCTTTCTTTTTATCTGCTTTTAGTATTTAGCGATTTTATGCAAAAATCTTTCATTTTCATTTTTTTGCATAACCAACATTACATTTTATTCTTCTTATGGTAAATACATGTTTTTGTGACATTTTCTTTTTACATAACAGGTTTTATTGTCGCAAATAAAAAAAAAAACTAGAAATTGGGGTTCTATGCACCTTTGAGATAAATTTTGCCAGCTGTAGTTTGTCATGGAAACATTTGATTCTATTTCCTGATGGCATGAAAGATCACCAATAATTCCTTTTTTTCTTTTCTTTTTCTTGTCTGCCTATTCTTTAACTCTGAATATTTTCCGTATTCGAGAGCAAAGGAGGAGAAAGAAGAGCAAGGAAGAAGAAAGACGAGAAATAGGTAGGGGGAGTGAAAAGACAGGGGAAAGGGAAAAGAAAGACAGGGAAGAGGAGAGAGAAAGAGAAGGAAAGGGAAGTAAGAAAGAGGGAAAGGGAAGAGAGAAAGAGTGAAAAGGGAAGAGAGAAAGAGTGAAAGGGAAGTAAGAAAGAGAGTGAAAGGGAAGAGAGAAAGAGAGTGAAAGGGAAGAGAGAAAGAGAGTGAAAGGGAAGAGAGAAAGAGAGTGAAAGGGAAGTGAGAAAGAGAGTGAAAGGGAAGTGAGAAAGAGAGAAGGGAAAGTGAGAAAGAGAGAAGGGAAAGTGAGAAAGAGAGAAGGGGGAGTGAGAAAGAGAGAAGGGGGAGTGAGAAAGAGAGAAGGGGGAGTGAGAAAGAGAGAAGGGGGAGTGAGAAAGAGAGAAGGGGGAGTGAGAAAGAGAGAAGGGGGAGTGAGAAAGAGAGAAGGGGGAGGGAATATAGAGAAACAGTGTCTATTATGACTACAATGTATCTGATCTTTTTGAAATTCTTTGTAACATTTGCAAAAACATGATTATCAACCAATGTCAAAGTTATTAAATTATATATTTAATAATGTATATAACGAATACTGACCCAACGGGTCAGATACAAATAAAAATGATGCTTTTCAATGTGAATAAAGTAAAAGAACAAACAAAACAAAGAATGAAATAAAATTTGAGTAAAAAGAACATGGAAATGCCAAAGGAAATGACGAAAGAGAATAAGAAACATCAAGAATGGTTTTTCGACTAAGATCAAATTGTAGTATATGTTCTGATAATACACTTCATCTGTTCTATTCTCGGTCAATGAATTAGCAATCCTTCTAGACTTAAGAAATTTTTATCTTTGTCCCAATCTACAGTATCCCTTTCTGGGGAGTTCGATTTTCCGACATTAAAAACTAACCTTATGTCTAACTGCCCTTGTGAGGAGGCAAATAAATAGGGGCATCAAGATGTTCGTCTTTACTAAACTATTTGCACAAAAAGGCAAAGAAAGGGTTTCTGCTTACCTCTCCACCATTGACATAGTCAAGAACAAAGTAAAGTTTGTCTGGAGTTTGAAACGAGTAATGCAGTCCGACAAGGAATGGGTGTTTAACATTCTGCACAAGAACATTCCGCTCAGACATAATGTGCCTAACTTCATTCCTTTTCATTACAGCTTTCTTCTGAAGGACTTTAATGGCATAGATATTCCTTTCCGTCTTGTTACGGGCTAGCATCACCTGGAATAAAGAAACAGAATCACGATTTTCATTTCCTAGAAATTTTGGATAAGATAAAAGAATTGTTGTTGATGTCAGTACAAAGTTTTTAGGCAATTGGCATCATTATCAAAATGAATCTAATAATAAAGTTCATCATCATCATATTCAGTTCAAACATCCATTTTACATGCTGGCATGCACTGGACAGCTTTAAGAAATTGGCTTCCAAAGTAACCTATTTCTGACCAGGTCTTTATTTATCCATCAGGTCCATTTTTATCACTTCATCCTATGTTTTCCTTGGCCTTTCCCTGTGAACTGATCCTGCTACCTTAACCATTCTACATCTACTAACCCAAGAACTCATCCATTCTTTCAACGTGGCCATACCATCGAAGTTTACTCTTCTGCACACATTTCCTAGCTATCCAGATTTAATCTTCTTCTGAGGTAATCAGAACTAAGCCTATCTTTAAGACTCACATTAAACATCCATAGTGTCCTTCTCATATCATTTCTATCCATGCAACGAAGGTCTTCAACCCTCACTGGCTAGGTTTCACTTCAGTACATCATCACACTGCGTACACATACCTGATAGACTCTTCCCTTGGTTGACAGTGGTAACGCTCTGCTGGTTAGTAAGGGCAGAAGTTCTCTGAACTTACTCCATCCACTCCTAACCTTTGAAATCACACTAACACTTGATCCACTCTGTGCTCCAATTGTATCACCAACATAACAAAACTTCTAAACAAACTCAATCCACATCTGAGTTCTCATCCATCTCCATTGTCTTACACTTCTTACACATAAACTGGTTCTTTCAACCTACCAGTAATTCCACTGCACTTCTTTTCTTATGTACCCAATTTTTACAAGTACCACAAAAGATTGAATTGCACCAGACTTCCTTTCCACAAACTGAGCAGGGTAACTGTCTTCCTTTTGGGAGCTTTCCAACACTACAACCACTGATAATCGCTTTGGTCTTGTTAATATTTATTCTCATACCTTTACTTTCTATAGCATTCCTCCAAGTCTTAAACTTAACAAGTAGGTCTTCCATAGTTTCAGAGACAATTACTAAATCATCAGCATACATTATCTCTTCTATACAAGTCATACGGAACTCTATGGATAATGCTTCTAAGACACAAATGAAAAGCAATGGTACAGAACCCTGATGTACTCCCTACTTTAACATTAAAGCTGTCACCAAATGTACTGCTAATTCTAACACGACTGCACATTTATGTACATTGCTTGAACAATCTTCACCAATCACTCGTTTGCCCCTAGATTATGCAAAGCACACCAGACAATCTCTCTCGGGACTGTCAAAGGCTTTCTCCAGATCCACAAAAGCAAAATACAGGTTCTTCTTACAAAGGTACTTCTCTTTCATTTGTCTCAGGATAAATAAACTGCATTTCATCTATGCTAATCTGACGTCTTATTTGCTGCTCAATTATTCTTTCAATCATTTCCAGAACCTGATCCATCGATTGTAAGCCTCTATAATTACCTCTGGTGTTTCCCCTTTACCCTTGTAACAATTGTACTATGTCCCCAGTCGTTCAGGATAATCTCTTGTATAATATGATTTGTTAACAGCTGAATAAAATGATCTTATATTCGGGACTAAGTTTTTTTCTTTTCGGTTTGTTGAGTAGACGGATTTCAGAACAAGTGTATCTCTTTTCATGAAGATCTCTACGAGGTTGAGGAGCATCGAAGGGGAAGGTAATGCAACACAAAACATTGCTGTATTATAACATTCTATTAAGACATTCAAACGAGGTTACATTTTATTGCCACAAAATATCAAATACAACTTTAAATTTACCTTTCCAAAGCTTCCTTTTCCAATAACTTTCAAAAACTCAAAATCACTTGGTCGAACACTGAAATAAAATGAAAAATTAAAAATAGAAAATGTATAATTTATGCCCTCAGAAAGAAGCTTTATGTGTATCGAAAAAAAAAAAATGACTGAAACCAAACTTTTCAACGTGACAAAAGATTAGGTAAAAGTCCAGAATACCGGGAGAGGGGAATTTTGCAAATAGCAGAAAAGCAACAAGTTTGTTTATTCAATCATGTCCTTTTTATCTGTTATCTATCCATTGTTCGAATGTTTATAAAGTAAATTGTCAAGTCAAAGGACTTCAGGTTATAACAGATTTGGGTGATGATGATGAGATAACAGATAAAAAGAAAGAACACTATTGAAACTACTTGATTGTTTAATAAAAAGAAAAATAAATCACAATTTTTATAAATAAAAAAAAAATTAATAAAAGAGAAATAAAAAACAAAATTTACCTTGGTTTTTCACTCGGACCAAGATTCACTGGATTGCTATCTTTTCCATTCTAAAAATAAATAAAAGACATCAGGTTAATATATACATTTTCAAATAAAACAAAAACTTAGACAATATTGTTCCTTGAACCTGAATAGTGAACATTTATTCAAAGAGTTTGGTTGATGTGCACACATCATTTGGTTGGACTTTAAATCCTATGGTGGTATCATGATCTGCTAGGTGTTATAAAAACATTGAAAGTTTGTGCATACATAAGAGTTAACATTGTCTTCTACAAATTAGCTACATGGATCAAGTTTAGCTACAAAACATAAAATTGAAAACATGATTTTGGGATTTGACAACCAATCAAAATGTCTATGGAGTTTAGAAAACTAACATTGATCCAAGTGTAACAACATCTTCTCAATATTATGCAAGACTTTTCATGGCTTGTGAAACTGATATAATATTTTAGGTTATTCAGTTAAGCTATTCTATTAGTTTTAAATAAATAGAATAACACAATGTTAAGCAACTATCAATTCTACGATTTATTCAAATTTTTCATGATATTACTTTTATCTAATTATTACTATGATGTACATGCTCAAATTCTGCATCAATGCGTTCCAAAAACCTCTGCATCAGTGCGTTCCAAAAACCTCTGCATCAGTGCATTCTGAAAAGCTCTGCATCAGTGCGTTCTGAAAAGCTCTGCATAAATGCGTTCTGAAAAGCTCTGCATAAATGCGTTCTGAAAAGCTCTGCATAAATGCGTTCTGAAAAGCTCTGCATAAATGCGTTCTGAAAAGCTCTATAAAAATGTGGAGTAGAAATTCTATTATCAATGTTTTAGGCGATATAACTCAACATTTTTCAGGTGCATCTTGTCGAACTCAGGAATCTATTCATAATTTCAAACTGAATTCTTTATTTAATTCATGGGGTAGATTGTTCTCGTTCCATCAGCCATGACCGAGTAGAAGTTTTAAACCATTTTTATTCTATTCTTAGTATTACCTGTAGTGAGGATTGAACTGTAAATTCCAGAGAACTATCACTTAGAACTGATTATTACTTAACACCTTCATCCATTGCACCACATGCCCACATCAATTACTTGTTAATTAAGGTTGAAAAAAAAAAAAAAAAAAAAAAAAAAACAATCTTGTATGTATGTCACACTTACCATGACAGGATCAGAGTCATAAAAACTGTCTGAGTCAACAGGTTCCTCAGCATTTCGGGAATTGTCCAATGAGAGAAAAGCACGGACGTCTGGACTGAAGAAACAAAAATGGAAAAAATAATCAGAATAAAATAGAAATCAGAAATAAGTTTGGTGTGAGGTTCAAATTTGATAAGGAAAGAAAAAAAGAAAATCTCAAAATTAAAGAAGATCCTCTAAGAGATGCACTTTGAATTTTGAGAATATATCAATTATTAACCAAGATATGACATTTTCTTTCCAAAAAGTGTCAAATTTGTCTCGAACACTGACAAAAGTATGAGAGTGATTATATATATGTAAAGTTATATACTCTTAAACTAATTAAACAATCATGAATTTTGGAACAGCTACTAGGCGTAAGGTGCCCAAATGTGGGCTATATTTAGTTTAATTTAGTTTTATGCAGAAAAGAGGAGTGGGGTGGAAGCTCTTGTGAAAAATAAGATACTTGCGATTTTTGTGAAATTTTAAGAATAAATAAATGAATAAATATTCCCCGAATTTCAGTTTCTTTGGAATATTTTAAAGGGTTTTAAGGGATCATAATATGGCCACAACCTCCCATTTGGAAATTCAAATATTCCAAATTTGCATTAAAGTTGAACCATAATCATTAGAGACCAATTAAGCAAGATTTCCTGGATTTAAATTTCTTCTGAAGAACCCCTATATCTTAAATTTTAGACATTTTCTAGAATCAATATCATGTAATAGATTTTGATCAAAATTGGAATAAGGATTCTAGACATAAGGTTTAGTAGCATTATATCTTAATTTTAATCTTTATAAGGGGATATACAAGTGGTGCAAAACTGTTCGAGGAATTAATTTTACCTGTTTTGAGACCAGTATTCCTAGGCCCGGTTTAAAAACAAAGTAAAAGAGTGGATAGTAATGAGTTCAAAGTGTCCATGAACATTATAGGCAAAGAAAGAGTTGTTTTGTCGGTAATAAGAAGTTGAGCAGACATGTTACTTTCGGCTGTTGCCGTGTGAGATTGCATGTTATAATAGGTAAATTCAGTAGACTAGGTGGCGTTGTGCATATGCATGTTTGTCTTTTGTTTAGTTAATATACGTGTGGACTTGTGTGTGAGTGAATTTGTGCATGTTTCCAGTGTCGTCTACTGAGATGCCTGTGGCCAAGCGACCAAAGCTAGAGTTAGTTTCATCCGCAAGGAATTTTGTAGTAATTGATAACAACGCATTGTGACTGTCACAGGTTTGTGTGACAGATTGATTCAGATGACTATATCGAGTTGCTGCCAAGCACTGGGTGCGGAAGGTGGCTGCGGGGAAGACCATATGTGTGGTAGCAGAACTCAGCTTTATGTCACACATCCAGGAAAACCCAGAAATGGTTGTCTGAGGACTTCACCAGTTATAAAAATCTGCCCCCCCCCCCTCCAACTCAGCTGATTGCAATTCCACGGATATATGTTGATTTATTTAGAAACCCATTCTTAACATGGGGGGGGGGGGCTTTGTTAACTATTCTGCACTTACACCTAACAATTAACAAAAGATACCGTAAAAATTGAATTTTACTTGAAAATTCTATCTAAAAAATATCACGGTCTGTAAACTGCAGAAGTACCAATAAAACTATCAAACAAGATCTTGTGTTTGTTTCTCACCTATACATAACTCGCCTGGTGAAAAGTAGTAATTTCTTTCTGAAAAGGAGGTATACCTCGAAAATTTAAAGAATATGATACCATTCATACGATCCTGGTCTGGCACACTACGTTGGTAAATAAATATTTATTTGAAAATTATTAAATTCTTTAATATTGCTATTTAATCTGTTACCCTTGTCTCGTATCCAACGATGTTTTCTACCAAATTGCATTGTCATTGCCTTAAAACAATTACACTTACACAGTACGCACAATGCTTCAAAAAAAAAAAAAAAAAAAAAAAAAAAAAAAACTACAACATCCTTCTATTTTTTTTTTTTTATTATTTAATATTAATCAAAAATTATTGTAATAATTAAATTAAGGGGAAAATTGAAACAAGTTTTTTTTATCCTATTTTTAAACATTTTTCTCCATGTCCCCCGATCTGGACAACTCCGAGTAAATACAGCTAGCTATATATCATCATCAGGGTCTTTTTTTATCTTTTTTTTTTTCAATATCTTACTCCTGGCAGAGGAACCCCTCCCTGGTTTCTTTCCACCTTGTTTTATTCCTGGCTAGGTGTGGCCAAGTAGGACCTAGTTGACTATCAAGCTCGTCTCTCCACCGGGTTTTTGGCCTTCCTCTAGGTCTTTTCCATTGCCCCAGGGTCCATTCTGTCGCTCTATATGTCCACCTGTTGTCTGTACATCTCGAAAGGTGACCTGCCCATCTATGTTTTGTCATTTGTATGGTAGTGATGTCATTTACTCCAGTTTGCTGTCTGATCCAGGTGTTTCTTTTTCTATCATGTAAACTGATGTCGAGCATAATGCATTCCATTTTGCATTGTGCCACTCTTAGCTTTTCTATTGCTGCATTATTAAGTGCCCATGTTTCACTACCATATGTCAGCTATATATGTATATAGATACCATATATAGTTATATATATTGTAAATTCGCATATTTCAACACAGTTGGAATTTGTATTTAAATGAAGAGACGTTAAGCATTTATTAATACAATTCTGATGATTGAAAACATTTTTAAACTGCAGTAAAGTATTAAGTTACATTCTTCTATTTATTATTGTCAGAAACCTATTTGAAAGAATCGGGAGCAAGTATTTTTTGTCTTGATGGCTTATTTCGATTTTGAGTAGTTCATATATATATAAAAGGAGATTTTCAATCAAGGGTTTGGGACTAAAGATATTTTTTAAATAACATCTTGAATAGTTTTAAGGTTGAGGGACTTTCAAGATTATATATATATATATATATATATATATATATATATATATATATATATGATGGGGAGGGAGAGAGAGAAACGTTAGAAAAAATGTGATCCATTGGGTCACCTATTTGGCTCGGGTTAGATTGTTTGAATCAGGAAAAAGTGAGTTTGCAAAGCCAGTTAAACATAAAAAATAAAAAGACAAAATCCCAAATTAGTCTCTTTCTGCTCGCTATATCTCCTCTCTCTCTCTCTCTACAGCTTAAATAATATTACTACCACTAGTGATATTCCCTCAAACAACAAATAGTGAGAGAGGGTGAAAGTGATAAATAGAAACTTTGTAAAAGATGGGTTCACTTGGTGAGTTAATTCTGATTAATTGAAAATTGAATTGCAGTTAATTAGAACAATTAAAATGGAAGCTTTTTTTTTTAAACATAACTAAATCCTAAAACTGAGGAATATTTTAGCATTTATTTTGTGTGATTAAAATATATAGGAAAGAAGCCTTAGGGAAACAAATAACTTTAGTAGTAGTAGTAGAATAATAATAATAACCGCTCTATAATAAAGACCAATGTGCATTTATTTGTGTTTGTGTGTGTAATATTATATATATATATATATATATATATATATAGTAATACACAGACAGGCTGTTTCGCTGTATCACAGCTCTTAAGTGCAGTTAATCGAGCAACTGCCTCAAGCCGGGATGGAAACTCGACCGTCTAGATGAAAGTGTGTACTTTTCTCCTGTCACAGGAATAAAAACGTGTCGGATCAAACCATTTAAAGTGTTTAAGGGAAAGGAGAAAGCAAATGGCAAGTCAGACATCCCACCTCCGCCGTCTGAAATGAATTTGGAAAGAAATCCACTACTCTATTTACATAATGAAACGGTTTCTTCCTTTTTTTTTTTACCTTTCTTCTTCCTTTACAGATTGAAAAGTTTGTTTTTTTCTTTCTTTTTAACTTCACTGATTGAGACGTTATTTTATATGAATATTAGTGCAGTGCGAACACTGGTGAAGTATAATTTTATTTCGTCATTTTTGACGAATGCTGTACACTTGTAATAATAATCTATATATATATAAAAGTCAATGTTTGTTTGTGTGTTGTAGAAATCGATATGTTAACAGAACATTTAAAAAATTGTCAGTAGGAATTAAATTTTTCAAGCAATCTAAAGACACCATTTAAATTTTCCTTCGATTTTATATGATCTCACTAGGGACAATTACCGGTTAGGTCCATAAAATAACTGAAATATAATTGAACATAAAGAAACGAAATTCATTTGGCAAAAATAGATTTCCTTCGTTTCATAAAAGAAAAAAATAGATAAAAACATTTAAGTAATCATTTTTATTGGAATTTTGAAGATTTAAAATAATTAAATAATAATAAATTTGTTTCGATTCATTGAAGCCATTTGCCACAGCGTCAACAAGTATTGTATTTTTCTAAAGAACACAATAACAATTATTTTATTTATTATTATCGACTTCATATAAGAAATGTTATTTTAAACTTTTCTTTCAAGGCAAATATACATACAGACACAAACAAATATGTACATATACACACACAAACACATTTATATACATACTGACACACACAAACATATATGTATGTATATATATATATACATAAATACTGACACACACATATATATACATAGATACATACACAGACACATATATACATAGATACATACACACACACACACATATACATAGATACATACACACACACATATACATAGATACATACACACACATATACATAGATACTGACACATACACATATATACAGATACATACACACACACATATATACATAGATACATACACACACACATATATACATAGATACATACACACACACATATACATAGATACTGACACGTACACACACACACATATATATATATACACATAGATACGTACACACACACACATATATATATACACATAGATACTGATACACATATATATATATACATATATACATAGATACTGACACACACACATATATATATACATATACACATAGATACTGACACACACACACACATAGATACTGACACACACACACACACACATAGATACTGACACACACACACATAGATACTGACACACACACACATAGATACTGACACACACACACAAAGATATACATAGATACTGACACACACACACATATACACAGATACTGACACACACACACACACATAGATACTGACACACACACACATATACATAGATACTGACACACACACACATATACATAGATACTGACACACACACACATATACATAGATACTGACACACACACATATACATAGATACTGACACACACACACATAGATACTGACACACACACACATATACATAGATACTGACACACACACACATAGATACTGACACACACACACATATACATAGATACTGACACACACACACATATACATAGATACTGACACACACACACATATACATAGATACTGACACACACACACATATACATAGATACTGACACACACACACGCATACATAGATACTGACACACACACATACATAGATACTTACACACACACACGCATACATACATAGATACTGACACACACACACGCATACATACATAGATACTGACACACACACACACGCATACATAGATACTGACACACACACGCATACATACATAGATAGATACTGACACACACACACGCATACATAGATAGATACTGACACACACACACGCATACATAGATAGATAGATACTGACACAAACACACGCATACATACATAGATACTGACACACACACACACACACACGCATACATAGATAGATACTGACACACACACACACGCATACATAGATAGATAGATACTGACACACACGCATACATACATAGATAGATTGATTGATACTGACACACACACACATACATAGATAGATACTGACACACACACACAGATAGATATTGACACACACACACACATAGATAGATAGATAGATACTGACACACACACACACTATATATATATATATATATATATATATACATAGATACTCACACACACACACACACACAACTAAAAAAATACTGACCAATAAAAAAGGGTATGGAACCGCTGATGCGACACACACACAAGTAAATAAGTGCTTATTATTTCTACAATATTAATTAATCACATCAATAAAACATTTTTTCCAACTAATTCTAAAATGGTTTTCCATTTCCATTACGCCATTAAAAATGAACTACAAAAGACAAGGGGGGAACATTTACAGTAAGAAAACAAAAAAAAAAACAACAATAACCAAAGGGCACCAAGAAAAAAAAATTGTTTTTACTGACCTTCCATAAGCACACGCTAACAACAGGTTATATGTTGTGCAGGGGTGCATTCTAAATACAACGGCTATTTCTTAAATGTGTAGGTAAACGTGATAGATGAAAACAAAAAGAGAAAACGTATTCATTTACTTAACGATTTATCTCCCCCAATGATTAGCGGTTATCGTATGTGTTTACAGATAGATAGTTGTGTGCAGTGACTTTGCACTTTACGTGGTCATCGCTGGTCAGTTGCAGACAGAGGAGGGGTTGGGGTAAAAAAAAAAACAACTGAATGGCAGAAATGCATGCTGGAGTTGTCGGATCTTAACTCCAGGTTGGCAGGATAGGGTGAAGCTGTAAGTGCAATGCCAGAGCCGCTAATTATGCATTAGAAGAACAAGTCATTTTGACTTAGGGTTGATTAACATCATATTGGGGCGGAGGGAGGGGAGTATTTATTCAACAAAATATCTAAATTCCTCTTGGAGGACAAAGATTGATGACTTGGAGCTAAAGAACTAGAATGAAGAAGGTGGAACTGCAGAAAGAGAGCAAAGTGTAATATATGTTCTGATACTACACTTTGCTGTCCTCAGTGAAGGAGAAATTTTTCTAGATGGAGGCAATTTTTATTTTTGTCATAATTCATAGTGCTCCTTTTTGGGGGAGCTGGATGTTACTCACATTAAAAACTGACCTTGTGTCTAACTGCCCTCGTGGAGAGGCAAATAAACAGAGACACAAATACTGGAGCATTTTAAACATAACAGTTGATATATTAGGTAAATGATTCTGTTAATCTTGTAGCAAGTAAGTCTGAGAGCGTTGTCTGACTTGCTATTTGCTTTCTTGCTTCCCCTTACCAAATGGTTTCATTTGGAGACTAGAAAAAGGCATGTCTACGACTTGCTAACTTTTGCATGACAAATGGAAATAATTAAGTTCAAATATTAACAAAATGAACAAAACCAATACTTTTCAAAAGTGCTCAATATATATTAGAGCTTTTTATATTAAAATAAACATAGTTTGAGTATCCGACAATTGTTTCAGAATCTCTTCGGTTCCTCCTCAGGGATATACTGCTGAGCAAAGATTAGATCCGCCAATACACAATCATAAAAAAAACAAAAGACAAAAAGCAAACAGACAAATTAATTTGTCTGTTTGTTTTTTGTCTTTTTTTTTGTTTGTTTTTTATGATTGTGTATTGGCGGATCTAATCGTTGCTCATCAGTATATCTCTGAGGAGGAACCGAAGAGATTCTGAAACAATTGTCGGATACTCAAACTATGTTTATTTTAATATATATATATATATACATATATCTCGATATAATAAAGTAAAGTCGATTTTCCCCTGTGGCTTTGACTATTATAGGTTTAGAACCAAAAGCTTAATATGCTAATCTGTTCGGCTAGCCACCTCGGCCAAGTTCTCATGAATGTTTCCAAAAAATATATGTTCATTTCATTTTAAACTTTCTTACATTTTCTCTGAGTTAGCTGTTTCTCCTAAGTATTTCACAAAGAAAGTGACATACATTTTCACTCTGATACTAATATTTACTCCCACATCCCTCACTTTCACCAGAGAGTTTTGGTTAAAAATCACCGAAACTATTTGATTTTTTCCTTCTTACTATTGTCTATATACTACACTAGATTTAAAATCTAAATACAGGTCGCTCCCTTGTATTCGTGGAATAAAGGAATATCGTATTTCATTCTTTCGGACGTTTAACTGCCTGTTGCTTATACGTTCTGTAAACATTCTGGGTTAGCAGAATAACAATTAATGAACATATGGCCACCTAGATGGAATGAATCACAAATGTTGACATCTGCTTAATGCCTCCATGTAAGTAAATAACGCATTGTTCACTGGCGTTTTGTTGCTGTTATTTTTATTTATATACTTACAAAAGTATTCCAGAAAACATAAATATATAAATATTAACAATACCCATAGTTCGCTTCCTAATAACATTTTTCGTGTTTTTTTTCCCTCCTTTTCCTTTAAACAATTATAGACTCACTATCGTAGTGAAATGTTGGAGCCCGGAATATCTTGATTAAGTAAAAAAAAAAAAACAAAAAAAAAAAACAGTTGGTTTCAAATTTTGTAAAAGTACCAAACAAAACACATTTTAGAATTTACAGTGGGGATAGTTTTGCACATGTTAACGTTGCCGTTTTTTTTTTATTAACTTACTTATAAAGTATTTCAGAATACATAAATATTAACAATACTCGTACTTCGGTTCACTCTCCTAGTTTAATGTTGAGGCCTGAAAATTCTTGATTAAATATACTTTCCCAAACAACACTTGGACATGGTTTCGCTAGTATATATATATATATATATATATATATATATATATTTATTATCCACAGATATCTTTCATGTTCACTAACAATCATCAGTGTGGCTTTTGCCACCGGTTGAACGATTTGAATCCTTGGACCCAAGTCAACATTCTTATCCATCCGGCCACCATGACAGCAATATTAAATGTGAGAGAAATAAACCCTATATTTTATTTACGAATACAGTGTCTCAAAGTGTTTGATCTGCCAAGGGAGAGAACTTTAGTGGAGGATATTAGTTAGGATGAACGTATGACTAATTCCTATTCGCATTTTGTGTAGGTAGAGAAAAAGTGCATGCATATACGTATACATACACACATTTCATTGAAGATGATGGACAAGGATTGTTTTGAGTTCTGTTGTAGATATCTTTCTCACGTTTGCACAAGAAAAACTTTTTTTGGATGTATACCATACAAGTACTGGCCAATGGGTTTTTCTCCACCTAACAATGTATTCTCAAATTAAAATGTTTCTCAACATAGTAATAATAATCTTAGTAGTCTTATCGCAATTCTTTTTTATTGAAACCAATATCACACAAACTACAAACAAGATGGATATGCCATCAGAATAGCAATTACACAATGTTAAATCAAATGATAATATTGTAATGTGGTTGGCCTTGCTAATACAGTAATTATCATAGCCAGGCTTTATCGCTTACCCGTAACCTATACACAATAATCCAGCACCCAATTAACGTGTCCCCTAAGTGAACCACATACTTTGAACATCATAACCGATATGGCATCGCCAATAGGATCTTTGTTGAATATTGAAGAATGTGAAATAGAATAAATTTTGATAGAATGCTTCGAGGCACCTGCCAGAACAAAAAAGTTATTAGAAAACCATGTACTGAGCGAACAGAAAGAAATTACGAACCCATTTTCAGCTACAGTGTGATGCGAAGCTATAAAGAGGATTTCATTAATGACATACCCAACTGTAACGAAAAACTAGACATTTTACAAAATCAAAGAAATGATTCTGAAAAAGTTTTAACCATATACTTTTATCATAACATCCGTTTTACATGCTTGCATATGTTGGACGACTTTTAGAAATTGACTTCACATATAACCCATCTCTGGTAGTCTTTAAACTACACAGCCTAAATGAGAGATTTTTTGGGGAAGTCATTTCCTTAGTTGAAGCAAGATTTTTTAGGACCGGATGCTCTTGCTGATGCCAACCCAGTGCAGTGATGGGCACCAGTGTTTTTATTGAGACACCATCTTTAGGTGATTGCCTACTAAGACTAAAGGGCGCTTCACCTACCTTTTGAACACCATAACAAATATAAAATTCAGTATTTATTACAATAAATTCTAAACCTGTTGAAGTCTAAGTTATCTAACTGTATATATGGTTATGTCCATTGTTTTGTATGTTTTGTCAGTTCTCAAATAAACATGGCATTTAGTTTAACATGTATTCTGTCAGTACAGCAGTATGGTACTAGCAAACAAACATTGCCAGCAGGAACTTCTTTCCTGTGAGAGAAATAATTATTGTTCAACTTAGATTTGTAACAATATGCAGAGGCAGATTGAAAACCCGGACGAAAGCATCTCAACTTGAAGACGTGTATGGAAAAAGAAAGAGTTTTGGGCCAGTTTCGGGATGTCTCAACTCTCAATACACTCTGACCTGGCGATTGATCCAGAACCCACCACCCCTCAATAGCATACAATACAATTCAAGCATAGAGACCATGTCTGGTTGTCCTCGCTGCAACAGCGTTTAAGAAGAAACGTCTGAGCATGCCTTTTTCAACTTTAGCCAACTTCTACCGTTTTGAAAGTAGCATATGTGATCAAAACTATCGCCACGTCAGTGGCTAGGAAGAAACAAATGGTGTTTCTCACGATCCTGACTATAGATAGAATGGTGGTGTGAACGATGCGTCTGAGAGGATGGCGTGGAGGTTGATTTCTTTTCTGATCAGGATCTGATTTTATTCTCTAAGCATCATCTTAAAAGTTTTTATATGCATAGAAACACACAATATCGTACACATTAAGTTGAAAAACATCACTGTTAAAAAATAAATCACCTACCACTGAAAATAGTAACCTAACTTGAACTAACCTGAAAAAAATCAAACAATGACACAAAAGAAAGAATTGTACATTTATAAAGAGAAATGATTAAATCTTGTTTGCATCCAAATTTTATCAAAATAACCCCAAAATAAAAAATGAATTACAAGCTGAAGTTGTAGGAAATTTCACTATATTTAACCATTTTCCAACACTAAACTGGCTAGTTAGTGATAACTTCTCCTAGAATTCAAAGATCTCATGCATAGAATTCAAATATCTCAGACCGACTTATTTTAAAGTCGTCCAATATTCAGACTGTCTGTGGATTCTTCAGGGATTAAAAAAATCTGACTTCTAGCATTCTTACGAATTTGACAGAGTCCTTCCCAAAACTTCTGACTCCCTCCAACTCCGCAATCCTGCCAACAAATTATAGGTCGTATTATTACTAGTGTTGAGACGATTAATCAGAATCGGAATCAGAAAAAATGCTGCCTATTTTCCGATGGCAAAAATATCTTTTAATTGTATTTTTTTGTTTGTTTTTGTTAGAAAACTTAATTTTCCATTGCTGGTACTAATGATAAATGTTTATTGATGTTAAACTACCAGTAAAACTAAAATCTATAGATTACATCCCTCCCCCCACAAGTGTATTTTCACGTTTGCAAAAATATATGCACATATTACATAGGTTTTTACGTTAATCCGAAAATTTTAAAAAAACAAAAAAACTCTATAGCTAAATATTTAGAGATTTAAAAAGAATCAGAATCAAAATCGGTAATTGTATCAGAATCGTGAAAAATATTGGCATTGTCTCATCACTAGTTATTACATTTTCAGCAAAGGAGTGTATGACTTTAGATAGGCATGTTATATAATCAGTCTATCAGTAAAACCTTCATTTGCTTTTGCATTTAATCATTTTCAAAAATCTCAATTTTTGGATTGTATCCAATCACAAATCAGAACTGTAATTATTTTTGTCGGTTATTTAAAGCAAAAACAGTCAAATAACCATTTAATTTATTGAAACACTGAAGACAAATTGTTATTTCCCCCAAAGACGAGTAGAAGGCATAGAGTGAGGAATCATACCTTTCCACCAATAATATTACAGAAGTCACTCACCCCCGTCTGGATCGATTAACCTATTAGATATGTGAAAATAAATCCACGAAGAGATGATTGTCTGATTGCTTGAGGAGAAAAATGAAGACATTGCCAGGAGAATTGATTTACAGAAAGTTACAGAAATGCAGGATAAATTAGAAATTCTGAAAGGTTAATCAGGAAATTAACAGCTTGATTGCTTACTCTGAAATCGCTGATAATGGCCGACATTTGACTAGAATAGTAGAGAAAATAGAATATGGAAAAAGACTTCCATTCAAGATGAATTAGAAGGCAAAATATCTGTTTGCTCAAAGGAAATCTAGTAAGCAAGTTATTGTTTTGGGATTATTCAAAAGTAAGAAAACTGATTTCTTAACAAAAAGAAAATATTATGCACATTTTTCTAATGAATCATCACTAATCAAGGTCAAAAGCCGCTCGAGGATAAGGGTTAATGAGATGGATAGATTAACAGTTGAATGATGAATACTATGAGAGGATTGTAATCTCTACACACCAACCACAAAAAAAAAGCCGATCGAGAAAACAGCAATTCTTCCCCCTTTGTCAGAAACATTGCTCATGGAATGTGAGGACTAAAGGACAAAATAGGAGACAGTAAGAGTTACGGGGCTGCCGTAAGTAACCACAAGGTCTTCTTTCTACTCATTAATTTGTAATGTTTTTTTAACACACACACAGCATTGTCCAGGATTTTTTTCTTTCATTTTTTGTATGACCTTTTGTTATGCCAGTTATTTTGTTTCATTTTTTTTTTTTAACAAATTAATTTGTTTATTTAAATAGGATTCTGCCAGTTAAATTTAATTATTACAGTATCGTTTGATAATTAAATTATTAATTGAACAAAATTGTTATAAAATTATAACTAATTTTCTTGGTCATTTTGCTTTAATCTATTTATAAAATTATTTGATACAAATAGCTTCTAAAACTTTCAAAACATGAGGATTTACCAAGAGTTTTAAAGCCAACATTGACATTCTATTCGACAATTTGAATGCTTCCAAATTCTTTTCAAATTTCGATTGGTCACAAAATAGTTCACTATTTTTTGTTCAACTATTAGCAAAAGATTACAGTGAAAGCGAAATTATTGTGGATTTAATTTCACAATTAAATTATTTTAAAATAGGATTTGTTTTATTTTACAGTATTGCATGTATGTTTTCAATCATCCTCCTACTACTACCACCACCAATAATAATCTCCACTCTCGACTTCTTTATGATATCTCATTTTTTTTTTATTATTATTACATTTATAAATAAAATAACATTGAAAAAAAATTAATAATAATGTGCATGTCCCGCATACACGAGAAACACATACAGACACATGAGGAGTGTGGTCACATAGTTTTATTATTACAGACGGCATGGAAAAACAAAACATTTCTGAAAGAAAAATAAAAGGATTCCTGGCCACAGCTGGATAGATACAGCTAACATTCTATTCTATACTTGGATATTATGAACTTCTCACCATTTTCTACCCGGATATATACTTTCCTATCTGTTCCTACATAACGGTCGATTTATGAACGCCGAACCAAAAATATATCAACTTCAAACCTTTTTGAGTTTATCTATTTGAAATTATAACGTTTATTTTTCCTTACAAAATGACTTTGTCTTTCTTAAAAAACTGTTCCAATATTTTATATAATTTTCCAAAAAATATTCCAAGCTAATTTTTATTATTTCTAAAGTAAGCTTAACCTTCTGAAGAGAAGAAAATATTTTTCTTAGAAAAATTCGAATTTAAAGGTTTTATCTGCTTTGCTGAAAATATAAAAATAAACATCTTCAATATATTTGGTTATTTTCACTCTCATTTAACTATAATAATGCTCTATCTGCAATATCGGGCATAAATTTATCGTATTACGAATTTTTCATGACATCCTTGAAAATATATTTATAAAAATATTCTTTTATAATATCCCTCAATAATTAATATATATATATATATATATATATATATATATATTTGTTATAAAAGTCCCTTTAAGAGATTAAAAGTTGAGCACTGTTCGGAGATATTAAACAGACTGCCACTTAAGCTATAAAGCAAGGTTCCGATTAAGTTCGTTGAGCCCTTAAGATTGCCTGGTGTTTACTGCCTGTTGTATTTAGGCATAAATATAACTTAATTTCTCCTGTATCACGTGACAATTTCCGATGGCCTTGGGGATAGAGCAAAAGCGTGCAGAGTCTGAATTGACTTCGAACCGAGTTTGTGCCCTGTGACCATCTGAAATTATCGCTTCCCTACACTGATGAGAGCATAAGCTTGAAACGACGTTGTATGCTGGTAAAAATCATTATATATAGATAGATAGATAAATAGATAGAGAAAATATAGTTATCCACATAAATGTGTTTTGCTGTATCTACAGCTCATCAGCATGGCTGACTAGCAAGATTCAAACCCACAACTACATGGACTGTAGTCAGAGCTTTTACTACTGAGCTACAAAGTCTGCCTTGAAATATGTGTCTTTTTATCGCTTATAAATGCTTATGAAGTGAATCACCAGAGATGGCTTTCATCATCAAAAACAATAAAAATAATTAAACATTTATAAGCGATAAAAACGACACATATTTTAAGCAAGATTTCGGTAAAAACTCAAACAGTCCATGTGGTTGTGGATTAGAATCTTGTCATAGTCAGCCACGCTGATGAACTGAAGACACAGAGAAACACGTGTACGTGGATAACTATATTTTATCTATAAATATATACTCTCCTAATATATAGGGATGGGTGACATAATTAGGTAGGGAGGTAACGGACTTCGAGTCGGGGATTCTTCTGGTTTGACGAAACATGCTGTAATTTTTATCGTGTTGGAAAGTCAATCCCACATGTCATCATTTTATTAATGAAAAATTAAATCTAATCAATAAGTAAATTAATTCGTAGATTAGATGGTCTGTGTAAAGAAAAAAAATGACCAACTTACTGCTGGGAAAGTTTGGGGTGTGATACTAGTTTCTGGATGAAATCGTCTAGTCCATCTCTTCGCTGACGGATGAAGTCAGGATCCAAATTCCCAAATATTTTTTTCCCAGGCAACTTCAGATTTGCGTCCGGATATGCTTTTTTAACCTGAAAGTGGGAGGAAAAAGAAAAACAATATTTGAATTCAATTACAAAATCTCTTGATATTAAATATTTTTGTTTACTAAAATTCCTCTTTTTCTCTAAATGTTTTGACTGGAATTATTTGTAAAGATATTAACATGATCAAGTCTATTGAATACATGACTTTTTTTTTAAAACGACAAAACTTTTAATGGAGGTTGGACATTTAAAGCTTGCATTTCTCAAAAAAGATGAATTTATTTTTCCAAAAACGTCCTTAAAATGGAATAATTAATTGAATTTTAACAAAATTTTCACACTTTAAAATTCACATATCAAAACATTTTTTTTTTAAATTGTAAATAAGTTTTCAAATTATTAAAGCACTAATTCTTGATGTTTTCTTAAAATAAATATCATTTCAGATTTTTTCAAATTTAAATAATAAAATTGTGATAACAAAATTAACATTTTGCCAACTTGGGGGATGTTTTTCTTTAAAATAAAAAAGAACCAGAGAAATAAGAAAAAAGACTTGATTTCAAAACAGGAAAAAAACAGAAAACTCAAATGAAAAAATTTAGTTTTGAGATACAAAAAAGTGTAAAACATACAAAAAGAGATGATAGCATTTAATGAATCTACTGACAAATGGAACGTAAATAACTCGTCATAATTCAAGAAAGATATATTTTCTTTGAAAGATTCATCTTCCATAGATAAAAAAGAATTCAACTGTTTTAAAGTGTAAAAACCAAATAAAACATTTGCTTGTATATATGACGAATGAACATATACTACACTCCCCCCACACACCAAGGAGGAACTAATGCCTGGGAGGATGGTCTCATAACAGAATAGATACATTATCTGCCCCCCCCCAAAAGGAAACGCTGATCCATGGGAAAATGGTATCATGGCCACAGAACAGATACTACACTACTCCTCCCCCAAAAAAGAGGTAATACCTAGGAATGACAAGAGAGCAGATACTACACTACCCATCCTTTCTGAATTGAGAATCGAAAGATGGCACATTAGTCTGAAATAGTATAGTAAACTGAACTGAGCATTAAAAGATAGTAATAGTATAATTTCAGTTTCAGACAGATACCAAATCTCCATTAGTAACAGAAATATTTGATGATTAAAAAATAAGTACTTAAAATTTCATTGAAATTGTATAATTCCCTGATTTTTGGTATTTTTAAAAAAATCTGTTTATTTTTTAATATTTCAAATTATCTGCCCTTCAATTTTGAGGTGTCAAGTTATCTAAATGAATAAATGCGAAAGATTTTTCCATCTATGCTAACTATATTAATACCAAACAATGTGCTTATTTAATTCTATGATACAACATAGACTCTTGAAATACCATATATATATATAGGAGACTGAAAATACCCTCAAACACATTCAGATCTTTTTAACTTGCATATTTATTATATAAACAGCTTCTAATAAATTAATATTTTGTAATATACAGTTGTAATTTTGCATTGTCATACTTTCTTATATATACTAGTGTTTGGACGATTAATCGGAATCGGAAAAATTGGAACTTCTTGGAGTATTGGAAAAACTTTAGCCTAATTTCCGATTCTAAAAACGATTCTTTTAATATTTTTTTGAAACTTAATTTTCCATTGCTGGTACTAATGATAAATATTCAATGTTTTTAAACTATCAGTAAAACTGAAATTTATAGATCATAATATCAAAATACGATGTAAATTTATTTTACTTTAAACAAAAAAATAAAACTTTGCATAAATTCACTAGGTAACTTTTAAAAGTAAGCAGTTGATTTACAAGGTTTGAAAAATGTTTAAAAATTAAATAAAACATTTTTGTCAAGAAAAATATTGTCAAACATCATTGATAATTAAATCAAAAGTAATAATATAAAGTGTTTTGCAATTTCTTTTTTTATTTATTTATTTTATGCTGTATGTATTTTTTTTATTACATGGTGGGTTAGCAAATCGTACAAGTGGGAAAAAAAAACAAAAAAAACTTTAGACATTTTCAAAGGACGGTCTTGAGTTGAATTTAAATATTTTCATGCCTCTGTAAGAACACTTTATTGTCAGTACTTTTATTTCGATTTTCCATGTCTAGTTGTAAAACAAAGTTTAAAAATAAGGTGGCTCAGGATGGAGATAGAAGGCAATAAATCAAAGACTAGTAAGTAATAAAAATGATTCTTGGTTATTTACCGTTTGGCAGTTTAGTCGTTACATTTTTCTTTCACTGACAAGACAAGTGAAAGACAGTTGGGGATCAGTGTAGAATATGTTCATTCAGCATGATATCATCCTGCCAGGCTAACAAAAATATGCAACCGGAGGGAGCATGCATATATATATGATAATTTTATTTACACAGACATGTACAAAATCTGCGACACTGGCATGTCGATGTTATCGATCAACAGTTACTATAAACTGAGATCTCATCAGGCAGAGTTAGAATCCGATCTTAACCTCAGATCATATTTGGAGAGAATGAAGTGGAGGGATAGAGAAAGAGAAGAAGAAGAAAAGAAATTTATCATTTCAAAAATTAAGGCCGTTAATTTTTAATTTTTAATTTTAATTTTTTAACGGCCTTAATTTTTGAAATGTTAAATTTCTTTTCTTCTTCTCTTTCTCTATCCCTCCACTTCATTCTCTCCAAATATGATCTGAGGTTAAGATCGGATTCTAACTCTGTCTGATGAGATCTCAGTTTATAGTAACTGTTGATCGATAACATCGACATGCCAGTGTCGCAGATTTTGTACATGTCTGTAAATAAAATTATCACATATAAAGCTCTATTCTTATATTGAGCACTTTTTATAAACCCGGTTAAAATTCTCTGGATTACCACCCTGTGGATATTTTTCACCTGGATTATTACCATTATTATATATATATATATATATATATATATATATATATATATATATGATGGACTCTCCCGTCGATTGCGACGTATGAGGTTCCAACAACTATATATATATATGACAAACATAATAACCTTACAATTTACATTCTTTTCATTTTTTATTTAAAAAATCTTTCACTATTTCCATAATGAGATATATCTTTTTATAACCTTCTTTCTATACCAATCGAAACGTTTTTGTTTTTTTTAATTTTACTTTCTTTTTTACAACTTTCCAGTTTGAGACGGTTTTTTTTTTCTTTCTTTTTTTTTTTTTAAAACTTCACCGATTGGAATGTTTTTCTTATGGATATGAATATTAGTGCGAATACTAGAAAAGTATTATTTTTTTTGTCTGTCTTTTTTGCCGGAGGGTGTACACTCGTTAAAAATAAACATGTAATTATTTTCCACAAAGTCAAAAATGTTAGCAAATATTATTCAATTATTTGTACCAAAGTATTTTTATCAGAAAGATCAAAGTTGGCATAGAAGGTCATTACTTCCCTCCCCTCCCTCTCTTTCACTATCCTTGCATCTTTCTAATTTTTTCTTCTTCTCTCTCTCCCTCTCTCAATACTACCTGTCATGTCCTGTCTTTAGAGTCATACTAATATAAAGAAAGTGGGAAAAATAAAAGGATGGTCTATTTTAAGTACCAACAATTTAACAAACATAACTTTCTCTTTATTTCAAAGCAATTAAAATAATCTTTATGACATGTTGGGTGTCAAAGGTTGACTAAAAATTATTAGTTTGGTTAATTTAAAAATCACTTAAATTGATGATGGAAACTAGAATGTGAGTCTTTAAAACAGCCTTAGTTCTGATAACCTCAGTAGAAGATTAAATCTGGACAGTATAGGGAAATGTGTGCAGAACAGACTTCGATGGTATGGTCACATTGAAAGAATGGATGAGAGTTCTTAGGTTAGTAGATGTAGAACAGTTGGGGTAGCAGGTTCAGTTCACACGGGGAAGACCAAGGAAAACTTGGGATGAAGTGATAAGAATAGATTTGAGAGAAGAAGCATTCCCAGTTGATCTTTTTTTTAATTTTAGATTATTGTTGTTATTTAATCACAGTAGTTGTAAAGAGCTCAGTAAATGGAGTGCAAAACTGTTTGAATTAAGCAAATATCCATAATGGTTCAAAAGTTATAAGAATCTAAAGCTCAGAAATTCGGAGCTCAAAATTGACATCATTATATGAAAAAAATACTTGAAATCACAGACCAATTCATAAGAAATTCATTAATTTCTTCACCACTTCTCTAGTTTTGGAGCATTTTTTATAGAATTTGGCATTTTTATGTAAAATTGTAGGTTCTTTCTGATTCTTTACTCAAATTGTATGTCTCTCTGTGCTGTAACCCATTATTTAAAGAATAAGAGGTACAGATATCAGCATTTTTTTGTTTAAAAAAAAAATAAAAAATAAAAAAAAAAATAAAAAAATCGAGCAACCGATGAACGTGTGATGCATACAAAGTGTATATATATATATACATATATATATATATATATATATATTTATTTGTTAAAATAAATATTAATTATTTTTTACCTACAGACACTAATGTTTCTTGCTTTTTGCGGTCATCAGTGTAGGAGAGATGATAATTACTGCTGGTCGAAGGATTCGATCCCGGTTACAAAGTCACCACTGACTATGCTGCCCGGCATCTTTCCCCACGGCCGCTAACAATCACCATGAGAAATGAAAGAGAATAAAGATTTATATTGTCAAAGGAAGGAAGAACATAGAAAGTACATCATAGTGTTCAACTCATGATGAAGGAACATTGCATTACGCTAAAGTTAACGGTTTATTTAATTCTCTTAAAGGAGGCACAAATCCTATTTTTATTGAAGGGGCTTATAACATATATATATATATACATACGCACACACATTTTATAGTTGCATTCCAATGACCATAGGAAAAATCAATCCAAAACCATAATTTTTTATTTATTGTTTCAATTTCTTTATTTTCATATTTCAGCGAATAACTGTATTTCTTCTTCGTCTCACAAAACAAAATTTTTTATTTATTTTTTCCAAATTTAATACTTTTTTCTTACGTGCGTTTCACAGCAAAGTCAGGAGAAATATATAGTCTTTAGTTTAACTTTGCTGATCATCAGAGCAATAGTTCATTTAATGTAGTAGCAGTAGTATATATATACTGTACTACTATTACTACAACTGTGGACGTTGTTTGCTATTTTGTATGTTTGTTTGTCTTTGTGCACAATGGATGACATCGCTAAACAAAGTTGGAAGAAACCAAGCAAATCCTTTATAACGTTACAAAAGGAATGACATCACCCAGTAAAACAGGTGGAAGAGATCCTGTATGATATAATAGATGCTGAAGTAATAAAAGAATGGTGTCATCCATTAAAACAGAAGAGACATTAACTGAACAAATCATCCATCTGTCTCTTAGCTATCTCTGTATTTTTCTCATCCCTCTCACTATGTTCATTCAACCACTCTCTAATTTTTCTTAAAGTCTCTGATAGCATTTAGAGAAAGGATGGCCTTTTTTTCACCATAGCCATCTAATTTACATACCTGTGTTTGTAGAAACCAAACACATATGTAAATTAAGAGGCAAAATAATTAATCTCTATAAGAATAGAATAAAAATAATAATCCTCTGCTCTATAATAAAGACCAATGGGTATTTAAATTTATGCATAATTTATCTTCTTTCCTGTCACACAAGTAAATGTATTTCTCTCTCCATTTCTTCACGTGAGTAAAAAGGCTTGCCAGATTTCCTTATGTGAAATATTAGGAATACTATCAACAATCATGGAAAAGTACTTGGCTGCTTCTTTTACTTGCATTAAGATTTTGCTTCTTACATTTTCTCCAAATATTTCTATAAACTCATTCTTAATAACAATGGACATTATTTTATGATTAGTCTATTTCAATTATTAACAGATTGAATGCAGTTCAAACAGTGTCAGACATTTTTAATTGTAGGTAAATGACTTGTGTGTGCATGGGTGTGTGAACTGTGTTTGTTTTATCTTATCAATGAGAGTGAGTGACCTTTTAAATCTCCTTGGGATTAACATGGTCAGTGACTACTTTTGATAAAAAGACCCACTAAAAATTTTAAAATCACTCATTTCTGTGTTTTCTTTTCCTTTTCTATCAGGAATTATCACAAGATGAAAAGTGCCGTCCCCTTTACTGCCTTTACCATCCCGTCCACCTAGCTATGCTAATGGTGAGCTTTTGTCCAGCCTTCAAGTTAAAGGTTAAGTTTCTTGAGTTAGCTTTCATAGGGCAGATCTCCTAGACCATGCACCATTCGAATAGCTAGTCTTTGAACCCTGGTCACTGGTCAGACAGTGCCCCAAAACTTGGTCTTGAGAAATGAGGCAAATACTAAATGGAACAGCAGCATAAAATAATATTCTGCCAGAGGTGTCTTCTATGGTCAAGTGGGCAGTTTAATTTGGTTTGATATTTTAGTATATCAACACTTTACATTATTTAATAAGAAAAAATATAAAAATCAACATAGTAAATTATCATGGAGAAAATCCTCTTTTTTATTATTTATATTATTCAGACGATTATTCTCATCTTGGATGTTATTCTCACAGATAGAAGTAATAATCAGTTCTAAGTGACAGCCTTCTGGAGGTTGATGGTTCAATCCACAGTACAAGCGATAAGAATACAACTGCTTATTACTGAAGACTTCAACCCGGTCATGGCTGTCAGAACAGAAAGCAAGCTACCATTGTGAATAAAATAAAGGGTTCCATTCGAAATTCTTGAGTCCGACATAAAGATTCCCAGAGTTTAGCAAGACATATCTGAGGACGGTTACATCGGCCGAAACGTGAGAATAAAATCGAAAATGATTAAAGTAGTCTGAATAATCCACATCTCAAAGATTCTGAAACAAACTCTTTTTATGCATAGCTGAGAAGTAGCGAAGATTCATACTTTGACCAAATTTCACTTACTGTTGGGAAATGATGCAAGATTTGGACTTGGCATGCTCATTTCAGAGTCCATGTTAAGAAGTACAATGTAACTCAGACTGATCAGACTCCCAGATGGCATAGGTAGTCTCTCTTCTGAGGCACAAGTTTGGATACTGTACAAGTCTCATATTTCACTTTGTTATTTCTTTGTTTATTCTCAATATCATGGACTAAGTCATTCATTTAATATTAACCACATGAACAATAGCATCAACAAAAAAAAGCAGTGTAATACATAATATACTATTGGAAATAAATTCCAATGTTAAATATATAACTAATTTATATATATATAAAAGTTCTATTTGATATTGAGCACTTTTTATAAACCCAGTTGAAATTCTTTGGATTACCATCCTGTGGATGTTTACCTGGATTATTATTATATATATATATATATATATATATATATATATATGAATAATGAAGTGGATAAAATGTGTAGTTTACAGATTTATTAATTCATCAAGTGTTCAAACAAGGAATACACATACAAAAAGACCTTTAAACCATGGCTTTTCAAAGATAACATTTTTGTCAGAAGGTCTGATCAGTAATAATTGAATATTAATTAATACTGATCAGACGTTCTGACAATAATAGCGTTATCTTTGAAAAGCCATGGTTTAAAGGTCTTTTTGTATGTGTATTTCCTGTTTAAACACTTGATGAATTAATGAATCTGTAAACTTGACAAATTTTATCCACTTCATTATCCATATATAAATGCTCTATCCACGTATCTCGATAGGATCTAATATAATTATTGATCTTTGTATTACCCATTTATACACACACACACACACACATATTTATTAATTCTTTTAATAATTTTTACGTACATATAAAAGGAATCCATGGACATGCGTTTTATATGTACGTAAAAATTAATAAATATATATATATATATTAAATTTTTAAAAATAATTACACGTCCTATTAAAAATAAAAAGAGGGGCGACTTATTGCAATGTTCTTTAATGCTTAGGAAGTGGAAAAATACTAAGACAGCTATGTTTCGATCACCAGTAAAAACAATAACAAAGACTAGGTAACATTATGGCGATAAAAAATCGTACATATTTCGACAAGATGTTTGTGGTCTTGTGGTAAAAACGCTAGACTGCAGACAGCAATATCATAGGTTCGATCCTTGCCCAGGTTAGCCATGCTGATGACGGCTTATAGCCAGAAACACGTTTCCATGGATTCCTTTTATGTGTACGTAAAAATTAATTAATAAATATATATATAATATTAAAAAAATTAATTATACGTCCTATTTAAAAAAAAAAAGGCGACTTAATGCAATGTTCTTTACCACTTAGGAAGTGGAAAAATACTAACAGCTATGTTTCTATCACTAGTAAAACCAATAAAGACTATGTATGTATGTATGTATATATATATATATATATATGGAAATTGAACGGTTACACAAATGCATTCATATTTCAATCTTTAAGATTTTATATTCCTATTTTCTTAATTTTATTCTATTGTAAAAATGCAGTAGGATGCATTTTTTTAGTGGTGCATACAAATGGCAGATGATGCAGATAATAGATGCGTGGCCAGAGAAAATGAAGGGGGATTTTGTATTTTGGACCACACAGAATCTTATTTCTCTTTGAAATAAAAATAAGTGCCTCATAAAAACAGGAAGTCATGTTGAGACCCAAAAGTAATGTTCGTAGATTATTTCCATTATAATCCCCTTGTTTGGTCGTTATCTCCAGTGGATATCTCAAGTAGCCAGTGCTTGGGTGGTCGGGTGATGACCGCTGAGAAAGACTGGAATCCAAGATTTCCGGTCAGGAGTAAAGAACCCCAGGTGATGGGAGCAGGAGGCCTGGCCCTCTTGGCATGACAGGAAGCTGGGTTTTCTGAGAGCTGTTGAAGTTGAAGCTGGGTGTCTCTCCAGGCAATGTGTGCCCATTTGAGGTTCTTAGCTAAAGGACTGTTGATTGGACTTATACTTTATTTTGCCGGGGTAAAAGATCTCATTTTGCAAGTCTGGCATTCAACCTAAGAACACCGGTATCTTTTGCAACCTCCAACAAATAAACCTGTTACTTGTTTATAACCTGGAGTTGTAGTTTTATTTGGGATGAGACTTGTTTGTTGCAGCACTGACTAGATCGAACAACAACTTTTGACCGGCACAACATTGCGGCCAGTACAGTGAACACACGCATAAAGGTTCACACTGACATCGTATTTTATTCAAGATATAAAAACATATACTCATATTATTTACAACTCCATACACAAACTAATGTCAGCATATTCATATCCATCACAAAACTTGATAGACAATTCAATTTCCTAAGTTAGAATGTTCACCTTCCTTTCCGCTGTCCGGCATCACTCTGTAGACAAAAACGATTGACAGCTACACACAAATACATATACAAAAATATGAAATCTTTAGCATGATTCATTTTATTATCAATTTATTTTTAATTCTTGTGACTAGTTATTTTTATAAGGACTATCTATATGTCAGCCCTTATGTCTTTCTCTGAGTCGATTAGATTCGATATTATACTTACATAGCATTTAAGCTGACAAATCGATATTTGATTCTGACTAGCCAATTTTTATTTATTATTATTATTATTGTGCCATGTTCTTTGCAATAAAAAAGGGTACTTCACTTTAATTTTGTTCACAAAATATTTATTCCAGCTAGGAGGATTGGTGCAGTAGAGACATTTTTCAGTTAGGAGCTACAAGGCAAAAATCAGCTTATGCCATTACTAAAAAATGCTTTATCTAGTTTACTTATCACATAAACAATTATATTTCTTTTCTATAAATAATAGCTTATTCATTTCTTACAATTATTTGCCTATCTTAATAGGAGGTAGTTTTTTTTTTTCTTTTTTAACCAGTACTTAAATTGTTGGTTTACTATAATGATGCAAGTGTCAGTCATTCCCTATGGTTGTGTGCTGCATAAGTACTTTCTTTCCCAGTTCCCCATAAATAATTTTAATAACTATTAGTGTTATAAATCAAATAAAATATTAAAGACAAAATAGTAAGTTAAAGTACAAATTTATAATTGATTTTATCTACATCCGGGTAATGTCAAGTGAACATTCAGTCATTCTTATCTTTGATTCATTGGATTCTTTTCATTATTCAATCAGCTTCATTTGAAGCAACTTATTTTTGTTTGTACCAGTCTGCGATGCGTCCTCCGATAGTGACTTTGTTGCTGTCAGGCTGACATATGGTCCCATTCAGCCTCAGGGGGGTTACCTTCTCAGGCTTTAGCTTCTCTTTGAGAAGGGGGTTAGTTTATCGCTAATTGCCTGAGGCGCACATACCAGCAAATGATGACGGGGCTGCTAAAGCATTTGTCGGCTAGAGTGTGCTAACCCTAGTGCACCGGCTTTTCAACTTAACACCTGACCTTGTGTCTAATCTTCCTTAAACAAGCAGACTGAATTGAAACATTCTAATTTTTACAGTTCTTATTCTTATTACAAGTCAATAAAAGGTGAAACCATGTGCTCTTTTTATGCCTTTAAATTGCCAATTCGCACGTGATATCTTTAATTTTATTATTGTTATTTTTTTTAAAAGCAACATGCTTTCTGTTCTTTTTTATATTCATTTTTTTCTAATCACTTTTACATTCTTAACTTTTCGATTTTTCCTTTACTTCTTACACCCTCGCATTTAACTACGCCTTTATACTGCCGATTGATTTTTGCCCACACTCTTTCCTTT
The DNA here is from genome assembly GCA_963556195.1 of Sepiola atlantica. Classification (NCBI taxonomy): domain Eukaryota; kingdom Metazoa; phylum Mollusca; class Cephalopoda; order Sepiida; family Sepiolidae; genus Sepiola; species Sepiola atlantica. The sequence goes on along the minus strand of OY744524.1, from coordinate 75,586,177 downwards.
TTTACCGATTTACACTTGTTCACCTGTTAAAATGCTCTAATTATTACAGTTCTTACTATTATTACAAGCCGACCCAAGGCAAACCAATGTGTTTTTTATGCCTTTAAACCATCAAATACAAAGCAATATTGTTATATTTTAGTATCATTCTGATTATTACAGTGCTTATTCTTATTACAAGCCGACAAAAGGCAAACTCATTGGCTTTTTATACCTTTAAACTGTCAATTCGAAAGCATTATTATTAATAGTAGCATTTCTTTTTAATTTCTATTACACATTCTTGACTTTTCAATTTTTTTTTTTTTTTTTTTTTTTTTTTCATTACACCTGCGTGATTTTCGCCAACACTCTTTCCCCTAGCCTCCATTATTTACAGTTTGTTTTCGCTTATTAAGATGTTCAAACTAACTTTTCAGCACTGATTGGAAAGTAACTTCTGTCTTCATCTTTAAAATGTCGATTGGAAAGTGCAAAACAAATATTAAGCATAAATAGTCTCAGGTAAAGTCGAGTAGGTATGGTTAATTATATATACTACCAAATATATGCTCCCTCCGGTCGCATATTTTTGCTAGGCTGGCGCGTCAGAAATGAACGCTGATGTGTAAACCGATGAAGCGTCAGTCATATTTCTCTGGTGGTTAGACGTTGATATTCTTTGCTTATGATCAAGAATATTTTTAGATGAAAATAAAGAAAGAAAAAATTCGACCCCACCCCGATGTTTGTATTAATCTTCCCCATAAATAGAAATATTTTTATTAGTTTAGAAAATTCAGTTGGGAAAAATAATTTAATTCTTAACGATTGAAAAACGTCTTGCTACTGCAGTCATTTTTTCAGAATCCAAAGTTATCGTCTGCTCGCATTTCTTTCCACCCAATCGTAAGTTTTTACGAAATAAATAATAATAGTTTTAGTTTTTCAAAAAGAAAGAAAAGTGTACCTAAAATAAAATTAATAAAAAATACAGCGAATACGATTCTAAAAACAGTTATTTACTTGCCCAGTAATAGGTGCCCCCCACCCAAAGTATCGTCTGCTCGCATTTATTAACACCCAATAGTTTTGCGACAAATACACGTCAGAATATAATAAGTAATATTTTATGTTTTTCAAAGCGGAAAAAAAGGGTGCGTAAATTAAAATCAACAATTAAAAAAAAAAATACTGACCCTATCCGTAACGACGGGGTAAAAGTTAGCGCGGGTCCTAAAGTGGAAAACTAATTTCGTTATAATGTGTGTGTGTGTGTGTGTTTTTTAAAGAGTAATTTTTAAAAATTAAACAATTTGATTCAGTGAATTTGTGTTTTAAAACATAATGGCTAATAAGATTAAGAAAATAAACAAACTTAAAATGGTTTTAAAAATGAAAAAATAAGCACGGTGAATGCCAGCGTTGTTGTTTACATTTTATTTAACGCGCCGTAATAACGATGGCTGTTTAATCAGATCGCTATATTTAATTACCTGAGGGAGGGAGGAAACCACTGATTAAACAGCCAGCATTGTTAACTACGTAATGCAGTACATTTATGTATATATGTAAATAAAAGAAATCGATTAATAATGGAGTTTATGTATCTGTCTGTCTAAATTATAATTTATAAGTAAGATTATTAGCGTGCAAAATAGCGTATATATATATGGAAATCTGAAAAAGAACAATCATGAGTTTATATTTGCGAATAGTAATTTATTAGAAGTTGATAAGCAATTGATTATGTAAATTGAGGAACGCACAGTGTTTCCGGTGGTTTTTCTAGCAGTATATAAGGAAGCTGGCGGACTTAGTAAATGACCATGCTACTCTGATGGAGTTTCGGCTTCAGGCAGACAGACAGATACATAAACTCCATTATTAATCGATATATATAAATATAAATATATATAATATTGTAATCCACATACAGATGTTTCCTCATTTCATGACTCATCAGTGTGGCTAGATTTGGCAAGTGTATCAGTCCCGAGAATTAAAACCCAAACACCAGATCACTTCCAACCATGACTAGTGATGCTGGATATCTTACCATATGAGCTAACGAACCCACTACAGGAATAGAGGAAATTATATTTCTTAGTTGAATTTATCATTTGTTTACGATACTGGTAACCGAGAGACCTCATTTTTTTTAAGTAAAAGTATTACCTTATGCTTAATGGAAACCATCAGTTCTTTCTCCAAATTGTGTTATCCACAGACAGCTGTTTCGTTATTTAACGACTCATCAGTGTGGTTAGACTTAGCAAGTGTACCAACCCAGAGATCAGCAATAGATATTAAGCAAAGATGTATGAATGTGTCTATGCATCAGTTGTCAATGGTGGAGCTCTGAGCAAAGCTAATGAGAGTTTTGAAAACAGCAGGTTCCTGTGAAGGTTGTAAATGTTGGAAAAAAAAAAGAGCAAAGAATAAGGATTACCAATTTATTGTATCATTTGATGTCATGAGAGGATTCAATTAAAACAAAATGTCTGATCTTGTGAAATTATATATATATTATATATATATATATATATATACACACACACACACACAAGCAAACATTATTAAACAACACGGAATTCTTTTGCTTGATGGTGTTTTTAGAATTGAAAAAAAATACTAAGACTAACCCGCCTAATGATTTAATTAATCAAATCGAAAGTACTCGCAAAAAAAGAAAGAAAAATGAAACACGAAACCCACGGAACTTATATACACCAATTTGACCAAAATACTAAATGGACTATTGGCAGAAATGAAAAAAAAAAAACGAAAAATAGTCTTCTCAAGCAAAAACACTGTTATTAAATAATGTTTTCCTAAATGAAAATATGCTGCCTAAACACACACACACACACACACACTTCTAGATTTTAACTCAACATTTTAAAATGTAGAAGATTAGTATTTTATAGGGATGATGGACTGATGGTAATTAAAAGTTCAAGATGTGAAAACTGGTCTTAAAATAATGCAGTAGATGAATACAGTGTTTCTTTATCAGTTGCCATCCGAGAGACCCCTAACCTAGTCGATAACCCTTTATTGCGTAGATTGATGACGCAATTATTCGGACCTAAATAAAAATTCATTTAGTCACGAACGTTTCAAAATCTTTGGTAGTTTGCTACTGAGTCATGACAGAAGTAATCGGAATAATGCTTATAAATATGCCCACATTAGTTTAGTTTGTGCATGGATTTATATATGTGTGAGTATAATATATAATTAAGTCAGCTGAATTTTGGATTGTAGACCCAAATAGCATTGCACCTGAGAGATCAATATTTGATTCTAATGAGCAAGTTTTTTCTTTTAATTTAATCCTTGCACCATGCTTTTTTCATGCAGATAATGTATTTCACTCCATTTTTTTTTAAGTATTTATTCCAGCCCATAAGATTGATAAAAATGGAGACTTTTTGTTAATGCCCTAAAAAAAAAAAAAATAATAACCTTACGTCATTAATAAAAAAAATCATCATTGCTCTATCTATTTTAGCTATCAGATAAACAATTACATTTGTCATAAATAAATATTAGCCTACTTATTTCTTAGAATTTCTGAGATATAATAGGATGTACAATAATTTGTTTGCGAAAACCAATAGTGTTGTCTTTATTAAATGATACAAGGGGTCTTTGTTGAAACTATTATACTTTTCGTGCATGATTGATAGATTCTTTTCAAGGTAAAACCATTAACAATATTTCATAACAATGATAAAAAATTCCTCTTACAAACAAAATATATTTCTATAACATTGCATAACAGTAGGCCAAGAAATTAATCACTTTTAAGCAAGTTACAGTTATTATATAGCTTTCTGTTTTTCTTCTTTTTATTCAAAAATAAATTAAAACTTATCTTTTTTTCTTAAAGTATACAATATTAATTAGTCAAATTTATTAATCATACTATAAACAGAATGAAATATTACATTAAATCACAAATATTTAATTTTCAGCAAATTACATCTACTTTTTTTAAATAATGCAAATCATACCACTTGATAACCTTAGCAGCAGCAACTCACTCCTCCACTTAAAATAAGCATCAGTAGTAGCAGCAGCAACTGCAGGCAGTACAGTTATTACGAGGACATAACTAATTTTCATAAGGGGGTAGATGGGTACTTAACTAAAAGAATTACGTTCATTTGTTTTCCTCATTAATCCCACACTTATGAAATTTAATAAACTCACACACACGGAATTGTCCTCGTTTAAAAATAGGTACACATACTTCTGGTTACTTACTATTTACGTCAAGTAAATTCGTTTAGGTCATTAAGTCCCACTCCCCAACTCATCTTGGCGTTTTGGCTAGGAACAAAGTGTAATACCTGTTCTGATATTACACTTCATCTTTTCTGTCCTCGATAGACTGAAGCAATTTTTATTCATGTCCCAATCTAGAGTGCCTCCTTTGGGGGGAGCTGGATTTGCCCCACGTTAAAACCCTACCTTCTGTCTAACTAGGCCCTCGTGAAGACATGGTTGACATGTTTCCAGTGCTGTTCAATGTCTTTACTGTTGATTAGAATGTCGTTAAGGTATGCAATAAAAAACATCAAGTTCGCCCAGCATTGTATCCATCACTTGCTGAAAAATAACTGGAGCAACTTTTACTCCGAAAGCTAGCCTTTCGAACTTGTATAAACCGCAATGCGTATTTATACACAACAGTTTTGAACTCTTCTTCCACGGGTATTTGGAGGTACGCTTCACGCAGATCTATTTTTGAAAAAAATCTGCCTCCATTTAATTTTGAGAAAACTTCCTCCAGGACGTGCAGTGGGTAATGATAATCTTTTAGTGCTGCATTTAATCCCGTCAAAAAGTCTGCACCCACGCAAATCTCTTGATTTCTTTTTCTGCCCACTGACTGTATTCCACTTTTGATAAGATGCCAGTTATCACAAGTCGGTCCAATTCCTCGTTTATTTTGTCTATCGAGGAAAAAGGCACATTCCTTTTTTTCTTAAATACTAGTTGGACGTTTTCGTTCAGTTGAAATTTGGCCGCCATCTTTATGCACCAGAAAAAAACTTCGGGGAAAGATTCTTTTGATTCCAGCTTTAGTTTTTCTGATTCGGTTGCCCGACTATCTATTTTTTTGCAAAATGTATTTATCGGTAACTCCCATAAATGAAATGCTTGCATCCAATCAGTTCCAAAAAGGTTATTAGTGTCTTTTAACACCAGTATTATCAATTTTTTGGTATTTCCCAATAGGGACACATTTGTAATTATCTCACCCTCAAATTTAATTCTTTCACCAGTCACTGTGCTTGCTATCCTGTTGGTTGTTAACAGAGTGGGTTTATTCAACCTCTTCCACGTATGTAGATTTATTATTGATACGTCCAAGCCCAAATCTAATTGCAATTTAATATTTTTATCCAGGATTCTTACATGTACATATTTTCTTATATTAATACATTCCTGATTATTTGTATTTGTGGCTTGTACCCGCATTTTATTTCTTCTATTAGTTCTACAGTGCGAACTTTTGTGTCCGACTTTTTTACAAGTCAGGCAGGTCTTAAAACGAAATGGCCAGTCCATATAATAATGCAGGCTGCCACAGCACGAACAAGGGCACGGCGGCCATTTATCCTGTTTCTTAGCAGGTTGGCTTGTCTTTGCGGCGTGAAAGTCACCGTTTTTGTTTTGACTTTTTTTTGGATGAGAGTTGAATTTTGTTTTTTTGGCATACTTTTCGTATATGTGCAATGCCCGACTGTTCGATTTCTTTCGAATCCTGCTTTACACTTTCAAATCTGTCAGTTCTCGGCTGATTTCTGTAGTGTTAGGATTGGTTCATTTTCTAATTTATTTAGAACTCTACGCCTTATTTCAGCATCTTTCCCTGATACCAATCCTTGAACGAAGATTAATCATTTAAAATTATCAGCACTAAGTTCGGATAATTTAAAATCATCGCAATGCTTATTTACTACTGATGCGAACGTAGAACAATCTTCCTCGTCTTTTTTTACAAGGTTTAAACACTTCCAGCGTTTGTGAAATAACATAGTCTTGGGACTGAACAACTCCGTTAACAGTTTTACTGCTTCTGCAAAAGTCAAATCGCTAGTTTTTCGGGACAAAATGAAATCCACGAACTTCATATGTTCGGTGGTACCTAATTTTCTAAGTAGCAGGCGAACCTTTTTAGAGTCAGCCCAATTTTCGCAATCAATTCTATATAAGTCTTTGTATCTTCTAAAATATTATGCAAATGTTTTCTTTTATCAGGAGAATATGTGAAGTAGTCAATAGCACTCCACACGGTATTCTGCGAAAAAGCATTATCATTTTCGTTATCTTGGCCTCTAAGTGATATTGTTTGCATTAGCATTTCAATCCTTTTGTTAGTTTCTTTCTGTCTGTCGTCAGCTTCTTTCTTCTGTTCGAGAAGGAGCTTTTGAAATGTCTCTTCAGTTTTCAGTTGCATTTGAAATTTTACTAATTCTGTAATGGTCGACTAAAAGTTTTCCATATTTAAGTGTGTCCTTAAGGAAATAAATGTTTTCTTTTGAGTATGGCTTGTAAGAAATTCTTTTCTTTAGATTACACTTGCTAGATGTAATCTTAGTTGTAAAAAGGAGTATAAACCTTTGCGTCATATAGGTACAGCACCATAACAATAAGTTTGGAAGTCAATTTCTAAAAGCTGTCCAACACATGCCAGCATGTAAAATGGATGTTAAACTGATGATGATGACAGTGGTGGTGGTGAAAGAGTATTGCACTATGCAAAATTCACACTAGAATTATAGTGTGACAGGTAAGTCGTTAATTAACAATCAGTTCTAAACGACAGTCTTCTCGATGTTGAAGGTTCAATCCTTACTAGAGGCAATAATAACTGAGAATATAAAATTAACCCTTTTACCCCGGTCATGGCTGACAGAATGAGAAGAATCTACCTTCATAAATAAGGAGTTCAGTTCATTATTCTGTAGAGCTTCCCGAGTTCAACAAAAGATTCTCAAGTTTGACTATTAGGTCCCCAAGTTCTAAAAGATTAACCTAAGGTAGGTTGGAGGTTACATCGGCCGAAATGTTGTGAATATAACCAGGATAAGAATAGTAAGAATAATACAAATAATACGCATGATTATTTTTCAGATGAAACTATAAAGTTGCAAAAAACTTTGGAAACTTTCATTAGTTTTAAATTTTATAGTTTATTAGTTTTAGTAGTGACCCATTTGTAAATGAAAAATAGAAAGGTGAAAACGACAAAGCAAGTGAAGCGATCTTTAGTCTTGGTAGGCAATCACTTAGAAATGGTATCTTGATGAAAGCGCTGGTTCCCATCTTCTTCATCCGATTTATTTTTTGAACAGGCCTTTGATTAATCCTCTATAAAAGGATGAGGCTTACCCGTTAGTCTTGATTAAAGTCTTCCACTCCAGGCTCAGCAGTCGCGAGGATCCAAGTTTGTCATCCCCAGGGCTGCACGATCACGTTTACACAGCTTATCCCAAGAAAGGTTTGGTCTTCCATCCTGCCAACTTGATGCAATGGACATGTTTCAGACCCAGGAAATCCAGCTGGAGCTTCGCTCAACATAGCCAAGCCATTTCATCCTGCCCAGCTTAAGGGCATCAGTTATTTCCCATATACGAAGCCTAGAGAGAAGAGTTTTGAAGAGAGTGTTGTCTTCCAGCAGGACATGACAGATCCATGTAATCATGGCTCTTTCGTTGTGTTGCAGTCTCTTGAGAGTGCTCGCCGATGCAGCCCATGTTTCAGAGCCATAAAGCATAACACTCCTCACACAGCTGGTGTACATCACCTTACTTAATTTCTAAAAGCTGTCCAACACATGCCAGCATGTAAAACGGATGTTAAACCAATGATGATAATGAATAAGTAGAAGAAAAAGGAGGAGGAGGACAAGGAGGAAGAGAAGAAGGGGAATAAGAAGTAGAAGAATCAAATTGACATTTATCGTAGTAACTCCAACTGCCATCCAGTTGATAGGAAAACCCTTGCTTGAATCAAGCAATATTTATGTAAGAGAGTATTTACTCATGGATAATCAACCAATCAAAACCCAGAGAATGGATTTACCCATCTAAGCATACTGGAGCATCCTAGCCTGTTTATTACCAACTAGTTTCTAATCTCGATTTATTTAGTTCTAGCTCAACTGGTCAGGTAGCAGAGCACTGACGACTAAATTCAAAAAGTTTAACATTTTATATTTTATTGTTTTTATATTAAAAACATAAAAATAGTGGAAATTAAAATTTACAAAATGAAAGCGTGAAATTTTATCTTACCTTTTCATAGAGGGAGTGGAATTCATTGTAGCGGCGAAAGATGAACCAGGTGCGTCCAGCAGAATTGACCACCACTTTGTAGACCTGTACAGAGAAAAAGGAGGTCAGTATATTCCAAAGAAAAAGAAAATTGACAGCTGCAAATGTTTTTCTGTCTTGACAAATTTTTATGCAAACAATACAATGGGTAATCATCTATTTGATCAAAGCCTGATTTGGAAGAATGCATAATGGGTTTAATTGTTCTCCATTATAATTAAAATAATTGTAGGCTGTAATATAAAGTTTATCTGGCTCCAACAGTTAATCAACAGACGACATCGAAGTTTCACACGAAAATACCTTTTATTTTTCTGCGCTGAAAAAAAGAATTAAATAACTACACAACCAGTCTTTATGAAGTGCAACATGTGACTAAAGTAGATTTACCATCTCGTTAGCGATTTGAGGAAACCAACGGAATATGTCCGCTCTGGACGGTTTACTGACTCCACCTCTGGCCAGGGGGAAAGAAATTGCGTGGGTGCTGTAAGAAGAAAAAGTCTGGCGTTTTGTATTCCTACACCAGAGTTTCTGATTGGCTGGGGGCGGCAATCACTCCAGTGGTACATCTGTCCATTTACATCACAGGAAAGTAATACATAATACAACTAGAATATGTGACTGCTACAAATGAAACATGACGTAACTGGAATGAAAAGTTGTTGAGCATGAAGAGACGATTGTATATTATGCAGGAGGTGATGGGATGAAGAGAAAAAGTGATGGCCACTCTTTCCCCCTCCCCCTCTGTCATCGAATGTATCCAGTGGTGTGGTTCCACTTTGGGAGCTGGAGAATGTAGGGTTATCCCTTAGTTACCATTATTACTAGATCCACTGACCTGTTGGAGTGGTAGTGCAGTACCTATGTCAGAGTCTCATCTATGGGTAAAATAGAATTTTTCCTCTGGCACGGCACTAAATTGCCTTGAACACACTTTGGCAAGGTGCTCACTTCTACCTCACCTTAAAATACATCTTTCTCAGCCCCATCTACCTTTTTTCCTGCCTACCCTATTTCCCAACCCTATCAACTACTCAAGCCCACTGTAGTGTGTATAACATAATACCGCACCCCATGGTGCTGCCCCAATTTTGGAGCTTTGGGGAGTGTGGAGTCATCCCTTAGTTTCTACTACTACTACTAGGTTCACTCTAACCTCATATGGTAGTACCTATAGAGCCTCATCTCTGGGTTAAACAGAATCTCTCATTTACAACTTATTTGTTTACAATATATACAAATAAATCTGCATACCAATTGTATACAAAACATAAAATGACCCATAAAATGGTTGACATGCCATAAACCCCAACTAACTTCTATCATTTTTATCAGTCGAACCATTATGGCCATTGTACTTGATTTATAGTAACCTTCAACTGAAATACAATCTTGGTGGTATCATAAACACATATATACACACTAATAATAAAATGCAATGAATTATTAATGTAATTTTTTTTTTTTAAGTTGTTTATGTTCATGAATTAAAAAAAACAAAAAACAACTACTGAATGTATTGGTATGTGTGGTTTACCAACTACAAATCTAAAATGGAAGATGTTTATCCAGTCTGTTGCTAGGATCACTGCAAAAATGGTTGACTCATTCTACCTCTCCAGAAAGTACCTCACTCCAGATGCAATCCTCAACCTATATAAGAGTTAGATACTTCCTAAGATGGAGTACTGTTGCCACATCAGAGAAGTGCCACTCAGTACTCTTCGTTGCCAAGACAAAGTTCAAAATTGGCTTCGAAATCTAGATGGGGATGATCTCTTCTCTTTCTTAAAGTCCCTTTCTCAATAAAAGATATTGTTAGTCTCTCTACTCTATCATGAAATCCATGGAAGCTGCTCGATCAAGCTCCAATCTCTGGTTCCTCCTTATCAAAAATTCACAACAAAAACTCGTCTTCTACCATAACAGAAAAAAAAAAAAAAAAAACTTTCTTTTCTAACTCCATGTGTCTAATGTTAAGCAAAATTCAATAGATAGAGCTTCTTTAAAAGAGCCTCCCGTCTGTGGAACACATTACCACAGGACTGCTTCCCTGTAGATTACAACATTAACCTTTGAATCCAATGTGAGTAGATTCTTGCCATAAACCGTTCAACAAGTAATCAAACCTAGTTCATATCATTGATTGTTCCTCATCTTTCAGTTGATAATCATTCCCTCATTAACTCTCATCCTCGAGTGGCTTTTGGTTTTGATAAGTGGTGACTCATTAGTATAAAAAAGAAAAAAGGTGTCTAAAAACAATTCAATACTTTTGACAGCAGTAAACAGACAAACATATACAATGGACTATGAAGTGTTCAAAGTGCCTATTACTAATGGTTCAATTGTCAGCTTAGTAATCTGGTGGATAAAGTCAAATTTTGTTCAAAGCATGAAACTGACATTCCCTGCTATAAAAGAAAAAAAAATACAATCAGGGGGAAGAGTCTATCAGGCACGTGTATACAGTGTGATGAAACGTGGCCAGTGAGGGTTGAGGACATGCGTTGTATGGAGACAAATGATATGAGAATAAGATGGATACGTAATGTGAGTCTTATAAACAGGCTTCTTTTTTTTTTTTTAATTTATGGAAATCGCTACAAGCAAGGCATGAAGCCACTTGATGTAAGGAGCTAATAAGAACGAAAGATGATTATTGCAAAGACAGGAGATCCCTATTGATCTTAGTCTTGAAAAGACCAAGATTATAGGTAGAAGGAAAACAGTCAGCAGGAAGAGAGTTCCACAAGCCTACAGTTCTTGGAAATAAGCTATTGGAATAGGAAGCTGTATTACAATGAGGTATCAAAACAACGAATTGATGAAAACCACTAGACCAACGAGTCAAACAAACTGGAACAAAGGAAGCAAGGAAATGATCAAACCATTCTGAAGCACACATGCCATAATAGTATTTATAGAAAAGACTGAGACTTGTAAGATCACGTCTGTGAGAGAGAGGGTGCAGAGAAAAAAAGGATGAGAGCCAATCAAATTAAAAATACGTTTCTGAACGTTGTCAAGAACCCTTAAATGGGACAGATTTACCAGCCCAAATATGACAACAGTACTCCATACATGGTCTGATAGTAGATTTGCAGAGATAAAGAATAGCCTCAAACTTAAATCTGATGACCTCAGAGAAAGATTAAAGCTGGTCAATATAGGGAGATGATGGTAGAACAGAAGACTTCATTGATATGGTCACGTTGAAAGAATGGATGACTTCTTAGGTTAGTAGGTATAGAACAGTTGAGGTATTAGGGTTAGTTGGCAAGGGAATGCAAAGGAAAACATGGGAGGAAGTGATAAGGATGAACTTGGGAGAAAGAGGGATAAATAATGACCTAAACAGAGATAGGTTAGTTTGGAAGTCAATTTCTTAAAGCAGGTCCAATACATGCGAACATGTAAAACAGACGTTAAACCGAATATCTTGAGGGTTATTCTCATAACGTATCAGCCAATGTAACCTTTAACCTTCTTTAGGTGTGTTTGTCCAACTCAGAATCTTTATGAAGAACTGTTTTCAATTCTGTATAGATTCCTGTGTTCAACAAACAAGATGCCCCCTGAAGACTGTCCAAGTTTACATCGGCCAAAACATGAGAATAATATCCAAGATGAAAACAGTAGTCCAAATAATACAAATACCAGCCTCTAAACTGAACTTTAAATGGGTGAGCGGACGGATAGAATGAAAAGCTGCATTTATTTTTCTTAGTAGACAATAAAAATACTAAACATAATAAACCGGATTTTAGAGGCAAAAGTATTTATTATTATGGAAAACAAAATATTTTAGAGCACATTAATACAAATATCGATAATTGCAAATATTTTTCTATTTTCAACATCAGGATTATATTTAAAAAATAATTTCAGTATCCCTGTCAATCATTTGTGTCTGTAAAAATTAAACAAAAGTTTCGAATTATTTGCTGTCAGAGAGAGAATAGTACAAAGTTTTACAGGCTGAAGATATGAAATGCTTCCAAGAAAAGTGTACTGAAGTGAAAAAAGATAAATATAATGTGTAGGAGGAGGGGTTAAGCTACAAATATTGGCAAAAAAAAATAAGAGGTTAAAAACAAAGTCACTTAAAGAAATAATTTAATATTTCAATTTTAATCAGGATTTTATATATATAAGGGGTGTGAATAGCCAATGGCAGAAAAAGTTGAAATCAAGATGAATTTCCCAACACGTGTGTGTGTGTGTGTGTAGACGGCAGCACAAAAAAATCAATTTTTTCCTAATTAGTTTCAACTAACAAAGTCAAAATTAAGATAAAGATACCGAGTGTGTGTGTGGGGGGGGGGGATAGTAGAACAAAGTCATTCTTTGATGAAACAGATCATTTAACTCCCCTACTCTATTCATGAATTGTTTAAAGTCTTAGCTTTCACGGCAAAATTAATATTTTCAGTTTTCAGAGAGAACTGTCATAAGAGGGAAAAGGAAGGCAAGGCGGAAAGAGGAAGAAGAAAGAAAGGAGAAGAAATGAGGAAGAAAGATAAAGTGAGAAAGAGAATAAAATTCAACCAAATAGCAACAAAAAAATAAGTAAGGCTCTAGTAATTTGGCAGAAATCACCTAGCGATTTAAGTGGAAATCTGCTTTTCTGGATTAAAAAAAAAAGCAGAATTCCACTAACAAGGTAGAGAACTCATATCCCTGATATATAAAACACAGATTCCATGAAATGAAATATGCCGTTTTTTGTTTTTAATGGGGGGAGGGGGGGGGGGTAAATAACATTCAGTTGAAATTTGAATTAATGACTTACATATGAGGTCATTTCATTAATATTATCAGTGTTGAAGTACTGGTATAAAAAATGTAAAATCTTCGGTGTTCAACATATTGTCATCCAGTATGAAAAAGGACAAGGGTTAAGGATATATCAGAGCTAGCATTCATTGTAGAAAGATGACAAGACTCACAAGGAGATATCTGGTTGGTGCTCTCAGTCTGCCATCTCAAAGACAAACTTGTTTAAAACTGTCCAACAGTGGTTCCTAACTCAAGACAGCAGCTAGAGTTGAAAATCAGTTTGATGGGTATAGTTGTTTTTCAATCGGCAACACTCTAGAGACTCGATCGGTTTAGATATGACAGCAGAATACCAATTTCAAAGCCACTACTTTCTTTTAAACAAACAAAATAGTTTGAGTCGGACTAGAGATAATTAGGGTTGGTCTGTTGATCAATGCCTGAATTAATACTTATGTACCTGCTTCTTTTATCTACAATATTCTGGAGAGTCTATCTGTTTAGCTATGACAGCAGGATATCTATTTCAAAGCCACAACTAACTTTTAAAAAGAAACAAAACCAAATAATTTTCAGTGATGAATGAACGTTCTGCATTTTCTGAAGAGTTTTTTTAAGAGGAGAGTGGAAAGATATTTTACATTATACAGATATTTGAATTTCCACAAAGGGCTTCCACCCTCTTTGCCTGAAACTAAATTAAACTAAATGTAGCTCACATTTGGACCCCTTACGCCTAGCAGCTGTGTTCCAAAATGATGAGTTAATTAGTTTAGGAGTGAATCCTGTACATACAAATATATAAGCATACCGAACTTTATAACGACATCATATGAATAGAGAACTATTTTTATAAGTTGTTTGTTTGGTGGACTAAAACGAGTGAGCTACAAATGAGGACATGTGGAAGGAAAAATGGGGAAATCTGAAATATATTTTTACTTCTATATTAAAGTAAAACCTATGACAAATCCATTGACCTAGAAGATACGGCCTAAGACACAAACCACAATGTGTAGATGGACAGCCGCAAGACAAAAACTTATTTGTAAGATGGACAGCCAGACAAGAAGAGGAGGAGTCTGTCTCAAAATTTATAGCACAAAACGATGAAGAAATCAATACGTAGCTATGATGCAAACTAAATACAGTTACATGTGACACAATATCAAAAGATAGACAAAACAGATGTGTAACATAAATATTTACTTGTGACAGGTAATACAGATATGTTAAATGTATGAAAATAGATAGTGACAGATATTTTGATACACAATAAAACAGATGTGTAATGTATATATTTAGACGTTACAGATAAACATGCAATACAGATATACGTTTAAGTTATGAAAATAAATGATGAAAACAGATAGTGAGATGACAAACACAGCACTAAGAAACAAACATGATAACAAGATAGCACATTTTCAGTTGATGACCTACACATGGATCTCCGCGACTATTGCCTTAATGGTGTGGTATTGTCGTGATTAGAGTATGATTATCAAAAATAGCTTTTCAAAAAATAATTTTCATGCGATTCTCTATTATACCTTGTGAACACTCTCCGTCAACAATGACAACAAAAATATGCTTTGCCAGTGTTTGTACTCGCTATTTATCTAGATATATTACTTAACTCTTCTTTTTATAAGAATATTTATGTCAGTAATTTAATTTTTTATCTATAAATTATTATTTCTGATGACCTAAAGACAAAAAAAACAACTTGACTTTATTATAGAGTAAAGGATTTCTTTCCGAATTCATTTCAGGCGGCAAAGTAACTCTGAGGTGGTTGTCTGACTTGCTATATCACTTGAAATAGCTTCATCCGGGGTCTAGAAAAAGGCATGTGTTTTACTCGCTAACCTTTGCGTGAAGGGATAGAAGTACGTTTATTTATTTATATACAAATAAATACACATTGTTCTTTATTATAGAGTGGAGGATTGTTTATGTTGCAGTGTTTTTGGTAGAATAATAGTATATGTACTTTCAGATTTGGCAATTGATCTTATAGCAGGAGTGAGAAGCATTTACACACTAACATGGGTTCAGTGGTGGGTGCAAGAGGACACAGAATTATTCATTCATTCCCAGGCAGCACTGGGTATTCTTGCTAGAAATAATAAATATGGCTTATGCAATCAGTGGAAGTACATTAATAAACTCCTGAACAGATTGAATTTGTATCCAAATATATAAAAAGGTTTAGGAGATTATTGATGCACTTTCGATGATTGAATGATTCAATAAACAGCAGTAAAATGTTAAGATAAACCACATTTATGTATGAGTGTATATATATATACACACACACACACATTTGTTTTTATCTACATACGTATACGTTTCATCTTTTCGAGAATCGTCAGTATAGAAATTATTATTCATACCGATCGCCAGACTCGAACCCCAGAACACGAGTCCTGTTTCAGATTCAAATTCCGACGTCTTAGCTCATGTGGGCACTACCAACAACCTGATAAACCAGCGAGAGATTAAACCTATTAAAGGCAGCCATCGTCAGAGTGTTCAACTGCTGAAGGAACATGCATTTATAATAAATATATATATATATATATAATAATGAATTAAATAATTTTATCCACAGACAAGCTTGTTTCGCCTTTTAAAGGCTTATCAGTGCGGATATAGAACTGGTCTACCTATTGTCCAGTTCAAACCTACGACCTTGATACTTGTAACCCAACATAATCAACCGTTCGACCAGCAGTGTAAATATATATATATATATATATATAAAATATATATATATATATATATATATATATATATATATTACATAATATAATATATATATTACATAATATAATATATAGTATAATACTGTGTTTTGGGAGAAATAAGACAGTGCTCGATTATGCTTGTAAGAGCATAATATATTTTTATTTCATATACTATACAATAATTCAGTCATGATTTCATGGATGCACGGGAAATTTTGAGTGATGGATTGAAAATACCACATGTATAGCATTTCTCAGTTAATGGCTTATGTTAGGCTACAGGATTATATAGGATTCATACTTAACTTAGGCCACTGACTGAGTAACAGTATACACATAGTATTTTCAACTTATCCGGTGAAATTTCTCGTGTATCAGTGTAACCAAAGATATCAATGGCCGATTAAATTAGTGCATAATATATGGAAAGAAAAAGATGTTTGGTGTTATTCATTTGTAATTGTCTTATTTTCTTATATATAGGCAATAGTTTTGTCGATACTAACAGCAATTAAAGTGATTTAATATTTGTTGTGATCTACATAGCGTCTAGAAGAGTTCATATCGTCATGAAATAGGGTAGATCACCATCACAATAATAAAAAAGGATAAATTATTAAAAACTTTAAAATATTATGTTCATTAATTTTCAAGGGAAGTAATTTAAATAAATAGTTTTTGAAATTACAATATATTTATATTAAAGATATGTAATGTAACTTATACATTTAAAAAGAATACTTATAGCTAGATTAACAGCCACCGGATGAGGGGTAGTTTTGTGCTTGTGTGTATATATTTAGACGAGCAAATTATTGAAAATTAGACCAGACAACTGATATACTGCAATAGAAGGAAAAATGTCTGTCTTGTTTAAAAATTATATTCAAATGACAGATCAACTCAGTTTATAACTTTTTACTACCTTACTTGGATTATACTTAATTATAATAAAGTTTCTTGTACTCATGGTTAACTGAGGGGGAATAGTGAGGAGGGGGTCAAAGTGGAGACAATCGTACTATATTGAATTTAACTGGCTTATATGTCATGCTTGCAAATAAATGTGTCGACGATATATGGTGTTGAATTATTCTATTATGACTACTTCTATTCATTTAACGTCACTTTTCCCTTGTTCAGAGGTTTACTGATATTTCGCAAGCTCACTCTCCAATTATCACGGTTTAGCGGGTCACTGTCTCCAAATACATAGTCCATCACAAATGCAATCAAGTTCAAACAAGTGTTGCACACGGTCTTATATGAGAATAGGTGTGAAACTGCCAGTTACCATGGCTATTTAATTCCAGTGTTTATACTGGGGATAAATATTGTTGGAGTGCCGATATTTCATCTTTATGGTACCATTGTTTCACATGCTCTTACGATCATCAAATGGCGTAATTATAATAAAGCACAAATTTGGAGTCAAATTCATGCTTTATTATAATTACACCATCTGATGATTGCAAGAAACCGTGATTATATATATATATATATATATATACAGGCCTGGCAGAAGCCATGAGTATGGATTCTGTCAGGCCTCACCAAAGACAAGAATGGAGGGGAAGACTTAGATTGAGGCTAGACAATAAGGCCACACCCTCATAAGAGGATTAATTGTGGCCTGATTCAACAAATAAACGGGATGATGATATAAAATATGTATATATATATATATATAAGAGAGAGAAAGAGACATAAATAGAGCCTTAATTTGATCCCAAATTCCTGCCTTACACCACAAAAGTTCGTGAAATCATGGTTATAGCATACTAAAAAACACATGATCCTTTTGTGTACTATAAAACTGTCTGAGAGGGCATCAAGCATTGTATGGAAGTGCAAATCAAAAACTCTGAGCCCGACAAAAAAGCCAATACTCACAGCTCACAATTCTATTGTTTGATGATTTCTTGGAACATAAATTGATTATGTAAAGGTGTTTACATAAATATATATCTCCAGCAGTAATACCATTCAATATCTACACTCTCAGGAAAATTATTTTTGCATGATGGGAAATAACTTTGAAGTTAAGTTTACTTACCGTATATTTGTTGAAGAATTTGTCACGATTATTGAAGATTCCAAGCTGAAATGATTGTGGTTTTATTGGAATAAATGTCACCATTTAAAAATAAATTTCTATTTATTATTAATTAAGGTGCAGTTAAATTGATTAGTATCTTCGTGTAACGGAAATTAAGTTTTATTTTTTAATTTTTAGTCTAAAACCAAGATGTATTCAAATGAAAATAAATGTTTCTAATTGGTAATATATGAGACTGGGATATTGTAAAGAATCTATAGCACGTTATTAAGTTAAATGTAACAACTTAGAGGAGCATTTTTAACAAATTAAAATCTGAGAACAGTTAACTAGTTAAGAGACACTTATCTAATCTATATAATTATACGCTAAGAGAATTTCATGTTCATGCATATGTTATCACTCTCCACCCTTTTTAAAAAGATAGGATCGTCCGATAATTGAAGATGCAATGCAAAAAGAAAAAGTAATTTTTTAAATTTCATCTGATGCCGCTATTGTATCGAATGTGAAACTCAAAATAAAATACATTTTCTTGATCTTCAGGCTATGATCAAAGTGTGGTATCTGATCTGCCCAAAGATGGTACAATAATATTGTGCACTTTGCATTTGCACCGAGAGTTCATAGAATGGAAATATGTCACAAACTCTTACAAGGGTTTGAGGGATAGAGACCCCTTCCCTAACTAGATATATTCTGAAACTACATTAACCAGAATACTTGCATAAGCAGGTTTTAGTTTGAACAAGGTTGATACAATAATATTGTGGAGTTTACGTTTGCGCCGGATGTCCATAAAATGGAAATATTTTCAAGCACAGAAGCAATATAGATGAAAGATACAACTGTGGACTTTCCACGGGTCCCGCTAATTGACATAATCGTATCTGTGACCTGAAGCAAATCTATAACCGTGTTGTCTGTCCAGAGATGTAATTTTTTAATAAAGCCCTATACCAAGATCAAACGTTTCTTAAGTAAAATTTTATGAAGAATACAATGGCTGTATTAATATTTCCTTTACAATAATATCATGAGGTCGTCGTTTGTGCCGAACATTCCAGAAGAGCAAAGACACTATTATTTTGTTTATCACTTGAAAATTGAAAATTATAGAAATTAAAAAAAGAATAATAGTATGGGGGTTCAGAGCTAGGAGCAAGAGTGCACAGAGGTACCTGGTAATATTTTGATAACTATATTATTTTCATCTTAAAAATGATGATTAAAATAATGTTGTATCATTTCAAATTATTCAGACTACTATTCTCATCCAAGATGCGACGAACAGTAGTTTAAAGAATACAGATTATCAATCCTTTACGTAAACAGCCGGAAAATGCTGAAGTACTTGTGTAATCAGAAGAGGGAAAAACAGATGACAAGTTAAATTATAAATTGATTAATTTATAAATTAGCGGTTGTCAAGAATTTCCAAGAGATAAAAATTAGGGGTGGAAAACAAAACAAATAGTCAACAAGTGACTGTTACTATAGGCAATAAAAGTAGGTTAGGGTTAGTTTAAGGTTAGGATAAAAAAAAAAAAATTTAATTTGGTTTTTGTCTGGTTCAAAAGCTGGACTAATACCAAAAAAAAAAGATTTTTTAAATTTAACTTTCTCGTGAAAAGAAAAAAATAAGATTTTTCATTAATTTTTTTCATCAAAAAAGAATTCATGTTTCATTTTTTTTTTTTTTTCGTTGGAACACCGCCTCATTTTAATTTTGATGCCGGTTTGTTTTCATTCGTCTTTTTCCGGTTGCTTACATAATTTTATGTCGGCAAAAGTTGGGTTTGTCTGGTTCAAAAGCTGTACCAGTATCCATTTATTTAAATTAGTTTATTACAGTAGTTTAAATTTGAATGTAAAAAGGATACACTTTTAACAGAGAATAACCAAGTTTGCCAATAATTGCAAAGTCGCTTTTTTGTCGTCGTTCATTTATTTTTAAAATACCTAAAACAAACTTGCTAACATAAAGAATACCCAGGATTCTGTATCTAATTTTTACAATATTCTGGAGGTTGAAGGTTCAATCCTCAATATAGGCGATACTAAAACTATAATTTAAAAACATTACTTAAGATTTCTACCCGGTCATGGCTGACGAAACAAGAACAATTTAACCCCCGTGGATTAAATAAAGGGTTCAGTTCAAATTGTCATACAAATTCCAGAGTTCGAGAAGATGCACCTGAAGAATGTCAGATGTTACATCGAAATGTTGTGAGAATAACATCCAAGATGAGAACAGTAATCCGGATGATCAAAATAATACAAAATCTTGGTTTACCTATTTAGCTAATTATACATATAATTAATGTCTTACCTAACATGTTGAAATGCATCTTTCTGCTGAATTTATCATGCTAACATCAAATTACTTGATCTTAAAACGATTTCATGAGAAACAGCCATGTGAATATATATATATATATATATATATAGTGTGTATTTAGGCAGCATTTTCTCATTTATGCAAACATTGTTAAAAATAACAGAATTCGTCTGTTTAATTATACCTTTTTTTATATTTTCAATTTTTCTGATGGTCTTTTTTGTATTAAAATCAAAAAAAAATTGATAAATCTTCCATAGGTTTCACAAACGTTTTCGATTCTTCGTCGAATCATCCTCAGGTGTCAAAAGCAAATGAACAAAAAAGCTGGAGAAAGAATTTTTTAAATGACGGCGGAGAAACGTGCAGAGAAAATTTTTCATATTGTTCCAGGAAGTCACTGACGATTTAAATTCAGCAACGCTGGATGGCATCACAGAACAAAATCGCATGACGTAAGGCATTTTAAAACGTTACCACTGGTTTCATGTGATGTTATTAATTTCAGGTTGTTATGTTTTTATGTAGATATCTTCCAGTATTTTTAATTTAAAAAAATTAAAAACGAAAAAATTGAAAAAATAAAAAAGGTATAATTAAACAGACAAATTCTGTTATTTTTAACAATGTTTGCATAAATATATATATATATATATATATATATATATATTACAATATATTTATTTATATTACAAATATATATATTTATATTACAAAATTTATGATATATTTTATAATCATGGCTCGAAAATCAACACTTAACAATGTGTTGATTTTCTGAGCATAATTAGAAAATATTAATTGGCATAAATTTTGTAATCTACTGAATTATAATATGAAAGCTCTGCTTGACATAACATGTTAACCATTGAGCTTAATTCTATCTGCAGTATTTAATATATCCTGGGGATTTATAATATCTAAATTATTAATGAATAAATGTTTGCATTATGTAATCTCCTGTGAATATCACAATTTTTTTAGTTCTTTAACTTAAACTTTTCCTTATATATAACTATACATAAAATTGCATCAATATTAATAACAGTAAATGTGTTTTTGTATCGCTTTCTTGTTTATACACTTAGTCTCCCTCCCCCACCATATTTTGGTGTGGATCTACATATTTAAAATCAGGGTCACCCTGGATAATTTTTTTTATTTGATTTTGGCACGAATTTCGACCATGCAATATCAAGTTTAGTTATCCTGAACAGCAAAACGCAAGCTAAGAGGTATAACATCTCCCCAAAACGGGCACTCTGGATTGGAAAAAAAATTAAAATTGTCTCAGTCTAGAAAGACTTCTCCTTAACTGGCCGATGGCAGAATAGACAAGTAAAGCATCAGAACAGATATTACACTTTGTTCCAAGCCAAACGGCCAAGGAGTGTCAACATATCAGTAGATTTTATTTATCCTTCGCCCACGGCGGGAAGATGTGACAAGATCAGTAAAGTGGGATTTGAAAAGCCTGCAGCCTAGAGGAAGGACACTTTGGCCGAACAAAAATTGCCTGGGCAGCTCCGTCAGTATTCCTCGGTAGGGACGCCTCATGCGATTAGCAATAAACTAACCCCTTCTCAAAGGGCGAGAAGGCAAAGCCTGTGAAGGTAGACCTGCTAGAACTGCACAGGACCATACCTCAGACCGACAGAACAAGCCATCCTCAAAAATGGTCTAGACTTGGTGTGAAACTCAAATGACTCAAAATATTAGTGTCAATTGTCATGTAAATAAGACGACAACTGTTTGTTTTTTTTTCCAAGTGAATTTAATTTTGAAATGTGTATTTAATTCTTTTACAGGCTTTCTTTTAATTTTGTTATTCTTTTTATTTACCTATCGGGATGTTCAGACTCGATAGCACATGATCTATTAATAACAGTTAATCTTAGCAATAAAAAAAAATACACACACGCCTGTGAATTATGTAATAAACGGAAGCAATAAAATAAATATGCAATCATTTATTATGGTATGGGCACACTAGTCTCAAGCATAAGCGCTGTGTCTCTGTTTCAATATCTATATGTATAAATAACTATTCCTTTATATGTAACATTAAGGGAGGTAATTCAGTATATATTCAAGCGAGCAGAAGAGAAATAAAAAGTGCATTTTAACGTAACATGGTGAGAAGTGGAAGCTTTGAAATAATAAATTGTTTTAAGCTCATCGACTCAAAAAAGGTTTTAGTAACCATTAGTGTGATTGCAAGAGTTTGGAATGGATGAAGTAAGCTCAGGGAAATTCTGCCATTACTAACCAGCAGAGCGTTATCACTGTCGATCAAGGGAAGAGTCCATCAGGAATGTGTGCGAAATATGATGTATGAAAATGAAACCTGGCCAGTGAGGATTGAGGATATGTGTTGCATGGATAGAAATGATATGATGAATATGTAATGTGAGTCTTAAAGACAGACTTAGATCCAATGACCTCAGGAGAAACTTAGAGCAGAAAACTTTGATGTTATCGCCACGTTGAAAGAATGGAGTTCTTGGGTGAGTAGATGTAGAACAGTTGAGATAGTAGGTTACAGAGGAAACCGAAGGAAAACCTAGGTGGAAAGGATAAGCATGGCTTCAAGAGAAAAAGGGATAAATAAAGACCTGACAGAGATAGGTTAGATTGTAAGTCAATTTCTAAATGCTGTCCAACACATGCCAGCATGTAAAATAGACGTTAAACCGATAATAATGATGATGATTAATAATATATTATTATTATTATTATTATTATGTACCCACTAGGAGTTCTCACACAGGTCATCGGTGATTGCTCACTGTTAATAACCGGTGGGGTTCCCTGGAGTCTGAGTGACAATAAGTCTCCCCAAATTTCCAGTACTCTTCATCTCTTTCGATAACCATTGCAAATGACTTTGCGTTATCACAAAAGCCATTTACCATTGATTTCTCGCTGACAATAACCATTGGTCTTCTATGAGATTTGGGTGGCAATAAGCCTCCTTAAGATCCCAGTACTCTCCACACTCTTCCAGTGGAGGTCTGGTTAGTGCTCTCCCACCTCGGTCTTTCCATCCTCCTTGACCTTTCACGACTATTTTGTGTGATATCAGCTGAAGCTCATGCCATAATTTTTTTTTTTGGGGGGGGGGGGGGAGATTTCAGTAGTACTAGTAGTAGTAGTGTTTAGTTGAGTGAAGTGGAAAAAGTAACTGCTTCAGTATAAAAAAAATGATAAGAAAAATATAGATTGAACAAAAGATTGTGAGAAAAGGAAAAGCAAAGAATGATAAAAAAAATTTAAAAAGTAAAGAGAGAGCGAAAAGAGAAAGGTTGTATTCATTAATATAGGTCAAAATTTTGATCAGCTTGCTAGATTACATAACATCAAAATAAATTCTTCTGACTCACTTTTATACACAAAGTATGCCTCAAATAATAAGGCTTTGACAAAAGATACACATAAGCGGATGTAAAACATTTTTATCAAATTATGGTTGAAATAGAAAGTTTAACTATAAAAGATGCACAGATCGCAAGTATTCATGGGATAAGCATTCTGAACATTTTTTTTTAACAATCCTGAGTACCTATGGTATATCAGTGAAACTAACTTTACTCACCAGAGATTCTTTGTTTACCAATAATGTCCCCAATTTTTTATGAGTCTCAAGAACTTTTAGTTCTTTATGCAGTGCGATAAGTCCTGATCTGTTTTTTCTTATGTTTATTTCTAAATACAAGCAATAATTAAAAAAAATTTTTTAGCAATTATGGTGAGTTTTAGTTAATATTTCCAAAATATAAAAAAAATGTTTTCACTAGCTTATTTCTGTATTGTGTTCAAAATTCCAAATTGAAACGGATACTGAGAAAAAGATCAATTTTTTTTCTAATGAATGTAAATGATTCCATTTGAAAATAAAATTTTACTTTACAAAACTAATGCTGTGAGAAATGTAAATGAAACGGTTTTTGGCATAATTACAAATAAAAACAATTAAAGTTAGATTCTTATTTTATTTTTTTCCTTCAATTCTGTGTGTGTTCAATGACTATACCAAGAATACACGGGATGATAACAGGATAAATTTCAAACCCATATATTTTTCAAAATATTGATAATTTTATTAAAAAATATTCTCGAATTCACTTAATCAAATATAAAAAGGGATAATTAAGCAAATAAAAAAACCTGGTAGAGTTAGACACAAGATCAGTTTTTAATGTGAGGAAAATCCAGCTTCCAAAAAGAGGGACTCTGGATTGCGACAAAAATTTAAATTGCCTCAGTCTAGAAGGACTTCTTCACTAACAGGTGACAGAAAAGACTGAAGCATCAAAACAGATACATTTTGCTCCTAGCAAAAGGCCAAGAAAACTAGAGTTACATGCCTTGTTTTGAACAGGTAAGAAAAAAGAGGTTAATATGAACAACATATCAAATGTAAAGTCTGAAGATTATTTCGCCACATTAAGCATTCTAGTGTAGGACTATTCAAAATATGTGTTAAAGGCATAATACAAGGAATCTGCTCGAAAGGTAGACAAAAGAAAGGATGAATAAAAAACGCCTGTGAATGGACAAACATGAACATGAAATAAGTGAACACCTTGGCCCAAGATCATAAAGCTTGGAGGACACTCAGCCATGTTAGTGTTTATTCTGCAACTAGCGGAGAAAATGTTTAATAATAATAATGAACAACAAAAAAAAAAGTAGCCTATTGAGAGAAAGATGCATTAGTCTTGATCGTTGGAGAGTCTACATACTAATCTCTTACAAAAACAGCTTGCTAAGACGTATTTAGGATCATGATCAGCCACCACTTTCACATTAATCTTGTCCATTTGTTTAAATGGTTTTTCAACTTTGAGAAAAGTCAGAGGTCATGAGGATTTCAAATCTAGATGTGTTAGAAGAGATGACAGACTTTAGTCGATTGACTCTTTTGCTAAAGTCTTTGCATAACAAGATATGAAGCATCAACAAAGAGGTTTCTTCTAAGTACTGCTCATATAATTGTTCTTGAGGTATTCAAAATATTTTGTATTAATAGTCAATAAGCTCCAAACATCACAATATATATACGGCATAACTACATTAACACACCGGTTCTTGTTAGATCACTGAAGTTAAGCCACGTTGAGCCTGGTCAGTACCAGATGGGTGACCATTTGGGAATACCAGGTGCTGTATCTAGGAGGATGCCGACACCACCCTGCAAGAACTGCAAAAACCTAACGTCGTCATCTCCCCTAACCAGGATATACATGCGACTGAGGACCGCTTGTGAATTTGATACTCCCAGTTCAACCCGTCTAGAATGAATGCCGCTTTAAAAAAAAAAAAACATCACACTATATCTGACATTAGATTTGAAGATGACCATGTTGTAGTCTACAGGAAAGCAGTCCTATGGTAATGGGTTCCACAGATGGAGTTTTTTCTTCATTTTGTTTAAGTTCTTAATCTTATGAAAATTTTGATCTTTAGATTTAAGAACTTCTAAACCTCAAAACCTTTCTATAATTTGATATTTAGTTTTTATCCCATTTTTATCTATTACTAATGGAGATTTAGTTTCCATCTGAAGCTGAAACTATACTATTACTGCTATTAATAATGGAGATTTGGTATATGTGTCTGAAGCTGAAACTACTATTACTGCTATTAATAATGGAGATTTGGTATATGTTTGTATGAAGCTGAAACTATACGATTACTATCTGTAAATGCTCAATTCAGTTTACAATACTATTTTAAACTAATGTACTATCTTTCGCTGCTCAATTCCGGGGGGAGGGGGTAGTATCTATTCTGTTGTCATGAGACCACCATCCCAGGCATTACCTCCTCCTTTGGTGAACAGTGTAGTATATGTTCATTCGTCATATATATATACTTGCAAAAATGTGCCATCAAAGGTAGCATATTTTTGCTAGCATATATCAAAAAAAACATTTTACGCAGAAAAATATTTATCTTTCAATACAATATCCCAACACTTGTGAATTTACTTAGATAAGTGGCAAATAGTATTAAAAGAATGAAAAACTCAACGTTATACAGTGACAATTTTAGGTCAAAATTCTGCAAATAACAGTCCAGCTAAAGACTTATTTCTAAATCATAAAATCCAAACAAAAAATTAATAAATGATTGGCAAAAGAAATTAATCTAAATAGATGCCGTTTTTAAAGGAAATGATTTACAGATAGTTACCTGTCTCATGATGAAAATTCGAACACGAAGCTTGTTGAAGTGACTGTCGACTGGTCTAGACATGGTAAAAAGGACTATGCTCGAGATAGAGATAAATTTTTTTTTTAATATTGTGATCTTAATTGAGTATAATAATTCAGATGATAAATTTAAACTAAAAACAAATTAAATGTTTGAGAAATTCAAAGAAAGAAAATAAAAATTGTTTAATATTTTTTTTTCACAAAAACGTTTACAAATTAAAACTTGAACGAAATGAATTTTTTCTGATTCAATTATCTATATTTCCGATTTTCTTTTTAAATAACGTTAACCATTAAAGCTTTAGTAAAACTAACAAACAAAAAAGAAGTAATCAACAGTCTTTAAATAATCCAGGTTTTATACATCCACATTTAAATGGGATCCAGTAAAAAGCTTTCTTGAAGTAGGTAATTGTTAACATATGGTTGGAAAAAAAATGTTTGATGAGTCTGAATGTTAGATGTTCAATTATACAGGCTTCTATATTATCCAAGAGGAAATGTCTTCCTGTGTATTTAACCAAACAAATATGAAAAGAAAGGATTTGTATGCATATACATCCGTGTTTTTTACTTTTTTCCGTATTTATCTGCCGATACACTTGTAAACGGAGATATCTTAAAATATGTACTTGACAGTTCTCTTTTCTTATTGATTGGTCAGGCAATGCTGCATCATTTACACTGGGATTACGTATGTAACATTGTTGTGGACAAAAATATGGCCAGGTCAGATTGGTACTTTTAAAATAAACAAATGAAACGAAGATGAGAAGTGCAGCAGTACATCCGACTGCAAAATGTCGGACAAACAAAATAAGTGAGTAACTGTATCGGGTGTTGAATAGAGATCAGAAAGGATTAATGAAAATGAATGTCAGTAACACGACCAAAGAGATAATCTCGATTTTATCCTGGATCAACGAGAGCTACAGATAAAGATAGTTTTCATGAGAAAACGATTGCCAAATATAGTTACGATAAATTTCTACATTTTATTCTTGTTCAAATTTATGTAATATTTTAAAAATTTTAAAAACACAAAAAGAGAACTTATTTTGAAGAGAAACTTAAAATGGATAACACGACGACGACCGATTATTATCTTTTTCTTTCTTTAACATTTTCTCAAACGATTTAGGAGTTATTCATAGAAAATATATGAAGAGTAGGTAAGAGTAAGACAGAGTGGGATAGGGTAAGAGTAAGAGGGAGTGGGATAGGGTAAGAGTAAGAGGGAGTGGGATAGGGTAAGAGTAAGAGGGAGTGGGATAGGGTAAGAGTAAGAGGGAGTGGGATAGGGTAAGAGTAAGAGGGAGTGGGATAGGGTAAGGGTAAGAGGGAGTGGGATAGGGTAAGGGTAAGAGGGAGTGGGATAGGGTAAGGGTAAGAGGGAGTGGGATAGGGTAAGGGTAAGAGGGAGTGGGATAGGGTAAGGGTAAGAGGGAGTGGGATAGGGTAAGGGTAAGAGGGAGTGGGATAGGGTAAGGGTAAGAGGGAGTGGGATAGGGTAAGAGTAAGAGGGAGTGGGATAGGGTAAGGGTAAGAGGGAGTGGGATAGGATAAGGGTAAGAGGGAGTGGGATAGGGTAAGGGTAAGAGGGGGTCAGAGGATATAATAGGGTAAAAGTTTAATGAGAATACCCTGTGAAGAATTGTAGATAGTAATAATTCTAATTATCTATTACTAATGGAGATTTGGTATCTGTTTGTCTGAAGCTGGAACTTTACCATTACTATCTTTTAATGCTCAATTCAGTTTACTATTATTTTAGACAAATGTGCTATTTTTCAATGACCAATTCTGGGGTGTAATGTAGTATCTGTTCTGATGCCATCATCCCAGGCATTACCTCCTTTTTATGTAGGTGTGTGTGGGGGGGAACATCTGTGTTCTGTTGTCATGAGACCATTCTCCCAGGCATTACCTCCTACTTTGGGGATTGGGGCAGTATAGAATATATTCGTTCATCATATATACTAGCAAACATATGCGACTGGAAGGAACACATGTTTGTTAGTAATAATAATGATTATTCGTAATAGCTTTTACGATGAGAGAGCTAAGGTTGTTACAAAAGTGGGCTCATAAAATATAGGTTAAGATTGGAATGTAATTCTGAATGCACTTTTGGAATTCAGGTTATGTTGCTTTGACAGATTCTGAGTTAAGTGTTGCATTGAAAAATAAACATTTGTTATTTGTTGTTTAAAGAAGGAATGCGTGAAAACAAAAACAATTGTGAAAATACTATCATCAATCAAAAATAAAAGAGCAAAGTTTGTCACAGAATCATAAGGACATCCTGCACTCATTACACTGGTGGGGTCCGGCAGGGCATCCACAGTACATAAGAAACAAGGAGAAAAAAAAATAATGTCTTAAAGGTAAAATTTTGTCTTCTACCAACGTGGAGCAATATGTGCCCTATTGGACTAACAGAACAGATTTTTTATGTATCAAACACTAATGCAGGGAGGAAAACTGACTTTACTTTATATATTATATATTATATATATATATATATATATACTTGTAGGTATTGATGAGGCCAGATGGTATTACTTTAGGCAAGATTTATACTTTCGCATAGTAAGAAATTAAAGCAGCAGACAGTAAACCGATCTGCCTCAGAGTTCTGCCCGACAGACTAACTAAATTTACCACCTGGCATGTGATTTTATTAAACATCCTTTATGGGACGAGCATGAGAAAGGGAGTATAACTCTCTCTCTATCTCTCCTACTATTACTACTACCACCTCCACCACCAGCAAGGTTTCTTGTATCATTCAGGCAGTGGTTGATAGTTTGTATCTGTCTCACTTTTCCCCTTGACTATCAGAGAATCCTAACCATCTTCTCACTCAATCATCCTAAGAGAACATTGATGAATAACACACATTTGGTCGATCTCACAAGTCGGTCCCGATCCCCTGTCGATATGCACCAAATCCTTAGCATTCAGTTCATATGAAAATATATTCATATTAGTTTTTACTAAGATTAATGCTTTGCACTGAACTTATCAATGATTCATTATAAGTTTTGAAGCAACCGAGTGATTGTTCAAATTAAATAATCATGTTGACATACCAGTTCACTGGGCTGCTTCCTAACTGACTACAACATGGTCGTTTTCAAGTCCAATGTTAACAGATTCTTGTTGAGCCGTCCTCTTAAATAATCTAATTCTGACCAATTTCAACCATCGTTATCAATCATCACGGTGTTGTCTTGTCCACCTTACAAACTCATTAATCTTTATCCTCAAGTGGCCTTTGGGCCTTGATAAGTGGTGACTAGTAAAAAAAAAAAAAAAAAATTTAAAAAAAAAAATAAAAATAAAAATTAAAAAAAAAAAAAAAAAAAAAAATTAAAATAAAAAAAAAAAAAAGTAACATTGAGCTAGTACTAGATGGATGATTTTTTTTTTTTAGAAATACTAGACACTGTATGTGGGAGGGCGGTGACACCTCCCTGCAAAAAGCTGTGAAACCTACGTTGTTAAAATTATCTCGCTTAAGTGCAGATGGGGACCGCATGTGAATTTGATATTCCCCAGAAACTTCCTCTGCACGAAGAAACTGGCTTAACCCATTCCGGGTGTGTATTGCACAAGGACATGAGGAGATTCACCCTGTTACATTGGTGAAATATCAAAAGACTAGTAGGAACCGTGGAAGTTCCAGTGTTTTCTACATCAATCTGTATAAATTTACCGTTAGTAATAATATTCCTTTTGAATTAATAAATGTCTCTCAGGGTCGCTACTATTAATAAATAAATAAAAAACTGACTCTTTCTTCTTTAAATAAAATCTAACTATTATCAATGTCAGATAAATTTATTTTTTAATAAATAATTAATTTTTTTTTAATAAATAAAACGAATATGTTTATTTAAAATTGTAGCAATGTAATTCTTTTCAAAACGATAAATATTCTGCCTTATTACTGTAAATATAATTGTCAGCTAAATATTCTTCAAATCAAAACAACACTTTTTGAAATGTATTCCTTTAAAATTGCACTGTTTTACTCGACGGGGCGATACAATTTGATTTTAGAACAATCCATTTAAAAATGGGTAAAGTCAGAATGTTTTACCTTAGCGACATCAGATTAATCACCAATCACTATCTTTGTTTATCGGATGATGATTTTTTTTTTTTTTTTAAATGCGTGTGAAGGGTGATAACATGCGTATGAACATGAAGTGGCTTAGTGTATTATTAAATAGACTAGCAGGAAGACCAGCCGCTGCTCGGGATTGTCTCAATCGGCTATTCATTAGCAAATTCAACACTTACATTATGTATACAAGCAAAAATATGCGATTGGAGAAAGCATATTTTTGCTCATAATCTATGTGTATGCCCAGCTAGAAGTAAAGAATTACCCAAGAAACACCCACAACATTGGTATATTCTTGATCAGTGTTGCTCAGAATGAATAATATCTCCAATTCAAAAGAAAATATTTATTCTTTGAGGGTAAACTGGCTACGATTTTGTTAGAGGGGTAGGTTTTTCATCTTTTTCCCCAATAACTAAAGGGAAGTAACTCTGATTTTTTCTAATGAGTCATTTCCCTTGCACCGACTTGTTCCTTGAGTAATCTATAAAAGTGTGTGTGTATGTCCAGAAAGAGAAATGGACTGGGTGGAGCAGAAAGAGCGGGTGGGGAGGGTGAAAGAGAGAGAGATAGAATTTTTGATACAAATGTTACACTTTTCCCCCCCCCCCGGGCAACGCCGGGTAGCCATGCTAGTTTTTATGTGTTTGAATTTGATAAACATAAAATGTTTTACTGGTGTAACGATATGTCCCTTCAATAGGCTGTGTCTTCTATGCATTTGCTAATGTTAACTAAAGAAGCATATTCTGTAAGGCAGGAGATGCTTCTTTCTATTTTGTTATGTTTATAGTTGTACCATGACATCATTGTAGAACCATGCGAGTCGCCGTCAACCCCAACATTGTGTCTGCCATGGTTTCCTTCTAATCTTCATCATTCTAACTGTGTCGTCTTCTTGGCGATCGCACAGCACTGGTTTACAAGTTTAGAAAAAAAAACAATGCAACTCTTCAGAAAAAACACAAACTCAGATACATTATGTATAGATCAGTCGTGCTAAGAGTGTGTGTGTTACACCATCACGAATTGTCGAGACCCCCATTGTCGGTACGCGAAGTCATCAGTTCATCGCGTGTCTGCTCGATCTGATAGTGTTCTCTCAGAGCCGCCAACAGCTGTAAACTGTCTTAAACTCAAAACTAACAGAAACTGTTGCAAACAACTCTCACTCCTAAATATTTTTAATCATACCTGGAAATCCTATGTCCGGTATTTTGTCTCTTACCACCTGACTATTCACTATCTCCAATTGCCTTTCTGTGCGTTGTTGAGTCATTTCCTATCATTGTCCGATCTAGTTCTGACCAGGGGGGAGTATTGTGCGACTTAGTGAATCATTTCCTCAGCTCTGGAGGTGGGTGGGGAGGGGGGAACAGTCCCTAGCATCACATCATCCCTGGTCAGGTCTTTATTTATCCCTCTTTCTTTCAAATCCATCCTGATGACTCCCTCCCATGGTTTCTTTGGCTTTCCTTTGTAAGCTGACCCTGCTAACTCAATTGTTCTACATCTACTAACCCAAGAACATTCATCCATTCTTTCAACGTGGCCATACCATCAGAGAGTATTGTTCTTCACACATCTGTCGATACTGTCCAGATTTAATCTTCCTCTAAAGGCATCAGATCTAAGCCTGTCCTTAAGACTCACATTACACATCCATCTTATTCTCATATTATTTCTCTTCATGTAATACATGTCTCAACCCTCACTGGCCATGTTTCACTTCCATACATCAAACTGCATACACATGTCTGATAGACTTTTCTCTTGGTTGACAATTATTCCAAAGAAACCATGCATCATGATCATATGATCTACAAATTTGACCTTTTAATGTCAATTATAAATTGACTTGATTCCACCTGTTTTTCTTTGTTAAAATCTATTACTAGGAGATTGGCTTCTGATAAACAGATACCCAAACTATATTATTATTTCTATTAATGGATCAATTAGGTTTTAAGGACCCCAGAAAAATGTAAAGACGAAAGGAACGCATTTGGGTCTACACCGGCTTTTTCCAGTTGACTTTCACACACTGTAAACAGTTATTTTATTATGCATTCCGCCATTTTGGGGAGGCAAGTAAATATGGATACGCTCTCTTTTTTTCTTAAAATATGTTTCCCTTTATTAAAGATTGACATTGTTACAAAAAACTATTGTTTACAGTGTGTGAAAGTCAACCCGAAGAAGCCGGTGTCAACCCAAATTTGTTCCTTTAGTCTTTACATTTTTCTGGGTTCCTTAAAACCTAATTGATCCCTATTAATTGTACTATTTTTTAATGATCAATTCAGTTTACTATTTCAGACTAAAGTACTATTTTTGAATGCTCAATTCAGGAGGGAGGTAGTGTAATATCTGTTCTCATGAGACCATTCTCCCAGGCATTACCTCCTTTGAGGGTAGACAGTGTAGTATATGTTCGTTCGTCATATATACTAGCAAAAATGTCTGACCAAAAAGAGCATATTATTGCCAGTAATATGTTAATGACTACACAAATGCAATCGTAGTTCTATCTGTGATTACTTGATTTTTCTGTTAAAATTTTTATATATTTTATTCATTTTGAACCCAAATCTACTCCCTTAAAAAATAAAAAATAATTTTTTTAAAAACCTTCATTTTTATTTTTGTCTATTTTTATTTGCATTTTTATTCTTATCCATATTTGGTGATGACTTAATGGTCTTAAAAGAATAAAATATATATGATGCAATAAAATGCAACTCCCATGGAAATAGAAATTTTTGTGGGTGTTGAGTTTACTTACCTTTATTTAACAGTTTCATTAAACAGAACAGGAACATAAGAATACAAGAATTCGGCAGGCGTTTATTAGAGTAGAAATGTAATTAAGTCCAGGTTGGTCTCGAGTCTATTCTAGCCTCTCGTCACCATTAATGAGATGTGAGAGAAAACGTACATCTGTCTACATTGACGTCTCGACTGGAACTGATTAATTGGCATGCCCAAACTCAGGCTGGGCAGAAACGGAAATGGCTGAAAGTGTACATGTGCAATGATACGCTAATCGCCTGTGTATCACTACGAGAGTTTGGATATGTCTGTGTTAGCCAACCGAACCACATACTAATCGCTATTCGAGTGATTACATACAAAAGGGAATAGATCTAAATCATGCAACTGTTACAGAGTCAATAAATTCATCTTGGCAACATAATTGATTCCAGTCGGCGAACTGACACAGCTATAAGATGACATATATTCACTACATGGAGAGTCTTCAGACAGCTGTCGACAATTTTACCAAACGAAGAGACAGCATACAACACACATGTCTGATCTATAATCTTGTCAAAACGACATCAGCACATCAGATGGAGAAAATTACCAGTCTAACTATAAAAGCTACTATGAGAAATTGTGTTGCACAAAGACATCTCAACTGGTAGGGCCAGTCATCCGTTATCAATCATTTGAAATGCCCCACAGTGTGTCCCACATCAATGTTGATGGCCCAAAGCCGCACGAATAGCAGCTTATGGCATGGAGGGGATCAGTTGATGACAACCTGATTTTAGCAGGTGACACAAGCGAAATGGCAACAGACACAAGTTAGAAGTCATTCACGAAACGTCTAACCTGAGCATGAGACAGCAAGACGAATAATGAAAGAAATATATACATATAAGTAAATAGTAATGCTCACAGCTTCAGAAAATTTTATGCATTTTTAAGGAGAGAGGTCATCTAAAAAGATGCTAATTATAAACCATAAAATAGTGTCAAATAATACATCAACTGATAAGTTATTGAAGTATCTACAGGTTTATCAAGGTTGTTACGGTGGTTTTATTTTATAACTTTATCAGTGAAATAAAAAAAAGATCATAAACACACTTTTCTTTTTATTTAGCTTGCTAGTCATGAATGGTACATGTGTATTTCACGTTTTTTTTAGTTTTTTTTTTACTAATGGGTTACCACTTATCAAGGCCTGGGTGAGGGGGGGGTCACTCAAGGATAAGAGATTGTCAATTGGACAATGGAAAAAATAGGTGGAATGGGCAGAAGATTACTTAAGATAAATTTATTATCCAAGAGGACAGCTCAACAAGTATTTGCTTAGATTAGACTTGAAAATAACCATGTTGTAGTCGGTTGGGAAGCAGCCTCTTGGTATTTTGTTCCACAGAGGGGATGTTCTAGGAAATAAACTTTGTTCATTGAAGATCCATTTGGTTTTTTGTACAGGGGGAAAAAATAAGTTTTTTGCTGTGGTTGTAGCTAGGGGAGTTCTTGCTGTGAATGTTTTACAGGATGGGGGGGGGGGCACCTACAATAAACATAATGATACAGTGAAAAGAGGCTAGCAACATCTCTTGTGTGAAAGAAGCTATCGGAAAGAGAAGAGATCATTCCCATCAGATTTCGAAGTCGGTTTTGTACTCTGTCAAGGCAAGAACGAGTACTCCGAGCGGCACTTCCCTAGATATGACAGCAGTACTCCATCTAATTGAGAAAACTGATCATTCAAACTCCTCGGCTCGACATTCACAGGCAACATGAATTGGAGCAAATACATAGACATTGGCAAGGCTGCTGCAAAGAAAGTGGGATCCCTCTACCGTGCTAAAAAAACTACTGCCAGAATCCTATATCTCTACAAAGCCACTATTCGGCCATGCTGGAGTTTTGGTGCCACATCTGGGCTGATGCATCTACCACTAGCCTCTCTATTAGACAGGGTCCAAAAAAAAAAAAAAAAAGAAAAAAAATCTCCAATCTAATAGGTTCTGTTCTGTCAACCAAGCTCCAACCCCTGTTCCCTCGCTGCAATGTTGCATCCCTGTGCTTGTTTTACAAGTGCTTTAATGGAATGTGCTCTGACGAACTCGTGACTAACCCGACAAGCAGCAAAATCCCACCCCTTTCACTATAGAGGTCCCCAGATGCCGGAAAGCTTTCTACTCTAATAGTTTCTTCCCTCGAACTGCTAGACTTTGGAATTCCTTCCCTGTTTCCTGCTTCCCTGACTGTACTAACATGCAGA
This sequence comes from Sepiola atlantica, assembly GCA_963556195.1. NCBI lineage: Eukaryota > Metazoa > Mollusca > Cephalopoda > Sepiida > Sepiolidae > Sepiola > Sepiola atlantica. The sequence goes on along the minus strand of OY744524.1, from coordinate 75,550,512 downwards.
AATTTAAATGTAATGCAAAAAGACATATTGTTGCTTAACTCCTTACTTAAAGTGTTCCTGTATGCATGGTCCCTAATAGTAGCCCCTTACATCCAAGTGGCAATGTCTTGTTTGAGGTGAACAAGAGGAAAAAAAAATTTTTTTTTTAAACTCACAGCGGTGAGATTGATAGATTGTTGGGTTTTACGGCATAGCAACATCTGACGGGTCATTTTATGCCGAATCTGTGTATATAGTTATACTGTTTGAAAAAACAAAACAAAAAATTGTTGAAAAATTCTATTTAGCAAAATAGTTTGTAGAAGAATCTGGTTTAGTTGTTTCTCATTTGCATATTCGTTTTGCAGGTAGATTTCTTTCTGGATATTTCATTTCATAGTTGTGTGTAATTTTGTTATGGATTTCGATTTCTTTGAAAAATTCACATATTTCATTGGTATTTATCCTTTCAAAGATTTCTCTTAGGTTTCTTCTGTTGAAATAGTTTTGTCTATTTTCAGACTATCATAGTTACCCAGTATAATAGAAGAGTTAAAAAGTGTGCGTAACATTTGTTTTAAAACTTCTCTTATTATATACTCTCCCCTTGTCTCTCTATCATCCCTCTCTCGCTTTCTCTAGCAACTGGTAAAAAATTGTTAACAGATTACTACATAACACTTTAAAAAAATGTTTAATAAAAAATTTCGAAATGTAACCCCCACCCAACTAATTCCTGTTCCTGGTGACCCTCAAAACAATGAATATTAAAAAAATATATATATATATATAACTATATTTTTCCCAAGGCAATCCGAAAAAGAATATGCTAGCTTTGTTGATGTGTCTTATGTAGTTTTTGGTTTTTAGCAGAACACACAGACAATTTTCCTTCATATAATAAATGAGGTGTTTACATTCTAACAGGATTTGCTTCTTTTTTTTTTTTTGCAAGTAGGTTTCCACATTTTCATTTGCACAGTGGTAGGAATAGAATAAAGAATGCCATCTGACAGTCTGTGGATTGGTCAATTATTTTGGTCCTAAGTTGGGGCTTCTGTGGACTACCGAAATGTCATTGGAAAAATGCTGAACATCGAAATCCATGAAAACATAAATTTTATTAATTTTTTTTTTTATGTATTTTTCATAAATATATGTTCAGTAGTTTTTCCATAAAAAAATTAAACGACAAAATCAATGGGCCTTTTCAGACTTAAGGAATATTAAAAAAATAAATCCAGAATTTATTATGACAAATTTCTGTTTATGTCCATATTCGGTTTTCATATAATCTTTACAACTGAAAGTTGTGACTTAAATCCGTTTTATTTTAAATAATATAAATGATATGGCATTCTGCAAAAGATATTTCAGATACTTCGGGCTGACGGCCTAGATTGCCTGAATACCAATAGGAATCAGAGATTGCCTGAAATGACAGGGCAAGATTGCCCAAATACAGCAGCAGCGGCGGCAACGGTCATGCTTGGTTGTGCTGGTGGGCACAAATAGCAAAACCCAGACCTGCATTTTATATGACATGAGAAGTCAGGGCCGAAATTGACAAGATTTCGACTTCTGATTTTTCCAACTTTGACAAGCATGTAAAATTCCAGCCTGATCAGATAATTAGTCTTTGAGTTATCAAAGTTTCCATAGCATAACTTCCGGACTACTTCTTACAATACGGAGAAGTAAGGCACATATAAGACTTTGGCCCATCAGAAAAAGGAATGCAATCTCAGTTTTCAAGAGTGTAGATTTTTCTCCAGATTAGCATCTCACTGGATGCTTTTGTATCTATTCTGGCCATTCATCATATTTATTTTAACGCCAGTTTTACATGCTGGCATGCGTTGGATGGCTATTAGAAAATTGACTTCCAAATTTATCTTTAATCAAGTTTCTTCGGAAGTTATTTTTATAGGCCTTATATACCCTTCTTGACCCCAACCCAGTGACGTGATGGGGACCAGTGTTTTTATAGAGACACCATTCTTTAGGAGATTGCCCACATAGAGTGCTCCCCATGCCCTTAAGTAATCTTTTTGATATCTCACTTGATTTGATATTCAAAGTACAAAATATAGGAATTTCAAGGTCATATATTCCTTTATCAACGTTCCTATGAACGTATTAAACACCCACCAATGAACACATCTGTTACACCTTACTGAAATCTAACCCTAACCCTTTCAGAGAAAGATCTAGGTTCGTCCTATTAATCACAATCACCGTGCACAAGGTAATTCTGGTGCACTCTGGCTACAATATTATGTCTTTCTTATTTTTAAATAATGTCTTGATAAATGTGTATAATACCGACAGCATCTAGAAAAAAAAAGACCATGGGGACTGTTAGGCGGATACATGTCACCTATAACACTTAAATATTTTTCTATTTAAAAGGAAATAACTTTATACCCAAAAGGTATCTCCCTTGTCAAGAAACGTTTTGAAGTATGATTGATCAGCCAGGGTTATCTGTCCATGCATTTGAACAGACGACAACAAACGAGAAAAATTTAATAGAGACATTTACTGACATCGGTTTAGTGAACCTCATTTTCATAGTAATTCTCCCAGTTGTAAATTGTTAAATAAATCATTTAAATTGTTGATCTCTATAGAATCGTTTTCATCCAATTATTTCTTCATATTTGTGTTTCACCACTCACACAAACAGTAACAATTGGAAGGAGAAAGAGCAAATAATTGTAATATTTGAGATTCATTGAAACATACTGCATGCATAAACAGGGCATCAAGTTTAAATAAGAAAGTGAACAACAAATCACTAACAAATGACTAAAAAATGCAAAACAAAACGGGCAAGATGTGCGCACAAGAGAAGAGCAAAGTAAAGGATTTTAAAATGCAACACTAAAAGACCAACTTTTCTGAAATATAACAGTAGGCAAATAACAATGATGCAATAATGAAAGAAAAATTTGAAGAAAGGATGAAACGATTAAAAAAATATCAAAATAATCTTAAAGTTATAATTTTATTTTTAACTTTTATAATGAAATGATGCTTAACTTTTGAATAAAGACCCACATTCTATGCTCTTTTGCAATAAAAACATCAATGTTGAAGACTGAAGATTAATAAATCTTCAAAAAGCTAGAAAATTTACACCTTAAATATATATATAATACTAGGTATAAAGATTTTTATTCATACAAACATTTGGCTACACATTTGCAAAACATGTTTCAATTACAGCTATAAAGAAAGGAAGTCTTTATAGATATTAAACAGCTTTATTTATTAGTGAGATCTCTTATATAAACACAGTAAGGATTCTCTGGATTTTTACCCTTGGATGTAAACTTAAAAAATTAATATAAAATATATATAAGTGTTTACATATTATTTTATGTTTTGGCTACACATTTTCAGACACGTTTAAATTCTAACTAGAGATAAGGACACTAATTTAGTATGGATGCAAAAAAATGAAGGTTTGTATAAATAAGAAGTTTTATACCATTATATATATATATATGTTTCTTCTACCATTCGTTGAGAGTTTGTTAGCATAATGGATTAGGTACGTAACTACTGATCACATTTGGATGTGAACGGCCGCTCAGGTTTTGAATCTCAACATGGTTACATTTGCTACGTCTAGCCATATTGATGAGTTAAACGACGAAACAGTTGTCTTATTTTCAAGAATATAGAACATATTCAGTCTGTCTTGATTCTTCGGAGATTAAACAATCTGACTCCTTCCCAAATCTCCGACTGAAACCTTGAATTGAACAGGTAAACAAACTGACATGAATCCCATGCCCCTATTCCAAATTTGTAGCAGTAGGCCGGCATCAATAGCCTCTCTTGCAGCAAGCAGTCACAATTAACACAAAAAAGTCAATCTTTTTCAGAGGAAAATTTACAATTAAAATTTATTAAAATTTGCTGGAATAATTTTTTAAATGAAAGTTTATCAAGTAAAAATTCAATTTTTACTCGATTACAGAAAACCATCAAATAATTTGAATTAAAAAAAAAAAAAAAAAAAACTTTTTAATTTAATTATTTTTAGTGTGTAATCATATATATCGAAACTGTCTAAATTATACTTAAAACGTTGTTTATGACCGTTTTGTACAAGAGAAACGGTCCACTGATGACGGCCCATAGCCACAAATTCAGAATAGGGGCATGGGAGCGAAAAACTATGAAATAGCCAATTAATGAAGAATATTGCAATGATTTAGTTGACACAAACCAATATATCGTACACAACAAAGATAGCAAATAAATAAGCAAGTCGTTTTTATGAAGAAATGTGTAAATGAAAAACATAGCACTACGTCTTTTCTACAAGACAACAAGTATGGCAAGGCGAAGAATGAGAAAGGAGGCATGCAGACAGGCTTGTTCTATAAAAAAGATGGAAGGAATATTTGCAAGACTTAAAGGAGAATGACGGAAAATCTTGAGTATACCTTGAACGCTCGTGAACACTTTCTTCTCGGATTTTGTAATCTTGCCAGAAGATAAGGGATCTGCAGAGAATGGCAGGAATATTACAGAAAAAGTATTGTTTTCAGTTTCATGCAATGAATTGAAGAAAAATATCAAACGTCGGTCAGCTATTACGGATCTCTTTGAAATAGAAATTTGTAGAGAGGGAGATGAAAGAGGAAAGCGAGAGAAAGAGAGAGAGAGAGAGAATAAGAAACTAAGTAGGAAAAAAAAAAAAAGATGAAGGAAAAAAATTTCAAAAGAAATCAAGTGGAGATATATTGCAGCAAAACATAACTTATAAAAAGTATGAAATTTAGAAGACTTGATATCTTCAGGGTTTCAAATACCTCAGCACCATCATCACAGCCACGGGTCAAAGTGGAACTGACACTAAAGCACAAATTGACCTTACACGTCATTCCTTCTGACGACTCAATTCCCGGCTCTGATCAAGATCCAAGATGAGGCGCAGCACCAAAGTAAGGATCTACCAAGTGCTGGTGCAAACGATCCTCTTTTATGGCAAAGAGGTATGGCCAATGAGAGTGGAGACATTAAGCAACTGGAAACTTTCGATCACCATTGCCTGTATTGCATCCTCCGTGTCCGATGGCGGCACTTCATCTCAAACACAGTATCTTTCCACTGTAAAATTAACTTCCTCTGGCAAGTCATCATCGTCAGACGTCTGCACTGGCTGGGTCGTGTCCTTTGCCATCAACCAGAAGAGTTCATCTACGAAGGAACTGCCCGAGCTCCTCTATGGGGTTGGAAAAAGTGATGTGGTGGACAAAAAAAGAACCTGGATCATGATGATTAAAAGGTGACCTGGAACCCAACCTGGGCCCCCGTATCTACGGAGATCATTTACTTTAAATCGTCAGGCTGGGTCGACCTTCAAAAGGATGGATGGATGGAGCCAGCTCAACCCACCCCAGGGGGTGAATGCTGTTTCAATTAAGTACAAGCAAGTTTTACTCTTTTAAGAAACAAAAGGTGGAAAAATGTAAATGTTTTAAATTGTTATTTAAGAAATTAATTAATAATTTTAATGAAGAGAATATAAAAAAATAGAATAACAGAAAAATTAAAGTAAACAAATATTTTGATCAATGTTAAAACCAAGAGAATGTTAGATAATATTCTTCTATTCATTTGACGTCATTTTTCCCTTGTTCAAGAGTCAGACGTTTTCTGATATTACACAAGCTCACTCTCCTGTTCACAGTTCAGTGGGTCAACTGTCTCCAAATTCCACTGTGTGGTATTGTCTAATCACTTGCTTCCAAGTTTTCTTTGGCCAACCAACCTTCCTGCAATTCAAGACATCCATTTGTCTGCAACAGTTTATCCAAGAGGATGAATGCTCCACATGACCATACCAGTGTAACTGATTCGTCTTTAGGATAATTTTTCAGCAAATCCTGACCCAATGTATTCAGCTTGATCATATTTCACATTGCAGATCCATCTAATCATGGATATGTCATTGCGCTGCAGTCGGGCAAGAGCGCTGGGTGAGAGCCCAACATTCACTGCCATATAATATGACGCTCCTGACACAGCTGCTATACAACTTACCCCGGATGTAGAGAGAGATAGCTTGCGATGCTATCAGAGACAACAGATCACAAAATTTCGCCCATACAGCCTTCTCTTTTGTGGTCGTACTGAGTTCACATCGACCACTTGCAGAAAGAGGCTACCACATCCAGAGTATTGTTATCTAGTATCATCTCTTTATGGAGACGACTGTCACTAGGATGTGCCCATCCTGTGCATCTCATTTAATTATTAAATTAATTATTTTAATGAAGCGAATGAAAAGAATACAGTGACAGAAAAATTTTAATAAACAGATAATTTGATCGATGTTGCAACCAAGAGAAATATAATATTCTTTTCAGCAAATTGAATTAACCAAAAGAAAAAAAAGGTTCTTCCGCTGGGGATCCATATCAGTCTGAATGTTTCATATTGTGAAAGTTAGATTACGAATTTTTGCAATCTTAGCAGTCAGAGTCGTACCTTATACATTCCAACGCCACAACTCTGCTTGTAAGAGGTATGGGAAGGAAAATTCACTGAAAGTTACTAATATTGGAGTTTGCCAGCAAGAAGAAATGCCTAGGCCTTCATGTCTTCCCTAAACTAGCATCCCCATCTCTCTCCCCTTCCTACTCTCACTTCATACGTTTCCAAATTATATCTAATTTTGTGAAGTCACATGTGGGTGAAAGAAACTAGACAAACATTTTTCATAGGATGTGAGAGAAAAAGACTAAACCTTTGTGAAAATGAATTGTAAGAAGAGATAATTCACTGATATTTTTTGTTCTTATTTCTTGCCGCCATTTATCAGTCCGAATGTTTCAGATTGTGAAAGTAAGATTCGGAATTTTTGCAATCTTAGGAGTCAGAGTTATACCTTATAAATTCCAATTCTGCATGTAAGAGCTCTGGAAAGAAAAATTTACTGAAAATTAAGCACTACATCTGAATAAGCTCGCATTTACAGTGGTTCCCAAATACATTGATGGTGCAACTAAAAGCACAACTGCTCTCACAGGTCAATAGGAAAAACTGAAAATGATTATCAAGATTTACCTCAAATCAAATTTGTTAAAGCCTTCAAGATGATATAGAATATATTTTGAAGCCATCAGATGATATGTGTAGGGACAGAAGCCTTTCAGAGTTTGTCAGAGGCATTTCTAGAGGTAAGTTAACCCTGGAGTTTTGGGCCTGGAACATTAGACTACTAAATCACCTTGATGCAAAGAAATTTTAGAAACGGAGTAAATGTGTTTTGGAATTTTGTGAGAGAACTGTGTGTATCCCATTCCATGTAAGTGTGAAAAAAATATACAAAGATGAGACATGCAAAATAAGGCTAGAAGACCATCAAAAGCCGTAATATGTGGAGATATTGAAAAGTCAGATATGGCTGATCGCATATGGAGGGAAAAGGGAAACCATCAACCCTTATGGGACAAAGTAAAAATTATAGACAGAAGAACGGTGGAAAGTAAGACAACTCAAAAGAATCAGCACATATGTTGGGCAACAATAGCCTCCTAAGTAGACCTAGTATAGAATTTTATACAATATGGGAACCATTAATTATAAATAGTAGATGAGAACACTTAATAAAATAAATCTTTTTAAATACAAAGAAAATAAATGTATATATAAGTAGTAACACTACAGATCTAAAAACAATAGGTTTAAGGCTCCTAAGATTCATACTAGAATTGTCTACATAGATCTGTGGCACAATGGATAAAGTGACAGTCTTCTGGAGGTTGAAGGTTCAATCCTCAATACAGGTGATACTAAGAATATAGTTAAGAATTACTTAAGACTGACAGAACAAAAGGATTCCGTCCGCATAATCCAAATAATACTGAGTTAATATGGATTTAAGACAAACTTTACCAACTTACCTAATCTATAATTGAAATAGAATTTGAGATTATTATAGCAAATTTCATAATCAGAAACTTTATTTATTCAATTTGATTCAAAGAATAAAGCAACAGCCTAAATCGATAGTATTGTATTCATACATATGTAGCAAGATTACCTCAGGGTGATCAAAAAAGCAGGATAATAAATAAGAATTATAATCTAGATGGTAACTATATGTAGGTCAGGGATGTGGATAGATGTCACATTTGGAATGCGACTGTGATTGTTTTGATCATTTCAAGGTTGAGATCAAAATGTAAATATAAACATTTTGTTTGTATTTTGTGGTATATGAATTAAGGAATTTGTTAAGTAAAATAATTGTCAGAATTATGTAACTGATCGAGAGAGAATCAAGGGAAACAATAGAGCAAGATTTGCGATTGAATTGTGTGTACGTTCAGTCTTTTGCTTCCTCCACCGGGGGGCTGAGGAAACTGTATATGTAAGACTGTAAAACAATTTATTGCAATTTTTATTTGGTTATACAGTAAGTTGATATGACGGTCGATCAAGTCAAACAATTATGGCTGACAAGCGAAATATGACAATAGATGTCTTCCTTGCACGCTTTGTGTTCGTTCATATCTGCGAAAGATATTATGCTTTACTTAATGTTAGTTTGTTCATTTATGCATCCAATTGTTTCTCTGTCAGGAACTTCACATTTTTTATCTGCATCCGAACCCAGTGTAACGAGATTACTCTGGGGTGATCGGAAAACCAGGATAGTAAATAAGAATTACATGCCAATTAGGCATAAAAAAATTGTCTTTTGATCGTTTGTCAGTACTAAATATACAGTACTTCAAAATACTATGTTGTATTATTGATTTTGGTAATATAGGAGTGATAAATGAAAAAAACTTTCACATTTATTCATTTAGAAGTGTGGAAGTCAATAAAATTCTTTGATTAATCTGCAAAAACTGAAAAACATTTGTGTTTATTTTTGTTATGAGTTATGTCAGCATGTGAGATGGTGTGGGAGGCAAGATATTGTTAAAAAGTCATAAATTGTAAATGTCAAAACATAAATTATTTATGATATTTTTAAGAACGACGAAATAGATTCTCAATATAAACAGGTTGTTTAGTCAGTTAAGGAGAGACCACCAGTCAGAAGAGAGGCGTAGAAATGATCAGAATGATGAGCAAACACAAATGTGTGTCTCGCACTAGGGGCTGGCCATGATCAACTAAGAGTAAGGCCTGTTGAATCCCTGCCGTTTATTTGCTGACATCACATATAGATCTACGATCTGCCATTTGCTTTTTATTCACACTCGATTTGAATTGATCTTTTAATTATTGGATATTTTTCATAAATAATTTCTCCCACAATAAAAATGCCTTGTTCTTGCATTTGAGCGAAGAAAGTATGTAATTAAAAAGGGAAATTTTAACTTCAAGCAAATATAGCTAGGTAAGTAAGTATTTAATAAAAATGTAATTATAGAAAATATTACATAGAATTTCAAATGACATTATCTGGTCAATTTCAAGTGATAACCTTGTAGCAAGATTTGGCCAGTACCAATAACTTAGTAGAGAGCGGTATACTATATCTATACGTCAAGTGGTCGAGTTATCATTCATCATCATCATTTTAATGTCCATTTTATATGCTGGCATGTGTTGGATGGCTTTAAGAAATTGAATTCCAAAGTAATCTATCTCTGGCCAGGTCATTATCTCATTATCCCTAAGGTCTATTTTTCTCACTTCCTCCCATGTTTCCCTAGACCTTCCCCTGTAAACCGAACCTGCTACCTCAACTGTTCTACATCTACTAATCCAAGAATTCATCCAATCCGTGCAACGTGGCCATACCATTAAAGTCTACTCTTCTGCACATATCTCCATATACTGTCTAGATTTAATCTTCCTCTGAGGTCATCAGAACATAGCCTGTCTTTACACATCCATCGTATCATTCTCATATCATTTCTCTCCATTGCAACGCATGTCTTCAACACTCACTGGCCAGGTTTCACTTCCATACATCACACTGCGTACACATGCCTGATAGACTCTTCCCTTGGTCGACAGTGGTAACACTGCTGGCAGAAGTTCCCTGAACTTACCCTCCATCCACTCCTAATTCTTGCAATCATACTAGCACCTGATCCAGCAAAACTTCGACAACATCAATAACTTTGCGTTCCAGATATACTTTCTCCACATCTGAGTTCTCATCCATCTCCATTGTCTTACACTTCCTGCACACAAATTGGTTATCCTTTCTCAACATACCAGTAATTCGACTGCACTTATGTACCCAATGTTTACAGGTATCACAAAAATTTGAATTGTACCCAACTCTTTTCACCTTTTGAGTATGAAAAAAATGCTCTAATATTCATTTGCTTATGGTCCTTACTTGCCTCCCCACAAGAGAAAAGTTAAACACGAGGTTGACCTTTTCTTTTTTCTTTTTTTTTGTTGGGTTATATCTAGCACCCCAAAAAGGAGCACTCAGGATGGGATAAAAAAAAGAAATTTACTTTAGTCAAAAAGGATTTGTTCTCCTCTGACCGAGAACAGAAAAGATACTACACTTTGAAATGAGTGTATGGGAAGTTCCAATAACTTAGTGGGGATCGGTATAATATATCTATATGTCAAGTGTTTGAGTGTGAAAAAAATTGAAATCCTACCTTTTTTTTTTTTTTTTTTTAGGCGATCATGAGTAAACACCTGGAAAAACTTAGCGTAAACAAAGAAAAAAAAAACTCCCTTAATCATACCACTAACCTTAAGTTCGGGTAACCGGTTTGCAGACGGGAGTGATTTTATAAAAAAAAATCACGATGTTCCTATTTACTTGCCTCCCTTTAAGGGCAGAGTTAGACATAGTCAATCTTTCATGTGAGGGGAAATCAAGCTCCCAAAAGAGGCACTCTGGAATGGAACAAAATTAAAATTACCTCATTCTAGAAGGACTTCTTCACTGACTGAGGATAGAAAAGACTAAGTGCAGCATCAGAACAGATACTACACTTTGCTACTAGCCAAAATGACATAGCGATGTTAATAAATGCAGAGAATTCTTGTTATAATATACATGGCAGGTTATTGCTTTCAAATGGATGCGATGCAATAGTTGCAATACACGAGTATTAAGAACAGGTGATATGAAACCTGAAATGAACAGATATTTTCAGGGAATTAACAGGGGGTCTCTATATCCTAATGATATGACAACAAATTCAGTTCTATACAATTATGTAGTTATTGGTAAACTTCTAAGCTTTTCATACCAGTCAAGAATACGTCCTTGACAATAAATCCAACAAAGTCTGGGCCATTTTAAAGTTAGTTGACATTTTTTTCTAATGAGTCGAGGTATGATTCTGTACAGTTCTAGGACAACCCTCCCAGGCTTTAACTTCTCTCTTTGAGAAGGGGTTAGTTTATTGTTAATCGCCTGAGGCATCCCGATAGGGAAATGCCGACGGGGCTGCTCAGGCATTTCTATAGACCAGAGCGCACTTCGTCTCGTGCGCTGGCTTTTCAAATTGTAATGGGAACGATTGTATCCTTTGTTTCATACTCATTTCTAAAGTAACTTCTTTTTGTACTGTTTATGTATTATAATTTCTTAAATTCTTTTTATGTTCGTCTACGACAAACTGTGATGAATGTATATGTTATTGAATTCAACTGTTTTGTCCTGATTATGCTTTTCTCATTCCGACACCTGTGTGTGTTATCAATGCGATAACATTTACGAATAATGGCTAACACAGGTGAAGAGAAGGATGTATTCTTGAACACGTGGTCAACTAAAATGATAAGATAGGAATATCAAATATCCATATTTTCCACATAAATTTCATATATATTTTTGTTTCAGGCTAAGCTTAAATTGAAAATATCAAAGACAACACTAACTTTATTCATTGAAATTAACTTTAGTACTAATACAGCTTTTAAATCAGACAAAACAGACTTTGTTCCAGACGTTTACGTAAACAGCCGGAAGATGTCGAAACGCTGAAACAATCAGAACGCTTGAAAAGCAGACAACAAATTTACCTGTAAATTGAGTAACTCTTAAAATTCTTGGCCGGCAGAAATCTGCTAAATGAACCGAACAAAAAGCGAACTGTTTTTTCTTAGTCAGTTTTTATCCGTTTCAAAAGCTGTACCAGGATCCAAAAAATAAACCCCAAAATAAATCTGTAAAAATCGCTGTACTGATTCTGTAAAAAAATGTTAAAACAATTTTTTTTTTTAAATTTAAAAAAATAAAATAAAAAAATTTAACTTTAAACTTTCCCATAATATCTTTTAAAAAATCAGTGATTTTCTTTGTCAGAAAATAAATAAATTATCATAAAAAAAAAATGAGTCTTTTTCTCATGTTGAAAATCAGCTTTATTTTGATTCGGCTTTTTCTGGATGTTTCCATATTTGGGTGTCGGCAAGTCGGTTTTGTCTGGTTTAAAAGCTATACTAGTACATTAACTTTTGATCAAAAGTAAACTTTTTGTTTTGTTTAATTTGTACAAGATGATTGTATTTCAGTTTTGTGTGGTATGGCCATCAATTTTTGTAGAAAAAACAACAAAAAAAAAAACAGTGAGAATTCTTTAATCCATACTTTGTGCTAATTAAGAAATTCTTCATTTGCTAAATCAAAGAAAAATATGAAATCACATTACCACATTGCTAAGTATTTTTCATTTTAATAAAAGGGAAAGGGGGTACAATATTGTGGGGGAAAGAGGCAAGGGTTTTCGTTCGCAGCAGACATCAATAAAATGGAAATCAGTCACAAACTCCTCATAGGGTTTGGGAGATAGACCTACATAACCACATTACACAGTACTTTCTTAAAAAATTTTAATTTGACCGAAAGACGTACAATGATATCATGGGGTCTTCATTCGTGCAAGATATCCATAAAAAGAAAATCCCACACAAACTCGTTTTGATTAAAGTCAAAATGAGTTTGTGTCAGATTTTTTTTTATGGATGTCTTACATGAATGAAGACCCTCACAATAATATTGTATTCCTTTTATACCAGTCAAGGATACGTCCTCAACAATCAGTCCAACAGAGTCTGGGTCATTTTGAAGCTAGGTAACTTTTCTGTCAGGTTGACAATAATATTGTTAAGGAGTACAATAATATTGTTAGGTTTTCGTTCATGTCAAATATCCACAAAAAAGGAAAAACTACTTTATTTTATCTGATTTATAACTTTAAAATTACAGAAATGAAAAAAAAAATAGGCTATTTATCTCTACAAATCTATCAGACCTTTTATGCAGTACTGTTGTCATACTTGGACTAATGAATCTGTCCCATTTGAGGGTTCTTGATAAGGTTCAGAAGTGTATCTGTACCCTTTCTTCTTTGCACACTCTCACAGATGTGATGTTGCTAGTCTCAGTCTTTTCTATAAATATTGTTATGGCATGTGTTCTTTAGAATTGTCTGATCTATTCCTTGCTTCCTTTGTTCCAGTTCGTTTGACTTGTGGTCTTCACAAATTTGCTGTTTCTATACCCCTGATATAATACAGCTTCCTATTCTAGTAGCTCCTTCACAGAGAACAGCCGGCTCGTGGAACTCTCTTCCTGCTGACTGTTGTCCTCCTACCTATAGCCTTGGTCTTTTCAAGACTAGGGTTAATAGGTATCTTTCATCTTTTTAGCTCCTTACAATACATCAAGTGGTTTCATGTGTTGTCTGGAGCGATTTCCCTTAAAAAATCTTTTAATTGAAATGGCAATATGTGGTTCAGAGCTTAGAGCAGGATTATGCAACAAATGGATTCTCATTCATTTCTTGGAAATGCTGGGTGTGTCTGAAGACTACAAATTTACAAAATATTATTTCAATAAATGTAATTGTCCTTACACCCCCTCTCATACCTTCTTGGGCATCAACCCAAAAATTGCAGATTACACAATGTAAAACAAAAGATTAAAGGTAATCTGTATCATTGACTAAGGATAGGATGCCATAAAGTCCCCCATTCATGCTGGTTATGTTAAAAAAAAAAAAGAATATGCTAATATTCATTCACTTGTGGTCCTTACTTTCCTTCCCACAAGAGCAAAGATAGACATGTCAATTTGTTTTTTGTGTGGGGTTAGATCCAACACCACAAAAATGAGCACTCGGGACAAAAATAAAAATTACCCCAGTCAAGGATTTCTTTTCTAACCGAGGAAAGAACAAATACTACACTTTGATCCTAGTCTGAAGACCATAGGGGTCACCATGGACTAAATTAGTGCATAGGAGAGTTAACCAAAAATTATTTACTAGTAAATGTTCAAAGAAAATAGAAAAAAAATAATAAAATAAAGGACTGAAACTAGGTCAAACTATTTTTTCTTGCTTGCTTGTTTTTTTTTTGTTATATTGAAACAGTTGCAAAAGTTTGCACATGAGAGAAAGAGAGAGCAGTCGGAGGATGACACGTCTTCAAAAAGTAACACAAATAAGAGAAAAGTTTTAAAAGAAAGATTTTATACTTTTAACTATTCTATTATCGAGAACACCGGGCAACGCCAAGTAGCCCTGCTAGTTTAAAATAAATAAACATTACCAAAAAACAAAGGGGGGAGAAGAGTAGTAGTCATCTATTTATCTACACACCTAAGACACCTGTCATCAGAGCAGAGACTGGCAAGGATGAATGTAATTACTTTCGGCAAGGTTATGGGGGTGACCTCATTGAAACATTCAAGCTTCTGCATGGTTATGAAGAAGTAGATCTCCAGTGATCAACCTGACCTTATCAGTGGTCGTGTTTTTCATACCAAGTCGAGGATACGTCCTCGACAATCAGTTCAACAGAGTCTAGGCCATTTTGAAGATAAGTGACCCCTTTCTGTCGGGCTGAGGTATGGTTCTGTGCAGTTCTAGGAGGTCCACCCTACCAGGCTTTACCTTCTTTCTTTGAGAAGGGTTTCATTTATTGCTAATCGCCCGAGGCGCACCTACCAAGAAATGCCGATGGTGGTGTTCAGGCATTTTTGTAGGCCAGGGTGCACTTTTTGAGCGCTGGCTTTTCAATCCCCACCTTCTGACCTTCTGTCACCTTCCCGCAGTAGGAGGGAAGTAAATACGAGATCCGGAGAATTTTTTTTTCTATCGTTGTTATAATCAAACAAGGGGCCATAAGTTGAAGCTGTTTACTCCAGGTGCAAGACTGAAAACGTTTTTTTTTTTAGTTTATGTATCATCAGGCATTGGAACGGACTACCTGAGGAGGCAGTACATGCAGAATCAATCAGCAGCTTCAAGACGTTATGTCCTTCAATCCACTTCGACCCTTAGTAAGGAAAAGTCAGGTAAAATCTCTCTCTCTCTATATATATATATATATATATATATATATATACACACATACACACACTAGCAAATATATGCTCCTTCCGGTCGCATATTTTTGCTAGGCTGCCACGTCAGAAATGAACGCTCACCCGTAAACAGATGGAGCCCCAGTCATATTTCTTGGGTGGTTAGACATTGATTTTCTTTGTTTCCGACCAAGAATATTTTTAGTTAAAAAAAAAATAAAAATTTTCGACCCCCCCCCCCCCCAAAAAAAAATAAATTTTTCAACCCTTCCCCATACATAGTTAAATAAAGGGGAAAAAAATTAGGACGTGCCTCGGTCATATCAAATAACTCATGTTTAAATATGCTATTGAAGGCGCCTACGTCATATCAAAGAACCAGTTTTGTTATTCTTCCAAAATGATTACCCATTTAGTAATGGCTGGGATATGCCTTGCTTAACTTCAATTTACAACAAAACACCTTGTCTTAACAACGTAATGAAAATAAAGAATTATAATGTGAAAAAAAATCCTCTCAAAATGGCGTTACTTCCGAAAGGATGATTTTATAATTTTAACAGTACTTGCCATTCAAAGTATGGTTTAAAAAACACGCTGGTTTCTTAATGAAATATGTTTAATTGTATGAATAATTTTTATTAATATCACCTTATCGAAAAATATTGTAAATACATATGTAAATTTGATAATAGCAGTTATAAGTGTATATTTGTAAATATGAATTTAATTGAAGTTTAAAAGGAATGAATTATGTAAATGACAAAACCCGTCTAGTGTCTGAGCGACTTTTTGTAACAGTACATAAGGAAGTTGAAAAAGTATAAGTTTAAGTAAGATTCTTGACACGTTTTCTGTTCTAATCGCAGTCTCGTCTTGAAATTTCTTTCTACTTTATTTATGTTTACGGCGGTTTTTGTAGTACTATATATAGAAGCTGGCAGACTAAGTAAATAGTAAGATTACTCTGATGGAGTTTCGGCTTCAGACGGACAGATACATAATCTTCATTATTAATAGATATTATCTATACATTAATCTACCTTGAATACGCAGAGTTACCTCCCTTACAACGAACGAGAATTGAATAAGGGCGTCACTTTCGTATTTTGTTGTTTTATGCATTCGTTTCTCAGACACATGTTCCGCAATTGCATTGTACCTTCCTAGTCTTATAAGTTGTCTTTTGGCACCTTAAGGGGGTATTATTGCGGTCTTGAGTGTTAACAAGCCGCGCGTGTGTGCCCCCCCCCCCTCTGTATGTGACGAGTGTAAAATGCAATAAATTTGGGCAATTTGGGGCATTTTTTGACCCCCTAGGGGCGCGAACCAGAATTTTTCTGAGGTCAAGGATGCTCATTTTATATCCAGAACAATTGCCTCTACATTTTGGCCAAGTTTCAGAAAAATTGAATGGATAGATCAAACGTTATGGGAGAAAAGGGTCATTTTTTGCCATTTTGGGGGCTTTTGACCCCCTGGGGGCGCGAACCAGATTTTTTCCAAGGTCAGCGATACTTATTTTCTATTAGGAACAATTGCCTCCACATTTTGGCCTAGTTTCAGAGAAATTGAATGGATGGATGAAAAGTTATAGGGCAAAAAATGTCATTTTTTGCCATTTCGGGGCCTTTTGACCCCCTAGGGGGGGGGGGCTAACCAGATTTTTTTTCAAAAATCGGAGAATGTCAGTTCCTAACTTAATCAAAGTTACAACTTCATGCAAAATTTCAGAGAAATTCAATGGATGATTTCGGAGAAAAATCCGGACGGACGGACATGCCTCAAAACATAAGTCCCCCGATTTTATAAATCGGGGGACCAATTAGAGTTATTAATAGCTTGTTAGTAAGGCAGTCGAAATTTCGCAGACGCAAACTGCCGCTAGCATTTTTTTTTTTTGGGGGGGGGGGGGGGGGAATAATTCCTTTCAGCAGTGTTCATAGTCTTACACCTTAAGAACAACAATCAATGTTATGTAAAAAAAAAAAAAATGTCTGAAAACTAATCGAACTAAGTCGGGACTTGCCTCCCAACGAGGGCACAATTACACAAGCCCTTTTTTACTTTAAGGTGGCAACTTGTCATTAAGGGAGATAACTTATTTTTAGATATTTTTTCAACAATTGATTTTAATTTGAGATAAGAAAAGTTATCTCCCTTGATATGACAAGTTTCCACCTTAAAGTAAAAAATGGGCCGGTTTTTTCTTTTCATGTAGGCGGGGGGGGGTAGGGGTATCTAACTTCCAAAATAGGTGCACTCTGGATGGTAGAAAAATTAAAACTGCTCTAGTCAAGAAATATTTCTCTTCCTCTGACTAATGACAAAATAGATATTACACTTGGATCAAGATCCTAACCGGCCCCTATTATTCGGTAAATGTTACTTCCGACGTTGTAAATTATTTTCAATAAAAAAAATTAAATGTCATTTACTTCTAACATAAACATCACAAATTGTCATAGAGGGTGGCTCGTTATGGGGGAGTTTGTTTTTTTCTTCTTTTTATTATATACATATTGTCGATTACCACGTTTAGGGGACGTTGCGAGAAAAAATATGCAACAGGGATGAGGGAGTCATCGAAATCCGTCATTTAGAATAATAGAATTTTAGTTTCTGCTTCTTTTGGATGATAATGATAAGAATAAAGCGAAATGGAGAAAGTTCTTTTATATAATCATTCTCTAAGCGTGGTAATCGACAATAACTTCATTTGTTCTGTCCTCGGTCGGTGAAGGAGAAATCCTTCTAGACTGAAACAATATAGTAAATGATGAGATTGCCCTCCTAAACAGAATGCGATAAAAAAATATTAAGTTTTGTTTCAATCCAGAGTGCCCTCTTTGGGGGAGAGAGGGGTTCCACATTATAAACCGACCTTGCGTTTAAGTTTGCTCTCATAGGGGAGGCGGTGAGGGGGCCCGTAAGTAAATAGTATTTACTAAATACAATGTTGGGGTTTGTTTTGTTGTTACAGAAAATCGACCCTCACAAACGATGTGAGGTTTATTCCGAAGGTCCGTCGATAAAAAAAAAATTAAGTTTGGAATTTGCATTTAATAAATAAATTCATAATTTGTATTTTTTTTTTAAATGATTAACTTTCAAGTTTTGCGGGTGTGTTATTAATGATACAACAGTTGGGCGGTTGAAAATAGTTTTCGTTGGTTTTGAACCTACACTAGCCAGAAATTAATTTCTATCCGCTAATTTAAAGGCTTCAAAATCAGACGTTTTTTGTTTTTTCATTATTCAATTTCAAAGGGTTATCCTTCGGGTCATCATTTACTTGGTTAATTCGAGTCACGTGAGACAAAACCTTGATTGGGATTGGTGGCGGGCATAAAAAATGCTTCGCCGCTTTTGAAAATTGAAAATCTCTTATGTAAACACCGTTTGGCGTTTACGGTCATCGTTTTTCACTTATTATAGATAAAAATGATGGCTGTGAGAAATTCAAAAGTAATTTCTCAGATTCAAACTGGCATTTCGAAATTAATTTATGGCTTGAATTAAAGTTTATAGGTCACAATAAAGTATCGTTTCATTTATGAAACAATATTTTTCGACGGCGACACTATCATAGTCAAGAACCACCGAATTCGACTGAATAATTGTTTAAATGCTACATACAATTTGGCTTAGTTTTCTGAGTTTCTTTTTCTATTATTATTATTAATAGTAGTAGTAGTATTCAATAGAAAAATGTTATTTCATGCTTTTTTAAAAATTTATAAATATTTCTTGTTTAATAAACAAATAAACGTGAAATTTAAAGTGATCTTCCGTTAGTCGACCTAATTTACAATTTTTATTAAAAAAAAAAAACTTTTAGAAATTGGTGTTGGTTGTCGATACTAAAGTTTGAAACTTACAATTGCGTAAACAAATATGACTTGGAAAATTACATTAAATGAGAAGATACGACAATCAAAGAAAAATAAAGTTATGGAAACAGAAACCGAACTTTTTCAGTCTTTTCTAACAAAAAAAAAAACATCAAAGTGAAGTGGGTAGTAGTAGTAGTAGTAGTAGTAGTAGTAGTAGCAGTAATATTAAAATATTCATTATTTTTCTTTTATAATGTCACGTTGTCAAAATAGAAAACAGGGTTTAAGTGAAAATAAAAAATACGTTAACAAAACATCTGAACATCTGAAATCTATTTGACAAAAAGAAAACGAAAGAAGGAAGAACCTACCACTCTGAATGCTGATGATCAGAAACTATTTTGATCAGGTGTAAAATTGTACAAAAATGCCAACGCTTTTTGTCGCTCTTTTAGTATTTTTACTAAAACATCATTGTATGTTTCTCTTTCTCAATTTTTGTAATTTTCCATGGGATAAATAGTTTATTTTTTGTTATTTTTCGCATCTGTCAACACAAGAGAGTTATAAAAGTGCGCTGCGAATAATAAGTCAATTCTTCGTCGTCACATGGAGGACAAGAAAAAAGTGTCGCGGTTTCATGCGTAGAGAAAGGCGGATGGGGGAGGGGTGAAAGTGAATGAAAGAGAAAAAAAATGACCCAATTTTAATTTAACGAAGTTTATTTTTGTTATTACATACGGTACAATCGCATTAACCCTTATCCTCGAGTGGCATTTGGCCTTGGGTGACTCATTAGTATAATAAAAATAAATAATTTCGTATCGTTTTTTAACCAGCTGTGGTCAAGTGTTTTTTATTTTAACCAGCTGTGGTCAACTATTTCTTCTTTTTTTTAACCAGCTGTGGTCAACCATTTCTTTCTTTTTTAACCAGCTGTGGTCAACCATTTCTTCTTTTTTTAACCAGCTGTGGTCAACCATGTCTTTTCTTTTTTTTTTAACTAGCTGTGGCCAAGTTTATGAATAAAATAGTTCGTATGTGTGGAAAATGCCTGCACGGAAGAAAAAGTTTTTAAAGTCTCATGATTGTAAATCTCCGTAGTCGCCGTGTTTAGTGATGTTATGATGAATTATACGAGTTATCTCCCTTGTATTATATCCGAATTATCTCCCTTGATGTATTCTGTCCGACATTAGAGGAATGCACTCTCTTGTTCACAAAGAAAACTCGTTCCATGCAAGAGTTAGAACGAGATCTTATCTTTTCTGGCTTGTCCTTCAAGGCTACCGGATATGATCTGGCCGGCTGTCGATGGCCTTCACAAGCAATGACGCCACGTCAGTCAGACGCCTTTCCTGGTAGCAGTCATATAGACTCTCATAACTATCTACCACCCTGGCAACACAAGTGTCTTTATTATTGTATTAGGACAGTAATGTCTGTTCTCCCTTGTGTATCACCTATGTTCCGTAATCCCTTTTATTTTTGTTTTTGACAAGCTTTATCTGAGAATAAATGTGTATGTATGTAAATCCAACTGTTTCTTCTTTTTCTTCAACACTAACCCAGACACCCATGAATTATCCGTGATAACACAACATACAAAATGACCATCTGTACGGAAATTATATATGCAAACACGTGGTCGCTAAAAACATAAAGGCTAGAATATAAAATATGTGTTAGCTTTATATTGATAATGTCTCGTTACAAACATGCAAAACAAAGGAAATAACATTAAACAAACGAAAAAAAAAAACAGTTTTTCACAGGTTACCACTCATTAAGAAGGCGTTGAACAAAAGAATAATATCTAATATTCATATTTTTCAGTAGTGACTCATTTGTTTGAATGCACACAATGAAATTGGCTACCTAAAAAATTCATACTTTATTTCTGGACTTCTTAAATTGCAGAGTAACATTTGGTAACAATTTAGCAATTTCAGAAAAAAAAAAATCAGTACGCCTAAACCCTAATGAAGTGGTTAAAAATAGTTTTTTTTTTTCTGTGCTTAAAAGGATCAGGGAAGAAAAAAATAGTTGTTTTTCACATTACAGGTATATTGTTTTGTTGGTCTGAATGTCTATCGTAAATATAATTACAGCAGCAGCTTTCGGCTATTTTCTTCTTTTTTTTCTATCTGGTTAAATGGATTGGTCTATGTTACTCCAGCTTGTTTGCCCTCGGTACAGGCAACTAACATGGACAGAGAAAGCTTTGCCTTTTCTGTCACACATTAGCGTTGTCCTACTTAATTGTTTGCCACTCATTTTCTTTCTCTTGGTAATGACAACCATTTTGTCGGTCATGCGTTGCAAATTCATTTTCCTTGTAGAGAAATGGAAGCCATTTTCCAAATTCTCTAAGCCCCAAAACATACCTATAAAAGGGTGAAAAATCTAACATTTGCAGTCTTTTACTGTGGGAAAAATTTCCAATCAGTTAGCAGATATTTTTTTTAGCTGCTAACACTTCTCTCCTGGCCCAGAGAAAATTTGATTCTGAAAGGGAATTCTAACCCATCAAATTTATTTCAGCTGTGGTTTTGTATTATATTATAAAATATCATGAAAAATCCCAAGTGTACATGATTTACGTGGAAGTAGATAATTATTAGAGAGTGAAAGTGTTTGTCACCTTTTTTTTTGGAAGACGTATTTGGGAGAAGCAGATATCTCGGAATAATAATATCTGTAAGGAGACAAAATGTATGCATATTTTCTGAAAACACGCATTAAGAAGTGCTATAGGTGGTTAGTAGAAAAGATTAGCATATGAAGCTTTTGGTTTGAAGCCAAAGTGTGAGGGAAAAATTGACTTTTATTATAGCGATTACATTTGGATTACTGTAAAAAGGCAAAATTGAATTTTATCTTTTCACCAATTTTATTAAAAAACATTAAAACAGTTCATACTATTCTAATTTCTGAAGCCAAATTTGCTAGTTTGTTTTAAATATTTTGTAAAAGTTTCATGTCATAATCATTTTTAAAGTTCTCTTAATATTGACAGCCATGTTTATTCAAGAAATAGCATTTTCCTTCTTTTTTAGTTACAAAAAATGTTGAAAAACTCAATAATTTATTGGAGACATTGTTTCACTCGACTTGTTTACAATTTGAAATTTTTTTATACTAATGGTTTACCACTTTCCAAGGACAAAAGCCACTTGAGGATAATGATTAGTGAGATTTTCAGTTGGACAATAGAACAGTACTATGAAAGGATTCAGAACTATAACTACTTCATAGGATGACTCGACAGATATTTGACATTGAACTTGAAAAACGATCATGTTGTAGTCGGTAGGGAAACATTCCCATGGTAATGTGTTCAATAGGTGGGAAGTGCTTGGAAAGAAACTGTTCATGGAAGTTTCATTTGATTTTAGGTACACAGAGGAAGAAAGAAGTGTTCTTTGTAATGTTAGTAGCAAGATAAATTCTTGCTGCAAAGGTCTTACGGGGGAGAGGACCAAAGTTGGAAGCTCAGTCAACACTTAACATGGAAATACAGATAGAGCAGGGAAAGGCTAGCAATGTCTCTTCTGTGAGAAAGGGGCTGCAAGGAAGAGAAGAGACCATCTCTCACTAGGTTGTGAAGCTGATTTTGTACTCTGTCAAGGCAAGAAAGAGTGCTTTGAGTGGCACTTTCCTAGATGTGGTAGCAGTACTCCATCTTGTGCTGAATCTGATTCTCATACAGGTAGAGGATTGTATCAGGAGTCGTGTCTCTTCTGGAGCGATAGAATGATCCAACCATTTTTCCAGTGACTTTAGCAACGGATTTGATGTAAGTCTTCCATTTCAGGTCGGGGGTGAAAGTCTGTCCTAGGAGTTTGTAAAAGCAAGGGGCTTCCTCAAAGAGAGCCATTCATTTCAACTGAAGGAAAACGAGGATTCGAGCATTGGTGATAAAAAGAAAGTTCGGTTTTGGAGGTGTTAACGGTAAAAAGCTACTTTTCACTTTTTTCTCCATTCTACCATTTGCTCCAGATCTAAGGAGAGATTATCAGTGTTCTTTGAAGTGCTGTCGTAGAGAGTTGTGTCGTCAGCATAGATATCAAATGATCCCAGAATATGATTTGGAAGTTCAGGAAGAGGATTGAGGCACGTCAGCATTGATTGTATGTGCTTCAGACTTCAGCCCATCAACAACTACTTTCATAGATCTATCAGAGACAAAGGATTTAATAGTTGAGAAGACATTTTCGGATATTCCATAGCTAGAAAGCTTGTGAAGCAAATCTTTATGCCAGCCTCAAAAGCCTTTGATATATCAACAGCTATCACCCTAGAAACGAAGCCCCCGTTGATAGATTCACTGATTCCGTGTGATATTACAGTCAGTACATCAGCTGTTGATCTTGCCAGACGAAATCCATATTGCATGTAACTAAGCAGATTGCTTCTGTATAGGTTATTGACAGCTTATTAGTTTATCACAGATTTAAACAACATACTCATGATGCACAGGAGACTGATTGCTCGATACTGAGATGCAGATCTCTAGTACTTTTAGATACTTGTGAGACTGACTAAGTTTTCCAAGGAGATGGGGAGCATTTCTCTTTCAGGCAATGATTGAGCAGCTTCGTGAGGATAGGAGCTAGTTGTGACTGCAGTTTCATTAGCACAATAGCTGGTATGTTGTCAGAACCAGTTGCTTTCCTTGCATCTAGATCCTTGAGGAGTTTGGCAACATCCCAGACAGATATGTGGATGTCGCTTAGAGTATTTTCAGTTTTGGAGGGAAATTCTTTAAGTAGTTGGCTCTGATCGTAAAGGGTGAAATTTGATGCAAAGTTCTTTGCAAAGAGTTTGCCTTTGTCTGATGTTGAGGAGATCACCTCTGGTCCGTTAATAAGGGTTGGAATAGATGTCCTACATCTGTTCAGTAACTTGTTTGTTATCCACCAAAACTTATTAAAACCAAGCCTCTGCTCAGCAATTGTGGATCTAACAGATTGGGCATAGGACTCTTTCGCATTTTCTATAACCCTTTTACAGCAGTTGCGGGCAGTTTTCTTGGCCAGCTTTGGTTTGAGGGCATCTATTTAGTTGAAAACAATTGAAATAATGATTTCTGTGAGCAATGGCAGCGGCACACTCGGAGATGTACCATGGCTGGCTGTTTGGTTGCTATTGGTATTTTGTAGAAGGTATAAAACTCAATACCAGCAATTAAACAATCAGGCATATACGATGATACTAGGGGTGAGACGTAATGGGTGAAAATTTCAGATTCATGCGAGTAGTATTTTTTTGTGTTCATTTATACATAAATAACACTAAACAATCATAACCATTGTAGAGGCTTGGGAACCAATTAGGTTGCTTAACGGAGGATTTTGGCTAATTTTGGCTATTTTACATTCATGAAAACCCTTTTACAGCCTGAAAATGGTCCTAAATTACAGTACTATATCAGATTTAACCATCTATATCCATTCATAGCTTTTGAGGATGTTTTAGGACCTGCAATGTCGCATGAAACCACTTTTTAACCGAAAAATGATGGATTTTGAGTCCCGTGAAGCACTAACGGCTATTTTTGGCCTGCACCTTCTGAATTTTGCAAAATTTTCAAAATGTTTGATTGTTTAGTGTTATTTATGTATAAATGAACACAAAAAAATACTCGCATTAATCTGAAATTTTCACCCATTACTGTGGAAATTTCTAGATGTTTTTCTAAGTAAGTCAACGGTTACTTCCCTTTGTTGAAGGGTCAGGGGGGGGCCCTACGTGCAGGTCGAAGGTCATATGGATATTGCGTGGGTGTTATGCCGGGAAGGCCATGGTGTGTCACGTGATTTCTATTTTTAGCAATGATGCATTGTTGTGTCTGGAAATATCGGCGCGAAATTTAGTTAGAACAGAGTTGGACGCAGAGGCCGACACATGTTAAACCTGTTTCTCCGTCCACGTGGGGGACGTTAAATTTGTAAAGAATTTCTACTAGAGGAAATTCAGGAGATAAAATTATCTCCGGGCAAGAATTGCCTTTTTTAGAACAGATTTGAACGTTGGGAAATCAAGACCTGCGAACTGTTTCTCCGTCCACATGGGGGACGTTAAATTTGAGAAGAATTTCTACTTGAAGAAATTTAAGAGATATGATATCTCTTGGCAGAGTTGCCTGTTGTGTATGAAATATTTTCCCCTCGGTCGAGAATGTTATCCTTGGGAGGAAGTTTCAAGTCAGAGACTTGGAATGAAGAAGTTGAACGAGATAGCTCCGGGAATGAAGTTGCCTATGTTGAAGAGCTTAGCTCCCGAGAATTGAAATACTTTGCTGTCGAGAAGATTCTAATCAGAGATTAAGAATCATAGAGATTGATCGTCTTTGCAACACAGATCGATTTGAGAGATACAACTGTGCCAGTTTTATCCGTACATTCGCGCGTGATTGCCATTCAAGACAAACGAGGAATATAGCGAGTATTATGTTTATTTGAAAATTGTATTGTTCTTGTGACGTATATATTACGTTGGATTTGCTAAAAGAAAATTATTGAAGAAGAAGAAAAGAACTTTCTGACAGACGTTTGATAAAATAAAAAAAGAGTTATTTTTATCGTGGAAATTATGTTCGTCCTTCAGCACGGTTTGTTAATTTTATTTCTTTTGATTGTAACTTTGGTGTAAAGAAAAAAAGAGACTTTTGATTGATTTGTAAGAATACGGACTTTATAGTAAGTTCATGTTTTAAAAGGATTTACTCCTTATCTTGATTGTGTCAATTCTTGTTGTATCTAACTTTAATGTTCAGAAGTACTGATGTGTATTTTTTTGATTTTTATTTTTTTGTATGTTATCCAGGAATAATTTATTTATTCCAGCTTTGGAAAAAAAAGCAGTCCAGGCTACCTTTTTTTGTAAATAAAACTTTATTTTAACTTTTACGAACATCTTGTATTATTCCATTCCTTATCTCTTGTTATAATTTTTTTTATGATAATTGTCCTAGATAACATAACCTTCGTTTAGAGCGGTTTTTCGTTAACGCCACGAAAATTGCGACATTACGTCTCACCCCTAATGATACTAGATACATTTCTCCTGAGAATGGACCGTAGAGAAATTTCTGGGATAAAAAATCTGTAGCTGTCCCGATCAGCACTTAAGTATCTATACATTCTGCGATGGAAGGAGACATCTGAGGTCTTACTGAACTTAGATTTGATCTTAATTATAACAACTGAGTAGTCCGAAGTAGGTGTTCACTGCTCACGGCAAGTTGCAAGGAAAAGATCAAGAAGGCTTGCAAAGTGTCCATTGGCATCTGTTACATGAGTGGCTTTGTCAAAAATCTGAGTCAGCTGACATGCAAGGGAAAAGTCATCCTTCCTTTGTTCATCATTAGTCTTGTTCGAGTGGATTAGCCATTTTATATTGTGAACATTAAAGTCACCACAGACATGAATATTAGCATAAGGATAATCAGATAATATCTTGTCAATTTTTTATGAGATTTGCTCAATGACCGTAACTCCATCATTGTGGGGATGGTAAAGGGCAAAGATAAAACTGATACTGTGAGAAAGTGCAACACGGAAGCACATATAGGGGAACTCAGGATTTTCATTGGTGATGTGTCTACCACGTGGAAAACCATCCCAGATGTAGGCATAAATTCCATGTCCATAGCGATCATGATGGTCGGTTTTGAGGGCATGTTTAAGTCCTAAAAGGAAGTTGACAGGCCAATGTCCGTTTCACTCAAAAACAACCAGTCGGGTTTAGTCTCCTTTAAGTGGAGTTTAACCTCTCGAAGGTTGGAACACATACCCCTAATGTTGGAAAAGGAGACCTAATAATCGGGGTCCACATTAGGAGTTAAAGTTCCGAGTTTAAACTTACTTTTTGTTTTGATATCTTCCAATCCCAACATGAAAAGTATGTGGAAGAGGTCAGTGGAGAAGTTGAGAATAGAATGCAGAGAGAATGAGTAAGCAGATTATCTTTTAAAGAAAGAAAAGCTGTGGCAGTTTTAACTAGTATGACATGGTGAGGTCCCACCAAAAACTATTGCATGATCCAGACTACATCACCAATTACAGCAACCCCTGTATGTTGCACCTGCTGGTAGAGCAGTCTCCTTGGAAGTTATTCCAAGATTCAGGTTTTTGGGCTATCAGGCAAATAACGTCAGCCTAAAAAAAAAACATTTACTTCGAGCACCCTTATCCATGACATGGCAACAAAGACACAAAATCCGACCCATCCGATTAGCAGCAAAATACCACTCCTTCACTGTAGAGCTTCCTAGATACCGGAAGATTTTCTACTCTGATAAATTCTTTCCTGGAACTGCTTGCCTTTGAAATTCCCTTCCTGCTTCCCAGACCAAAAGAAATTTAAACATAATGTGAACAGACATCTTGCTGCCCAACTCTTCACCTAGGTTACCCCCTATAAATCTGACCCCTATCACAGTAGCTCCTTATACTTCAGTGGCAATATCCTTTGTTTGGGGCGAATAAAAGTTTTTAGCAGAGTAGAAAGTGGACCTTGGGTTTACTTTCAGCAGCCTCATAACTCTCGCTTCCCTTATTTTGTCCTTTAGTTCTCACATTGCATGAGCGATGTTTCTGACAAAGGGGGAAGAATTGCTGTTTTCTGGGTCAAAATCTATCCATATAACACTTATTGTCTGGGTTTCGACCTTGAAGTGTTTTTTTTAGCTCCTTATATCAAGTGGCTTCATGCCTTGTCTGGAGAAATTTAAAAAAAAAAAAAAAAAATTTTTTTTAAATCTTGCTCGTGTGTGCGAAAATTGCATTGTTTAATGGTTCTCGAGAACTGTTTCTTGCTTTTATAAGCTTGAGTTTTTGTTTTTTTAATTGAAAATGTGCACATCTCTTTTGCGACAACTTTGCTTATTAAATGTTCAGAATTGCCTTCATTGGGTAATGCTCATGACCATCCCTATTACAGGCCAGGCGATCATGCAATTTAGGTCTCTTACTGAAGACAATGTGAATTTTCTTAGATAATTGATATAGTAGTTAAAAACAGGCGGAAAATTCCCCTATTAGATTAGTTTGACGTTATTATGTGTCTTACATACCAAATGATAAGAACCACAATGGGCTAATTGATAAATTTGACAAAGATTTTAAACAAGTCAAATGAAACAATGTTTTGTTTAACTAAAACAAGGGGGAAAAATGTATTATATTATATGTATTATTATATTATAACACTGAAAAGAAAACTTTAAAAAATATCATGACATGAAACTTTTACAAAATATATAAAACTAATTAGTAAATTTGGCTTAAGAAATTAAAACGAACTATATTAATAATGGAAAAAAATATTTCCCAATAAAATTCAGTTTTAACTTGTATTTGGATTAAAATAATCCTGAAATAAAGTTCAATTCTCCCACGTGAGAATGGGGTAACCATGTGCAGATAAATTCAAAGATATGTATAGGACGGAAGTCTGAAGAAGGAACACAAAACACAAGGGTGTAATTTCATATCAATTTAGTAATAAAGAGAAAGTTGGATTGAGTATTTACAGTTTCATAAAGTTCATTAGGCATTGGTAAATCATAGAGAGGATGGAAAAG
The DNA here is from genome assembly GCA_963556195.1 of Sepiola atlantica. Taxonomy (NCBI): domain Eukaryota; kingdom Metazoa; phylum Mollusca; class Cephalopoda; order Sepiida; family Sepiolidae; genus Sepiola; species Sepiola atlantica. The sequence goes on along the minus strand of OY744524.1, from coordinate 75,521,819 downwards.
AGGATGGTAGAGAGGTGGGTTTGAGGTTTGTTGCGAAAACGTGGTTCGCTAGAACTTATCTGTTTTAGAGTTCTGGTAACGGCGGGAGATCATTCTCGGTGATGCCGTCGTGGGCTGTATCACTAAGAAGACCAGCCGATGTGTTCTTGACTCGAGCAGAGTCGTGGAAAAGAGGGCGGGAAGTCATATACACGAGTTTTTAAGGGCTGGCTCACGTGACCTATACTAAAAAGGGGTTGCAATGCCTGACAGCCAATCTGTGAGCCCTTAAGGGACATGGCAACAGCCAATCAGTGAGGGGGGCTTTAACAAATTCCAACACTTATAATTCCAATGTAATTTATGATATAATACAGAATCTCAGCTGAAATAAATTTAATGGGTTAGAATCTCCTTTCAAAATGAAATTTTCACAGAGCAATGAAACTGAAGTGTTAGCAGTTAAAAAGATCTCTGCTGACTGATTGTAAATCTTACCTCCAGTCAAAGATTCCAAATGTTAGATCTCTCTGCCTTTTATAGGGATGGCCTTGGTAACAATGCAATTTGAGAGATTCTTTATATCTGTTATATTCATTTCCACTAACTACACATTCATGGCTCTTAAATTCCACTTTGCACTCAGCAAACCACCCCCTCCCTAAATTCCCCTTGCGGACTGAAGCAACACTGAAAAACCTGGTCATCACCCCAACTCATGTCAGGGGAATCATAAAAAACCTTGACACCTCCAAAGATTGTGGGCCTGATCTAATACCAGTAATAGTAATAAAGAAATGCTCTGCTGAACTGGCCCCTGTCCTCTCCAAACTCTACAACAAATGTCTTGCTGAATCATGCTTCCCTGATAGCTGGAAAATTTCCTCTGTAGTACTAATCTTCAAGAATTCTGGAGATAGAACTGATTCTCAAAATTACCGCCCAATCAGTCTACTCCAGATCTTTGCTAAAATCTTTGAATCCTTAATCAATCTAGCGATAGTCCGGCACCTAGTTAATGCTCAAAATGATCAAATATGGTCATTTGGGCCCAGGCCCCCCAAAATTGAAATTTCTGTTTGTTCTCTTTTCACCAGAAGCGACTTGCTAATATGCTTCCAACAAGACCTCAACCACTATCAGAAGATCATTTCATGACTAAATTATGTCAAAAAAGGTATTTTTGGTCCAAAATGCCCTAATATGGTAGTTTGGGCCCAGACGCGAAAAAATTGCATTTATTTTAATGTTTCTTCATCTATCACCAAAACGGTTCCATTCCGCTACTAACGAGCCATCAACCACTACCAGACGATCATTTTAAACCAAAATATGCCCAAAACAGTGATTTTTTCCCCAATATGCCCAAATAAGGTCAAATTTAAATATTTTGAATTTTACTTTTTCTATCACCAAGAGAATTCCATTCCGCTTCTAACGAGCTCTCAACCACTATCGGACGATTATTTTTAGTCAAGATATTGAATTTATTCCCATATTTGGCATTCTGGGCACAATGTGGGCCCCCCCCCCCACTTTTTAGGAGAACCCCCCCCACTTTTATAACTGTCCCGCCGGCCCTGATATACAAGTTCAGACTTTGATGTACATTTGTCTATTTCAATCACCTTGATACCAACCGCTAAATCCAATTTCATTAGCAAAATTGCATGGATTTTTACAACTACCTGATTAGTTGCTTAAAAGAAACAGACAAAGTAGCACAAAACAGGTTTATGCACACATTAATTGGTTGGTAGAAACAGTGAAAAATTGAAAGTTTGCACCTTAATCTTTGCCCTGTGTCTCCCTCTTTCGGTTAACTTCTCAATCAAGGGAAGATAACCTATATATTTTCTATAGTTTGGAAAAAACACTGCTTATAACAACAATGGATCATGAGGATTTTGAGAGTAAAAGAAATTTTGGTGCTTCTTTAGTTTCACTACGACATGAAAATATTTAAAGTAATGTATAAACTTTACGTACTTACGTTTTAGCTGAAAATAAGATTGCATAGAAAAAATTATGCAAATTCATCCAGTATTTATTAAATTATAAGAGAAAGAAAAAAAAAATGATCTTACATATCGCTAGACATAAACCCAGTTCAGCATACTGATTAAACAAGGGAGATAACTAAAAAAAAAAAATTTATTTTTAATTTAATAAATACTAGATGAATTTGTGTAATTTTTGGTGTACAATCTTCTTTTCAGCTACCATGTAAGTACATAACAAAGTTTATACATTTCTTTAGCTATTTTCTTTTTAAGAGAGGCCTAACATGTCGTAGCGAAACTAAAGCACCAAAATTTTTTATTAAATATGTTTTGAAGCTAATATGTGACAATAATTTATCTATAACCTGTTGGAACTGTTTTTCATTGAATTTTTTATAACTTTTCAATTTATTTTAATTTTTGTTGTTTGAAACTTTCATATAAAGATTTTGTTTACATTTTAATTTCTGCATGTTGATACAATCGGTGGAAACAGGACTTAGCTAAGTTGATAATTCAATGGATGACATACCAAAATCTTCCTCCTACTACTACTTCCTTACAAAATATGAAGTTCATTTCACAAAATGTCACTTTCTGAAAAACTTCATAAAACAATGTGCCATATAAAATTTACCACTTTTATTTATTTTTTTTTATTTAAAAAAGTTTCATATTTCTTTTTCAACTATTTCCACCCCATTCTTATTCATTCATAATATTTATTTGGCTCAATGAAAATAAAAAGCCCACACATCGAAAGTTGCCCTTGTGTAAAAAGAGAAACTTATATACATCTATGCTTCTGAAAGAAAATCATATTTTAGAACCTTCCTACATGAAATATTTCCTTTCCAAAGTGTAAATTCCTAACAAAATAGATTAATTGACCTTATTTTCCATTCTCTTTTCTCCTTCAGTAACCAACTCTTTTCCACACCCTTTAGAAACATTTCTAAGAAAACTGGTTTTTCTCTAGTTCAACCTTGAAAAAGCTGGATGTGTTCTTAACCGCAGCTAGGCTTTTATCCTGTTATTTAGAATAAGGTATCTTTGTAGGACTATTTTCACTGAATAAAATTAATAACTTTAATTGGTTGGAGATTAATGTAAACACTATTTGCTTATAAGAAGGGGTTGTAAAATGTTAATCTCTGCAATTGGACCAACAAACTCTAGAAGTGAGAGAAACGTTTTTTATGTAGCTTACTTGCCATAAGTATATTTTTATATTACTACATAGTTATACTCGTGTATAGAGCACTGTTAAAGTAAACACTGAAACAAATGAAGACTTTGTAATGCAAAACGCGATAAACGCATTTTCAAAATTACAGAGCTATCACTACATTTCGACACTCAACCACACACACACAAATTATGTTTTATATAATACTAGCGGTGCTACCCGGCGTTGCTCGGGGTCATAAAAACATATAATTGAAAAAAAATCGTGTGTGTAACATCTTTATATTCGAACTTCTATTTCTCTCCCTCTCTCTATAGCCGTCTCTTTATCTTTCTACTTTTCTTCCCTGGTTACCCCATTTCAATGCTACTTTTTAATTTTGCCTTTTGCAAAAGCTGTTTCTTCCACACCATTTCATACTACGTTTCCCAGGGCAATAGTATGACATATTTCTATGAAAAGTACCACCTCTGTCTGCGCCTTCTATATAGGTACTTATCCCCGCCCCGGTGTTAACACTATATACGTATCTATCGCAACCCCGGTGCAGATACTATATAAGTACCTATCGCTGCCTGGATGCAGATACTATATAAGTACCTATCGCCGCCCCGGTGTGAATGCTAAATACGTACCTATCGCAGCCCTGGTGTGCATACTGATTAAGTAACTATCGCCGCCCCGGTGCGAAAGCTAAATACGTACCTATCGCCGCCCCGGTGCGAATGCTAAATACGTACCTATCGCCGCCCCGGTGCGAATGCTAAATACGTACCTATCGCCGCCCCGGTGCGAATGCTAAATACCTCCCTATCGCCGGCCTGATGCGAATGCTTATTATGTTCCTATCGCCGCCCCGGTGCGCGTGCTAAATACTTACCTATCGCCGCCTGGTGTGCGTGCTATATACGTACCGATCGCCGCCCCGGAGCGCATGCTAAATATATACCTATCACCGCCCTGGTGCGCATTCTATATACATACTTACTGCCATCCCTGTGCACATGCTATATAGTACTATCGCCACCTCTATGCACTACTATACACGTACCTATTGCCACCCTGGTGCACATACTATATATATACCTATCGCCGTCCCGGTGCGCATACTATATTCGTATCTATCGCCACCCAGGTGTGCTTAGTATATACTTAACTACGAAATATATTAAGTTCAAAAAAACAAAAAAATTTCGGCCGACCCCCTAAAAAGTTTTGCCCGACCCCTAATATCTCAAGCTGCACCCTCCAATTTTGTTTTACTCTCCCCCAACCCTGATATATATTTTGAGTTCAAAACAAAAAAAAACAAAAAGATTTGGCCTGACCCCTACAAAGTTTGGCCTGACCCTTAAAAATTTCCCCGACCCCTCAATCTCTCCAGCCCCACATCCCAACTAATTTTTCACTCTCCCCCAACCCTGAGAAATATTTTGAGTTCAAAACAAAAAGAAAGCAAAAAATTTTGCCTGACCCATAAAAAGTTCGGCCTGACCCCTAAAATTTTCCCGGACCCCTCATTCTCTCCAGCCCCCCATCCCAACTTGTTTTCAATCTCCCCCGACCCTGATAAATATTTTGAGTTGAAAAAAAAAAAAAAAAAAAATTGGGCCCGACCCCTAAAATATTTGGCCTAAAAAACAATGGCGGAGCATAATTATTTATTCCTTTAATTTCACTGATTGAGTCGTTATTCAATATGTATACAAATATTTGTGAAAACAATGGCGGAGCATAATTATTAATTCCTTTAATGTCACTGATTGAGACATTATTTAATATGTATACAAACATTATTTATTCCTTTAATGTCACTGATTGAGACGTTATTTAATATGTATGTAAACAATGGTAGAGCATAATTATTTATTCGTTTAATTTCACTGAATTTAGTCATCGATTTAGTACTTGCCATTATATGCTTAAGCTCGATTTTACAGCACCTGGTCACCATAAATCGTCACACATTTAGTACTGGCCACGCTATGCATTGCTTAACTTCTTTTTGACCAATAATAATGACAACAGAACGTTCTTAACATTGTATTGTTTTATTCCTGGACAACGCCAAATACAAGGAGGTGTACTAAATCGCTCTGTCTTATTCCCCTCCCTTTGGTGAGGGCAATAGTCCGAAGAGAAATGAAAAAAAAATCAATAATATTGTGACGATGGCATAAAAATAGATACAAACCTATCACTATGACATCATGTACCTATCAATGTGACGTCACGTGCACAAGATAACATTAAAAATCGTGATCACATTAAACGAAAAAAATGGCTATTTGACCCCTTAAAAATGAAATTTTTTTTGTTAATTTTTAGATATTATTTTCTCGAGGTTATGGCGGTTAAAATAATACCTGATTTGGGGGTGTTTGTATAGTATTTTTTAAGTTTTAGCGAGACATACACACACACAGATTTTTGCCTTATATATATTGAGATGAGATGAGATGAGATTGAGATTGAGATGAGATGATACTGGCATAAGTTCTTTTTGCTTTCAATTAAAATAAGCTATTAGTTGAAGTCTAGATTTAATGTATTCGTTCTTTTCTTGTTTAAGGTTTCAATTTAAACAAATTGAATTTATCGTGTTCTGCATTCAAACTATTCAAAAGAAGAGTAGAAAGTGGACTTTAGGTTTACTTTCGCCAATTTTGTAACTCTAGCTTTCCTTATTTTGTCATTTAGTTCTCCTCACATTCCATGAACAATGTTTCTGACACACAGAAGAATTGCTGTTTTCTGGGTTTGAATCTATCCATCTAACATTTATCATTGGCTATATTTTGACCTTGAAGTAGTATTTTTTTTAGCTCCTTATATCAAGTGGCTTCATGCCTTGTCTGGAGCGATTTCCATAAAGAAAAAAATGTCTGCATTGTTAATCACTGCAACCTCCCATTTATCGATATAATTTATGGTTAATCCTAATATGTCTCTTGAAATAATACATTTATTTAAGGTTTAATAATATACAGAAAAATATTGTACCTCTCTTCTTCCATAAAAATAATTGTCATTGTCAGTTACAAAATTTAAATAAATAAAACGAATGTGTTTTATTTTTATTTATTTATTTATTTAAAACTGTAACACTTAGATGGATCAGGCTGTCTGAAGATATTGGCTTCCTGACCAAAAATGCATCAAACATTGATGTTATTGTATTTTCCTTTCCCTTTGCAAAACTCAATCATGTTCTGCAAAGCCAAAAACAAAATTTTTACTCTACAAAACAACCAAACCAAACACCATGAATAAATACTTGAACATATAAAGAACTTGGAATAATAAAAACTTTTATCAAAATGACCGGATTTGGCATTAAATAACCCGAAAAGGGTTGACATGCAAACACTTAGATGTGTATTAAAATGGCATTCAAGTAAAAAGAATGCAAATAGTTTTTTAAAGTTAAAACGGACGACAGAATTCAGTTTTGGAACAAATCATTTTAAATCGGGTAAAGTCAAAACTTTTATCTTACCAACACCAGTACATTTTCAATTACTTTTTTGCATTGCATCTTTGGCAATCGAATAAATCAGGTGTGGAAGGTGATAACGTACATATGAACACAAAATGCATTAGCGTATTATCATATAGATAATCCATTCGTTTGGAGTCACCATGAACCAAATTAGTGCATGGAGGAGTTAGAAAAAATTTTCGTTCCTTGATTTTTATTAGTAAATGTCCAAAAAGCAACTCTGAAATGTGGTGACGGTGCGGAGAAACCAAGGGATAATCAGCCACGACTAGCATACGCTCACTGCAAGGAAACAGTGGCTGCACGTGGAAGCGAACCTGGAACCGTTTGATTACGAGGCGAGGGTCGTGATTATGCAAAATAGGCACTTTTGGCAGTCCAAAATAGCTGAATAAAAGTAGTGAGATCTTTTGCTCGAGGAGAAGATCTTTTTTGGACGTTCGCATGTGTTTTGGACTGTTGTGGATCTGGGTTGGTGAAGAAAAAGAAAACATACTGTTGCTGCTGATACTAAGAGCGAACATTTGTTCTTGGTGAAGCGGAAAAAATAACACCTCACGAGGGTGTGTTCTTTTAACTAAATAATTTACGCGACTAAAATAGGAATTAATTAACCAAATATATCTTTCATGAAACTAGGTCAAATATTCAGCTGCTGATTGCTTTTTCTTTTTTGCTTTACACAAAATGCATTAGCGTATTATTATATAGATAATCCATTCGCTTGGAGTCACCATGAACCAAATTAGTGCACGGAGGAGTTAGAAAAAGTTTTTGTTTCTTGATTTTTTATTAGTAACTGTCCAAAAAACAACACTGTAACTAGGTCAAATAGCCAGTTGCTGATCACTTTTTCTTTTTTGCTTTCTTTCTATTTGTTCATAAATTAGAGTGTGCAGCAATTGGAGGGAGACTTGTGTTCAAATACATGATTAAAGTTTAAAAAAAAAAAAATTTTTTAAGATTTTACAGACCTTTTTTTCTTTTTAATCATTCTATTTTATTTTCCAGGATCCCGGGCAATGCTGGGTAGCCGTGCTAGTCTATAATAAATTATGCGATTTTGTTGCTCCATTTCGAGATTAAACCCTGTAACAGACACTACAAGTGAAAGTTAATACCATCAGACTATCTCACATTTGAAAAGCAAAAATGTATAAATGATGACATGTAACCTTTTTTTTTTTTTAGTAATAATCAGCATATGTTAAATCTATATGCATAAAACTCAATGTGTGTATGTGTATGTGTTCCCTATAGAAAGACAGGTTAGAGAATCTACATAAAATCTAAAAATGTATTCTTATGTAAAATTTACCGGAGAAGACAATGGAAGTGTTACCGAATCTCTAAGTACACCCCTAAAGGGGCTATGAGAGCATAACTCCCTTAAAACTTCAAATACTTTTATAAAATTTAAATCATAAAATTCACTGAGAAATTTCTAAATGCCCTCCTAATCTAAGGGAGCTATAAGGGCCGAACCTCCTTTAAAAGTTCAAATATATCCTATTTTGATTAAATTTATATAAGGGAAAACAATGGAAGTGATCCTAAATCTCAACGAGCTCCCACCTCTAAGTGAGACATTGGAACAGAATCCCCTTAAAACTTCAAATACGTATATCCAATTTGAACGAAATTTAAACCATATGTATAATACCAAATCAGAGTTTTCCAACATTTCAGTTTCTTCAGACTTTATTAGAGGGCGAAATGGGAGGGGTGGGGGGGGGAGTAAGACAAAGAAAGTAATATGGTGCAGTGAGCATAGTGAAAAAGTACATAATAGTGATCCTTATTCAATCCCGAGCAACGCCGGGTCTTCCTGCTAGTTCAGTAAGATTAGGTATAGATATTCATAGGATTGTCACTGCTCATGTATGAATATTAGATTGTATTAGATCTTAACTGAGACAGAATTTCCATATGTACAACCAGTGTCTTATAATAATAATAATAATAATAATACACAGTATATATATTTATTTACCTCTGCAGGAGGTTAAACAGAAGGTTAGGTGAGGTTTCAAAAAGCCAGCAGACTAGGTGAACTGTATACTGGCCTACAAAATATGCCCGAGCAGCCCCGTTGGAATTTCCCGGTAGGTGCGCCTCAAACGATTAGCAATAAACTCAAAGAGAAAGTAAAGCCTGGGAGGGTGGACCTCCTAGAACTAAACAGAACCATACCTCAGCCTGACGGCAACAAAGCTACCGCCAAACTGATTGACGACTACATATCCTTGACTGGTATGAAAAACACCTACTCAAGCATATATATGTGTGTGTGTGAGATATAGTATCACATCGATACGTCAAAAGTGGTCGTATTCGAAATCGAATAGACAGTCGCCATTATATATATATATATATATATATATATATATATACACACACACACCATCCAAAATGACGGATGTTTGTTCACATTACATTTAAATGTCTGCATGTTGGTACAGTCAGGGAAACATGGAGCAGAGAGGGAATTCCAAAGGATAGCAGTTCAGTAAAAGAAGCTATTAGAGTAGAAAGCCCGCTGGCATCTGGGGACCTCAAAACTGAAGGGGTGGAATTTAGCTAATTGTCGGGTTCGTCGGGGGTATTTACGTCGAGGGGGCATCAGAGCAGCAAGTTCATCAGCATTACAGTCTCAGTTAATTTTTTCCCCCAAGAAAGTCACTGACTATGACAAAAGGAACCGGGAGAAGGACAAAGAGTACAACAGTCAAAACATTCTGAAAACAACTAATATATATATATATATATATATATACACACACACACACACACATTAAAAATTATGCTTTGACAGTGTTTGCACTAATATTCGTATAAAATAACGTCTCGAATTAAAAAGAAAAAAAACGTTTCAAACGGAAAAGTGTTTTAAAAAAATTTTAATTTATGAATTTGTATATAAAGAAATTAAAAGCAAAAAAGAAAACGTCTCATTATGGAAATAGAGTGGAGGATTTTTATCTGAATTCATTTCAGACGGCGGGATGGGAGGGGGGTCTGTCTATTTGCTTTCTCCTTCTCTCGTAATTTTTTTTTATGGAGAGGGTCATCATATTCGGTTTAACGTCCGTTTTACATGCTGGCATGTGTTGGACAGTTTTTAGAAATTTACTTCCAAACTAACTTCTCTTTGGCAGGTCTTTAATTATCCCCCTTTTCTCTCAAATACATTCTTATCACTTCCTCTCATGTCTTCCATGGCTTTCCCTTGTGAACTGATTCTGTTACGTCAATTGCTTTTTTTTTGGGGGGGGGGGGGGGGGTTTCTTTCACATTAAAGGTCACCACTTATCAAAGCCCAAAGGCCACTCAAGGATAGGGGTTAAAGAGTTTGACTGGTGGATGGTGAGACAACTTTGCGTTCACCGGCACGGTGGTTATAGCAGGGCAGGAATTGATTATTTACGGGGACGGTTCAACAAGAACTTGTTTACATTGGACTTAAAGACGACCATATTCTAGTCGGCAGGAAAGCAGGCTCGCGGCACTGTGTTCCACAGACGGACAGTTCTAGAAAAGAAGCTCTGCCCATGGAAGTTTCGTTTCATCTTGGGCACGCAGAGGGAGAAAGGGAAATCATTGGCAATGGTAGTAACTAAGCAGGTTTTTATTGTGAATATTTTACAATGTGGGACCATAGATTTGAGCTCAGTCGAGCACCAACCATGAAAATAACGGTAGAGCAAAGAAAGACTAGCAACATCTCTTCTTTGAGAGAGTGACTGTAGGGGAGAGAAGAGGACATTCTCCACTAGATTTTGAAGTCAGTTTTGGACTGTCAAGGCAGGAAAGGGTGCTCTGAGCTGCACTTCCCCATATGTGGCAGCAGTACTCTATCTTAGGACGTATTTGACCTAATCCAATAACTCTCATTCTTTCAACATGGCCATACCATCAGTCTCCTGTTCTGCACACATCTCCCTATACTGTTCAGATTTAATCTTCCTCTAAGGTCATCAGAACTAAGCTCATCTTTAAGACGAGCATTACACATCCATCGCATCATTTTCATATCATTTTTCTCCATGCAACGCATTTCTTCAACTCACTGGCCAGTTTGCATTTCCATACATCAGCACACTGTGTACACATGCCTGATAGAGTCTTCCCTTGCTCAACAATGGTTATGCTCTGCTGATTAGTAATGTCAGAAGTCCCTTGAACTTACTCCATCTACTTCTAACTCTTGCAGTTGCACCAGCTCCTCTCCATTCTCCAATGGTATCACCTAGGTAACAAAACTCCTGGACAACGTTAATAGCCTCACCATCCAAATATACTTTCTCCACATCAGAGTTTTCATCAGTCTCCATTGTCTTACACTTCTTGCACACAAACTGGTTATCCTCTCTTTATACCAGTAATACAACACTTATTGTGTACCTATTGCTTACAAGTACAACAAAATTGAGTTGTAAACTGAGTAGGGGAACTTTTATTGATTTACATTAGTTAAAAAAAATAAATAAATAAAAATTAAAAAAAATAAAAATTAATTTTTTTTTTAAACTTTTATTCACCCCAAACAAGGCATGTTCCCACTGAGACAAAGGGGCTACTGTGATTAGGAACCAGATTTATAGTGGGCATCCTAATGTTATGTGTTAGCTTATTAAAACGCATTCTCCAATCAAGATCACTCAAAGTGTTCTCAGTAGTCTTATCTCCCTTTGTATACTGACGTGCCGACGCTGTCGTCATCATCATCGTTTAGTGGGCTGCATTTCGCCATCATCATCATAGCCGTATCTGTAAACAAGTATTTTTCATGCAGAGGAAGGAAAAAAGCGAGACGATTGAGAGTTTAAAATGGGTCTTAATTTTGGAGAGATTTTCTCGTCATACAAATAAAAGTCACCCATTAACATTAAATGGAGAGAGGCCAAAATTGCCCTTAACTACTTAGTTGCAGGGGAGGATGGAGGGTGAGCATACAACAAGTGACGCTATCAACTTTTTTTAGGAATTAAATTCCCATTTTTCTTCTTTTTTTTTTAATTACATCCTTAACTTGAGTCTGCTCGTCACCGCTTACAAAAACTGACTGACTAAAAATGTCTTTTTTCCACACTGTATTGTGATGTCACTGCTTTAGGGGAGACACTGAATTTGTCATAACACATTTATGTATGACCATTCCTTGATCTCCCAACTTGAATCTAACCACAGTTCATGCCTGTTTACATTTTAGTCTGGAGAGCAGACTTGTTTTTTCAGATTTTCGTGCCAAGTTATCTTGCACTGGTTCACCTAGATACTAAATCCATACTAGCTGATGCAATCGTTCTTTACATATGTCCATCCATTATGTAACACTAAGTGGGGAGTGCAACAAAATGTTTGTGCACATTATATTTAAATTTGTGAATGTTGGTACAGTTGGGGAAACAGGGAGCAGTGAAAGAATTCCAAAGTCAAGCAGTTCGAGGAAAGAAGCTATTAGAGTAGAAAGTTTTCCGGCATCTGTGGACCTCTAGAGTTAAACGGTGGGATTTTGGTGCTAGTCAGATTTGTCAGAGGTATAAGTGCAGTAAGGATATCGAAGCACTTTCTATTTATTCTTAATTGTTAAATTCTTCAACTGGCTTGAGAGGGATTTAAAACTTTAGAAGTGGAAGTTCTCAGAAATCAAGGAGCCCCTTTTCTGGAGCTAACACTTGATCACTATATGAGATACATAGATATCAGAGTGTTCCATTAAAGTTCTCTTAACTTTCAAACGTTAAGTTAGTAAAGAACATTAATTTTTTTCTCCCCAATTGACAAGTGAACTATGTTATAGCATATCTTTCTTGTGGTCTCTTGGTCTTATCGGATTCCAGAACAAGAATCATCTAGTCATGTGGAGTATCCAGACTAGCGCTGTTGCTAGAAGCAGCATCATTTGGAAAATGTGCACAATACCTTGTATAAGCCAGTATGTAGCCATATGAAGGAGATCATATTTGGGCTTCAAATACTGTTATTTTTAGTATTTGGTCAGGGTTTACTTGTAGGGGGAAGTATCCTTATGTCAGATTGACCTGACAAACCCCTTAGACACTCGAGGACAGTGTCTAGTAGGCATTTAAATTCTCTCATATATATATATATATATATATATATAGGAAAAACGAAATAAAATAGATCCATAAATTAAACACCTATAACAAGGGGATAACATAGATATCGGAATTTTGAGTCCCTGCAATTTTTTTTCACCTCACCACCAATATACCCTTCAAGGCACCAAGATATGCACACCACATCATCAGTTGGATTTAGACACTGCTAATTTGACTGACACACTCACACGCATGCATGTGCCTCCTCAGTTAGCTCGATATTGACAATTGTCCACCATGCAATTTATAAATAAGTTGACTGATTGCTATATATTTGTATGTGTATGTATTTATGTATATATGTGTGCATTTATTTTTTATTTATGTTTATAGACACACTGCTAATCACTGAATTTTAGATATAGACCCCCAAAAACATTGCCTATCAGCCGGCCTTCAATCATCAGATAATTGTATTTATCTGTGATCATTAGTTTCTCTCTTCTCTTTTCTTTTCTTTACCCTCATTCTCTGTCTCTTTCTTTTTCCCTTCCTTCCTTCCTTCCAGATGTGTGCCAGACAGATCAGCTGCCGGTGTTCAAAGAGCCCACCCCTCCCACACACACACCGAGCAGACAGTTTTAAATTTTAACGTCTTTTCTCATTCCCTTTTTCCTTTCCTTCCTGATACCTGTGTACCGGAAATAAAGCAGACAACAAAAAACCCCATATATGACCTTGAGAGGCGACCCCTGGTAGCCGGTTTGTGAAATAATAAAAAACAATATTAATTTTAGTTTGCAATTTTCAAGAACTGTTCACACCTCATAGAAGGCTTGATGACGGGAATGGTTCCCGAAAATTTCCTACAGACTATACCCAAAAAACAACAAAAACTGAAATTGGGATGTACTTTGCTTCTAAAATCGTCCAATAAATTCGGCTCGAAATTGTAAGTTGCACGTTTATTTTTTTCTTAATTCTCAATGTTTTATTCACTACTATTATTATACTTCTTTTGCAACTTGTGTGCTTATGATTTTCTGTTGACTGATTACTCCTATATACATTAAAACATATACATATTTTTAGATTCCCCCCGGGGATGAAACGCGGGAGCCTCTGTGTAGCTTAATTGCCATAAATATATTTTCATAGCTTACTAATATATATATATATATATATATATACATACACTGATGATTTCTGAAAGGATGAAAAATATGTATGTAGACAAAAACAAATATTTATAATTATATGTCGCCCCCAAATACAGGCTGGGCTCTATAGTGAGTAGTATTAGCACAGCCGTCATGGTGGCTTTAATGCATGTTCCTTTCAGCAGTCAAACACTCTGATGACGGCTGCCTTTAAATAGGTTTAATCTCTTGCTGCTTTACTGGGTTGTTGATGATGGCTGTTTGGCCTGAAGCGTCTGAATTTGAGTTTGAAACATGACTCATGTTCCGGAGCTCGAGTCTGGCGACCGGTATAAATAATCATCTCTACACTGACGATGAAACGTATACGTATGTAGATAAAAACAAATATTTATAATTATATGTGTGTGTGTACTTCAAATCAAAAAAGTTAGCGAGTAAAATATATGCCTTTTTTAAACCCCCAGACAAAACCATTTCAAGTGGCGAGAGGAAGAAAGAAAGCAACTTGCAAGTCAGATAATCACTTCAGACTTACCTCATCACATGAAACGAATTCAGAAAGAAATCTCATACTCTAAAAAAAGTCCACGGTGGGTGTTTTTTCTTTAGGTCATCAGAAATGATAATTTATATATGCAAAAATTAAATTATTAACGTAATTCAATGATTTATATGAATATTTTAGTAATATATCTAGATAAATAGTGAGTACGAATATGGGTGAAGCAGAATTTTTTTTTTTTCAACATTTTTTGACAAAGGGTATTGATTTACTCCTCTCCAGGAGTTAGGCACAAGGCCAGTTTTTATCTTACTCCCACAAGTAAGATGTGACCCAAGGTCGGGTCGGGAAAGTGGGGTTTAAAAATTGCCTGGGCAGCCCCGTCGGCATTCCCCGGTAGGGGCGCCTCAGGCAGTAAGCAATAAACTTACTCCTCCCCAAAGAGGGGAGGCGAAGCCTGGGAGGGTGGACCTCCTAGAACTGCACAGAACCGTCTATAGACCGGTGTAAATCAAGCCCCGAAAGCCAAGACAATACCAGTCTATGGGGTGAAGTATCCATCGGAACAGATACTACACTTTGATCTTAGCCAAAAGGCCAAGTAGCTTTTTTGACAAAGGGTAGCATGAGGTAAAATACAATGTTTTGCTAGCATATATGATGAATAAACATACTACACTGAACTCACAAAGGAGGAGGTAATACCTGGGAGCATAGTCTCAAGACAACAGAACAGATACTACACTACAAATCCCACCCCAATTTGAGTATTGAAAGATAGTATATTAATGTGAAATAATATAGTAAACTGAATTGAGCATTAAAATATAGTAATAGTATAGTACGGCTTCAGACAAATAGATACCAAATCTTCATTAGCATGATATTAATATGTTGGATATCCATATGCATTATACATGGGAAACTATACAATATCTCTTAAGAGAAAGAATATTTCTCATTCATTTTGTAGAAATAAAAAGAAAGCCATAAATAAATTAACAATCTGACGTAATTCTATGATTTTATATGAATATTTTAGAAATATATCTATACAAATAGCAAGTGCGAACACTGGTGAGGCATTTTTTTAGTGAATTTTGATGGAGGGTGAACACTAGTTAAAATATAAACTTTACGAAGATTAAAATCAAGATATAATGATGCAAACCCTTATGTCTAGAATCCTTATTCTAATGTTGATCAAAATTATTGCAATTTTGATTTTGGAAAATGTCCAACATTAAAGGCTTAAGCTTGAGGAGTCTTAAGAATAAATTGAAATTCGGAGATCTTACTTAATTGATGTCTAATGACTCTGGATCAAATTTAATGCAAATCTGAAATATTTGAATTTTCAAATGGGAGGTTATGCACATAAACCCCCCCAAAAAACCCTTTGATACTCCAAATAATTTTATTTGGGGAATATTTATTAATTGATGTCTAATACCTATTGTTAAAATTTCACAAAAATTGAAGGGATCTAAATTTTCATGAAGGGCTTTCACCCCCTCTTTACATAAAAGTAAATTAAACTAAATATAGCCCACATTTAGACCCTCTACGTCTAGCAGCTGTGTTCCAAAATTCATAATGATCGGTTAATTAGTTTAGGAGTGAATCCTGTACATACAATTATATAAACATATACACATATCTACTTTATAAAGATAGAAATGAATTAATATGTTGACTATTCATAATGTATTTTAGTTACCTCCTCTCCAGGATGGTTAGACACAAGGTCATGGGTGGGTTTTGATGAAAGTGTTTCTGTGGAACTGGATTTTAACCCGGCACACCCAGGTCCTCAGCCTGCGTCATTAACCACTTAGCCACCGTGCCATAAATATTCATAATGTATTGTGTATGGGAACCCATACAATATTTCTTAAAAGAAAAAATAATTCTGATTTTGTAGAAATGAAAACGACCGTCTTGAAAAAAATCTTCAAGAAGAAAGCCATAAATTCACAATCTGACGTAATTCTATGTTATATGAATATTTTAGTAATATATCTAGATAAATAGAGTGTGAACACTTGCGATACATTTTTTTTTTTACAGTCATTTTATACTAGTTCAAAATATAAACTTTATTTAAGTGAAATATTTTAGAAAATCAACACATGGTGCAATTTAAATGAAAAAATAATTTTTTTTTTTTTTTGCAAGCTTTCATTGTAAAACAACTGTCAGGCAAGACAGTCTTATTTTTTATTTTCTTCTTCCTCATTTTGATGGTATTAACCCCGAGGGGTCGAATCACAATAGAGGCAGAGGAGCACATCAAGTTCTAAAAGACGTTAGGATATGTAGACTCCGGTCGATGTTATGGGCAGATTGGCGGGGGGTTATTACTATCAAAATGAAAAAAAGAAAAAGAACTATAAGACAGTCTCGCCTGACAAAGTTGTTTTACAACGAAAGCTTGCACAAAAAAAAATTTTTTTAAATAAAAAAATTAAATGATTTTTTCATTTAAATTGCACCATGTGTTGATTTTCAAAAATATTTCACTTAAATACATTTTCATGCGTGCCTCAAAGATGTTGTCCATTTCCTTATAAACTTTTTATTT
Organism: Sepiola atlantica; assembly: GCA_963556195.1. Classification (NCBI taxonomy): domain Eukaryota; kingdom Metazoa; phylum Mollusca; class Cephalopoda; order Sepiida; family Sepiolidae; genus Sepiola; species Sepiola atlantica. The sequence goes on along the minus strand of OY744524.1, from coordinate 75,504,832 downwards.
ATATGAATTGATATGCTGAATATCCATAATATGTTGTGCATTAACAATCTGTTCACGTTCGAAAAGAAAAATAATGATAAAAAAAGATTAGAAAAGCAATATGGATACAATCTGAAAATTATTACCTGGTGTAAACTCTTCTTGTTTTTAGGATTGATCGACAAAAAATCTCCCAGGGAGAACATATTGGCTTTTTGTTGAGACGACAACACGTTCAGGATCCGAGAATGAAAAGTTATGTTCTTCTTTTTTGATAATTCCTTAGTCAATGAAGAGGCCATGCTAAGTGTTCACAAAGAAACAGGTGCCACCTACGATTCTACTGCCATTTCTCACACGACTTAGCTTGAAGATCATCGCACTGCTACTGAGATAAATTAAAAACACGAACCGAGAAAAACTGATAAGAAACAAAAAGTTGAATATTCTAAATAAGCAGAGAATCTAATGCAGAACTTATCTTTTTTCTTTTTTCTCTAATAATTTAAGCAAAATAAACTGATAAACAGGTGGCCAACTTAGGCAAGATTTTCACTTCTCAAACACCAAAGAAGGACACGAGTGGACTACTTCCACCTATGCTATCAAGACGATTTCTGTTAGTAATTTGACATGATCAGATCTTTTAGGAAATCTTGTTATTTACTAGATATGCACAATATATAAGATGTATAATATGTTTATGGACAAGAAGTCCCCTAATAAATGAAAGATAAAAATGGACAAATGAGCCTGCTGGTAAAGTGACACGAGTGGAATACTTCCACCTATCCTTTCTCCATGTCCTGTCCTGGTGCAGCATGCACCCTAGGTGGGTTCAGTCAGCTTCCTCCAAAGGAGGAAGTTTCTAGGGAATATCAAATTCAACCTCCAGGGGTCTCCAGTTACATATATATCCCGCTCAGGCAAGATGATTTTAACGACATTAGTTTTTGCAGCTTTTTTCTGGAAATGTATCTTTAGATAAGGAAGTCCCCCTATAAGAAAAGGAAGTAATAAGGATAGATTTGAGAGAAAGAGGGATAATTAAAGACCTGGCCAGAGATAGGTTTGTTTGTCAATTTCTAAAAGCCATCCAATGCATTCCAGCTTGTAAAACGGATGTGTAACTGATTGATTTTCACTTCCCAAACACCAAAGAAAGACACGATCCTATCTCCCTGTCCTGTCGCAGCATGCACCAGCTTCCTTCCAAAGGAGGAAGTTTCTAGAGAATATCAAATTCGCAAGCGGTCTCTAATCGCATATGTATCCTTCTCAAGCGAGATTTAAACAATGTTAGTTTTTGGAGTTTTTGAGGTGTTGCCATCCTCCCATGTACAGCGACTGGTATTCCCAAATGATCACCTATCTGATACTGACCAGGCTCAATGTCACTTAACTTCGGTGATTTTTTTTTTTGATTTTTTTTAAATGGAAATCGCTCCAGACAAGGCATGAAACCACTCGAGGTAAGGAGCTAAAAAAAAAAATACTTCAAGGTCAAAAACTAGCCAACGATAAGTGTTATGGATAGATTCTGACCCAGAAAACAGCAATTCTTCCTCCTTTGTCAGAAACATCGCTCATGGAATGTGAGGACTAAAGGACAAAATAAAGGAAGAACCATTGTGTCACTATGATTATGCTGTACCTATCCAACATTCGGTGGCACAGAAACCAAGACCTTTAAGAAATTTGTTTTTAATTAACTGACAAGAGCATCGAACCAACATCAGTGTCCTGGAAGAGTCTGGTTGGTTGCTCTACTATAGAGGCTTTAATTGTTAAAAATCGTTTGAAATGGGCTGGTTCCATTGGAAGGATGAGCGATCAGTCCTATCCTAAGAAAATATTTTATTCTGAACTAAGTGTGGGAACTAGGACGGTTGGAAGAGAAGAAGCGGTACAAGGATTGTTTGAAGGAGGATATGAAGAGGTGTGGAATTGATCACACAACATGAGAAGCGAGTGCACTCGGGAAAACGAAGTGAAGGAATAGAATAAGGGGTGGTGTGGAAAGGTTTGAAAATGAATGGTGTAATCACACTGAAGAACTGAAAGCAGCAAGAATAGTGTGCCATGAAAATCAGCCACATGCACAATTGCCAAAGTTTGTGATAGGAGGTGTGGATCTCGAATTGGACTGTTTTCTCGTATGAGAACCCACAAATGAAGCCCCTGGAAACCCGGATACTTGATTCGAGTGACGGTCATGATGATCTTATCTAGACAATCATTGTTAGTAATTTGACATGATCACATCTTTGGGGAAATTTTATTTATTTATTAAAAATGTATCTTCAGATAAGATCTCATTAAATTTAAGATTAATAAAAACATGTACCATAATTGGTAAATCTTGTATGGAAGAATACATTGATGTGATGATGTCTGGTCACTGTGAGTTGAGAACATGCATTACATGATGAGAAATGATGTGAGAATAATACAATGGATGTGTAATGTGTCTTAAAGACATGCTTAGATCTGATGACCTCAGAGAAAGATTAAATCTGGACACTATAAGACGCGTGCAGAATAGATTTTGAAATAATGGATGGGAGTGGGTTTTTTTTTCGTTTACTAATGGATCATCACTTACCAAGACCTGGAGGCTACTCGAGGATAAGGGTTAAAGAGATTTTTAATTGGACGATCAACCCCACCATGAGAGGATTGGAATGAAAGAGTATTGATTTACTCCTCTCCAGGAGTTAGGCACAAGGCCAGTTTTTATCTTACTCCCAAGTAAGATGTGACCCAAGGTCGGGTCAGGAAAGTGGGGTTTAAAAATTGCCTGGGCAGCCGTCGGCATTCTCCGGTAGGGGCGCCTCAGGCAGTAAGCAATAAACTTACTCCTCCCCAAAGAGGGGAGGCGAAGCCTGGGAGGGTGGACCTCCTAGAACTGCACAGGACAGCCCCACAAACCAGCGTACATCAAGCCCCGAAGGCCAAGACAATACCAGTCTATGAGGTGCAGTATCCATCGGAACAGATACTACACTTTGATCTTAGCCAAAAGGCCAAGAACACTGGAATGAAAGAGTAGGAGGAATGGATTATGTAGGAGGACAGCTCTACAAGTATTTGTTTGTCTTGGTTTCTAGAGTTATACAGACAGCTAGTAACAGCACACCGTTTCTCTATTGCACATTCCCTTTCTTTCTGACCCACCTCCTAGATCGCAAGGATCAAAAAGCCCCACTTCTCAACAACACTGCCCGAGGCTTGTGTGACGGATGCCCATCTCTGATATAGGAAAGATTAGGAAAAGAGATAGAGTAACAGGAAAGAGAGGGAGAGCGTGAGAGATTCTATTATGACATACCAGTGTATTCTGAAATCCTTAGACTTTGTGAAAATTGGACGTGTCGAAAAGTGGGTGTTTTGTCTATTGATTCTATTACTGTTGTTTAAAATAAACGTTGATACTGTTTACTTTTTTTTTTTTTATCTACCTACCTTCTTTCTTTTTTTTTTTTTTAACTAATGGGTCACCTCTTATCAAGGCCACTTGGGGATAAGGGTTAAAGAGATCGTCAGTTGGACAATGATTTGCTTTCACAAAAGTACCGGAAACAACGGGTGAGATGAACAGAAGATTGCTTAAGAGGAATTGATTATCCAACAAGATGGTTCAACAAGTATTTTATTTTATTTTTATGGAAATCGCTCCAGACAAGTCACAAAGCCACTTGCTGTAAGAAGATAAAAAAAAAAAAAACTACTACTTCAAGGTAAAAAACTAGCCAACAATAAGTGTCAGATGGATAGATTTCGACCCAGAAAACAGCAATTTTCCCGCCTTTGTCAGAAACATCACTCATGGAATGTGAGGGTTAAAAGGACAAAATAAGGAAAACTAGAGTTACGAGGCTGACGAAAGTAAACCCAAGATCCACTTCCTACTCTTCTAAATTTCACATTAGACTTAAAGACGACCATGCTGTAGTCAGTAGGAAAGCAGTCTTATGGTATTTTGTTCCACAGATGGGATGTTCTAGGAAAGAAACTTTATTTATGGAAGTTTGGTTTTTGATAAAGAGAGAAAGGAAAGTCCTTGCTGTGGTTGTAGCTAGACGAGTTCTTGTTGTGAATGAGAAGACATCATCCCTCCATCAGATTGTGAAATCGATTATGTAACTGTCAAGACAAGAAAGAGTGCTCTAAGTGGCACCTCTCCAGATATCACAGCAGTACTCCATCTTAGGATGACTGGCTCTTTTACAGGGAGAGGTACTTTCTGGAGCGGTAAAATATTCCAACCATTTTTCCAGCAACCTTAAGAACAGATTTGATGTAAGTCTTCCATTTCAGGTCTGGGGTGAAAGTCAGTCCTAGAAGCTTATCAAAGTAGGGGACTTCCTCGAGGAGAGAACCATTCATTTTGACTTGGGAGAAGTGAGGATCTGAGCATTATTGGTGAAAAGATGCAAGTTTGGTTTTAGAGGTGTTAAAAGTAACAAGCTACTCCACCCCATTGCACTACATGCTTTAAGTAGGAAGAGAGAGCATAAGAAAGATCATGATCATCAAAGCTCTTCAGAGTGTTGCCATAAATAGTTGTGTCGTCTGCATATAGGTCAACGAAATATCTCAGAATATGATTTGGAAGGTCATTTATGAAGATCAGGAAAAGGGTCGGGCCTGGAATGAATCTTGAAGCATTCTGGCATTGATGATATGTGCTTTGGACTTTTGCCCATCAACAACTACTTCTATAGATCTATCAGAGAGAGAAAGGATCTGATGGAGATATTCCATAGCTAACAAGCTTGTGAAACAAACCTTTATGCCATACCCTGTTGAATGCCTTTGATATATCAAGAGCTATTGCCCTAGAGACAAAACTCTCGTCAATAGATTCATTGATCCTGTGCGATATCAGTCAGCATGTCAGCTGTAGATCTTGCAGGACGAAATCCGTATTGCTTATCACTAACATTGTTTTTGTTGAGGTAGTTGACAACTACTTGATTTATTACAGATTCAAACAACTTACTCATGACGCAGAGGAGACTAATCAGTATGCACTGGGATGCAGAGGACCGATTTCCAGTATTTTTAAATACCGGGCAGACCAACAAAGTCTTCCAAGGTGTTTTAAATTATTTCTCCTTTAAGCAACGATTGAACGGCTTTGTAAGGATAGGAGCTATTTTGAGTTTTAGTTTCTTGAGTACTATGACCGGAATATTGTCAGAACCAGTTGCCTTGTTTACATTGAGGTTCTTGATAAGTTTGGCGATGTCATGAACAGTTACTTGTATGTCGCTTAAAGTTTTTTTTGATCATGGGGGGTGGGTATATGGTCCTGATCGCAAAAAGTGGAATTTGCTGCAAAGTTCTTGGTTTAGTAGATGTAGAACAATTGAGGTAGCAAGATCAGTTGGCAGTGGAAGGCCAAAGAAAACATGGAAAGTGATAAGGATGGATTTGAGAGAAAGAGGGATAAAGACCTGCTCATGTATTTTTCTCTAGAGGGAAAGACACTTTGTTGGTATGGTCATGTTAAAAGAATGGATGAGAGTTCTTGGATCAGTAAATGTAAAACAGTTCTACAGTTAAGGTAGCAGGATCAGTTGGCAGGGGAATGCCAAGAAAAGCATGAGAAGTGATAAGGATGGATTTGAGAGAAAGAGGGATAAATAAAGACCTGGGCAAAGATAGGTTAGAAGTCAACTTCTAAAACACATGCCAGCATGTAAAACTGGCGTTAAACCGAATATAATTATTTTGAAGAATTCTTCAATATTGCAAGAAGAGAGCATTTTCTTCAACTGTGCTCATATATAATATATATATATATATATATATATATATAAAATTAAAAAAATAAAGAGGAAAAGACAAAAGAAAAAGAGAAAAACTAAAAAGAAAAAAAGAGAAAAAAAAGAAAAAAACAGAAAAGAAAAAAAGAGAAAAAAAAGAAAAGAGAAAGAAAAAAGAGAAAAAAAAAGAGAAAAAAGAGAGAAAAAAAAAGAGAGAAAAAAAAAGAGAGAAAAGAGAGAGAAAAAAGAGAGAAAAGAGAAAAAAGAAAAGGTTAAATTGAAAGACATTAAAAACAGTTAACCGCCATCAATAAGCCCTATAAAATGGTGCATTTGAATCTGGTTGGATATCAGATTGGGCTCTGATAAAGGTGCACACTCTCCGGATGCACAACTCTATAACATTAAATGTTTTCTAAGCCTATTTGTATTTTCTAAGCCTATAATGTCAATTGTGTAAGCTCTATTTTCATACAGTTTTCACCATAACAGTCAATGTTTTAGATTAAAGCTTGCATTTATGAAAGGGTTTATGAATCCGTTAATAATAGGGCTTTTTCCCAGATTACTTCAAGTAAGGTTAATATTTTCAATGACGAGCAATTTATTTTTTAATGTTGATGTTTTTTTAAATTTATGCGCACAATATTGTGTCTAAAAACAGCCCCATTTTAAAGAAAAAGAGACACTCGTGAATATGGCAGACTTAATAAGATTTTGAATGGATTTTCACAAACAAAAAAATCCAAGTTGAAAACATTAGTGAATGAAATGTTTGCCGTATTATCAAATTGTCTTTCCGTCTGTTTTTACATGGTAAAAAACTGATTTTTTTTTTTTTTTTAATTGATTTACTATTAAAAGAAAAATCTAGTTTGATATCTACTGTGCTATGAATCATATTATGAAGATTCAATATGTTAGCTGTTGAGATGAATTTCATATGAACAAAGTTGCATTTCTGTGTCATTTGATGGCAAAGTGGATTGGAGCTCAGTCGAGCACCTAGCATGAACAAAACAAAACAGTAGAGGCTAGCAACATTATTTTCTGTGTGAAAGAGGCTGCAAGGAGGAATAGAGATCATCCTCCACCATAATGTGAAATTGATTCATTACTTTGTCAAGGAAAGAAACAATGCTTTGAGTGGCACCTCTTTAGATATGACAACCATACTCTATCTTAGGACGTATCTCGCTCTTATACAGGTAGTAGATTGCATCAGGAGTCAGGTACTTTTTAGAGGAGCAGAATGATCCAACCATTATTTCAGAAGACTTAACATTTGATGTAAATCTTCCATTTCAGGTCTGTGGTGAAAGTAGGTCCTTAAAGAAGGGAGCTTATTGCAGGACTAGCAAAAAGGAGAAAGCATATGTATTGACTGTAAGTTCATTCGTAGGTTTAATATAAACTGTCTACTTTTTTTTTCCAACTTTTGACTTAGAGTGAGCAAAAGGAAGGGGGTGTGCAGATCATAAGATCCAGTAGAAAGGGAGACATCAGAATTCAGAAAAAAGTAATAAAAGAGCAGAAAAACGAAGTTCTTTTTGTTTTGTTTTTACAAAATAGTCTATTATTGATCCCTATGGATGACTGACAACTTCCAGTTAAAAAAAAGAAAAAAGAAAGAAAAAAAAAGAAAACTGTACAAATAGTGAACAGTATGCTGGGATTGTTTTTAGATACGGGCACAATTTTTTGGCCGAAACGTTAACATCCTATAATACAACAAATTATAGAATTTGATTTTAAACATTTTTCTTTATTCGAAAGGATCAAGAACTTAAATTTAAAAAAAAATTTTTTTAAATTCCACTGTTATACAAATTTTGTTAAAAACCACGATTTCGTGCCATTTTTCTCGATCAGCTGTTGTCGGCTGAAATCTGTTAAAAAATAGACCGATTTAAAAGTTTACTTAAAATGAAATGCTATAAAAAAAAAAAATTTTTTAAACATATACACTGATAGTTGACCATTTTCATCATTACTTAATTAGAATTTAATAAAACAAATCTTATTCTTATTCATGGAAGAATTTTGATGTATATAGAATAGAATTAAAGAACTTAAAATAAAAATTTAAAAAATTGGGTATAAAATAATTGTATGATCAAACTACATAATTAAATAATTTTCTTCTGAAACTGAAATGTTCAATTTATTGACTGAACTTGCCGCCCCATCTCTTGTTTGCAAAGTAACGGCTCCAATGCAAGGACATAAAGTAGGGGAGACAGCAAACAACCCCAACCAAAAGAAGAAAAAATGGCTCCAAACGCTTTCCATTCACCTGCACCACTTCCATCGATAAGAGATACAAAATGGAAATCCATTTGTGGAAGTTCAGTTTAAAACCGGTGGTCTCTAAAACAAATCACAAGAAATGATGGTCGACCCTGTTAAAAGCTTTGGATCAAGAGAACAATAGGGACCCCAGATCATTAACACAAGATGCGGGACATATTTTGGAATCACTGGTTGACCTCGCAATACACGTGGTCTCTATTTACAAAACACTTGTAAATAAATCTTTTATTTATTTTACTAAATGCAGTATATTTCGGAATTTTTTTTTCTTTTAACATGTTAATATTTATTTTAAGGCAGAGAGTCCATAAATAAAACAAATAAAATATTAACATGTTTTCTTTTAAAACATGTTTTTGTGTCACTATTTACTTGCCTCCCCACGAGGGCAGATATTGGGGGGGGGGGGTAGGAAATATTTATCACCGTACTTAAGTAATCTTTCGTTTTGTAGGGAAAAAAATCAAGCTTCCCAAAAAGGGGCACTCTGGATCTTACCTCAGTTTAGAAGGATTTTTCCATACTACACATTGCTCCTAGCCTGAGGAGGCAAAACGGATGATTACGCAAGTTATTTTAATAAATAAACGAAATATATACGCTTTTTAAAAAATCGGCTGACTTGTAATCTTTCGTTTTGCCTCCCCACGAGGGCGGAGTTAGACTTCAAAAATCAGTTTCTAAACGGAAGCAATTTAAAATTTATGAAGTTTTTTCCTTTTTTTTCTGTAAGCAACAATTATAAACAAATAAATAAAACTTCGCTAGTTACTCGCCTCCCTACGAAAAGAAAAAAAAGTATCCACTTTTTCTTAAAATACACAACACGAAATATAGAATTGCGTTTAAAATTTGTTTTTTATTTAGTAAATAAAAGTAAAAAAAAAAAATGATAAATTGTTTTGTTTATTGCAAAACGACAGATTACAAGTCAGCCGATTTTTAAAAAAGCGTATACATGTTAAAAGAAAAAAAACCCCGAGTTGTTTTGTAAATAGTGACACAAAAACATGTTTTAAAAGAAAACATGTTAATATTTTATTTGTTTTATTTATGAACTCTCTGCCTTAAAATAAATATTAACATGTTAAAAGAAAAAAAAAATTCCGAAATATACTGCATTTATTAACATAAATAAAAGATCTATTTACAAGTGTTTTGTAAATAGAGACCACTTGTATTGCGAGGTCAACCGGTGATTCCAAAATATGTCCCGCGTCTTGTGTTAATGATCTGGGGTCCCTATTGTTGTCTTGGTCCAAAGCTTTAGACTGATCCAAATTGATCAACACAGCCTCCATGTCGTCTTATCCCCTCTATAATTGTACGAATCAGATGGAAATTGTTCTGAATCGATCTCCCTTTCACAGCATAGTTCTGCTCAAGCTCAATCAATTCCCCAATGGCAACCAGTTTTATAGGATCCAGGCTAAAATGTTTAACTTTGTATTAAACAGAAATAAGGACCTGTAATTATCTATTTTTTCCCCACCATACCTGATCAGAGATGAATCCCTAATCAAACCAATGATTGAATACATTAGTCAGAAGCAGTATAAACATGTGCAACAGCCTCAAGAACAATTTGTAGGGTAGATCATCCTGGCAATTTGTTGCTTCATCTGCACCAAGGCAAAGAGAGTCAGGCAAATCATTGCCAAACTCATGGACCTGGAGTCTGAGCAGTTGGGTGAAGCACTCCTTGAATTGCTCTTGAAATCCCTCACAAACCTTCAGTCAATACTAAGGTATATCCATCAAGGTTCTTAAATTTCGAACATATCTATCCAAAATTCTGACGGAGCTCTTCCTTACGCTTATCTGCATCAATATTCATGTCTTCATTAGATACTTTCTTTAGCCTAGCCCTAACTACTTGGCCTTGATAATGCTCGCTAGCCTCGAGTTGGTCTATCTTAGCTAGTTCTATGGTTAAGGAATCCCCCCCCACACAGTCACTGCCCAGGTCAGTTTATCTTCTAAATGTTTCTTCGTCTTGGCCTTATCTAGTGTGAGGTGCTGGCTATATCTGACAGAAAAACGTCTAATCTTGGTTTTTAAACTCACCCATCATTTACTACCGGTGACCGCCACTATCAACATATCATAGCAAACTGTTTTCTTTTTTCAATTTTATGTTATTTACCTTATTTTAACAACAAACATCACAACTTATGCATTAACTTAATTTCTAACTTAAAAACTTTTATTTTCATGAAGACAATGCATTCATTCCATTCACTTTAGACATTTTTTTTTTATATTGTATTTTATTTTAATTCTTTCTTTGCAATATTATCTACCAAAAAAAAAAAAATAAAAAATAAAAAAAATAAAAAACATTTGCTAAAATTTGCTAAATTTTTAGTTGTCTGTGTACACCTCTTAAAAATTATTTAAACGTTTTAAGTAAATGTTTGGATAATATTGTCTCTTATGCATTTTAATGAAAAAATATTAACTTTACGTTTTTCTTAAGTCAGAAATTCCCAACCAGGGGCCCACAGAAGCTTTAAGTGGGCTTCCCCAGAAAATATTTTTTAATGTAATTTCAATTTTGCTTTGTTTAGAAGATATGTGTATTTATTGAAATTTTCAAGATTTGAAGTTAGTAAAAACTAAGTTTGAAACAAATATATTTTTTTTAATTATATATGCATATATGGGGGTTTATGGATGATAAAATAACTCTCAGAGGGGTTCACAAGCAAAATATGGTTGGGAACTCCGACCTAAATTATTGCTTATTTTTCAAGTCCAACGATCTTTTACAGATATTTTGAATATGAAAAAGAATTTAAAGGTTAACATGTTTGGCACCCATGTTCCTGTAAATGTAGTGTTATTTGTAAATTCATGGTACCAGATACCATAGGTAATGTACCGACACTACTTTTAATCATCTATCACAAGCTATCCCTACCAGGGGGGGGGGGTATATAGCATCCGTGTTAGGTGTTTGATGCTATATAAAGGTCCTCACTCACCACCTTCAGCACAATGACAGATGGGCATGCAATTGCAATAAAGTTCGACGACTCAAAAAAACTTGAATACTAAGCATCAACAAGGATCTTAGACAGTGGAATTTGAACGGAATTAATCCTCAAGACTACAAAATTTAGAGACTGAGATTGTAGGCTGTCAGAAAACACCAGACCAAGGGAAATAACATGATAAAATGGATGATGATCTATTTGATAATATTCTCCGTGTGTTCAACCCATTTCAAGTATTATTAGACAGTCGACACTATTGTAATTCAATAGTTTTTTGTTGTTGTTGCCCCCCCCCCTCCTTTTCACTAAGAACATGTTACTTCTAAATATCTTACACATCTATTTATTAAATACTTGAATTAATGTTTTATTTTAGCTAGGTATATTACATGTTTTGAACTTTTATTTTATGTTATCATTCTTCCTGAGCAATGCCTTACTAGTTTTTTCATAAATTGAACCAAATAAAACTTGCCTATTGGGTAGTAGAACAACACAGAGTCATGTGTTTGTTTCAAGCTAAGATTTGTAAACTTTCCATGCTTAAGCTCCACGAAACTTTTTTTTGCTTTGCTACAGAGGGGGGGGGGGTAGGCTTTGACTTTAATTTACAATATAACAAAAGAATAAAATGGCTGACTGGTGTACGAATGAATAGAAATGCATTACGGTTGAATTTAATTATGTAATGAAATTAACGTGAGAGGGGATACTCACTGACTTGTGGAATGTGCGTGTATATGTTTTCTTTGGGGTGGGGGGTCTTTGTTTATAATTTACAATGTTAAACAGGATCCCCACCCTCAGAGAGCTTTTCCAAAATGCTAATTTCTATCCACAACTTGAAACATGCCTAAATAGAATTATTTAATAGAATTATTTAATAATAAAAACAGTCATGGAATTAGGTCCAGTCCGGTAACTTACTGAAAAAAAAAAAAAATTTTTAAATGGCTAGCCCCCTTATTACTTTACTCAGAACCAATATTTACGGCAACTTAACATTCTTATATTTTCTATTAAATATTTTTTTTAATTTAAACACGTCACAAATGAGTATTGATTTACTCCTCTCCAGGAGTTAGGCACAAGGCCAGTTTTTATCTTACTCCCACAAGTAAGATGTGACCCAAGGTCGGGTCGGGAAAGTGGGGTTTAAAAATTGCCTGGGCAGCCCCGTCGGCATTCCCCGGTAGGGGCGCCTCAGGCAGTAAGCAATAAACTTACTCCTCCCCAAAGAGGGGAGGCGAAGCCTGGGAGGGTGGACCTCTTAGAACTGCACAGGACAGACCCATAGATCGGCGTAAATCAAGCCCCGAAGGCCAAGACAATACCAGTCTATGGGGTGCAGTATCCATCGGAACAGATACTACACTTTGATCTTGAAAAAAGGCCAAGAACGTGTTATTTGAGAATGTAATCTTTTTTCTGACAATGATAAAATAGTTAATTTAAAATTTATCTTAAATTTGATTAAATTGCAATAAAACGTTTTTTTTATGTAACTTAAATGAATAAATGCCAAAAAAAAAACAAAAAAAAAGAAATGCAAAAGTTTATTTTTCATTTTCCACTCCTACATTACCATCAAAACGGGTTACTGTTATTTAAATCAATAACACAACATAATATTTTGAAATACTGTATATATATAGTACAGACGAAAGACAGCTATTTGAATCCCTCATTTGCATAACTCTTTTAAACAGTTCATGATAAATTAATGTTTGGTATTATCTATTTGTAATTTTACTATCCTATCTTTCCCATGTATATGCAATAGTTTTGTCGATATTAACAGTAATCAATTAAAATGATTTAATAACAAAAGGATAAATTATAAAACATTTAAAATATCTGATTAATTTTCAAGGAAGGCAATTTAAATTAAACTAACAAGAAAAAGATATACCAACCAGGGATAAGCAAGAGTTCAGACCAGGAGAGGATGACTGACCGACTGACTGACTGACTGCACCGGTTCTATCTCTCCCCCTCCCTCTCTCCTGTTAGCGACATCACATTTGTTTTTAAATTTAATTTAAAAAAATTGTAATAAAAAATAAATAAAAAAGACACCCCATCGCTCAGGCGAATTGATTTCTTTTTCATTTTATTTACCTTTTAAATAAGATTATAAAGTAGTGAACATTGCAAAATCAGCTAATTTTAAATAAATCTATTATCATACTAAATGTGAATTTATCAACGTTTGTTTCCCTAAGGATTCTTCCCCATATATTTTAATCACGTGAAATACATGCTAAAATATACCTTAGTTCTGGAACTGAGTTATGTTTAGAAAAAAGAATTTATTTCAATCATTCTAATTAGCCGTATTTTATAATTAACTGAACAAATCACTCATCTCTTAGCTATCTATGTATTTCTCTCATCCTTCTCACTATATTGATTCAACCACTAATATTTCTTAATGTCTCAGTAAGCATTTAGAGAAAGAGTTACTGATTTTCAACTTTTGCATACATCTGTCTGTACACAAACTTATGTAAATTAGATGGCAAAATAATAAGTCTCTTTACTTTTACATATAATAATACTTCTATATAATAATAAAAAAATAATATTTAACAGAATTTGATTTATGCATTATGATTGCATATATTCTGTTCAATTTATTTTGAAGATGGTTAAAAATGGACGATGTCCAAAGAGGCAGAATAAATAACCTAATATATAAAAAAAGTAACACCCCCCTATATTAATGATTGATAGCTTTCCTAACAAAAGCTAAATATAAAAATGAGTTTCATTTTTAAGATTGAGCATACGTTGGTCCTTGTTGTTAGAAAGAAAGAAAAAAAATTACTTTGGCTCTTTCTTTGATTTTAATATTTAGTCCTGATCAATATTTGATTTGATTTTGTATTTTCATGAATAAAGTTATTTAAATTTTCAGTAGATACACTTACTGACTTTTCTTCCTTCTTTTGTTGCTTTAGAAGTGGAGATGAATCAACTGGTTTTATTCTTGTCAAGAAGCTACAGAGAGCAACTTCCACCCAAACTTTATTTCCACTGATTTTGGCCCCTAAAACGATCTGAAAGATATCTCATTTGGTCTTTCAGTGCTTCCAACCAGCTGTATCTCTTTAATGGACTTTATAGGACCACAATCTTTGACAACAGAGTGTATGATTCACCAAGTGACTTTTCTTCCTTTTGTCTTCAGCTTATTTAAAAATATATTGCTTAAATAATAAAAAAAAATACTGAACTATTTCCACTTTCTGGGCTTTAAAAGAATTACAGCGAGATGTTCTGCTTATATTTGATTTATTTCATTTTGAGGCGTTCTCCTCCTTTCACTAAAACTCTCACTCATCTTCAACACAAACACTTCCTATCGCTGAAATTTAATTTATATCCTGGCTGTTTCTTTGTTGTTTTTTTACCCTTCATTTATCACTAGAACTTATCTCCTTTCTATTTTCGACTTCCTCCTCCTGCCACCATCGTTTTGGCTTTTCATTTTTAACTGCTGCTTCATCATTATCATATCTTACATTATTATACACAGATCCAACTAATTAATACTTGAGACTGCTCCTTACTCACAGCAAAACACTTTCATATCAACTTTTTTTTGTTTTGCTAACACTTTGTTTTTACATGTTTCTCTCATTAATATAAGTTTTCAATCTCAAATTAAACTGACCTACATTGAAAGTTGTCAGATATCAGTGTTGGCCTTATTATAAATTTATCTTTTATTCAAATGTCTTTAGTTTGTGGAAAGGGGGTTGGTTTGGTTTGGTTTACGGCATATCAACCATCTATAAGGAGGTGATGGTGGTTAAGTGGATAAAGATGCGGACTGACAATCTGAGTGTGCCAAGTTCGAATCCAGTCGGTTCCATAGAATCACTTTCACTTAGGGATGTTGGCAACTATTACGTGGTCCCTCCTGCAAAAATGCTGACAACAAAATCAAGCCGTTGATTTATGTGAATTTACTTTAACCATCTATGAGTTATTTAATGCCGAGTAAAGTTGACAAATATAATTCTATAGGTAGAATAATTTATATTCCTAAAATACATTGCTCTCAGAATACACTGTACTATGCTTGGAAAACATTGTTCTTAGAAGGAAATTTCACAGAGGTACCATCATTACTCAAAAACAAGAAAACAGAGCACTCCATCAGTGATACTACTCCCAGAAAACATTACTCTTTGGCATTGGTAATCTTTGTTCTCAACATTACTGATCCTCAGCCACAGCCTTCTAGTATCTATTTGGGATGAAAATAAAAAGGAGAAACAAGGGTTTGATTTTTTTTTGAAGAATCAGATTGAATAATACGATTCGGGATTAACTTATAGATACTAGAGCATGACGTAACCAGCTGATTGATCGGATTGAGCCTCTCAGACCTCCCAACTAGCCGAAATAAGGGCCGAAATAGACGAATGCCTAGTCACCAGGATCCCGTCCTAAGACATCATGGGTCGGCATCCATAGCCTACATGTGGCCTGTTTTCAGGGGAGGGGGGGGGGGGTACCCCTCTGCATGGGGTTGCAGTCGGCAAATTCGTGGGCTTGCCGACAGGGCAGAAAGGGAGTTAGGTGTAACTCAATTTTCGTGATACTTATAAGCATTGGATACACAAGAAGTAATGTGGAATTACTAGGAGGTTGAGAAATAACCAGTTTATATACAAGAAGTGTTAGACAATGGAGATGGATGAGAACTCGGCTATGAATAAAGTATATTTAAATCGCAAAGCTACTGAGTTGTTTGGAAGTTTTGTCACTTTGGCGATACCATTGGAGCAGAGAGAGAAAAAGGTGCTAGTTTGACTGCAAGAGTAAAGAATGGATTGAGTAAGTTCAAGGAACTTCTGCCATTACTTAACAGCAGAGCTATACCACTGCCGACCAAAGAAAGATTCATTCAGGCATGTGTACGCAGTGTGATTATGTATGGAAGTGAAATCTAGACAGTAAGGATTGAGAACATGTGTTGCATGGAGAGAAAGGATATGAGAATGGTACAATGGATGTGTAATGGCTGATGTAATCAGTTGAGGATTCATGAAAAATAAAAAAGATAGTGCACATGTATGAAGTTCTAATCTTATTAATTTGCAGGTTATGTTTGGGTCATTTCTTTCTATAGCTTCAATACTATTGTCTTTGCTGATTGTTATGCATGTATGTATTTTTAAGGTTTCTTGTGTATTGAGATGTCCTTTAATTTGAAATCATACCACACATAAAATTTTATGCATTTCGCACATTGTACAAGTTATATTCAAAGCCATCCATATAACAAGCCAGGCAATCGTGCAACTTGGAGGCGATGCAAATTTTCTTAGATAATTGATACAGCAGTTAAAATCAGAAGGAAAATTCCCAGAAAGTTAGTAAATTCACTCTTTTGATCAGATCGCCAAGTATAAAAAGATGAGAATTTCAACATTCCTGACAGAGGGACAAGACAGTTGTGCCAAAAAGATAGTCTGCTAACATATGCTCAGTGCCGCTGACTTTCGAGGCTAGAGGAAGCAAATGACTATTGTTAACTTACTCACACATAAGTTCACACGTATTCACAAACTGGAGAGAATTTGAATGCTTACTAAACACTGTCCTCGAGTGTCTAAGGTCTCTCTGTACAGTGGTTTGTCAAAACATGGCATGAGGATACTTCCCCCTACAAGTAAACTCTGATCAAATATTCAAAATAACATAGTATTCACAGCACAAATAAGATCCCTTCAGTATGGCTACACAATGGCTTATACGAGGAATGGTGCACCTTCTTCTAGTAATGTTGCCTCTAGTAATAGCACTAAGCTGGATACTCCATCAGATTAGATGAATTTGCGTCCTGGAATCCGGTAAGATCAAAAGACCACAAAAAAGATATACTATAACATAGTAAACTGGTCACTTAGGGAGATTAAAATTAATGTTCTTGATTTCTTTACTAACTCAATGTTTGAGAGGTAAAAGGAAAACTTTAATGGAATACTTGAATATGTATCGCATATAGACATCAAGTGTTAACCCCAGGAAGCCCCTTCCTGGGGTTAACACTTGATGTCTATATGCGATACATATTCTGAAAACTTACACTGAAGTAAAATTTTTAAAAATTAAAAAAATTAAAACAATCTTGACAAAGGCAGTGCATGCACAATGTCTACTAAAGTCACTCACTCTCATACTGTCACACACATATACATACTAACAGACACAGACACTTATGACTCTTCTTGCTTTCTTCAAAACATTCTACAAATACGAGAACTCACTTTATCTAACGACCAATTTACTCACAAAAAATAACTTTCAATCATCTGTAAAATTGTAAATATATAAATATGTTGTGTTCGTTAACAATGTTTTTATTCTTTCATTCAACATTCACGTTTTTCAACATTTATAACAATTTAACAGCCAGCATTGGTCGTGGTACATTTTAAAAACGCAACCATCGCCGTCTATACCCTATCCAAGCCAGGATCTATGTTACAAAGTATATTAATAAAAGTGATTTAACAGTCCCAACAGAACTTGAACATGGCATGCCAAACCTAGAATCCATGCCAATAACAATTACTCCACTTCCATACATAGATACATAATGACAATAGTATTATCAACCATAATAATATGCGTTGTCTCCGATTCAAATACATATGCGTGTATGTAAGGTCAGTGTGAGAGAACCCCAGCAGAATGCTCAATTATTAAGAAAAATAAAAAATAAGAGCATAGTATTTATAAATATATGTATTACAGAAGATCAGAACAACATTGGTACCGTCGGTTTCAAATCCTAATAAAAGGAACCTTATAATAGGCCTCTCTACCGGACTCTTCAACCTCTGTTAATGTCTGTTTCCCTGAAAATAAATGGAGAAACAGACATAAACAGAGTCTGGTAGAGAGGCCTATTATAGGTCGCCTTTATTAAGATTTGAAACCGACGGTACTGATGTTGTTCTGATCTTCTGTAATACATATATTTATAAAACAATCTACAAACATGAGAAATTCAACTTTTCTAACAAACAATTTATTCAGATAAAATAACTTTCAATCATCTGTAAATATGTTGTGTTCGTTAATAATGTTTTCTTCTTTCATTCAACATTCACGTTTTTATACATTTATAAAATTTTAACGGTTAGCATGGGTTTTGGCACATTTCAAAGACACAATCATCTATGCCTTATCCAAGCCAGGATCAATGCTACAAGTCTATGGTAAAATATTAATGAATATTCAATCAGTTGAGTTGAAGAGTTCATAATAGTGGTTAAACCAAAAGCAGAAACAAAAGTGAAATATTGCAGCCGATTCCTATTATCGATTACAAACATTCAGACTTTAAATTCAAGAGGAAAACCATTTTAACCCCTAACCCGAATTACCCATTTGTGGTTCGTCTAAAAAATAAGACTTTTAAAGAATTTTCGTAACCCATAATGATACTGGTACAGTTTGTGACCCATGCTAAAACAGACTTTCGTCTGCATCTTCTGACTGTTTACGTAAACAGCCGGAAGCTGACAAAGCGCTTAGCCAATCAGATTGAGAGACAGCAGACGACAATTTTCAATTGTGAACTGAGTAATTGTAAAATTTGTCTTCGCTAACGGCAACAGACAATCTGTAAATTTTGGAAAATGAAAAAAGAATTTCTCAAATTCTCACCCTAAAAAAAAAAAATGTTACCCCCCCCCCTCCCCCAACCCTAAAAAAGATAAAAATCTGTTTTATTTTTTTCAACCCAACCCTAGTCGCTCTGGTTCAAAAGCTGTACCAGTACAAAAAAAAAAAAAAAAAAAAAAAAAAAAAAAATTTATCGAAATAAAAATTAAAAAATTAAACGAACATCTTTCATGAAAAAAAAAAAAAAAAAAAAAAATACCAGTTGTTTCATTATATTTTCTTGATCAAAAAATATTCTTTCATAAAATTTTACATGCAGTGACTATTTTTCTTGCTTTAAATGTTGTCTCATCATTTTTTCCTGTTTAATAGTGTCGCCTCGTTTTGATTTTGACGCTGGGTTGTTTTCATTCGGCATCTTCCAGCTATTTACATAAATAGCTAGAAGATGCCAACAAAGTCAATTTTAGCATGGGTCACAAACTGTACAAATACCCCCATAATATATGTGAGATACCTTGACAACATCTTTATAGAAGTTAATACTGAAAATGAAATCAAAGTTCTTGAATAAAAAATGTTAAAATCATTTCCTTGAATTGAAAATTGAACTTAATAAAATTTCCTATTTCAATGATCTTGTTGATAATAGCAGCTATATTAGCAACTCTAAAACCGAATGCCCAATAAGATAGGTTATTAAAAACTTAAATTAATAAAATAATTTATTTTCAGATATTTTGTTCTATAAATAATTAAATAGCATAAAATAAACATTAATTAATAATGGATCCATTTGTTATAACATTTTTTTAAACTCCACTTGATGTTAATATTGAACTTGTATAATTCAGTTTTTTAAAAAATAAATAAAAATAAAAAATAAAAATCACCCAAATTGAAAACTTTAATAGTTTAAAAATATATCAAAAAGTTGAACCTGTAGAGTTAGGGGTGATTAGATGCTTGTTGGAGATGCATTTTGTAGTAGTGTTGCTGAGTCTATATCTGACTGGGTTTGTTTCAGATGAAGAAGAAAAAGGGTCACTAGCTTCCAATTAAAAAAGACAAACAACTTCTCTACGATTCATATTAACTTTATTTAAGTTTCACCAACATAGGAACACAAGAATATTAAGACATGTTCCAGTTGGTCCGACTAGCGGGTATTTTCTTTTTTTACTAACGAATTCCCGCTCATCAAGGCCAAAAGGCCACTCGAAGACAAGGGGTAATGGTTTGTGCCAGGTGAATGGTGAAACAAACACCTTGAGGATTGCAGACCCTGGTTGGATCTAGTAAACTGGGAAGCAGCCCCATGGTATTGTGTTCTGCAGACAGACAGTTCTTAGAAAAAAGGTCTGCTCATGGAAGTACTATAGAAGAAGAATTGAGTCCAAGGGATTCATCTCATCGTCTAGCCAAGTAGTTGCTAGAGACGAGGCAAGTAATATAATATCTGATCACGTTGGCATCTCGACTGGAACTGTTCATGTTCAGGTGCCAAACAGTTTGGGCACAAATGGGAAAAGGCGCACATGCGCAACAAGTTTTAATCACCCAACGTATCACTATGTGAGTGTGAACATGCCCGTGTGTTCTTATCGAACAACATACCAATCACTACGCAAGTGATTACATGCAAGTGCAAAATAAAATAGATCTTAATTATGTAACTGCTACAAACCGCTAGAAGATGTATTAAAAACAACAGACATGTTTAAAAGAACACCCGTGTGTGTAAATGCATGTTTTTTTTTATTGACTGTAAGTATACCTGTAAGTAGATTTTATCAAATAAACACATTGAAATAAAACAATTTTTTTTATTAAGCGAAACAACCAATGAAAGAAGAGAAGTAAAGAAATACCCACCACATATTTCTTGTCCTTTTCCCATGTTTGTGTGTCAGAAATACTTGCGCTCGTTGGACTTAAGTCTTGCCCACATGACTCATTCCGATTTGGACTCTGAAAAGAAAACAGAAAAAAAAAGAAAAAGGGTTAAAACTCTACAAAGCCACCATCCGCCCGTGCATGCAGTATTGTTGTCACATCTGGGCTGGTGCACCATCCACTAGTCTCTTCCTCTATGACAAGGTCTATAAGAGATCTAATCTAATATGGCCCTCACTATTCACCAATCTACAGCCCCTGCCCCATCATTAATGTTGCAGTCCTGTGCTTGTTTTACAAGTACTTCAATGGAATGTGCTCCAATGAACTTGCTGCTCTAGTGCCCCCTTAATGTAAATACACTTGACCAACCTGACAATCAGCTAAATCCCATTGAGTCACCATGGAGGTGCCCAGATGCTGGAGAGCCTTCTACTCCAATAGCTTCTTTCTTAGTGCTGCCGGCCTTTGGAACTCCCTCCCTGCTCCCCGTTTCCCCCGATATGCAAAAATTTAAAACTAATGTGAACAAGCATCTCGCTACACAGCTCCCAATTTAGGATGACCTTTAAACATTCACCCTAATTCTCAGTAACCTCTTACGTCTACAGTGGCAACTTGCCTTGTTTGGGGTGAACTAAGTAAAATAAATAAATAAATAAAATTAAAAATTTAAAAATTAAAAAAAAAACTCGATCAGGGCACTACTGTTTAATAACAAGCGGTGCATTAAAATTGATCCATAGTTATTAGACAAAATTAGTTTCTGCATTCTTATAAAAACATCAACTTTGCTTTAAGATGTATTTGCACAAGTATTTTCGGTATTTGTTTGTCAAAATGTTTACTTACTACAGAATATAACACAGAATCATTTATTCTAAAACCTTTGTCCAACACTGTGGCTAACTCTAAACTTGTTATGGCCATGGTCATTCAGATCTGTTGCTAGCCCTAAGGTATCAAACATTACTACACGAACAAAGTGACAAGGTATTATAATATAGACAATAACGCTTTAATATATAAATACTAGAATACACATCTAAAGAGGGGTGAAATTAATTCTCCGAATAGAACAGTTTTGCACCACTTTTATGACCCTTAAAAAGATAAAAAATCAAGATATAATATTCATTAACTAACATCTAATAACTATTGTTTAAATTTCACAAAAATAAAAGGTATCAGAATTTTTACCAAAGGTTTTCAGCCTTCTTTGCCCATTTGCATAAAGCTAAATTAAACTGAATATAGCTCACATTACCCTTATGTCTAGCAGCTGTGTTCCAAAATGTATAATGATTGGTTAATTAGTTTAAGAGTAAATCATATACATAGAAATATATAAACATAAACACATAGCTAACTTTAGAGACTAGCAGGGCTACCCGACGATGCCCGGGTGCAGAATCAAAAAGCAATGTTTGTATACTCAATTGGTTTGCAGATTAAATCACTTAATCACTGTTCTCATATCACTTGCTTTAATACTCTTAAAAAATCTTATCACCTAATATTTGCAATAGTTGAGCTAGTGCACACATGTAAAAGTAGATTACAATCTCATAGCTCAATAGTAAGATTAGTATAGCTTTTTCTATGTACAGCGTGGAGGACTTTTTATACATGGTTTCCCAAAACGAATGAAACCAGGTAAAATAAATAACTTTTTAGTTCCTTTTCTTTAAATACAAACTACAAAAACATAATCGTCGATTTTATTATTTTATTTTTTATCACATTAGGGGTGGGACGTAATGGGTGAAAATTTCAGATTGATGCGAGTAGTATTTTTTTGTGTTCATATATACATAAATAACACTAAACAATCAAACATTTTGAAAGTTTTGCCAAATTCAGAAGGCGCAGGCCAAAAATAACCGTTAGGGCTCCACGGGACTCAAAATCACTTTTTCGGTGAAAAAGTGGGTTCATGCGACATTGCAGGTCCTAAAACATCCTCAAAAGCTAAGTATGGATATAGATGGTTAAATCTGATATAATACTGTAATTTAGGACCATTTTCAGGCTGTAAAAGGGTTTTCATGAATGTAGAATAGCCAAAAACTAGTAAAAAATAGCCAAAATTTCCCAAAATCCTCTGTTAAGCAACCTAATTGTGAATAAAATGCATAATTATCATATGTTGTTTATGAAAAAAGATTATTTTATAAGTAAAAGTTTGAAACTGATATGGAAAGTTTCAAAACTTTAAAGAATGTTTAAGGAAATACAAACTGCAATCATTTAATAATAATTAGAAAATCATCTGGCATTAAGATTGAAAATCTCTTTATAAACAATGTTTTGTTTTATTTTGATGTGCATACACAAAAAGATTTGTTTCTGCACCTACACGTGATACTCCTACATAAAGCTGACCATGTGAAAAGCATGGTTCTTCAACTTTTAGTGTTTGGCCTTTATTTTTATTGATGGACACAGTGAAACAAAGTCATACAGGAAACTGCAACCGCTTAAAGTGAAAGGGTATATTTGATGGTATAATTGGTATCCCTGGAATAAAAACAGTTTCATCTTTGCCACAACCAGTTAGAATGATTGCCTCAATAAGTTTATCATCAATTTACATTTTATTTTTAAACACTTAGAAATCGAACTTTAATGCAATGACTTATACAATTTTTTTATCCTAGACAACACCGAAAAGCACAAATGGTCAATGTATCTAGCAAGACGAGCTATCCATCCGTCTTTCTTTCTCTCTCATGCATTTTGAAAATTGCATGTTTTTCATTTTAATTAAAACGCTCAGTGAAAAAATGAAACATATTTGTAAGATTCATTTTTTTTTACGGATTTAAATTGTTATTAAAATGCGTGGTTAAAATGTTTTCGGCAAACGACAAAATAGTCTTCATTTCAGCGGTGGCCTTCGGGTCATTATCTGATTGGTCAATTCAAGTGACATGACAGTTTTTAAAAAGTAAACAATCGCAGATGACAAATTTGACGATAAAATCTTTAAGATTATTTCGTCAGATGAAATCTGGGTGTTGAATCGTTAACATCTTCCATTTTTTTTTATCTCCGCAGTCATAATTTTCTTTCTTTAGGAAAATTGTGCCCACGTTAAATTCTTTTGTTCCTTTTCTTGTGGGAAAAAATAAAAATTAAAAAAATAAAAATTGACATTATGACGTCGAAAATTAATTTATAACTTCTATTTTATAAAAGGGAAACGTCTGTATGTATGTATGTCTGTATAGAACGTATCTCCGAGCGTACTCAACAAACAGTCACACAGTTGATGTCAATCGAACCGGCCAGCCTTCGGACGTATAATATCTCCGAATCAGAAAGAAAAAAAAATTATCATTTGAGGGTCAACGGAGCACTTTTCTTCAATGAGGGTAGCTTTTTTCCTCCATTTTCCAATGTTTTTATGTACTAATTTGAGAAGAAACCAATGATATTATGTATAACTTGAGAAAAATGCCAGTCATTCTTGAACCGGAAATGACATCAGAGGAAGTGAGTGCCGGGATGAAATTCACTCCCACTACACCTTTTTTCCTTCCTTTCTCCTTTCCTTCTCACTAGCACCCTTTCTATCTTCCTTTCTTAATTAATAGACGCTAATATTTCATCTATGTCCGTCCGTCAATCCGTCCACCTACGTCCCTTTGTCAATCCATCCAGCTATGTCCGGCTATGTATGTCTGTCCATTGAAAAATATATATATATTTTTTTTTAACTAAAAATATTCCTTTGGGTGGGGGAGAGTAAAAAAAAACTTATGGGGAGAGTGTCGGCATTAGCCGGTGGGTGCGCTTCACGTCAAACTTGAAGGGAGTGTCGGCTTTCACCGGTAGGGGGAGCCTCAGGCCAAACTTTAAGGGAGAGTGTCGGCTTTCACCGGTAGGGGGGAACCTCAAGCCAAACTTTAAGGGAGAGTGTCGGCTTTCACCGGTAGGGGGAACCTCAAGCCAAACTTGAAGGGAGTGTCGGTATTAGCCAGTGTGTGCGCCTCAGGCAAAACTTGAAGGGAGATCATCAGCATTAGACTGAGCGCCTCAGGAAAGGCTTGAGGAGAGAGTATCGGCATTTGTCAGTGGGGGTGCTCCAAGAAAAGGCATATGGATTCGCCGGTAGGAGTGACACAGCCTAATGAGATAAAGTCTAGGAGGGACATCAAAAGATTAGATAGTTGTTAATGTAATTAAGGAAGAAGAGAATAGAGGATATTGAATGATAGTCTGATTTTTTATTACAGAATGTAAGATCGAGATCTATAGGATAGGACTAGATAATACACTTGATCTCAGGTAAAATGCTGAGAAGAAATTTAGAACAGATACTGCACTTTGATCTTAGCCAAAAGGCCTATTTATTTATCTTTTAAATGATACATTTCTTTGAAATAAAAAATGGAAAATTAAAAAAGATGTGGCACAGGCTCAGAGTTGGGTTGGGTGGGTGGGTGGTGGTCGTGTGTCATTCTCTTGGTCTATTCTTTAAACTAGTTCCAGTCCCAAACATACCTCATTCACTCTTTGGACAGGCTACCTAATACTAATCCCAATTTTTTATGACGTTTTTTATTTACAAAAAAAGTATGTACAAAATTCATTGGCTGGAGGTGAGGGCCAACAAAAAAAAAAAAAAAAAAAAAAAGGAAATGTTGGTTAGATAGATTTAAGAGGGGCTTACTAAATGTAAGCTGCTCACTGTTTTCCGGTTTGTTTCAAGAGCCAAAACCAAGCGAGTCAGTTCCTAAGTGGGAGAGGAAAAAAAAAAAAGATGAGGTAGAGCTAAGAAACTTTGCTATTGGGAGTGGTGTCTTATAAGACTTTAGGTCGGCATGCACTATGCCTAGGCAGGGAACACGTACTCAAACTTGCCACGTCCAAACACACAAACTAGCGGTGTGTATTCACCTTCTTTTAAATAAAGCTGAGTGCAATCTCTTATCACATCTGATTTTGACCTTGAGCTGATGCTTAAAGTGTGAAATCAGTTCGTAATCAGAAGGCGATTCACCTCCTTTCCCTATATTTATACGTGAGGTCCACACTACAAGTCTAGCTACAGCTAGGATCGCGAGAAACACCATTCGTTTCTCCCTGCACCACAGAGGCATCACATTGTACACTACAGATGCTATGTCCAGAGGTACTGACTGCTCAGGAGTGATACTAGTCGTCACCTCATTCACATACCTCTAAAACTCGCGCAATTTGATGCATTCAAAGAAGGCGTGCTCGGCCGTTTCTTCTTCGACGTCTACATTTATGCAACGCAGAAAGAAGGGGTTTTCTCCAGTTAGTTTTGAAGCGTCTGTACTCGAAGGGCAGCGCATTCCGGACCAATCGCCAGGTCAGAGAAAACTCAGCGTTATTGAGATGACTCCGACCTGGCGCCCAACTCCACTAAGAGCGGATCTCCCCCTCCGACCATCCAAGGTGTTCCACGGGCGGATCCGAAGCGGTCCCCGCCACTAACTCCCGATAAAGTGTTTTTCGAGACCGTGCGAGGTCACTGGACCCGAGCAGTAGTTTGAGCGCAGCTCGGCATTCGTTGAAGAACTGCGATTGCCCCCTTGGTTTACGTCTTCCTTCAACCAGGTGGTCGGGATGAGGTTGGGAAAAGCTATCTTAACCTCAGGGCCCCACGCAGACTCCTCCAACAAAGTACGGCTCAAGAATGCCAGTCTCTCGGCATGTTGATGATATGCCAAGTCAGGTATCCCCAAACCCCTATCATTGGGATGTTGAGTGCAGATCTGTCTGTGGACTAATGGCTTTTTGCCCTGCCACAAAAGTGAGAAGAGCTGACGCGTGAGCGCAGCCAAGTAGGCTGTAGACAGGGGTAGTACAGCCAATCAATAAAGGACGAGAGGAAAGACGTACGTGGTGCACGCCTCAGCTCTACCTTAAAAGGAAAGTCCCCTTCGAAGCCAAATCCTTACTGACGCTTCAACCTTTGACTTCACTTCCGACCACTTCTTTTCAAGCTGGAGGCCCGGCCCACACGCCAAGGATTCGAAGCAGGCCATCCAACTAGTTGAAAAGGCCCAGCAGCGCTGCCACGCCGCTCCAGACTGCCAACCTCAGGCCATTGGATTTGCTGATGTTGATTATGGCCCCTGTGACCTCTTCGTATCGTTTGAGTTCCTTAGTCACCGCATTAATGTCTTGACAGCTCGACACGCACATGGTGACATCATCTGCATATGCAAGGACCCAGGCATGCACACCATTGAAGGGCTCAAACACAAGAAAATAAAGTAGGGGCGACAGCAGACAGCCCTGACGTACCGACCAAGAGACGTCAAATGATCCCGACTGCATTCCATTTACCTGCACCACTGCCATCGGCTGGCGATACAGAATCGAGATACATTTGCGGAAGTCCTGATTAAATTCAGTGGCCTCCAAAACAGATCCCAGGAAACGATGGTCAACCCTATATAGATCATATGAGTCCATCAGGTTACTCTTGCACCTATCCATCCGTCTAGTCCTGCCAACTCTATTTGGGATCAAGGATGGCATTCAAATCACCCATTACAACTAGCCGCTCTGAACCCACGAGGAATACCTCCAACCGCCGAAAAATGTGCAAGAGTGTTGGGCGCATCAACCGCTACTATCCAAAACTTGCTGTTGCTAACGGCAACATCATCCACGCCAGCCTACCTTCCGCATCTACGTGCACAATGTTTACCCTTGTGGCAAGGCTACGACTCACTGCCGAATGCTGAGAAGACATCGTGATGTCCAGACAGCACTTGACAGTCGTCAATCGAGTCATAGTGGGTTTCCTGTAGCGCAGCCACATCTATGTTGCAGGCCATGAGTTCCCTCAGCATGCGCACAGCATTGCTTCGGGATCTCATGCCCTGGTGTTGAGACTTGCCAAGTTTAACCTTGTGAACATGAGCACTATTCAGTGTTGATCACTGGCCTAAAATCCTCAGGATGCCGCAGGTCTGTCCCAGGCTGCCTGTCAGCAGATCGGTCGTAACTTCACCGCAATGGGCCCAACCTACCACGTCCAGAGGGAACGTTAGTTTGACAGCACGGTAAAACGAAGGGTGAAAATAAATGGGGACCCTACCTCTGCCTGCCATCTATTCGAACCAATTGTCGCAGGTGCGCTGTTGGATTTTTCAGCTGTTGTCGCTTGTTGGGCCTCCTGCTCGGGGCCATACTTTGTTCATTAACTTTGGGGATAGGGGTGGAGGCTGGTGATGCAGTCTTTTTGGTATTTCTCCGCACTACCGTGCTCCAGCCCTCTTTGTCTGGGGTTTTTCTTTCCTCACTTGTCTGGTTGTTGGTGCCGTAACAGCAATGGGGGCCCTTGTTCTTTTAGGGTAGAATTTGGACATGTGGCCCCTTTCTTGGCAGTGCCAGCACCAGCAGTGTGATCATCTGCCCTCCACTATTACCGACAGGGTCCAGGTTTCATACCTGAGCAGTGCTGGTATATTGCAGAAGCCATTCAAGTCCAGCTTCACATGTAGGATGTAGTCACCCAGCATAACCCCTTTTAGACCTCTGACAGGAGCGACTGCCATTACATCCCCATACTGGCTCATGAAGGCCCTGAGCTGTTTTGCCTGAACGTATGGTGGGATGCCAAGGATGGTCACCGTCGTCCTTCTCCTGCTCAGGTATTCAGGCTGGAGTTTTATGTTGTTCCACCTGCGGTCAGTCCTGGCTACTTTTTCGGCCTCTTCTGGAGTGGGGAACAGAACGTCTCACATGGCATAGCTCTGGCGACATAGATCCTGCATGGAATTTGCAGATCCGTGAGGAGCTCCATCATGGTTTCCTTTTTAATATCAGTTAGTCCTCTCTGCTTAGCGTCAGTGGTGATGAAGGACACTGTTCTATTTTGGATGCTCTCCCAAACACCAGGCACGGGCTTAAGAATGTTGCCCTCGGTGTATTTGGCATATCTTGTGCGGAAAAGCTCCCTTTAGTCTTCAGGTGACGGCTGTGACTGTGGTTCCCAATTGGCTGTCGCCGCTGGCACCGTCTGAGTGTTCAAATTACGCTAGTAAATTCATGAGTAATCAGAAGTATGGTTGAGTTTGAACAAACATTGTATAATACTATGTCACAAATTCTTACAAGAGGTTTGGAGATAAAGGAGGAGGTTGAGGGTTAAATGGGCTGGTTTTCCTGAATTCAACGTTATTATGTAGTTGTTTGAAAATCAATGTAATATTAATGTAATAGTATTCTTTAGAGTCATTCTTAAAATGCAACCGGAAATGACATCAGAGAGGATATGCAGGAGTGGGGGGGGGGTCAAAATTAATAGATGCTAATATTTATTTATTTCCTTCCTTCCTTCCTTAATGTCAGAATTAACCAGGTAGAGGCGCCTCAGGTTAACCCTGAGGGGAGAATGTCTGCATTTTAATGTTTTTTCATGTATTTTGATTTTTTTTTTTGCTTTTTGGGGCAATTTTTTATGTTTTTCAACGTTTCTTTGGTTTTTATTTTTTTTATTTTTTAACTAAAAATATTTCTTTGAAAAAAAAATTTGTGGTGGAGTTAAAAAAAATTTTTTTTAATCCTTTTTATTGTCAATGATTTTTATGTTTTTTGATGGTTTTTTTTAGGTTTTTTCATGCTTTTTGTCAATATATTTTCTTTTTGGGGGCTCTTTGGTTACAATTTTGATGTTTTTTAAAGGTTTTTTGGGTTTTTGATTTGTTTTTTTTACGTTTTTTGGCCATTTTGGCACCAATTTTGATTTTTCAATGTTTTTTGTTTTTTATGTGTTTTGTACATTTTTTGTTTTATTTTTTGTGCAGATTAATGTTTTTTGATAGCTTTTTTGTCAATGTTTCTTTTTGGCGCCAATTTTGATGGGTTTTTTTTTTTTAATCTTTTTATTTATTTATTTATTTATTTTTTTTTTAGTTTTTGCCAAATTTTTTTGTTCTTTTGTGTTTTTTGGTCATTTTAAACAGGGTGCCGGATCGAGATACAGCCAGATCTGGACGCATCAGGCAATTATCCGTCGAAGTGTAAAGATAGTGTAGTGTCTGTTCTATTGTCATGATACCATCCTTCCAGTCATTACCCCCCTCCTCTTTTGAGAGATGTAGAGTTAGTATCGTATCTGTTGTCATGGTAGCATCTTCCTAGGCATTACCTCCTCTTTTTTGAGGTGTGGAGGTAATGTAGTATCTGTTCTGCTTCCAACTAGCAAAAATAGGCGACTGGGAGGTTGTGCAGTATTGCGCCCCTATAGAAGCACCATATGGGTTCTTTGATACGACAGGGACGCATTAATATGAGTTCTTATGCCAGGCACACCGGAACGGAGATAGATACGTACATAGTAGGCACACCAGGGTAGATATACGTACATATATAGAAGGCACAGACAGAGGTGGTACTTTTAATTGAAATATGTCATACTTTTGCCCTGGGCAACAGAAGAGGAAGGGTGGGGAAGAGACAGCTTTCGCCGAAGGCAACAGGGAGAAGGTGGCACGAGGAAGGAGTCAGGGCCGGAGGTTCTGGGAAGGAGCCGGAGTCAGGGCCGGAGGTTCTGGGAAGGAGCCGGAGTCAGGGCCGGAGGTTCTGGGAAGGAGCCGGAGTCAGGGCCGGAGGTTCTGGGAAGGAGCCGGAGTCAGGGCCGGAGGTTCTGGGAAGGAGCCGGAGTCAGGGCCGGAGGTTCTGGGAAGGAGCCGGAGTCAGGGCCGGAGGTTCTGGGAAGGAGCCGGAGTCAGGGCCGGAGGTTCTGGGAAGGAGCCGGAGTCAGGGCCGGAGGTTCTGGGAAGGAGCCGGAGTCAGGGCCGGAGGGTCTGGGAAGGAGCCGGAGTCAGGGCCGGAGGTTCTGGGAAGGAGCCGGAGTCAGGGCCGGAGGGTCTGGGAAGGAGCCGGAGTCAGGGCCGGAGGTTCTGGGAAGGAGCCGGAGTCAGGGCCGGAGGTTCTGGGAAGGAGCCGGAGTCAGGGCCGGAGGTTGGAGCCGGAGTCAGGGCCGGAGGTTGGAGCCGGAGTCAGGGCCGGAGGTTGGAGCAGGAGTCAGGGCCGGAGGTTGGAGCAAGAGTCAGGGCCGGAGGTTGGAGCAGGAGTCACAGCCTGAAGTTGAAAACTGATGGTACGTTACGGAGTCCGAGTATAATGTTACGGTACGGAGTCCGAGTATAATGTTACGGTACGGAGTCCGAGTATAATGTTACGGTACGGAGTCGGAGTATAATGTTACGGTACGGAGTCCGAGTATAATGTTACGGTACGGAGTCCGAGTATAATGTTACGGTACGGAGTCCGAGTATAATGTTACGGTACGGAGTCCGAGTTGCATGGTATGGGAAGGCGTCCTGATTGTTAGCACTAATATTTATATTCATATAAAATAACGTCTCAATCGGTGAATATAAAGAAAGAAAAAAATTATTCTTCCCCATTGTTATCACTAATATTTATATTCATATAAAATAACGTCTCAATCGGTGAATATAAAGAAAGAAAAAAATTATTCTTCCCCATTGTTATCACTAATATTTATATTAATATAAAATAATGTCTTAATCGGTGAATATAAAGGGTCCTGATCGACCTAGGTTATTTCATCTAACATACAGACATGAAAGAAGTAAATAGACACCCTTATTATCATTAATAATGAAGACAAATATGGTACTTTAAATAGAAATATGTTACATTTTTCCTTTGGGGAATGGGGAGAGGTGGTGCAGAGGTTAAGGGAGGATGGAGATGGTGTAGCCGGGGTGAGTTGGTGACCGGTATGTGACAGCTTTTGCTCCTGGCAACGCTGAGAAGGGGTGAACCTGCGGAGGGCGACGCGGACGTGACAGCTTTGGCCAGGGGCAACGGGAGAGGGAGGCAATGGGGAGAGGGTGGGCAGTGAAGGAGGGCGACTGGAGAAGAGTGATCCCCGGGCAACGCCGGGTAGCCCTGCTAGTAATAATTTAAAAGATAGCTTTAAAAATAACGCGATAGATTTTAGGTATTTCTCTCTTAGTTGGAATATGAATTTAATTTATTGATCGTAAGAGTTAATTTTGGACCGCAGACTTTTTTTCTGTGGATTGATGACAATTTAGAAGTATTTGAAAATTTCAAATATTAACTATTTTTATGAAGGAAACTTATGACCACGTCATTATTTAAAAGTTGGTGAAAAGAAATTTATGACAAAAGGTCAGTATTTTTTTAAAATATTGACCTTTTGTCATAAATAAATATATTTGGAGAAAAAAAATCCAGACATTAGCCGAAATTTGTTTCAAAATATATGGGAACAAGGACCCATAATATGTTCTGTTTAGTCAAGAAAGACTAATTGTTTTGAATGATTTGTTGAAAATATCGAACACAAAGACCCAGAATATTTTCTATTTAATCAAGACGACTAAATTATTTAAAAGATTTTTTGAATTTAACATGTGTTTATCCTTTGGATAAACAAATAAAGAACTGAAGTCATATTTTTAATTTGATTTGAGGTTTGCAGTCCAAAAATTTTCATCTTAACATATAAAAAAAAGGAGTAATTATTTAAAAAATTAATATTAGAATTAAGTTAAAAAATAATTATTATTTAATTTTCAGAGATACTAGTAATATTTCATAATTTATTACTTCAAAAAACAGAAAAGAAGGCCGGTTTTCAGATTTTCGCTCATTCTCAACAACCTTTTTTCAATGAAAATGTGTCGTCTGCCTAGAATGTTTTTCCTGTTAGAAAATGAAAGAACCTTTTTTTAACTGAAATTTGATAGCCTTTTGACAAGCGAACTTAAAAAAAAAATAAAAAATTTTAAAAATGTCCACATCTATAAAAAAAATATGTAAAAGATGTATTAAACCGTGAGTACTTTAATTCGTTAATATTTTTCTATAACATTTGAACCAAATTCTTTTTTTTTCTCTTTATTTTTAATAAATTTTCGATTAATCAATATACAAGCAAACGGTCCCTTTTTTCCACCCATTTTTTATTGTTAAAGAAAAAAACGTATAGATGAAAACGTCTTATGCAATTTATTTTAAAAGAAAAAAATTTTTTCAGTGCAAACGAGGTAAGAGAAAAAAAACTTTCTATAAATATTTAACAATGGTTGAATCTAAGATTTGAAATGCAACGGTTGCCGGATCCACTTCAGGAAGTGTGGAGAAACAGCAGAAGTTGAATACAATGTTGAAGGTAACAGACCACTCTTGTAGATGAACGAAGAACCAAGAAATAGGATGACATTGTGGCGTAATGAAAAAGCTGATAAGTGTATCAAAGAAATGATGAAATGAGTGGAGAAAAGGTTTAGTCAATAAGGACATGTATCTGATGGCAAAGAGGAAAACAAGAAGATCAATTTACAAAGCCAAGATGGAGGCTGAGCAAGCTAGGTTTCCAGATGTATTACAAAGGAATGACCAGAAGAATAAAATAGTCAGGATAGCTAAACAGATGACAAAGAAAAATATGGATACTGTTGGAGAGAACTGCATTCGAAATAACAATGCAACAATGGGCTGTTAGCAACAAACGAACAGGACAAGAGGGATGCTTAAAAATGCTATCATGAGATATTGGGAATATTGAGTTGTCATGGAATCAAACAAAATCTCAAAGTTGCAAAAGCAGTATCGGGACCAGCCATAATTAAGAAAGAAATGGCATGGCAATCTGTAAGATGAAGGGTAAGGCTGCAAGACACCCAAGTGTTGTTGCAGAAATGCTGCGGGTGAAGGAAGTATAGACATGATTAAAGACTTGACAAATCAGATAATAAAGGAAGGGGTTGTTCTGAAAGACTGAGATCTTAGTACAGTTGTGAATTGTTACAAGGGTAAAAGAAGAGCTCTGGATAGAGGTAATTACAGAGGTTTAAAGTTGATGGATCAGGTCCTGAAAGTGGTCGAGAGAATAATTGAGGAGCAAATAAGGAGTCAGATAAACAGTTTGGTTTCATGCCTGAGCAAGGTATCATTGATCTTATATTTATTCAGAGACAAATGTAAGAGAAATATCTTGGTAAAAAAAATTCTTTTTTAATTTTTTTTAAAAAGCATCTGTATTTCCCCTTTGTGGATTTGGAGGAAGCTTTTGATTGAGTGCCAAGTGATGTCTAGTTGATTTTGCATAAATTAGGAGCAAGTGAGTGGTTAGTGAAGATCGTTCAAGCAATGTATAAAAATGCTTGTCATGTTAGAATTAACAGTACATTTAGTGACAACCTTAATGTTAAAGTAGGGATACATCACGGATCTGTACTGAGCACGTTGCTTTTCATTTGTACCTTAGAAGCATTATCCATGGAGTTTCGCATGGATTGTATAGAAAAGATGCTTTATGCTAATCATTTCATGCTTGCCTGTGAAACAATGGAAGGTGTACTTGTTAAGTACAAGATTTGAAGGAATGTTATGGAAAGTAAAGGTTCGAGAGTGAATGTTACCAAGACAAACGATGATCAGTTGTTGTAGTGTTGGATAGCCCGCCCCGCCCTCGGAAGAGGAAAGTTCCTCTGATCAGTTTGTGAAAAGTGAGTTTAGAGCAACTCTATTTTTTGTTATACTTGTAAATATTGGGTACACAAAAAGTGCAGTGGAATTATAGGTTGATGATAACCAATTTGTGTGCAACAAGTATAAAACAATGGAGAAATGAATTCTCAGAATTGGAGAAAATATATTCAGACAGCAAAACTATTGAGGTTGTCCAGAAGTTTTGTTAACGATACCATTGGAGCACAGCTAGTGGGATAGCAAGAATTAGGAGTGGAGGAAGTAAGTTCAAGGAACTTCTGCCATTACTAACCAAAAAAAAATTACTACTGTTGACCAAGGGAAGAGTCTATCAGGAATGCATATGCAGTGAAGGTTGAGGATATGTGTTGCACGGAGAGAAATCGTATGAGAATGATACATTATACATCCATTGTGAGTCCTAAAGACAGGCTTAGATCTGATGACCTCAGAGGAAGATTAAATTTGGACAGTATAGGGAAATGTGTGCAAAACAGGCAACTTTGTTGGTATGGGAACGTTGAAAGAGCGGAGGAGAGTTATTGTGTTAGTAGATGTAGAACAGTTGAGGTAGCGGGTCAGTTCACAGGAGAAGGTAAAGATAAACATGGCAGGAAGTGATAAGAATGGGGTTGAGAGAAAGAAAGATAAATAAAAACCTGGACAGAGGTAGGGTCGTTTGGAAGTCAATTTCTAAAAGCTATCTAATGCATGCCGGTATGTAAAAATGGACGTTAATCCGAATATGATGATTATGATATAATCATTAAAAAAAAAACTGTTGGATTCTGAAAATTGAAA
Source organism: Sepiola atlantica (assembly GCA_963556195.1). Taxonomy (NCBI): domain Eukaryota; kingdom Metazoa; phylum Mollusca; class Cephalopoda; order Sepiida; family Sepiolidae; genus Sepiola; species Sepiola atlantica. The sequence goes on along the minus strand of OY744524.1, from coordinate 75,469,926 downwards.
TATGTTCAACATTATCGTTGAGATGCGGAATAAGGTTTTTAACGATTTATTTATTTTTATATTAGGCCATTACTTAGGTTGGGTTCGCCTATGATCAACTCATACCATCAATACCCATCTATTATCTACATAATATGCTAAAAGTAAAACAATTTCATGTTCGGAGGTACATTCATCATCTCGCACTTTTTTTTTTTTTTTTTTTTTTTTTTAAGATGAGATCGCCCAATCGCTGAAGATGCAATGCAAAACAAAAAGTTATTTTTAAAATTTCATCTGATATCGCTGTTTTGTCCAACGTGAAATTCAAACTAAATTACACATTCTTGGTCGTTTAGATAAGATCAAAGTGTAGTATCAGTTCTGTCCAAAGATGGTAGAATAATATTATGGGATGTGCATACATTGAACATCCATAGAATAGAAATATCCCACAAACTCCAACAAGGGTTCTGGAGATAGACTCTCCATAACCAGATATATTCTGAAACAACATTAACCACAGCACTTAGATAAGTATGTTTCAGTTTGAACAAAGGTGGTACAATAATATTGTGGGGTCCGCGTTCACGCCGGACGTTCATAAAATGGAAATAATTTTAAGCACGGCAGCAATATTCAACAGATGAAGGATACAACTGTTGAATTTCCACGGTTCCAAAGATATTACGAGTGCACATTCTCTGGCAAAAAATAATGAGAAAAAAAATATGCCTCACCAGGGTTCTTATTGCTATTTATCTAGATATATTACTAAAATATTCATATAAAAAAAAAAAATCATAGAATTACATCAGTAATTTCATTTTTCATATATAAATCATCATTTCTGATGACGTAAAGAAAAAAATTTCAAGTGGTGAGGGGAAGCGCGAAAGCAACTGGCAAGTCAGATAACCACCTTAAACTTACCTTGCTGCCGCCTGAAATGAATTCGGAAAGAAATCCTCTACTCTGTAACACAAAGTCAACAGTGGATCATTTTTTTTAGGTCATCAGAAATGATAATTTATATGAAAAATTAAATTGCTGAGTTAATTCTATGATTTTAAATGAATATTTTGGTAATATATCTAAATAAATAGTGAATGCGAACACTGGCGAAGCATAATTGATTTTATCATTTTTGACAGAGGGTGTATACTAATTTATGAATAAGGGGCAAAACTTTAACTCACCGTGTTTGATGCATAGTCGATAATATTTGCTTTTAATGATTGTGGAAGCTTTTCTGTCATTATCAATGGAAATAAGCAATTATAAAAATAATTTGTTGGGTTGATTCAACAGTTTGAACATTCCAAGGCCGACATAACTAATAACTCTTTATTATAGAAACATGGGGGGGAAAAAAAAAAAAAAAAAAACACTTATCTTTTTTTTTCCTTTATTTTATTCTTTTTTTATCTAATCTTTTTGTCCAACGTTCATTAGTTAACCTAGTTTCGAAAAAAGTATATTTTTTGTGTGCTCCATTCTACTTTATAGAAAGTAAAAGTTTGCAATACAATTAAAAATGAATTTCATTATTTTTATAACTAGCTGTTGCTCGGGTGAAAAGATTTAAAGATTTTAGAAATTAAGTATCCAAAATAATCTCATATATATGGAAAATTAGTTTATGGAATAGTGGATAAGCAAGACAACATGCTAGTAGAACACAAACATCATTAAAGCTAGGCCAAGATATTCCGGTCAATTTGTTTGGTAAAATGAGCTTTAAACAGAGTTCAATATTTTATACAGTGAATCTTGGGTACCCAACTCACTACATACAGCATCTATTCCCCCCCCCCCCCGCTCTCCTTACTACTGTTTTCATCCCTTCGGCCTTTCTTCCAAGCTTGACTGTATAATGTATGGTCTTGGCCACATTCACTTTCAGATCATTACTTTACATAGAATAGAAAATTTTATTAGAAGTTAAGAGTAGAACCAGAATTACGAGCACAGGAAGTACCGAGGCGAGAAATATATACATGCGTACACACAAGAAGTGGTCACAGAATTGTATCTATATAATAATACACTAAGGCAATTTCATGTTAGTACGTACATTATCACCCTCTCACCCTTTTTTGACAAGATGGGATCACTGAATGATGCAATGCAAAAAAAAAAAAAAAAAAAATTATTTCATCTAATGTCTCTGTTCTGCCTAAGTCTGTAAGATCGGCAATTTTCTCCATCCGATGCACGGCAGCCAGGATCTTGCAGCCATACAAGAGTACAAGTGAGACGTGTGTTGTACGCTGCCACTTTCACATTGCATTTGAAGACGACAGCACCCTTTTTTTTTTTCTTTAATTTTTTACGAAATGTAAAAAAAAAAAAAAAAAAAAAAAAAAAAAGAAAAGTTTAGCACGGAAAGATGAGAGGGCAATCCCGTCATGTGGGAGCCCGCAAATGAATAGATGAGCCAACTTATTTGATTTGGAGGTGGATGGGCAGTGATTTTGGCGGATATAGATGCATGGCCACTGTTCATAATATAATAATTATTTTTATTTATAACATGTTTTAAAGTATAAATAAAAAAAATAAATCCTCCCTCCCAACGTACACGAAATTGATCTTAATAAATAAATAAAATGGCCAAGACTTACAAATAAAAATTGGTTACATATCCTTAAAAACGCAATCTGGTCTGGAAGTGAGTGATCATTTTACCGTTTAACGTAAAATGATCACCCACTTTCCGACCAGATAACGTTTGAATTCTTAGATGCAACCATTTTTTTTTGGGGGGGGGGGCTCGACTTAGGCTTAGTGGTACGGTTAAGAGAGTTTTGGGGTGCTTCCCCATGGTTACACTCATGAAATATTGCTGTTAAAGAGAAAAGAAACTTAAGTACGTGCAATGGGAAAAAACACTGTTCACCAAAATTTACGGAAATTAATCCAGTAGTTGTGTTTTTATTTACGAAATTCTACTTTTATCCGTAGACGGAATTCCGTCGCCATTATTGTCGTTATTATAAATTTCGACACTGCTTAACTCCCCTTAATATACATCTTCATAAATAGGCTTAAAAATCAAACCAAAAAAAATTTTTTTTTTTTTTAAACATCTACAGTATAATTTTCCAAAAAATTACCCTGTTAATTGATTTATAAGTGCAATGTTTCATATGGGTGTAATCATGGAGAAGCAGTTTTTTTGTTTTTTTTGGAGGGGGGGGGGGTTGTCCGCTAAATTTTTCAGACTATTTCTGAGAAGATTCTGTAGTGATTCTGTATAACAGGGCTGAAAAAAAAATTATCTTTAATTTTGAAGAGTCAACTGACAGGGGAGAGAGATAAATCGTGGGAAACACTTTGAATTATCTCCAAAGGTATTTTACTGCTATGTATTTTAATTAAGTAAAGTAAAAAATATATATACGTAAAAGGATTATTTAGGAATCTAACAATCACAACGCTTTATGATATTCAGCACCAATAAAAATTTAAAAGATTTATTGAAATAAATTTAGCATCAAAGAAAGTAAATAGAAAAATACGTAAATGAAAGGAAAACACATGAAACATTGGAAATAAAGTTTTTGAAATAAATGAAATCTCCGCACCTGAAATTAATCTGTGCGCTGGCAAGTTCAGAGCGGTAAAATACATTTTTAGATAAATCCTGGATTCTGGGGTAGGACAAATCATTTTTTTAATTATCTCCCCCTGTCATTTGACTCTTAAAAATTAAAGGTATATTTTTTGTTCGGCCGTGTAATATAGAAGCACCTATTCTGGTTATATATGCCCTTAAAATGGACCGGAAATGTATAAAGATAAATATTTTAGCTTTTTTAAATTATAGTAAAATGATGAAGTAAACGTTAAGTTTCCGGCCCAGATAATTTTTTCGAAAAGGCGATATGTGGTAGCTAAAATATAATATATTTTTCAAGATTATGATATGCTGAATGTATAAGAGTTAAAAATCAATTTAGTTTTACGTATGAAATAGGAAAAGAAAACACTTTTTAAGTGAGTAAATATGCTAGTATTATCGACTTATTTCCAATATGGCGACATGTTTTATTGGCATAGACGGTGTCGCTAAAACCGGGAATCGAAAGTAGGTCCAACGAAAAGAAGCAAAGTCTTTTAGTGAGTTATATAAAAATAATATTTTAATTTTGATATATTGAGAAAACACAAGTGTTGCGAAAACATAAGAATTATGGGGTATATGTTACGACGCTCAGCAGAGGCGCGAACGGGGTCCAAAAAACTAACGAGAACGGGGTTATAAAAATAAATATGCAACAAGTGAGTTTAACCTACGTCGAGAAGAGATATTTGTCTACTTACCTATGATATTTGTTTGTATTTTTACGTACTATAAATGGGTTTTTATTAGATGTAAAAAAAAAATTCTTGTTCATTTTTAACTCGTACTTTTTTCTAGACAAGATGGCGTCTTCTATTCACTCTCTTACGAGCAAGCGCCATTTTGTATTTGCAAGTTCGATTTACAAAACTATTGATTTCGAATAAATAGCAGTTGGAACGGTTTAAAAATACAAACAAATATCACAGGACAATTTTAAATTAACTTTTATCGACGACAGTTACTTTTATTTATTGTATATTTGTTTTTTTAGCGTTTTTACTCTGCTGAGCCTCGTAAAAGATGCCCGAATTATGTTGTGAAACAAATATTTTTATGAATATTTAATTTTCTTAAACAAATTTTATATACTCACTAAAAGAATTTACGGTGCTTCTTTAGAGACGTGGCCAAGGCAGGCGGAAATATAAAAAGGGGGATAATTCAAACTTTGGAGGGGGGGTATAAAAGTTAAAATGCAAAATATAAAACTTCTGAATATACGTTAAAATTGAATATATTTATTTAAATAAATTAAGCATCAAATAAATAAATAAATAAATCGGGTAATGGTTACTTCCTCATTTAATGGCCACCTTCCTTCCTACATGTCAAATTTGGGCATCGTCACACAAATCCATCGCTTCTAGTTGTGTATGGGATAAGTCTCATCTCAGCGCCACAGATGCACGTCTCGGCACCTGAAATAAGTCTATGTGCTAAGCACATAAACTTATTTTTGTGCTTGCAAAAAAATCGATTATTTTGCAATTATCTCTAAGTAAAAAACAGGTTTTCTAAGTTCAAATGGTTTGCGTCCATTTTGTGAGAAATCAGATTTGATCCCCCCCCCCTCAAAAAAAAAGTTTGAATATTGAATATTGAATATTGAATATTTCGTCTCGATCACATCTCTAAAGCGCCGCCAAATTTACTTTTCGTTGGACCTAGTTTCCATACCTTTTTTATCGAACATGCTGCCATGTTGGAAATACGCCGATGTACTAATTTGAAAAGTGTAAAAAAGTTTGTTTTTGTCTCCTATTAATGCGTAATATTAAGTTGATTTTAACACCAATACATTCAGCATGTCATAATCTTTTTTTTTTATACAGTTTTTTAGCTAATTATCTGGCCCGGAAACTTCACGTTTACCAATGATGACGTTAACATCGGTCTCAAACACAAGAAAAAAGGCAAAGGGGTAATTTGTTTTTGTTACTTTTATGAAGATGCGGCCCTTTTTGTTGGAGGTGTGTGTGGGGGGGTGGCTTAATTTAAAGCGTTGACAAGGACATAAACGTAAAAACGAATACTACACTTTGATCCCCAAAACAAAACTGAGCAGCAAAATCACAAACTAAATTCCGATAATTTGTATTATCTGTATTATGTAACCTCCGACAAGGCCACGGTCGAAATCGGAAATAATCCAAATTATTAATCTTCATCTAAAAAAAAAAATTTTTTAAATAAAAATTTCGAAACAAACTTCGATAGAACGAATGAAAAATGCAGGTATGATTAATTCTGTATATTTTTTTCTCTTAATATGGGAGGGGAGGGGGTGGGGTGATGTAAGGCATAATTGCGGCAATGCAAAAAAAAAAAAAAAGTGGTGGCTCAGATCCAGACGATCTGCCATCCTCCTTGCCGGTTGTTGCTTATGTAAATATCACGTCGGGCAGTCACGACTTGTTGCAGGGGCCGGTCGCTGGAGGGCCAGTCTTACAACTCAGAAAGGAGACACAGACATAAATACGGCAATGGCAACGAAGTAAAAACAAACTCGTGTGTGCAGCTGCAGCAAAAACGTAAAAAACATTTAAAGAGTATCTTTTTTCTTAAGGGTGAAATGAACAAGCATACGGTCTTAAATTTTAACCCATTTTTTTTTTTAAGATTAACTTTGCCTTTTCACGTTGATTTAAAAAAAGGTAAGCAAACATATCGCGAAAACTTTGTTGCATATCAACCAGTGTGTGCAGACGATGCTTTGTGCGCATTGTTGACTCAATTACAAACACGAACGACACGTGCTCATGTTTCAGCCGATGTAACTTCCGACCTTTTTTTCTTATTGAACTCGAATCTGTACGGAATCCGTGGCGCAACGGATAAAAGCGCCATGTAATCAGTTCTACGTGACAGTTTTCCGGGGGGGGGGTGAGGGCTCAATCGCAGTACGGGCGATACTAAGAATACAATTACGAGAACAATCTACCCCCCCCCCTTACTTAATCCATTAGAAATTCCGGTCAATTATAACGACAGCGAACAGAATGAAAAAAAAAGGGTGAAAATAAACAACAAATAAATGTTACAAAAGTCAATAGAAGTTACTCTTCTACCTACCTGGATAAGTTTATTTATGTTTTAACTTATTTTAAAAGGGTGTTTTAGTTCGATTTAAAAGTAGTATCGAGACACCATGTTAGAATTGAAAACAACAAATGATCGCATGACATCTCGACACTTTTAAATCGAACTAAAAAATTTAAAAAATTAAAAAATGAAAACGCTTTAAAATAAGTTAAAACACAAAGAAACTTATCCAGGTAGGTAGAAGAGTAACTTATCTTGCCTTTCATAACATTTGTTGCGTATTTGTATTTTTCCCCACCCCTTTTTCGTTCTGTTAGCTGTCGTTATAAATGCCCGCAATTCCGTACACGTACAGATTCCCGAGTTCGACAAGACACACCCGAAGAAGGTCGGGGGGTTACATCGGCCGAAACGTTGTGCGAATAAGATCAAGAACAGTAGTTAAAATAATATAAATCAACGCATTTAGCTTGAATATTTCCTACGAAGATGAAAGAAAACTGGCAGAGTGACATTCTCAATAATCTGTTGCGTTGCGAACAATATGTTTTACTTAAAATGAACTTGAAGGGTTTTTTCTCTTTTTGAATAAAATCAACGAGAAATATTGAAATATTTGCAAAGAAATTAATTTTTAAAATTAAATAAAACAATATTCTAATTAGTCATGAATGTTTTGTAGACCTTTTTTGTGTGGCTGTCGCCCCGCCCCCTCCAACCCACTGTTGTTTTGGGTTGCTGCCAAACGAAAACAGATCAAAAGAAAAGACTGAACATAATTTTAACAGAAAAAAATATGGTTATATTGAAGCGGTTGGCTCCCAAAATGGCTATTAAAATTTAGCTACTAGTCCTGTCTGATGTTCTAAACAGTGACAGGGCAAATAAGGCCATCATATTAATTTATTTGATTTTTGCGATTTCTTTTTTATTTTGCAAATAAGGTTATCTTGAACTTTCCAGCCTTAAGATGGCTGCCATTGAAACAACATTATCTTAACCAAATTAGTTCTAGTTTTATAACAATTTGATTCGATTAATAATTTAATGACCAAACAATACCGTAATAATTAGGTTATATTATTACGGTATTGTTTGGCGATTAAATTATTAATCGAACCAAATTGTTATAAAACTATAAATCATTCGGTTAAGATAATGTTTCAATGGCAGCCATCTTAAGGCTGAAAACTTCAATATAACAGATTTTTGTAGTTAATCGGGTTATAGACTCACTACAATTTCCAATCGGGTGGTTTTTAAGCAAAAAAAAAATACACTTCATTAATCTAACCACTAACCCTAAGTCCGAGGTGGCAACACGTCATCCCAGACTTAAGGTTAATAGTTGGGTTGATGAAGTGTTTGTTTGTTTTTAGGGGGGGGGGGGGAGGTCTTGCTTACAAAAAAAATTTAAACATCCGATGGAAGACGGGAGTGATTCTATAAAATTAGCTTTTTTATATACTAATGAGTTAACGCTCAATAAGGACAAAAGACACTCGAGGATAAGGGTTAATGAGATTGTTTGAATTTCAAAGACTCTTGAAATCACCGTGGTGTTGAGTTCTTCGAAATTGATTTTGAAGCCTTCAAATTGCAAATTAACTCGAAAATAATTTCTGACTAGAATTCGAGTTTATAGACCAGAGTCCCTATTTACTTGCCTCCCCACAAGGTCAGAGTTAGAAAGAAGGTCGATTTTTAATATGTGGAAACTCCAGCTCCCCAGATAGGGACACTCTGGATTGTTACAAGTGAACAATAAAAATTGCATCATTCTAGAAGGACTTCTCCTTCACTTAACGAGGAAAGAAAAGATTACGTGTAGTATCAGAACAGATAATACACTTTGCTCCTAGCCAAGAATCAAGTCAGGGTTCTATTTTGCTTGGAACAGCAGTTTTCGACCGCGCCATTAATGGACCTTCGTTATACACACTTAAACATTTCAAAACTCCAAGTGTATTGTTATTTTCAGGTGAACTTAAGAGGGTCTCCAACTATAAATGTATCGAGATGAATGTCTCAATTTTACAACTGATCAATTTTATTTAAAAGAAGATCAACAGTCGACAACACCTGAAGTTTATTATTTTGATCTTCCTTTGCGTCAAACGAGTAACTACTAGATCAGGGTGTTTTTTTTTCTTATATGTAGAAAGAACGTGCTCCCCACTCCTCCATTCGTTTAAAACTCACGTTTTACAACACAAACAAGAAGAAAATGTTTGAACTAAAATTTATCTTGAACTTTTCAGCTTTAAGATGGCTGTCATTGAAACATTATCTTAACGAAATTAGTTCTAGTTTTATAACAATTTGGTTCAATTAATAATTGAATGACCAAACAATACCGTAATAATTAGGTTATATTATTACAGTATTGTTTGGTTATTCAATTATTAATTGAACCAAATTGTTATAAAACTAGAACTAATTTCGTTAAGATAATGTTGTTTCAATGACAGCCATCTTAAAGCTGAAAAGTTCAAGATAACCCTAAGATAAAGTTGTTAATTTATAGGAGATATTCAATTTTCCGCTTTTCAATACCAACAATTTGAGGTAATATTATGGAATCACTCCCGTCTCCAATCAAGTGTTTTTTTGTTTTTGTTTCATATTGCTACCCGGACTTAGGGTTAGTGTTGGGATTAATGAAAGGCATTTGTGTGGGAACAGAATAGTTACAGCCCTACTCCCTCACGAGTTTCCAAAACAAAAAATAACATTATTTAGAAATCCATTCTTAGCATGAAGGAGGGAGGGTAACTATTCTTTACCTTGACCGCTTTTTTTTCTTTTTTTTTTTACGGAGTTCTGCTTTTTGCTATTTAATGACATTCACTAACCCCAACACTAATCCTATGTCCAGGGTTGCAATACGAAAAGAAAAAAAGACTCGATTGGAGACGGAAGTGATTCTATAAAATTACCAAATTCGTGGTAGGAAGAAGTGTTAAAAAAAAAAAAAAAAAAAAAATTAAAAAATCAATTTGACGAGATGGAAAAACATATCTAACTAAATCACAAGCAACATTAAATAAACAGATTTTAGCTTAATCTTTTAGTATTTTTATAAAAAGAAACCATTTTTATGTAGTGTAATTTTGTAATGTATACAATACTTAACAATCGCCTTTTTAAAAACACGAGAAACAAACATATGTAAAACCGAGTTGTTTATTGAATCATTATCTTCCGGCACGGCCCCTTTTCTTTGACATCATTAATCACAGGTAATATGAGTGGAGATTAAAGATATATATTAAAATCAAATAAACACTTTTTTCTTTTTGTAATTTTATAAAATCACTTTCGTCTCCAATCAGGTGTGGGGGGGGGGGGGTTATATTTGTTTTTTTGTTGTTTTTTTTCTGGTGGTCTAAGAACGATTTCGGCAGTGAAAAGCGTCGCACATAAGTAATTTGATTCTTACGTCATATGGCCCTATTACAACCCTAACATAAACATGGAGACGGAAGTGATTCTATGAAAATACCTTTTTTTTTCAACTTTAATTATTTGCGAACAAGCATACTTAATTAACAACCCCTTCGACTTCGTGGTCATTAATGTATCGAAGGAAGTTGCTGAATTTATAGAAATAGAAAAACGACACACACACACACACACATATGTATATATATATGTATATCACAACTAATCGAAATGAAAGTGCCAAAAATTCGGGTACTTACCAACAGAAGAGGTTGGAGTGTGTTGGACATGGTTTTTCACCGCGTAACAAGGAGCCGAATGGACCGACAATTTTAGATGTTAACAAAATAAAACCGTCGAGGAAAACCGTTAGTTTTCTTTCTGGCAAAAATGCAATTGTGTAGGATATCCTTTTAAATTGACCCTGTCTGCTGTCTTTATTATCAAGTTGTGTTGAATCTTATACGGGGGGGAGTGTCTATATATACATACATACTCTATCTACACACAACCAGTAATAACATACAATTTTACAGCTGTAAGTTAGTACACTTTTTTTAATTGACTCGCCCTCTCCCCCTTAAAAAGGGGGAGAAAAAGAAAACTGAAACACTTCTTCAGAGACTAGACATCATAAACAAACGACTGTTTAGTAATTTCTTCCATCATTCTCTTCTCGGTTTCCGCTTCTGGCCGTAAGTCTTCAGCCGTGTCTAAGAAGAAGATAATGTGTCGTCTCTTCTTTTCTCCACATTTAAAGTGCAGACGGACGAGAGAGAAAGATAGAATCCCCCCCAAAAAACAACGATACAATGACAACGTAACGTGCTCCGTTTTTTTGTAAAGCTTGCCGTTCAATTACCTCGCGCCCCCTCTAATTCCTTTCTCTTGAATCGCCTCAGTAGTAATTACCATTCATTCATGTGGCCACGCGAAACAACGATCCATCCATTCATTCGCCTTCATCTCACGGGGCTGATTCTGACTGCAAAACAACCCCCCTCTTCCTCCTCCTCCCTTCCCCTTCCCCCTCCTCCGTCACGATTGATTCCCGCCATCATCGAATGTACAGTTTTTGGGTAAATAAATAGTCTTGTAGCATACAGATTGATTGCAGTTAAGCTTAAACAGTAAACTCGATATGCTTTTTCTCTTAATTGTTTCCTATTGTTTATTGTTAAAAGTATTCACGTTAAAAAAATATCATTAAGTAATTTTTTTCCTTTGATTTCATTTAAAAAAGAAAAAAAAAATTAAGTTTCCTCATCAACTTAAAAACAGAACTTCCGTTCGTTTATTTTTGATTTCTGTTACTACACTAGCAAAAATATGCTCCATCCGGTTACATATTTTTGCTTGTCGACGTACGCTATAAGCCCCCCCCCCCCCCTCAGGAGGAGGTAATTTCTGTGAGGATGGTCTCATGACAAGAGAACAGATACTAACCCCAAAGATTGAGGTAATGCCTGGGAGGATGGTATCATGACCACAGAACAGATACTACATTACCTCCCCCCCCCCTGTTAAAAGAAGGTAATGCCATAGGAGGATGGTATCGTGATGAACGAATATGTACTACATTATTACACACACACACACAAAATGAGGAGGTAATGCCTGGGAGAATAGACTCATGACAAACGAACATATACTACACCTCTCTCTCCAAAGGAGGAGGTAATGCCTGGAAGGATGGTCTCATGACAACAGAACGGATACTACACTACCCCCCCCCCCACCCCCTGAATTGAGTATTGAAAAATAGTACATATAGTATAGTTTTTGATTCAGACAGACAAATACCAAATCTCCATTAGTAATAGATTTTGGTAATATTGTAGATTAACACCCTTCTCTAAATCCCCCCCCCTCCCCAAAAAAATGAGATTCTACTTTTTTTTAGGTGATTGCGTGTAACACCCTGAAAACTTGGCAGAAAATTTAGAGTGGGGGATCAGTTTCGTATATAAATTTAATGTAAGGGCATTAATCATTAATTTTCCACTAACCCTAAGTCCGAGTGGTAGGGTCGTAAAACCATACGTAATCACCTACAAAAGTAGAACCTCCCTCTCCCGCCCCCTCAATAAATAATCCACAGGAATTATATCTCATAGCAACAAAAAAAAGGTTTTGTTCTAAAACGCTAAAATGACCCGGAAATGGAGTATCATCTGCCAATTTAAATTCTAAAATAATAGTTTTTTCTTCTTTCCACCAAGTTTTTCAGGGTGTTCACATGTAATCGCCTAAAAAAGTAGAATCACATTTTGGGGAGGGGGCGGGTAACGAAGAATGTTCATCTACAATAATACCAAAATGAGATTATACGTTTTTTAGGCAATTACGTCTGAATACTCTGAGAAACGTTGGAGAAAAAAAACAATTAATTTAGAGTGGGGGATCAATTTCGCATATAAATTTAACCTAAAATGATTACCCATTTCCGGGCCATTGTCAAACCGGATAAGGTTTGTAGGGCACTCATTATCAGTAAATATCAGTTTCACTTAGCGTAAAGCAGTTCTCTTCTATAAAGAGTAGAGTTCTCTAGGTTACCGATAGCGTTTAAATGTAAACAAAGAAAAGATATAATTTCCCTTGCTCTGGGTGGCTAATGATCTGGCATTCGAGTTTCGAATCTCAGCGTGAAAAGAATTGTAACATCTATTCTGATACGATGAATGTGTAATGTGAGTCTTAAAAACAGGCTTAATTTTGATGCCCTCAGAGGAAGATAAAATTTGGACAGTATAGAGAGATTGGGTCAGTAGATGTAGAACAGTTGAGGTATCTGGATGATAAAGCTATTGAGGTTGTCGAGAAGTTTGTTACCTTGGTGATACCATTGGAGCACAGGGTGGAGCAGGTGCTTGTATGATTGCAAGAATTAGGAGTGGATGGAGTATTTATTTACCTCCTCTCCAGGAGGTTAGGCACAAGGCCAGTTTTATCTTACTCCCGCAAGTAAGATGTGACCCAAGGTCGGGTCGGGAAAGTGGGGTTTGAAAAGCCAGCGCCCGAGAAAGTGAGCACTCTGGCCATTAAAAATTGCCTGGGCAGCCCCGTCGGCATTCCCCGGTAGGAGCGCCTCAGGCAGTAAGCAATAAACTTACTCCTCCCCAAAGAGGGGAGGCAAAGCCTGGGAGGGTGGACCTCCTAGAACTGCACAGGACCAACCCATAGACCGGCGTAAATCAAGCCCCGAAGGTCAAGACAATACCAGTTTATGGGGCGTAGTATCCATCAGAACAGATACTACACTTTGATCTTAGCCAAAAATGGAGTAAGTCAGGGAGGTTTTGCTATCACTAAACCAGCAGAGCGTTACCACTGTCATACAAGTGAAGAGTCTATCAGGCATGTGTATGCATCCCTTTGCCTCACCAATGACAACAGATTCAGACTGTCCAGTTCAGTTCTAATCTCACACACCCTGCCTAACAAGATGCTTCTTTTTCCCAGTGACTACATATTTTGCCATTTCTTCAGATTCGTCGTCTGGCGTCAATGAAAAAATTTATTTTGTATGGATCTACTTTGTCATTTTGTTTGATATTGCCTTCCCTCTACACCAGGGGTGGGCAACCTCCGGCCCGCGAAGGCTTAGCGTCCGGCCCGCCACCCTGCTATGCTTTATTATTGCAATCCGGCCCGCAGACCTCCCAGTAAAACTCATATCATTTTGTGACATAGACGTAAAAGTAGGTTTCAATTAAGATTTACAGTGGGATAAAAATGTATGAATATCAGCGAGTGATGATGCATGTATATTTCATTTTTCTTAAACTATTACCAGATAAAAATAGAAAAAGAGAAAGAGAGAGGCAAAGAGGAAACGTGAGGTGTGTCAAAACGAATGCTGGATCAACTTGCTGCTTCCCCTGTCATTATTTTTAATGATTCCAAAATGGCTCTTCGTAGGCGCCTTTTATAACATCACATACAGAAGTCTTTTGAGAAAAAATATCATATTTGTAGAGTGTTCAATGCAATTTTTCTACAATTTATTCATGTAAAAAAAATATAGTAATTCTGAGATTTCGTTTTTCACTCCGGCCCGCGATCTCCTTCCAAAAGTCTCATCTGGCCCTCACTCTGAAAAGGTTGTCCGCCCCTTCTCTACATCAATGTTTATAAATATTGGCAGTCTCTCGTCAGTTACGTTATTCAAGATCTTTGAGAATTTCGCTTTTTTATACCTAACATAAATATATGAAATTCATATACATTGATATCAGTCGAGGATACGTCCGACAGAGGTGGGCCATCGTGGCTTCTTTTGTTCCTGCTCTGTTGGGTTGAGGCATTTGTTCTGCCTTTTCTTTTTGAGAAGAGGTTGGTTTATGGCTAATCGCCTGAGGTGCTCCTAACAGGGAATGCTGCAGGACTGCTCAGACATTTTTTGCAGGGCCAGAGTGTGCTACCCCTTGTGCGCTGGCCTACTATCCCCGCCTTCCGGCCTTGTGCTACAGCTTCCCACAGTTGAAGGGACGTAAAAACCATATATAAACATATATACATACCTAACTTTATATACATAGAACTATTCTGTTGCAATTATGACTTCACTCAGTTAGTGTGGGACCCTTTTCAGTTATCAGGGACTTTTTTCAGTCTTTTGCTATAACTGAAAAGGGTCCCACACTAACTGAGTGAAATCCTAATTGCAACAGAATATCTATTATTTTTTGGGGCTACACATTTGCAGACATGTTTCTGTCATAGTCATGGATAACCAGACAACTTCTCAATGTATTTTCTTTATGACTACATTCAGTGGAAATTACTTTCTGAAACTGAACACGTAATCCGGTAAAAAACTGATTTACTATCTATTAAATTTTAAATATAAATAAGAGTTTTATTTATTGATTTATTTTCAGGTTCATTCCTAAACCAAATAACCAATCATTATAAATTTTGGAACACAGCTGTTATGTGTCAGGGGTCGTAATGTGGCCTATATTTTGTTTAATTTATGCAAAAAGGGCAAAGAGGGGATGGAAATCCCTTCGTGAAAATTCAGATACCTTCGATTTTTGTGAAATTTTAGCATCAATTAATGAATAAGATCAATTAATAAATATTCCCCCATATTCAAACTTTGGAATATTTTAAAGGGGTTTTAGGGGGATTGATATGAGCACAACCTTCCATTTGAAAATTCAAATTTTTCAGATATACATTGAATTTGATCCAGAGATAGTAGACATCAATTAAGCAAGATTCCCTAACTTCTAATTTCTTTTTAAGACCCCTTAAGCTTAAGCTTTAAATTTGAGACATTTTCTAGAATCAAAATCATGTGATACATTGTGATCAAAATTTGAATTAGGATTATAAACATAAGGTTTTGTTGATTTTAATCTTCATAAGGGGGCATAAAAGTGGTGCAAAACTGTTCTGTTTGTGGGAATTAATTTTACCCATCCTGGAACGGGTATTCTTCGAGTTTATGTATAAAGATTGTAATGATGTTGTTGCTTGGTTGTCTGCTTGTTTGTTAGGCGAGTTGAATTTCTACATAGAGCTCACGAAGATTGTGCCCAGGGATTGTCTAGTCTGCATGAAGTCTTCCTCGTTGGTCACAGCCATTTGTTAACCTGCAGGTTACAGGTGTTTACCCCCCAACACGGAGAACAGTAAGGCTCGGCAGTTGCATTCTAAGTCGGGTTAGGTTTGGCCGAGAATGCACCAATGAATGGCGCAGAAGCAACGTTGCCACTTTTACTCAATTGATTTGCAATTCTGCACCTGACACGTCTTTGCTTGCCACATGCCGAGAAAAAGACAACCAGAGGACAATGGATTCTGATGCCAAAAAGTGTAGTATCTATTCTGTCCTCGGTCAGTGAAGGAGAATCCTTCTCTACTGAGGCAATTTTTATTTTTGTTCCAATACAGACTGCCCCATTTTCGCCAACATTAAAAACCGACCTTGTGTCTAACTTTTCTCTCGTGCGGAGGCAAGTAAATAGGAACTCCTCCGGGATTTTCATCAGAGCTCTATTAGCTGGGTTGAAGCCCTAATACTGCTTGGTGTCAAAACTGTTCGCTATGGGTAGCCCTGCCAGAAACAGGAGTTCCAGACGGCATACCTCTGACACTACCATGTTGCCACCGGCCCTACGATGGTCAGAAAGGGTTGGACTTGGCGGGGGGGGGGGGGGGGGACTGTGAATTGTGAAAAGAAAAATTGATTTGACATTCCATCAAAAGTCAGTTGTTCACACCATTTTAACTTTTGTTATTGGATTATTTACAAAAAATAAACATAACTACTGTTTCTTTTACTGCATGCCTTTATTAAATTTAACAACTGACTAAGGAGTGCATTTGGGGCTTAGATTGGAAGATGTGTGGAAGGAAGGGGATAAACTTGAAATTCACATTATTGTATTGTTGTCTATGCTTTTTGTTATTAACATAAGCATTGACAACAATAAAGTATTCTTCACGTGAATATCAAGTTTACCCCCTTTCCACCACACATCTTCCAATCTAAGCCTCAAATACCTACGTCTCGCTTTGTCTATGCTTTTTATTATTAACATAAAATGGGAGGTGATGGTGGCTAAGTGGTTAACGAAACGGACAACCTGGGTGTGCCAAGTTCAAATCCAGTTCGTTCCACAGAGACACTTTCACTTAGGATGTTGGCAACCTTCACATGGTCCCTCCCGTAAGTACCCAGTGTCTTTCTAGAAAAAATCTAACTAGAAAGATATCGGTGAAACCAATGCCAGTAATAGAAATAAGAAATGAATGAGAAATTATAATAAAAAAAGGAAATTAACTTGAAAAAAAGCAAAACTTGCGCCACCAAGCTTGGGTTTGGGTGTCAGGCTAATTTCCCTACCAAGAAAAAATGCTTTGTTATTGAAACTATCGGACCTCATCCTCATCCTCATCCTCAACCTCACTCTCATCCTCATCATCATCATCATCATCATCATCATCATCATCATCATCATCATATTCATTTTAATGTCTGCTTGACATGCTGGCATGTGTTGGGTGTCTTTCAGAAATTGACTTCCAAACTAACCTATCTTGGGTCAGGTCATTATTTAAATTACATAACCTGAAATGCGACCGATTTTCTTTGGAAGTCATTTCCTTAGTTGAGGCAAGATTTTTATAGGCCGGATGCCCTTTATGATGCCAACCCAATGAGATTCTAGAATTTAAGCGTGCCTCAAAATCTTATGATCTGGATGGGTGAGAAGATTCTCTTCCAGATATCCATGCCATGGTTGTGCCTACAGACGCCTTGTAAATAGACACTCCTCCCCCTCTGCCCTCTAAAAACGTTAAAACGCTAAAATCAAAATACAGTTATTTGTTTAGTTAATCTGTAAAACTTCATCATATTCGGTTTCATGTCCGTTTTACATGCTGGCATGTGTTTAACAGCTTTTAGAAATTGACTTCAAAACTAACCTATCTCTGTCTAGGTCATTATTTAAAATACATAACCTGAAATGCAGCCTATTTTCTTTGGAAGTCATTTCCTTGTTTGAGGCAAGATTTTTATAGGCTGGATCTCCTTTCTGGCGCCAACCTAGTGGGGTGATGGGCACCAGTGCTTTTATCGAGAGCCAATCTTTAGGTGATTGCCTACCAAGACTAAAGAGCGCTTTACCTGCCCTGAGCCACACAACAGATATTAGATTATCCTCATTGAAAGTCTCCGGTAGAAGTTACAGATAGAACATTGAATCTAATCATGCTCAAAGCTAAGATCAGAATAGGAGCAAGAAAATGCGTGCACAGTGTTTATTTACATTAAACAACAATACACCAAAAATTCACACATGTCACTTCCTATAAGAGGAGAATAATGAAATGCGAACTTATCCGTACTGGTGGACTGGTAGAGAAAATATGCTCAGAGATCTTGTCTCGAATACATGTGTCACATATCAAGTCTAGACTAACGATTGAGCAGGGCTTTACGGAGCCCTCCAAAAAGGAGCGTACTCCAGGAGCATGCTCCATTTTGCTAAAGCGAAGGAGAAGAGGGCTCATTTTATATTCAGCGAGAGTGGAGCGTGAGCAACTCCATTTGGGACTAAAGAGCATGGTTTTATTGCTCCGCGCTCCTCGCTTCTCACGCTAAAATTATTTGATTTTTTTTTTTTAAACATTAGTTTTTTTATTCAGCAATAAAAAGGAAAATAAAAGAAAGTCTCAGCTAAACTCTTTGAGTTGTTTTTTAAATTATATCATATATGAGATATGGAGAGAGAGGGGGGAGAGAGGAAGGGAGAGAAAAGAATAAAGAACGAGAGAGTTACACATGAAAACAGAACATTTAAACATCTCAGGTTTTTTTATAGCTGCAAGTAGATTTTTACATCTACATGTTACATTTTTGATAGGACAGTTTTCTTAAGGCAGGAGACAATTTGGCAACAAATCTCTTCAAATGCGCCAGTGAGTCTATAGATGTCTTTGAAGTTATTTTCTTAAAGATTTGAACTTTTTTGTATTTATGAAAAGGATGTTTATTGCTGATTGAATAAATAAGCCAATTTTTCTTTTAATTTTAATTGAACTTTTATGCCACATTTTTTCGTCTTTTTGGCGACATTTTGTTATTCTTAAATTCACGACTAGTATGCTTTAACCTTTTCATGTTTGTTTTTAAATTCGTTAAATTCCGTTAAAACTTGCTTTTGTAAATAGAATGTTCAAAGTTTGTTTTTTGGGTGTAATAAAATGTTAAAGCAGTAAAAATTATCTTTAGTCCAAGGAAAAAATATCTTTAGTCCAAGGAAAAAAACAATAAAAACCAATATGGCTGCCAGCGATTAAAACTTGGAATTAAAGTTAGATTCTCAACACTTTAAAAAGTAAATGAGAATTCTATTTCAGGACCAAAAATACAATTAAGACCAACAATCAGTTTCATCCAAAATTTGGGCGAATACCAAGCAAAATGTGCGGAAAAAAAACAGCGGTCCCTATTCTACAATTAAACCGATGTTTAAACTTAATTAAATTAAAGGAAATGTCTTAAATTTTAATTTAAAAAAGCAAATAATTAGACTTTCTGACAAATTTGTTGTTTTTTTAGAACCGAAAGTAGATTAGATATATTTCTTTATCTTAAAAAATCTATTATCGAATATTAAAATTGTAAACACTTAGTTTTTATTAGAGATTTGAAATATAGACGTTTTCACCATTTTTATTCTATTTTTTTATTTTAATAAATGTTTTTGCCCGACCTAGGAAAACTTGCTTCAGTTAATTTTTCGGGGGAGGAAAATTTGATCCGATTTTTTTTCAACTCCCAAGGTCAAGGCCAGATATTTTGTATGAAATTTTAAGACATTAAATAGATCTCTGAATTGTTTATTGACAATTTATTGATATTTTTTGGCCAACTTATGAAAAATATTTTTTTATTCAATCTTTAAAAATAAACTTCATTGTTTTTTTTTTTTCCCCCCAAATTGTACTATTGAAAAAAAATGGATAAATCGATTTGTTTGAAAGTACTTGCGCGTTTCTCTGTGGTAAATAATAATATACATTATACAATATAGTTAGTTTGTAAAACAAACAAATATTAAACAACAACACAACGATTAATGTTGCCCTGACTGCCTCTCTTCGCCCAGAGAAATGTTTTCTTTAAAAAGAAAATAATCACTAATAATGTTTAAAAGTAAAACTTTTTTTACTTAAAATAAATCTAAATTCCGTTTCCAAAATAAATAGAAAATAAATTGGGTCAAATTTTCCTCCCCTGAAAAAATAGGTTGTTAATGTAATGAAAATTAAAATTGTTTTAAAATACTTCAGGGATTTTTCTATTTCTATTTTATATCTCAGGAAACGAAAATTTATGTATAATTCTATGCTTCGTCCGACATGTTCTCCTATAACCCTTAGCACATCTAAAAATATTAACGAGATTTTATCAAATATTATCTTACGGTCTTACACTTAAAGTGACATCCCCACCCATATTGACGAGATCCTTTGACGCCCACCCCTATCCTTCGACCATTTATGAAAGAAGGTATATTTTCATTATGGAGCGCTGAAAAAGAGCCGCTCCTTTTTTATAGGAGTTTGAGCTGGAGCGGCTCCTTTTTGAAAATGAGGAGCGTGAGAGGAACCAGCTCCAATTTTGGGCATTGGAAAAGGAGCGGGAGCAGCTTCAAAAATAGTGGAGCGCGTAAAGCCCTACGATTGAGGATTGACCTCCATGTAAGCCGTGTTGACGAAAAAAGAGTAAGTGGAGCCTCATGGTGCATCTTCTATATTTTTGGCTGGCTTAACCAATGAGATTACCCTGTCACATCTCTCAACACATATTAAAAGACAGACCCAACAAATGTAACAAAAAATATATAATTACAGGATTTATTTACATTAAACAGTAATGCACCAAAAATTCAAAACATGTCCACTTCCTATAAGAGGAGAATAAAGAAAGGCGAATATTACTTATACTGATGAACTAGTAGGGAAAATATGCAAGGAGATCTTGTCTTAAAAACATGTCAGAGATCAAGTCTATTGGTTTCTATTCATTCTAATAGAAAAGAGATTAAGGCTTGAAACCGATATTATAGGACCGTTTTTCATATGATGATCACTAAAACTAAAACCAATTTTCATGTTTGTAGTTTCCATTTTCAGTGTGTAGAGTCGGGGGAGGAGGAGATGTCGGATCACCATTTTGTAGTAGGGTTGCTGTAGAAGTGAAAGTTGGAAACAAAAAACGTGCACACATGAAAAAAATCAAAAGTCCGACTCCCGAATTGTAATTAACACTTCTCCAAAACACGACTCTCTTCAATCAAGTAATCTGACCTAAAACACCAATTCAATTTCTTTCTCCTTTTTCTCTCGCAGAATACTCGACCTGGTCCCAACTACCTTGTAATCGGAATGCTCGTGGTTCAATCCCAATGAGCAACACACTGCGCACCCCTCACTCTTTTACCTCGTGGACACGCATGATGGCTGCTACAGTTGCTGCATCGGTATCCATTCTACCGGCCTTGTTTGATATGAAGAAAAGGGTAATCAAGTTTTAGTTAAAAAGGACAAACTTCTTCTCTACGATTTAAATCAATTTTATTTAACATTTTCTGTAAAGTCTATATGCATGCAAACAAGTATCAACCGTCAGACACGAGGTTATTGTATCATCACCAATCCTATAGATTCATCCCAATATATTGTTCTATTTTCCGTATGTAGAGTTGGGGGAGTAGATGTCAGATCGCCAGTTTGTAGAAGGGTTGCTGCTTCGGTATCCATTCTACCGGCCTTGTTTGATATGAAGAAAAGGGTCACCAAGTTTTGGGTAAAAAGGACAAACTTCCTCTCTACAATTTAAATCAATTTTATTCAAACAGTTTTATCAACACAAAACATGGTCTGGAAAGAGTTATGAAAACAGGAATACAAAAGAGGTTGAGGCCATTATGTATATGTATATGAGTACATGTACTATAGAAATAGAATTGAGTCCATGAGTTCCATCTCATCTCGCAAGGCCATTGCCAGAGACGAAGAAAGATATATAATGTCTTGTTGCATTGACATCTCAAAAAGGACTTTTATCCTGCCTCTCACCCAAGTCCCAACGAAAAGCAAGAAAGGAAATATGCGTCTTGTCAACACGATGCTCAAAATCTGACTGTCCATAAGATCGTGGGAAAACGTTTGGGCAGAAGTGCTATCCCACGCACAAATGTACTGGCCAAACAACGCATCAACGCGAATGATAACATGCAAGTGCAAAATAAAATAGATCGTAATTATGTAACTGCTATGAGTGAAACATTTCTCTATTGTTTTCCTTTAAAGACATTTTATCGTAACTACAGTCAGTCAGCCTTTGATTAGCTGCGTGCTGTCTGTTTCATTGTAACAGATCGTAACATATCAATTTCCTATCTTGGTTTAACTATTGTCACAGAGGCATTTTTCTGTTACGATGATTGGTGTTTTATATATGAACATTTTATGTACATTCATTCCTGTACAAGAAGTCAAATGTCTTATCCTGTGTAATAAAAACTGGACGCCGAATATAACTTAAGGATAAGCTTTATTTAACCATTTGTTGCTTAGCTAGACAAATAGTGTTTTAACATTCACTCTTAATATACACGAATGTAGAACATTCCATTATTACTCCAAGGGGGAGACAGGCATCAATTATCTTTGTTACTACATTCTCCCCCATCTATCTTCTTATTCGTAGGGAACAAAATCATCCCATCGACCTGGCCTCCTGCGGGTTCTTTGAGGGCGTCTTGGTTGTTCGTGCCCGACATCCATTTCTAATCTAGGCTCCTCGGGACCTGACGACGTTTCGGGACTGTCTTGTGTGGCTGGTTTAGGGCTAAAATATCTTGCTCCAAATCGCTCTCGTTTTCTACGGCGCTTCGGTCGCTTGGTGTCTGAAGATTGAGTATCTGTCTCAGATATTGGGTGAAACCGCTTTCGTGGTACCCATCTGTCGTCCGAACTAGAGTCAGAGACGACTCTGTTAGTATATTCAGATTCGTTTTGTTGGGACTCTGAACTTGACGTATCTGGCACACGATCACCTAAGAGGGTCGGACTTGTTCCACGAACCGGAGCTCTATATCCATCTGAAGCAGTTCTACGTTCATATACATTTCCTGCTGGGGCTAGATCCCTTAAGGAGACAGTAGATTGCCTTCCTTCTGAATTTCTGACCAGTGCATACTGAGGGTTCGCTTCGATTAATTGTACCTCGCTTACCAATGGGTCATGTTTACTATGACGAACATGACGTTTTAATAAAACTGTGCCAGGTTGTGCAAGCCACGAGGGAAGTGATGTGCCTGCTGAGCTTCGTCGTGGGAACGAGAAGAATCTCTCATGTGGGGTAGCGTTTGTCGCTGTACATAATAGAGTCCTAATAGCGTATAAGGCCATGGGGATGAGACTTTCCCAATCGGAGATCGGACTATTGCGATTTGCTGCCGCCAACTGTACTGTCTTCCATATTATACCATTGTATCTTTCGCACTGTCCGTTTCCTTGAGGATTGTGAGGAGTTGTTCTACTTACAGCTACTCTTCGTTCATGCAGAAACTGCTTGAGTTCGTCCGACATAAAAGCAGACCCACGATCTGAATGTATATATGCAGGCACTCCAAAAACGGCAAAAATGGAGCAGAGGCCTTGAATTACTGTTGCAGCCGTTACGTCTGGGCAGGGGATGACGAACGGAAATCTTGAGTACTCGTCTATTATTGTGAGCATGTATTTATTTTTGGTTTTAGAGGGTAAAGGGCCCTTAAAATCCAGGTTAAGTCTTTCAAAAGGCTGTGTGGCCTTAATGAGTGTTGCTGGAGGAGGTTTGTAGAACCTGGGCTTATTTTCTGCGCATATCCGACAAGAGTTCGTAATTCTTTTTACGTCTTCAACAGAATATGGCAAGTTTCTGCTCCTGACTACGTGAATCATTCTTGTGATACCTGGGTGACACAATTCCCTGTGTATATACTGAAGATCATCTGAGCCAGTTACCAGGCCACACACCCTTGAAAGCGCGTCGACCGCGGCATTCTCCTTACCAGGGCGGTAAGTGACGTCAAAGGAGTAGCAAGAAAGCTCCATTCTCCATCTCGCTATTTTCTCGTTTTTTATTTTACTCGTTGTTTTTGGGTTAAACATAAACGAGACCGACTTTTGGTCAGTGATTAATTCAAAATGTCGGCCGATTAAGTAATGCCTCCATTTTCGTAATGCCTCAACTATGGCGTACGCTTCTTTTTCTATTGCAGAGTGTCGTCGCTCGGATTTCGAAAGTGTTCTTGAAAAAAAAGCTACAGGACGACCGGATTGTCTCAGTGAGGCAGCTATCGCACAGTCGGAGGCATCCGTCTCAACTAATAGAGGGATAAAAGGATCCACAGCAGAAATGGCAGACTGAGCAATGTTCCTTTTCATGTTTTGAAATGCTCTGATGGGATGATTTTGTTCTCTAGTAGTCTTTGTCTTATTTGGTTGGACTGTATTCCATTAATAAATGCGTCCCTGATAAAAACATCTCTCGCTTGGTTCGTAGTTAAGGCTGTAAATTCACACTCGCGACTTAACGTCTTTAGAATCTGAAGGTATTGTTCAAGGCTTTCTTCTGGTTGTTGACGCCGGGTAGCAAGTAAATGTCTAGCAAAAATAGTATTTTTTTTCTTGACAAACATGGCTTCTAAAATGTCCACCGCAGTTTCATAATTTTCACATTCAGATAAATTTCTATAAATAGCAGTAGAGACATGATGTAAAAGAAGGGTATATTTCTCAGTACCTGTTAAAGCCGCGTTTGAAGATAACTGTAGAGCTGTAAGGAATCCTTCGAACATTTTTCTCCAATGCCGCCATTTGTCAGTAGATTCCGAGTCGGCCGTATCAAGGTCTAGACGATCGGGTTTCAAGTAACGTTCCATAACGAATGGTTAAATAAATTGTAATAAAAACTGGACGCCGAATATAACTTAAGGATAAGCTTTATTTAACCATTTGTTGCTTAGCTAGACAAATAGTGTTTTAACATTCACTCTTAATATACACGAATGTAGAACATTCCATTATTACTCCAAGGGGGAGACAGGCATCAATTATCTTTGTTACTACATCCTGCAACAATGTAAAAATCTGGTACTTTCTTAGATTATGACGCATGCTAAAATCGACTTGGCGTTGGTACTTTCTGGATGTTTACGTAAACCGCCAGAAAGTACCAAAACAGTTAGCCAATCAAATTGCGAGAAAATAAGTATATGACATGTCAACATTTCAACTGATTGAAACGAATAAGCAGACGACATGTCAATATTTCAACTGATTGAAACACGATTGCAACTGAGTGAAACGCGGAAGTACTGCAAAGAATTTTCACGAGCTATCACTGGCTGTTGCATCTCCTGAAGGAGTGATTAACTTTTGTCAGTAAGAAAAACTGATCGCAAAAGAAAAAACATTTTCAGGAAAAAAAAAAAAAAAAAGCTTTAATACCTAACCCTAACTCTAACCCAAACCCTAAACTCTAACCCTAACAAAACCAAAAATAATTTTCGGTAAAATAAAAACCTAACCCTAAACTCTAAACCTTAACCCTAACGATGCTAATTTTACCTGAAAAATACTTTAAAATATAATTTATCACCTGTTTATTTTTATTTCTTCATTAAAAAATTAATATGTCTTTCATACAATTTGACTAAATGTATTATTTTCAGTAAAAAAAAAAAACTTAAATATAATTTATGACCTGTTTATTATTATTTCTTTGTTAAAAAAATAAATATTTCTTTCATACAATTTAATTTTTTGGGTTTTAAATGTTGGTTAATGTTCCCCCCCCCTCCCCACTTGTAAATCCAGCCTCGTTTTTTTTTTTTTGGACGCATGTAGGTGAACTGACTTGGTGTCGGTACTTTCCGGTGATTTACTTAAACATACGAAAAGTACCGACGCGAAGTCGATGTTAGTATGGGTCCTAATCTAAGAAAACACCAAAACTCTAAATATCATAGACTTGATTGCTCTATGTTGAAAACGGTTCACACAGGAAAATAATTTAATCATTTTAACAACAAATTAATTTTATAATTGTTCATGCTTTTTTTTTTTTTGTATCTTTAATTTTGTTCTATTTGTGCGCTGTTTTTAACATGGAACGTTCGAGGATGTGAATATTAATAATGTCGATCACATTTTAAAGTTTTACACTGTTGCATAAACTCCTAACTTCTTAAAGTTAGGACTGGTTCCATTGCTCTAAGTCCGCCCAAGCCAGTATTTGACTAGTTTTGAGAATGAGTGACACTCAAACGACTTTTTTTTAGAATTATTGTTTGTTTTTTTTAGCCTTAATGCACACCATGTACAAGACCTCTGTGGCGGTAGTGATGGTCCTGAGCCAGAATCGAGCAAAGGAAGTGGCCCTGACTTGCTTTTTCCTCGCCATGAAAGGATCTGCCTTCGCCTGGCTTGTAGTTGGAAAAGTAAAGAAATTTCGAATTTATCAGTTACTAGTGAGGATTGAACTCACGACCTAGGAGTTGTAGCGAGAGCTACAAAGGTTCCAAACGAACACCAAAAAGCGAATGGCTTTAAGAGCGACTCTCTTTTCTTTCCCTGGTTCGTTGAATATACACTCTCCTCCTCACTTTTCAAAAACAAAGAAACTTTTCACACATTTTGGCTAAATAAGATTGAATCCTGGTCGATTTAAACCCCAAAAGATATAGCGAGTCTGCGTGAAGTGCTTGACCCCCAATTTAAGTACAAATCTCAACAGTCAGATGCTAGAGACTAGCAAAGATCCAAGACACACACATCGTACCCAGGACTACTTAAAAAAAAACGCACGTACAAGCCTTTCAATGCTCATGCACGAGTTTTGCCACATTTAAGAAATGAGCTACCAACCAGTATAAGATAAACGCACTAACAGGACAAGGTAGGCCACGCATATACAAAGCTATAATGACCCTTAGTTCTTATACACTCTCTTACACATACTCACACAGTGCTATAGTATCTCTGTACTTTCACACACATATACACACTAGGAAATATATACAGACATTTCTCAAAATTTGTGTACACCAAACGAACTTTTCTACCAAAATCACGAGTTACCTAAACCAAAAATGAATAATTCAATGGACACTTTCTTCACACGAACTGATATTTAAATTCATGTAAAACTGTAAAATAATGATGCAGACATGTTGAGTAATAACGCATAAGACGTCACGGGGAGGCTAAGGGCATGACCCCACAATAATGAAGAAAAGCCGAAGTCTAGATAGATTGTCAATTAGGCTAAAAGAACAACGGAAATGAATTGATGACCTTTGAACGAGCCCAGGTGTGTGAGGTCGACGAGTTCATTTCGAAGTATGACGTCGAAAAAAACCCGACTCGGTAGCCTTTAAAAGAGTCAGATGCACGAGGCCAGAAGAAGGACGGCACCTGGAGTGCAAAGTCAGAAATTAAAACGGCGGTTTTAAACGAAGGAAGAAGAAGTGCTTACGTAGCAGAGATCAAGTTGGGAGGATATAGAGAAAAATTTGTCGTGGGTCAGCCCCGAAGAGAGGTATCCCCACCACGGCCGAACTGCCGTAAACAAGCTTTCTCTGGATTCCGGGAGCAGACTGCTACAGAACGTATTGTCATGTTTCCCTCTTGGTTGCAAGGTAAATCACTCTGACTGGTTTTCGTGAAAATAACCTACATTGGGTAGAGTCGAAAATAAACCGCCGTCAAGGTAAAGAAAGAGGTTTCTTCGTAAGACAAAGGAAAGAACAATAATGCCAAGGGACTTTTGCTAACAAAGAAATATTTAATTATATATATGTGTATACCCAACTTACACGAGCTGGCCGTGAAGAATAAAGGAACACAGTTTCTCGAGCACGTCCTTGTCTCTATCGTTGTGTTTTGCTTGATGCTACCGGGTCCCCCGAAGGAACGGGTATTGCAACAAAACTAGTTATATAAATGTTTGTTATTATAATAATGTCTTCTTCTCACTTTCATTCACAAAACCCTGTTGTCTGTTATCAAATGTACTTCTCCCATGTATTTCCTCCTTTAATATGCATGCATGTTGTTTATACCAATGTTTCTTCCTTCGCTATAATAGAATGTATTTCATTCTTCCTTTTAAATATTAAATGGACGGAGTGGTTCCTGGCTAAACCCAAAATGACGCTACTATTGTCCCAAAATAATAATAAAGCCAGGGACTACCTCCTCCTCCATATCGATGGCCCCGGCGTTCTGCTACGGCCATCTTTACATCTTCTCCCAACATCTCACTCGGTTGGGCCATAGAGTAACAAAACGACTGGTTATTCACTGCAATAAGCAAATTCACCTTAATAACAAAAATAATGAACAAACGAATTCTTTATTTTCATTGGTTAAACAGAATTAACTGAAATTGAAAATCTGCCGATAAAAATGGAAGGAAGAAAGAAAAAAAAGTGACAGCAGGGAGAATTACGAGTCAGAGTTGGATCTTTTTATGGTGGGGACGAAGCAAGTTGGGGCCACTTCCACTGCTCGATTATGGCTCAGGACCATCACTTCCGCTACAACCTCAAAACAACTTGTATATCATGGACGGCGGCACCGGGGGGGGGGGTCTCAAGCCTCCCACTTTTTTACTTGGCCCCCCCCCACTTTACGGTCATCAATAATGAAGTTATATATGCATGTGTTTAACCAGGCCCCCACTTTTTAGAAGAGCCCCCCCCACACACTTTTATAACTGTGCCGCCGGTCCTGATATTGATGAAAAGCAAAATTAACATCTGGATAAACTTGCATGACTAAAGAGCACCTCAGATAGAATAGTCGAGAGCAAGCTGAAGGTAATAAAGCTTACATGGGGGATAACCACATGAAGTGGCAAAAACCTCCAAGATAAATGGTGTCAAGTCTACAAAGCTAACTGGGAAGAAAAGGTTGAATTATCAATCATTGTCTTATGTTATTTCTTGTTTAGTAATATTGTTGTATTGTGTTCTTACAGGGGAACACAACAACCGCTTCACATAGAAAATGCCCTAAAGAATTTGTTCGTCTTCCACCTTCCAGCTGTGGCACAACAAGTGGAGACATAACTGCTTCACAAGAAAATTCATGTGTTACGTTTTCACCAGTGGACGCTCACAACACAACCTGTCTCCACGCCAGAATGCACTGTACTTTACTGCCAACAATTTGCCCACTTTGACTCTCGGAATCTGTGTTGAAGAAAATAACACCACTTTTATCTGCACCGACACACAACTTGCAATAGCAAACTGCAACATTATCTTTCACATGCAAATAACAAAACAACCTTCAGCATTTCACTTTGAAAAACAAACTAGCGACACTATCGACATACTGTTACTACTACTTCATGTACAAACGTAATTCCCTTATATCCCTCATTGGCAAGAGCGAAAGAGACATATACACACAAACTCTGATACTAACACAAAGCAACTCACATACATATACACACAAACTCTGATACTACCGCAAACGCAACTTATACACACAGACACAATCATCCTCAATGTTTTTATTCAAATAAATATCCTTGTTGAATTGTTAATCAGTCTTATTATGTTATTTCTTGTTTGATTAATATTGTTGTCATGTGTTCTTACAAGATTTATGATAAACGCTCCACAAAGGAAATGTCCTTACGAATTTGTTTGTCTTCCACCCTCCAGATGTGGCACAGCCAATAGAGACATATCTGTTAAGTTATCTCTCTTGTATTTAGATATAAGAGTTCTATTCCTTTATGATAGAGTTATATCCCTTGCTTGTTGTTGTTGTTGTTGGCTAGGAAAACAAAGATGGCGGTTTGGATAAACTGACGTGTATCCATGATTGGATTTATCTAACGAGTAAACTAACATTTGTAGCAAAAGCTTTCTTCTTTCGTGCAATGAGAAATTATCTTGTCCAACAAACGTTGAAACACGTTTAAAATAAAGATGGCTTCTTTAACAAAACACCCACTTATTTTGCTAAATGAAACATCATATGCTGAATGGAAGCAAGATATAGGCATATGGCCTATATTTACAGATTTATCTAAAGGAGAAACGGGGCCCAGCTGTATTTTTGTCACTACTACATAATATATGACAATGTTTTCGACATTTGGCAAGAACAGATATCAATGGAGCAAATAAGTTGAATATAATTATAGACAAATTGGACGAAATTTACTTACAGAATGAAAACACAATGGCGTATATGTCATTTAAGGAGTTTTATTCCTACAAAACTGTGGCCGGAGTTAATATAAATGAATTTTTGGGACGATATAAATTTCTGCATCAAAAATTATGGAAATTTGGAATTACATTGCCAAAATAAGTCCAGACCTTTTTTGTTCTGAATGCAGCAAATGTATCAGAGGAAAATAAAAAAAATAGCAAGAACCACGTGTTCAAGCTTGACATATGCAACAATGAAAGATACATTGAAGAAAGTGTTTTCTGATATTTCATCAACGGAATGTAAAACCGGGACGGCGTTGAAACATAAATTACGATGTATACAGAAGTATCAAAGAACAAAGATCTTACAAGGGATATAAAATTAACTCTATGGACAGACAAGGTAAGATAATGCATTGTTTTAAATGTAATTTAACTAAGCATTTTGCCCGACATTGTACGAATTTTAATTCTAGAAACAATATCAACACTGTCGTGGATTCAGACAATGTGAACCATACTTTGTTTCATGTTGATTCATGTTATCGAACATTGATAAATGATTCTTATTCTAATGTAAAAATGTCAAATCTTGTGAAAGAGACATTGGGTATAGCAGTGTTGGTCTCTGCTTGTTCACGAACTGTTGCTGGAAAACTTCGGTTTAACATATTCTTTGATACATTAAATGACCGAGATAAGCAGTTAGTAGAAACTGTTAGGTCAAACAGAATATTTTGTTTGGGAAATGAGGTAAAAGCTATTAAAACAGTTAAATTTTCTGTAACAATAGGGATCATAAAAAGGTATCAGAGGTTATATGGAGACTGACATCGCCAAAAATGATTTACCCCTGTTATTAAGTCATAAATCAATGAAAACTGCAGGAATACTATTAAATTTTAAAAGCTACAGATGTTATATTTTTTGCAGATATATTAAATTGCAAATCACGACTTCTGGACTTATAGTCTTCCATTAAGTAATATGCTTTTGGAGGTTAAAAATGCACCAAGGGTAGTGTTACATTGTGAGATCTTAAAAGGATGCTCTAGAGTAGAAAAAAGGAGAAAGGCTGAGAAATTACATAGTCAGTTTGCTCATGCATCTAAAGAGAAATTAATAGCTTTGGTTAGAGGCAGTAATGCATTTCATGATGAGGAATTTCTGAATCAGATCAAAGATGTTTCTGATTTTTGTTCAGTTTGTCAGAGGTTTAGAAGACACCCCCCTCCTCAACCAGTTGTAGAATTGGCTCTTGGTAACTGGTTTAATTACACTGTATGTTTGGATTAAAAGGAACATCGACATAACCAATGCTGGATTCTTCACCTAATTGATGCATCCACTAGGTACTCTGGTGCCAGAAGACCAGAAAGAGCGAAGAAACTATTCACAACATATTTTTAATGTGGATATCTTATTTTGGAGCTACCAAGTGGCTTTTAAGTGACAATGGAGGAAAGTTTAATAATGAGGGCTACCGATATATGAACAAAAAGCTAAATATTCACGACAGATGCAGAAAGTCCATTCAGCAATGGAACGTCAAAATCTAATAATTGCTGAGGCAATGGCAAAAACATGAGATTATGAAAAATGTGAGCCAGAAATAGCTTTGGCTTGGGCTGTTAGTACCAAAAATGCACTTCAGAATCATTCTGGCTCTAGTCCAAATGAGCTTGTATTTGGGTCAGTTTTGAATGATCGGTTACCTGCATTGGAAACTGCAACAACCCGTGATATGGTTAGAATAAATTTGAATGCTCTACATGCAGTGAGGAAAAGCTTAATGGAAGCTGAATCATGCTAAAGAATTCGGAGAGCTTTGAATTCAAATGTAAGGACTTATGTAGACGAAGGATTTGTGACAGGTGACCATGTCTACTATAGACAAAACTACAAAGGAAGGTGTGGTCCTGCTAAAGTTTTGGGTAAAGAAAGTCGATGTGTATTGATCAGACATGGAAGATAATTTTTCAGGATGCATCCATGTCACTTTGTTGCATAGCCCCTCTGCTTGGGCCGCGGCAGTCCTCATTTTGTACACTTGTCCCGGAACGGGCCGTGGCAGTTCTCGTTTAAACACTCGTCATTTTTTTAACACCAAAAATCATATAGTTTGCATACCTTTAAATTTCTCGTACCCTCTCTTCTTTCCTTGTCACGTGGATGGGTGTGTCGTCTAGTGATTGAATTCTTTCTTCTTTCTTTCTGCCGAAACATCGCCACTACAACAAAAGCTTCATGACCGACTCCAAAGACAAACAATCTTGTAAATTTAATTTCTGTTTTATTTCAAGCGTTAGTTATCCGTCAGCTGGGAGATATTCACTAACGTCGAGAGAGAGAGAGCAAATTACTGCTTTCGTAATTACCTATAAATTAAGTCTTTAACCATTCGTGGAGGGGGGGGGAGAGATCTTTCGCCTGTATTTTCTTAGGGAAATAATTCCCCTATGTATGTTGCAGACTACATCATAAAAATCACGTCTGATAGGTTTGTCTCCAAAACCCAGACTGCTAAAACTCGCTTCTCACAAAGAACGAGTGACGCCACGGATCCCTCTGCTTCCCACGCAAAAGCCCGTGATGTCACCGAGCCTCTATCGCAGGTGCACATTGACCCTTGATCTAAGGTCTCGTCACGCGGTGACCCTGTCACGTCTGTGAGCTTCGACTGTGAGAACAGGCCCTATTTTGCACTCGACTGCATGGGTCCACCCGCACTAATTCGTGCAAGTCAAACCAACGATTTCCAACAGATACGTCCATTCCCATAGGCCATTATCCAACAACTTGATGAAGGTAAACAAGGAACTGTGAAGTCCAGGGAATGAAGAAAATACAAATTCTTCAAATGAGATGAATGAAGTCTTGGAGGAAGAAGATGAAAGACAATATAATAACAATTCTAATAGCCATAGAAAGGAAGTGAAAGATAACAGTATAAAACCAAGAAGAAACGAAGTTGTAGAATATAAATTGAAAGGGGGTGGTGAGTGAAACAAAGAAATGGTTATGAGCACACAACCAAAGTAAACGGGAAAATAGAGTCATTGGTCAAATATAAAACCACAAGTAGAGAATGAAAATCCTCTTTGTATCAATTGGGATCATGTTGATCAATGGAAAGAATTGATAACAGAAAAATTTGTGAATTACAAAAAAATAATGAAGGCTCGTTTTGTTGCACGTGGTTATAAAGAAAATTCCCATAACCTAAAAACAGATTCTCCAACATGCAGCCATGAGGCTATGCGTCTTGTATTGTTAATGGCTTTGGTTATGATGTGGCAGGTGGAGACTCTTGATTTTACCTATGCATTTCTGACAGGTAATATGTTGGAGAGAGAGGTATTTCTTAGATCAGCATCTGATGTGTGTCCAGAATCAAAGGTGTGGAAGCTGAAAAGATACATTCATGGTACGAGCAAGTTAATTATGAGTTAACTCACTTGAAAGGAATGATGAGTGCATACAACAATGCACTGTTTCTTTGGCATGATGCCACTGGTGACTTGATAAGCATTCTGGCAATACATGTAAATGATTTCATATTCTGTGGAAATGATCTATTTCAGAAAAATGTGATGACAGAATTGAAAACGATATTCAAAATTGGAAAGCATGAAAGTGGAACATTCAAATTTTGGAATTGAATGTTAAGCAAACAAAAAATGGGATTATTATAGATCAAAAACTATATGCTTCAGCTATATCCACAATAGACATAAAGAAAGGAAGATCATTAAGGAAAAATGATGAATTGCATCAACAGGCGAAGACAGAGCTAAAGAGATTAACAGGTAAAATGATGTGGGTATCCACCCAGACTCGACCAGATGTATCATTTGATGTGTATAGAATGAGTAATACTGGAAAATCTCCAAAAGTGAAGTTACTTTTCGATGCAAACAAGTTACTAATAAAGTTAAAATCCAGGACAGGTTCCGTATCTTTTCCCCAGCTTCGGAAACTTTCGGATCTGAATATTGTTTGTTATCCAGATGCAACTTATGCTAAATTGGAAGATGGATTTTCACTGGGTGGTTTTATCATCTTTGTTTGTGGCAAGGTGAACAGAATGGCTCCTATATGCTGGTCATCAAAGAAACTTGACCGTGTAACAAAAAGTTCATTAGCCTCAGAGATTCTTGCGCTTAGTGAAGCAGCTGATGCTGGCATATTGATAGCCGCCATGCTTCAAGAGATATTCAGACTACATAGATTTCCTAAAGTTTTTTATAAAACGGACAATGCATCTCTGGTAGAGACTTTAAAGTCATCAAATCTTGTGAGTGACCGGCGTCTGCGAGTTGAGGTAGCCAGATTGAAGGAAATGATGGTGAAGGAGGAGATCATGGGCCGAGAACAGGTTACAGATTGTCTTCTGAAATTCTGAGAAACTTGTTGCAATGATGACTTGTTTTACTTGTGTTGTCTTATTTTTGTTTTGTTTTTATTATGGAACTGGAGTATTTACAAGAAGACACCAGCAATGTTAAGTCATCTCCTTTGCATTGAGATATAAGAATTCTATTCCTTTGTGATAAGCTTTTAGAGTGATCTCCCTTGCTTCTTGTTTTTGTTGGTTATTGGCTGGGAAAACAAAGATGGTGATTTTCACAAACGGACGTGTGTTCATGACTGAATTTATGTAACGAGTAAACTAACAATAACTGTTTAGGAAAAAATTCAATGTGTTACATTTTCACTTACTGATGCGTGTATAAACTCTTATACACCTGTGTTGTCGTCAAACCCAGGTTCTTGCTTGCCCGTGAATACAAAACCACTCGGACGCCGATGTTGATTTATAAAAATGTTTATTTAAAGAGAAGAACAGTCACAGAAAACATGAGAAAGAACGGGAGAATGAGACAAAGACGTATATATAGATAGACAGATACTTCGTCTCGCTACACCTAGCCACACTACGGGCACTGCCTCCCATTGGAGACGGCGCCCTACACACGTCTTCCCTGCTTAAAGTATCGACAGAAAAAGAGATAGAAAATCTTCACCAGGAAGTCGAATTGTTTCGGCGACTTCCGTTTTGGAATCACCCTTAACCCTTAGGTGTCACTCAAACTTTTCCATTCAAACACGGCCCTCGTTATGTAACACAAACAGTAATCTTTCAAGGACTGAGGAAATCAATAGATGCAATATAAAATTATTTGTTCATGTAAATGATAGACTTTTTTGTTATATACTCAAGTTGGTCGGTAAGAAAAAACCAACACAATAAATAAAAGAATATAATAGTTTCTTTATTAGCTTTTCTGCAAGTCCAGGAATAAAGTTTTCACAAATCTGTTATGTTTCTTGTTGTTGCTTAATGCATACTGGACAATTTGGCAGACAGACTGCTGGGTTGGCCTTTCACCATTATTGTCCTCTATGTGTCCTGCATCCAAACTTGCTCTCATATATTCTACTGTTTTCTTCTATTATAAGTAAGCTACTCATGCAACCAATAAATTTTCGCGCATTTATGGAAATATATCACTCATTAATCATATCACGAAACATTTCGTTTTTGCCCTCTTTCGACTCTCAATAGCACCAAACTTCCTATGAGCCATTCATTGGTCAAGTCTGGCACAAGACCATTCAATATAGATATGCAGGGTTACAACTTATTATTATTTGTTATATATATATATATATATAGTATAAATTTTTATTCAAACAAACATTATTGTTTACATATGTGCAATATGTGCATACATGTTTCAGCTGCGATATCTTGTTGTTACATTTACAGGTTTATAATAAAGTTCATAATAACTTTTATAAACGTTCTTAATACTTGTGTCGTAATCTCTTGGTCATCGTAGAAGAAGAAGATCTCTCGTCCGTTGATCCGAAATGGGGCAATGTGTCGTTTCTTGATTCGGCGAATTCCATTGTGTTGCCGCTTGCAGCTATTTGTACTAACCTTAAAATCGTTGTCGCAGCTTCGTTGTCGCGACTATTCGTACTACCTTGTTGTCTGTAGCTTGATACTGTGTCGCCTGATATCCTCTGTCGCTGCCACCGTTAGCCTTCGCCGCCGTCATAATCTTCGGTTTTTCTCACGATCCTGGCGGTTTCTTCGTGGGCTGAAATCAATCTTTTTCTTCAATAAAGTACAACAAAGCTTTTACTGTTTTTTTCAATTTGAGCCATTTTTTTATTTACTAGCTAATAGACGACAATGAGCGATCGTTGTTTAAGAGAGAGAGAGAGAGAGGGGGGGGGGTTACGCTAGTAATTTATTAACTATTTAGTCGCTTGCACAGGGAGGGAAATTGGAGATTCATTCTGTGGCTCTTATGTTGGAATTCAAATCCCTTAAGCTTGTAACAGCTACATTTTATAGTTCGATGTTCTTTCGTTGGCTTCCGGGCAAGAACTGACGAAATCTCAATTTAGTTTTCTCACAACGAAAAACTCTGACGTCACGAAACCCCGTGATCACGCAGGTTTGATCTAACCTCTGAACTTACGGTCTCGTCAATGTCACCCGAACCGTGAGAACAACACCGAACCGAACTTGCACGAGATGACTTCGTCACAAATCGCGCAAGTCAAATTCGATCTCCGACAGATGCGTCCATTCTCATAGGGCCATTATCCAACATTGTGAGAACCAGCTTCTTCAGACCTTTAGAAAAGATGAAACCATCATTTCATTTTTTCTAAAGGTCTGAAAAAGCTGGTTCTCTCAAGATATCGCAGCTGAAAAATGTATGCACATATGTAACCAATAATGTTGGTATAAATAAAAATGTATACTAAAAACAGCTCTACTTGTTATTGAGCACTTTTTTATAAACACTGGAACTTCATTGGATTAACATCTAGGAAACAAAAATGATGCATATATGTGTATATATATATATATATATATATATATATATATATATAACTGAAGAGTTGTGTGATACAACGAAACAGTCTGTCAGTGAATGACTAAATATGCTCCCCTTCTTGGGTTGAGCTTACTAGTAAGTGAAATCGCCAACTCCCTCTAGTGTATAATGCAATGCCCTTTGCATAAACAAATAGAGCTTTCGGCATTGGGCAATGTTTA
This sequence comes from Sepiola atlantica, assembly GCA_963556195.1. NCBI lineage: Eukaryota > Metazoa > Mollusca > Cephalopoda > Sepiida > Sepiolidae > Sepiola > Sepiola atlantica. Next base: position 75,432,983 of record OY744524.1, on the reverse strand, counting down.
TCATTGTTATATCCCTTACTCTCATTAGCAGGCAGATGATGGCTAAGTGGTTAGAAGCGCCAACTGTTGGTTGAGTTTCGATTCCGTCTTAAGGCAATTTCATGTCTAACAGCACTGAAGAGCTGTGATACAGCAAAACAGTTTGGGGATCAGTATATATATATATATATATGTGTGTGTGTGTGCATAAGCGACAATTTCATATACCTATCGGTTGTGTATTTCCTCGAGTCGTTGGTGAATTTATTCTTCCTTCTTAACTGAATTTGACAAGTTTATCATTGGTTATTCCAGATGATGGCCAAAAGATTAAAAGCGCCGACTGTCGAGTTTCGAGCTCGGCTTGAAGCAGTTGCTTGTCTAACCGCACTGGGGAGCTGTGATACATCAAAACAGTCCGTCTGTGGATGACTATATATATATATATATATATATATATATAGTCATCCACAGACAGACACAGAGGTTTGGGATTAAGTTATAAGTTACCGTTTGAGGAGCCGTTTCAAATTGCGGGTGTTGTTTTTTGGGAGGGAGGGGGGGGGTCCTTAGATTTTATCATCATTCTTCATGTGAGTTTTTCTCATGTGTTTCTGCTTGCTATTTCTTATAAACTTTTTCTTATTTTCCGTTCTCCCCTTTTTGGAATAATACGTTTTCCTATTACTTGTAAATTAACTTGCTCTGATGATCAGCAAAGTTAAACTAAAGGCTATATATTTTCTTTTGACCTTGCTGTGAAACGCACGTAAGAAAAAGTTTTAATTTTCTAAAAAAACAATATAAAGCAAAAAAAATTTTGAATTAAAAAATTTTTTAAAAACTTTTGTTTGTTGATAGAAGAAGAAATACACTGAGATACGAAAATTAAGGAAATTGAAATGAATATGAAAATTATGGTTTGGGATTGATTTTTCCTATGGTCATTGGAATGCAACTATAAAGTATATATATATATATATATATATATATATATATATATATATATGGCACAATACGTGACCTTTTGGGGAGCTAAGTGCTCCCCGTTATATTCGTAACCCTTGCGCCAGACTTGAGTAGCAAATAAAATAAATTTGCTGCACTAAAAATGTCAGCTCACTGATCGGGGCATTCGGTGTAATCCGATGTCAGATGAAATATAAACAATGTTGGAGACACCAGCCAGGTTCAAGAGGTCAGAAAACCTGTCGCCGACATTTGTTGAAACACTGACGGCATCTGTGTTTCCCTTCCTTTTCGGCCTGTCTTTCTCTTCCCCTCTCTCTCTTTTTCTCATCTCTCTATTTCTTTCTTTCCCCAGTCGCTTCTCCACGACAAGCGAAAAAAAGTCGGCTTTTGAAATCTGAATGAGGAAGACGCGTGCTTGACACGCTCGCAGAACTCAGCCGAACTTTCAAGTTTTAAATATGTTCTTTGCCAAAAATAAATTATATTATTATATTTAAAAGTAAAATGGTTGTTTCCAGTATTACATAATGTTTGATTTGCAGTACGATGGTCCCGACCAAACAGCCAGCCAGCAGCCAGCCAGCCAACCAGCCAGTCCCAGAAGCAGACGACAGTAACTATCGTCAAACGATGATTGCTCACTGGCGATAACAAGACGAGACATTGCACATATGTGCACATGTTGTCACATATCGTCCCAAGATCCACACCGCCAAACAGTCAGATCACATTGGTTCCGCGACCAAGATATACTCCTTCGGCCAAAGCAAGCCATTGGATCACATATATATATATATATATATATATATATATATATATATATATATATATATATATATATAGTAGAGAATGGTAGTTTGCTTGAAGCATTGCTGGGTATAGTAGTAGTAAGTTTTTGAAAGGCTGTGGGCAATGCAATTCCGGGTAAGATGCAAGTTGAAAGGAAAGAAACAAAAACAATAAAAATAAATCGAATACGATATAAGACTTACTATTTATTTTTCCTTTTTTTTCCTTTTATTTTTTTTTTTTTTTTTTTTTTCTTACATAACAGCAAGAGTGTTTTAGCTGTTCGTGTGATGTCCGGGTGATTAAAAATCACTATTTGATATTTCGGGAAAAGACATCCCTTTTTCAAAAATAATTAGACCAGAAGAAGAATAATATTTTATTCTTCTCCGACTGTGTAGAGAATAATAGTCACACTACATATCTAAAAGCAAGAATAGATTTAAGGCTTCTAAATTGAAACTAGTATTGTCCACATGGACCCATGATGCAACAGATAAAGTGCTCAGCAAGACCATTCAATATACTGGTCGCCTATTCAACTTACGATTGATCAACTTTAAGACCATAATAGCCATATATATTATACTAAATGCTTAACTCTCCCACCTCTTCAAACATGCTAGTGATGCTGCTTACTAAGTCACTCAGTAGCCATTACAGCGAACAGCTTCCGTGTCCATTTTTATCTTGCATTTTGAATTTATTTTCTTCAAAATAGCTCAAAGATACCTCTCAAAAGGAAAACAATCTAATATTCTTCCGGTAAATTAACATGAGTAGACTTACGTCAAAATCGCTTAACGACCAGTTGTTTGTAACCAATTGCAGCCGTAAGTCGACGATGAACTGTATTACATTTGTGAGACTATGAAAAGAATGACTCTACTGTCACTCAGTCAAGGCCTCTGTGCAACAATATTGGTTATTGTATTAAAATGAATATTTTGTTATAATAGAGATTTTGTGTCTGTAACCGAAAAACTTACACTTCTCAAAGATATGAAATTATATTCTCGAAGATTTTTTAAAAATATTAAATATTGAGAATTTTTGTCTAATCACAACAATTATCAATATAAATGGTAAGTTAGATTTCCTTTAAATAGAACAGGCAAATAATTCATTATATATAGTATTCATTATATATATATATATATATATATATATATATATATATATTTGTGTGTGTGTGTGTGTGTGTGTAAATAAAACAATACAGATAAATATTTTATCTTTATCTTAGATTCTATCATGATAAGAGGATGTTCGATATAATGGATAGAACATTAATATAAGAATAAAGAAATGATGAAAATAAAAATTGGATAAATTACAATATTTATTAATTCATCAGATATTCAAACAAGGAATATAAAAAAATGTCCTTAGTCCATGGATTTTCAAAGATGAGCTCCTTTCATCAGAGGAGAAAAATCAGTAAAATAATGTATTACTAGCAACATAAATTTGAAAATATAAAAATCGTAAACAGACATCTTCAATGAAAGTTGGGTAGAAGATACAATGTGTCCATGTAATTATTCAGGGGATCAATCAGAGATTTAAAGTAAGATATAATGCTACCGAACCTTATGTCTAGAATCCTTATTCCAATTTCAAATTTATGCTACCAGTAATACATTATTTTACTGATTTTTATCCTCTGATGAAAAGAGCTTATGTTTGAAAATCTATGGATTATGGAAAAAAAATTTTTATATATCTTGTTTGAATATGTGATGAATTAATAAATATTGTAATTTATCCAATTTTTATTTTCATTATTTCTTTATTCTTATATATATATAAATACATATATATATATATATATATATATATATATATATATATATATATATATATATATCGGTCGTCATCGACTTATGACCTATTTAACTTATGACTAACCGATTTTACGATCATAACGACAATATATATATATATATATATATATATATATATATATATATATATATATAGTATACATTTTTATTTATGCAACCATTATCGTTTATATATGTATATACATGTTTCAGCTGCGATCTCTCGAAAGCTTCTTCAAACCTTTAGAAAATATGAGAAATAACAAACTTCTTTATTATGTGTATTTTCCCGGTTGGGAAGGTATGGGCGTATAACTAAACAGGCAAGATTTTTATCCAATTGCACATTAGCGCCACTCCTTTACTAAAGTTTATTGAGTATGTTTGACCGCTTTCAAATCCTTTTATAAATTTTATTATACTACTAGAGAACATCTTTCACGTCGCCTAAGTATAATCATATGCGTGTGCTCGTAAAAGTACCGATTTAACACTTTACAAGGCCAAATATTTTAACGGTCAGCAGGTAAGTTCTTTCCAAGCTGAACTATATATAAACTTTATTCATATGCACACATATATTCAAACCCGTATGCACACATGTGCATACATAATGGCTTATAGTACACACACATACATATATATATATAGTAAGCTATGAAAATATATTTATGGCAATTAAGCTACACAGAGGCTCCCGCGTTTTTAGCCTGAAGATTCCCCCGGGGATGAAACGCGGGAGCCTCTTTGTAGCTTAATTGCCATAAATATATTTTCATAGCTTACTATCTAGCTCTACTTATGTATCGAACACTGTTTAAGTAAATACTGAAAATTGATACCTAAAAAATGATATCTCCTTATAAAATTTTATGTGGATACATGAAATACTAATATATATATATATATATATATCGTACATGTATTGTATTAGTTTCTGTAATGTGAATCCGTAGAAACTCAAGTGTTTATAAAAAGTGCTCAATAACAAGTAGAGCTGTTTATAAGTATAATATTTTATTTATACAAACATTATTGGTTACATATGTGCATACATGTTTCGGTTGCACTTTTCCCAGAAAGTCAACCCTCATCAGACCAAGAATTTTCGAGAAATGGATGGATTTGAAGAATTTTCTCTCCTAAATAAATCTTTTTGGGATTTAGTCATTTTCTATTTCTTATGAATTACTATCGGATTACCTATTCCACTTGCTGACCTTTTTAGCTAGTGGTTGTCCCTTTTATTACCCTTTATGGCGTCTCCATCACCTTTTCCTCTCCTTATTTTATTGCTCACTACTTTTTGAGTTTCTTTAAACTCTTTAGCCTACCCAGTTTTACAAACTCACTTCAGTATAAATATCTTATCTATATATCAAGAATCACACATATATAAACAAACTCTAATAGATACCCAAATACAAATAAATAAACAGACATTGATATACATACACATCTAAACATGGACACACACACAGATCCACTATCAATCAGGCATATATTCAAAATACATACGTGCTTATAAATATATTCTAGATGTATATTCAATACAAAAATAAATATATTCTAGATGTATATTCAATACAAAAATCCATAAGTCTACACAGACACACACATATACAGCTATATGCACCTACATACGCATATCTATACACACACACAGACACATATATATACACATATATACAAATACATATATATACACACACACACACATATACATGCACATATATACAGACACACATATATATATATATATATATATACATATATATACATATACATACATAAATCATACATGAGCATATTCGTAACATAGATATACATGCATACACACACACATACACTTTTAGTATAAATAGTTCCTAAAAATACGTACATATATGCACATATATATACATACACACACACTGACATATATATATATACACATACACATGTATGTATATATATATAAATATATATACACACATACACATATACACATATATACATACACACGCATACACACACATATACACAGGCGCCGACAGTTCACACCTATACATATATACGAATACAAATGCATACATACACACCTATACTTATACAGAGTGCACACAAATTAATATATACAAGCACATACCTAGAATATATATAAAAGAACTAGACTATGCAAATATAAAAACTACCGACAAATGTATACGTGTATATACACACCACACACACACAACGTACACATACACAAACATACACATGCACAAGTCCACATACATGCATATATATACACATACACACACATATACATATATATATATATATATATATATATATATATATGTTGTGGACCTGGGTAAGGCTGAATGAATGACACAGGAACACATGGTTTAAATGAACAAAGGTATATATTATATAATAGAAAGAAAGAGATTACAAGGAGATGTTGCTCTCAACCGCCATTGCCGGTTTGCCTGGGAAGAAGAGAACAAGTGTCATGTGCTTCCCGTATTTATAAGGTGGACGAGTCCATTAGTTCTTTGTAGGTAGGTACGGCACCATAACACCCCCCTTCCAAGCCTTACCTCCTCAGGAGTCTTAATAACGTTTCCTTTTCGGATCTATCTCTAGGTAGTCCGGAGCCATTCGTTTTCTTTTTGATTGTCGTTTACGTGTGACTACCTGGGGTGCTGGTAAGTTGAAGGTGTCATATATCACGTCCATCACGTCTTCTCCTTGTGGGGCGCTGTCAGTGTCATCTGACAGTCTTTTTCTGATCTGATTTAGATGTCTCTTATGCAAGAACCGTGGTCCTTTTATGATATAGACGATCGATCCGATCCTCTTTTCAATTGTACCGGGTTCCCAGAACGATGCATTGTTTTTGAACATCTTAAAATATACCCTATCTCCTGGGTTGTATTTTTTCTTCGGTACCGTAGAGATTCGGTCATAGTTATTATGTATAGGTAATAATTTATCAAACACGGACTTCACATTCCGCGCAAACATCATCTCTGTGAGGGATAATGATGATGCTATGTTCATGTTTTTTGTAATTCTATATACCTGTAAGAATTGTTGTAAAGCCTTCTCCTTAGGAGTATCACCGGCTTTTTTTAATGCTCTTTTTAATGTGTCTACGAAGCGTTCCGCCTGGCCGTTTGACCTAGGATGATACGGGGGCGTCGTTATATGTCTGATTTGAAACGTCGCGCAGAACTCCTCAAAATCTGATGACGTGAACTGCGTCCCATTATCACTCACCAAACAATCCACTACCCCAAAACGGGCAAATAGTTCATGTAGGAATCTTATCGTAACCTCTGACGTGGGACTCTTGCAACGTAGTACCTCGAGCCACTTTGAAAAACTGTCGACTACGATTAAGTAGTAAAATCCTTCCAATGGTCCCGCGAAATCCACGTGAATTCTTTCCCACGGACGGTCGGTCTTTGGCCATGGGCTATGCTTTATATGCGGTGCTTTTGCCGCTAAGGCACAGCCTTTACAAAGCTTTACTGCTTTTTCAATGTCATTGTCCATACCTGGCCAGTACACAAAACTCCTCATTAACCCCTTCATCCTGGTTATCCCTGGATGGCCAACATGAAATTCTTTCAGAATTTGCTTTCGTAGTTTTTCTGAGATGACCACCCTTTCGTTATGCATGAGTACGTCATCACAGAGTAAGAAACTCTTTGCCGCATGTAAATCCTTATCTACCAATTTCATTTTTGTTCTGGTGATAAATTCATCCTCTTGAGCTTGTTTTTTTATCTCGTATAGTGTCACCGGGAGCTCTCTCACTGCGTTGCACAAAATCTCTTTAAAATCTCCTTCTGTTTGAAGAGACGCAATCACTGTGTCTTCTAGAGTCTCTCTCTGTTTTGGCACTAATCTCGACAATCCATCTGCATGATAGATTTTATTTGAATGCAAATGTTGCATTTTAAAGTTGTAGTTTAATAAGATAGTTCCCCATCTTTGTAGTCTATTAGCTGTATATACAGGTAGGCCTTTTTTAGATCCATAAATTGTAATTGCACGTGTTAGTCCATTTATATCAGCGTCCGTCGAGAGATGAATATCCCTAACTCAAATGTAGCTTCCAGACCGGGTTTAAGAAAGGAAAAAAAAAACAGCTAAGTCTAAAATTTCCTCACTGTCTTGTCTTAAATACTTCATATAATTACGTTACTACGTCTTGGTAAAGAATATACTTTTTTTTTCTTTTTCGCAGGTACTCTGCGTTTCTTTCCTGTTTTCTATGTTCTTGCTAATATCTTTGCGTTGCCAAGTCTAGTAAAAGAATTTTTTCTTCGCAGGTTTTTTTTTTTCGCTTATTTTATTTTATTTATTTCATCTATATTGTTCTCTCTGTTGTCCACGACGCTTTACGTGTCTTTCTTTCGTTTTTACATCCATGCTAGTAATTCTTCGAGTTCTTTCTCTGGAGGGGTCAATGCGTTTGAAGATTAAAAGTGTGGGGGGGGATATCCACTATCAATGTAGTTTAAGAAAATGAAAAACCCCCACTGTAGCCCTCTTGACTGTGTTTTAAAAAGCCACGTGTTAGTCCATTTATATCAGCGTCCGTCGAGAGATGAATATCCCTAACTCAAATGTAGCTTCCAGACCGGGTTTAAGAAAGGAAAAAAAAAACAGCTAAGTCTAAAATTTCCTCACTGTCTTGTCTTAAATACTTCATATAATTACGTTACTACGTCTTGGTAAAGAATATACTTTTTTTTCTTTTTCGCAGGTACTCTGCGTTTCTTTCCTGTTTTCTATGTTCTTGCTAATATCTTTGCGTTGCCAAGTCTAGTAAAAGAATTTTTTCTTCGCAGGTTTTTTTTTTCGCTTATTTTATTTTATTTATTTCATCTATATTGTTCTCTCTGTTGTCCACGACGCTTTACGTGTCTTTCTTTCGTTTTTACATCCATGCTAGTAATTCTTCGAGTTCTTTCTCTGGAGGGGTCAATGCGTTTGAAGATTAAAAGTGGGGGGGGGGGATATCCACTATCAATGTAGTTTAAGAAAATGAAAAACCCCCACTGTAGCCCTCTTGACTGTGTTTTAAAAAGCCACGTGTTAGTCCATTAGTCCATTTATATCAGCGTCCGTCGAGAGATGAATATCCCCAACTCAAATGTAGCTTGCAGACCGGGTTTAAGAAAGGAAAAAAAACAGCTAAGTCTAAAATTTCCTTACTGTCTTAACTCCCTCGACCGTTCCTTAGTACTCGATTCTTATTCCTCTTATTTATACCTACTTGCGGGAGGGAAACCTATCTTTAACTCTCTGTTCTCTTTTTAGTATACAATGAACTTATTCTATCTACATATGTACATATATATACATACGTAATATTGGATTTTTTAATTTTTTTTTAACACCTGCGGGGGACAGGAAATACCCGACTAGTAATCGGGCGCAGGATATTTACACCCTTCTCGGAGTGTTGGACCCGTTAGACCTTGTAAGGCTATCCATCTAAGAGAAGGAAACCTCTGACAAAAAACCTTGCTACTTACGTCGTGGCAGTAAACCGTTGGGGAGGGAGGCCTCCTTAGTCCTGATCGACAACCTTCCTAGAGTTGGAATCTCGAACAAAATATCCGGTTTGCAAACCTACAATTGCTTAAGGAGTAGATAGGTTCTGCCTATCGCCGGCCCTAGCACTCCTTCCTTGTCTATTAGTCAGGCGCAGAGGTAACAGTGCTGGGACAACACCCAGTGCCTAACCTTGTTTCCTTACTAGGTCAATGAACGCCGTTCTCTTTCTCTCTATTTGGGCAACTTGGGGAAAAATGTTTTCGTCATTAAGTCTTACATGGCCAGTCTGGGTCTCTCTTGTTCCAACAGGTTGAGGGTACAGGTTAGACAGCTTGTCTGGCTGCTGTTTCCGACTGAAAGGACAGGAGCCCAAACTCTTGGGTAGCGCCAAGAACGGCTGCTCCATCATCAGTTGCATAATACCGTGGGTAGTTGTATGTGCCATGTCGCGCATGGAAAGGGACCCTGCAATTATCTCCGGTGGGCTTTCCCGAGGCCACAACCCCCATGGACCAGGTTCAGACTAATGGACTGGTTGTGTGAGCTTATTGGCACCAAACAAGTACCCACCTTGACCAACCCACTCTATAATCAAAACAAACATGTCATTACAAAAAAATAAAAGCAAACCTAAACCAGACACCCAACAAAAAACACTTTCGCCTCCGCCCTTGAGGCTCGCATTCACAAATATCCGGGGACTTAAAACCAATATCAACGACGTAGAATCCTTTCTCCTGACAAACTCCCCGGATATCCTAGCTCTAAGTGAAACTAACCTCCAATCCTCAATCTCCTCTCACCACTTTGACATGACTGACTACCTCCCACTCTACCGTAAAGACTCTGACAAACATATGCACGGGCTAGGAGTTTATGTTCGGAACACCCTCCCCCTGACTAGAGAACATAGGTTTGAATCAGTTGACCACGACTACATGTGCTTTAGATTGACTTTACATCACAGCATCAGTTACTTATATTTCTTATACCGCTCCCCGTCGACCCAGGACTGTACTCTGTTAAACTCTGTCTCTGTAAGCATAGATAGAGCACTCTTAATTGACTCGAATGCCCACATACATGTATTTGGTGATTTTAATGCCCACCACCGTGACTGGTTGGGATTCTCCAGCCTTACTGACGCAGCCGGCAACTCTACGTATAATTTCTCCTTAGCTCACTCCCTCTCTCAGACTGTCGATTTTCCGACCCGCATCCCCGATCGAATAGATCAACAAGCCTCACTTCTAGACCTTTTCTTGACCTCAATGCCCGAGGCTTGTGTGACGAAAGCTCATAGCCCACTCGGGAATGCTGATCACATTGTGCTAATGATACATATCACCCTAAGAAGTCGTCCAAAAGCTGATGAACCGTTGCTCAAAACAATAAGATACTACGAGCGGGCTGATTTTGAGTCAATCAGAGATCACATCAGTGATGCCCCATGGAGGGAAACCTTCTCACTCCCTGCCAATCAGTGTGCAAACGAATTAACTGAATGGGTCAAAGCAGGCATTGAAGCCTATGTCCCCATGCGAAAATACTTTAGCAAGCCTCACTCTCCTCAATGGTTCACCTCGGAATGTGCAGCTGCCATTTCTGAGAGACAACAAGCATTCCGTAAATTTTGCCGACATAAGTCAGCTACTAATAGAAATAAATTTATAGAGTCAAGAAATAATTGCAAGGCCGTGATAGGTGAAGCGAAGAGAAGGTTTAATGAGTTAACGGAAAAACGCATCCAGACACAGAAATTAGGTACTCGTGATTTCTGGAAAATCTACAATAGTGTAGTGAATAATGGTCAATCAACGATTCCCCCACTATCAAACCACAATGATGTCGCTTGCACGGCCACTGATAAGGCTGAACTACTTGCCCAGCGCTTCGCTTCTAACTCTACTTTGAACTCAGATAACCACCCCCTCCCCGAATTCCCTTTGCTGACCGAAGCCACACTTGATAACCTGGTCATCACTCCATCTCAGGTTAGAGACATCATAAAAAACCTTGACACCTCCAAAGCTTGTGGGCCTGATCTTATACCCACAATAGTAATAAAGAAATGCTCTGCTGAACTGGCCCCTGTTCTCTCCAAACTCTACAATAAGTGTCTAGCTGAATCTTGCTTCCCCGATAGCTGGAAAATTGCCTCTGTGGTACCAGTCTACAAGAATTCTGGGAATAGAACCGATCCCCAGAACTATCGCCCAATCAGTCTGCTTCCGATCTTTGCTAAAATCTTTGAATCCTTAATCAATCTAGCAATAGTACGACACTTAGTTAATGCTAAACTTCTTTCTGACCGCCAGTATGGATTTAGACAATCACGATCTACTGCAGACATTCTAACGGTCATCTCTGAACGCATGTATCACACACTCGACAAGGCAGGTGAAGCTAGGGCAGTAGCGCTTGATATATCCAAGGCCTTTGACAAGGTATGGCATAAAGGGCTCCTCCTGAAAATACGATCATACGGTATTACTGGGCAATTATTTAATATAATTAGATCCTTCCTCGCCAAAAGAAAAATCCAGGTTGTCCTCGATGGCCGTTCATCTAAGCAACATGACATAAATGCTGGTGTACCCCAGGGCTCTATCCTTGGACCCTTGTTGTTCCTGATCTATATAAACGATCTCCCTGATGGCATAGAGTCTGAGATTGGTTTATTTGCTGATGACACCACCCTTTACTCTCGCCATGTTGGCAAAACCGACGCAATTATATCTGATGCAATGGCTGAATCTTTAGAAAATGACCTCCAGGCTGTAGTGGATTGGGGTCATAAATGGTTGGTAACTTTTAATGCCGCAAAGACAAAACTCCTTTCCTTCAATAACTACAAGGAACCTTTTCAACCACCGATTGTCATGGCAAATAACACCCTACCTGAGAGTTCATCATTCAAACTCCTCGGCCTAACCTTCACAGGTAACATGAATTGGAACAAATACATTGAAGACATTGCCAAGGCTGCCGCAAAGAAGGTTGGCTCCCTCTACCGTGCTAGTAAACTCCTCACACCTGACATTATCCTGTATCTCTACAAAGCCACCATCCGCCCATGCATGGAGTATTGTTGTCACATCTGGGCTGGTGCATCATCTACTAGTCTCTCCCTCCTTGACAAAGTCCAAAAAAGAATCGCCAACCTAATAGGTCCCTCACTGTCAGCCAAGCTCCAGCCTCTGTCCCATCGCCGCAATGTAGCATCCTTGTGCTTGTTTTACAAATACTTCAATGGATTATGCTCCGATGAATTGGCTACTCTGGTGCCCCCTCGACGGAAATTCACTAGACTAACCCGACAATCAACTAAATCTCATTCATTCACTGTGGAGGTCCCCAGATGTCGGAGAGCCTTCTACTCAAATAGCTTCTTTCCTCGTACTGCTAGCCTCTGGAACTCCCTCCCTGCCCCCTGTTTCCCCGACAGTACAGACATGCAGAATTTTAAATCTAATGTAAACAGACACCTCGCTGCGCTGATCCCAATCTAGATTGACCACCCCCTACCTTCTCCCCTTTTCTTTTTCTCAGTAGCCCCTTACGTCTACAGTGGCGGCCTGCCTTGTTTGGGGTGAACTATGTTAAAAAAAAAAAAAAAAAAAAAAATTAGCGGCTTATGGTCTGTCTGTAAGGTAAATTGTCTACCATGTATGTATCGGTGAAACTTTGTTACTGCAAATATTATTGCTAGGGATTCTTTCTCGATTTGAGAATACTGTTTTTCCGCTGGGAGCAAGGTCCTTGATGCATGTGCAATGGGTTTATGGGTTCCATCAGTCATTTTGTGTAGGATACATGCTCCTAAACCATATGAACTAGCATCGCTAGCTACGATTATGTCCAATTCTGGGTTGTAATGCGTTAGAAATAACTCTGACGTAAGTGTTTCTATGATTTTATTAAATGCATCCTGACATTCAGGTGTCCATACCCAGGCTTTACCTTTTTTTAATAGCTCATTTAATGGAGCACGCAAATTATGCATTTCTGGGATAAAAGCCTGGTAGTAATTTGCTAGGCTCAGAAAACTCTGTAATGTCATGACGTTTTCTGGCGCCGGCATGTTTTTTATTGCGGTAGCCCTTTCTGGGTCTGGTCTTCTGCCGTCCTTGTCGATCACATGACCCAGATATTTTATTTCCTCCAGGAAAAAATCACATTTTTCTTCTTTTACTTTGAACCCATAATCTTGGATTCTCGCAAACACTTGATTTACATGTTTTTGGTGTTGTTCGATATCTTTGCTGTTAATCAAGATGTCATCGAGATACGCTATTGCGAAATCGAGTCCGCCCAGCATTGTGTCCATTACTTGTTGGAAAATGGCTGGCGCGACCTTAACTCCGAATGCTAATCTTTCGAATTTATATAAACCACGATGTGTGTTTATACATAACAGCTTAGAACAATCTTTATCCACCGGTATTTGTAGGTATGCCTCACTTAGGTCTATTTTTGAAAAAAATCTTCCTCCATTTAAGCTTGCAAACACTTCTTCCGGGGTATGGAGTGGGTAGTGATAGTCCGCGAGGGCAGTATTCAGTCCTGTTGAAAAATCTGCACATACACGAATCTCATTAGATTTTTTCTTTACATAAACCGTGGGTGCTGCCCACTGGCTGTGTTGTACTTTTGATAAAATACCCATCTTTACCAGTCGGTCTAATTCAGCGTTTATTTTTTCAATCGAGGCGAAGGGTACTTTCCTTTCTTTCCTAAATACCGGCAGTACATTTTCTTTTAGACGGAATTTTGCAGTCATTTTAGTGCAGCATCCAAGACCGCCAGAAAAAACCTCTGGAAACGATTTTTTTAATTATCGTTGTAGTTTTTCCGATTCTGTTGCGCGACTACTTATTTTTTTACAAAATGTATTTATCGGCAACTTCCATAAATCAAATGCCTGCATAAAATCTGAACCAAAAAGATTATTCGAATCCTTCAGTACCAGTAGTTTGAGTTTTTTAGTATTTCCCATTAGGGACACATTTGTGATTAATTCTCCTTCAAATGTAATTCTTTCACCAGTAACTGTGCTTGCCAGCCTGTTTGTTCTTGATAGAGTAGGTTTATATAATCTCCTCCATGTATGTAAATTTATAATGGAAACGTCTGAACCAGAATCCAATTGCAATTTTATATTTTTATCCAGGATTTTCACCTGTACATATTTTCTTATGTTCATGCCAGTTTCCTTCTTTGTCCTAGTGGCTTGAATCTGCATTTTATTTCCTCTGCCCGTTCTGCAGTGCGAACTTTTATGTCCAACTTTTTTGCATTTCATACAGGTTTTAAAACGGAATGGGCACTCATTGTACCAATGTGGATTACCACAGCGTGAACAAGGGCTTGGTGGCAATTTATTTATTTTTTTACTGGTTTGGTTTGTCTTTGTTACATCAAAATTATTATTTCTTATTTTTCTATAAGGTTGAGCTTTTGTTTTTTAATGTACCCTTTTTATGTGCGCAATGCCGGACAATTCAATGTCTTTTGAGTCCTGTTTTACATTTACAAATCTTTGACAGTCCTCAGCCAACTTTTGCAGCGTAAGGCTTGGTTCATTCTCTAATTTATTTAGAACTCTACGCCTTATCTCCGTGTCATTTCCTGAGATTAAACCTTGTACAAAAATTAGACACTTGAAATTATCTGCACTTAATTCAGCTAGTCTAAAATCGTCACAATGCTTGTTCACTATCGATGCAAAAGTAGCGTAGTCTTCCTCGTCTTTCTTTACCAGGTTCATGCACTTCCATCGTTTGTGGAATAGTGTAGTTCTTGGACTAAACAGTTCTGTCAATAAACCAATCGCTTCTATGAAAGTTAGCTCGCTGGTTTTCCGAGGCAAAATGAAATCCACGAATTTCGTATGTTCTGTGGTATTTAGTTTTCTAAGAAGGAGGCGTAGCTTCTTCGCATCACTCCAACCACCGCAGTCAATTTTATATAGGTCTTCATATCTTCGGAAATATTCTTCAAATGTATTATTTTCCGTGTATGAGTAATTATCAATACTGTTCCAAATTGCGTTCTGCGAAAACGTGTCGTCTTTTTCATTTTTTTGGTCACTGCGCGATATTGTTTGTATCAGAAATTCCAATCTTTCATCATACTCCTTTTTGTGTAATAAAATATTTTGGTTCTGTTGTAATAAAAGCTTTTGAAATCTTTCCTCAGTTTGTTGTTGCTGGGAGATTTGGAATTTCGTTAGTTCGGCGATTATAGACTTAATATCTTCCATATTCAACCATTTAGTTTCTGATTTTATTTAGAAAATTAATATTTTCTTATTATCTTATGATTTTATAAGAGTTCTTTTCTTTAAATTAGCGTTTGCTAGGCGCCGTTTTAATTATGAAAAGATTATGAAACTTTTCCTTTTCTCTATATACGCGTATATTCACTTATTTTTTTATTTTGAAAATTAATATTTTCTCGTTATTTAATGAATTTATAAGAAGTTATTTTCTTTAAATTAGCGTTGGCAAGACGCCCTTTTAGTTATGAAAAGATTATGTAATGTTCTTTTCTTATACACGTTTTTAATTTTAACGAAGAGAAAAAAAAATCTGTTTCACAATTAATTCTTTCTGCATTTTAAAATATTTCAGTACAAGTCGGAAAAAAAGAGAGAGAAAATAAAAACTGACCTTTTTTTTATCGTGCGTCTTTTTTTTTATGGAGTAACGCACGTGTGTTCATTTCATGTTTTTGTTTCTTATCTGTTCTTAAAATGAAGCACGTGGTGTCGGTTTCATTTTTTTTTGTGTGTGTTCGTCAAAAAAACTCGCTGTGACGTTCGTCTAAAAAAAAAAACAATACTCGCTTCCTTCGTGTTCGGTATTTCTTTTGTTTTGTTTTTTTAGTTTTCCAACCCAGAGAAAAAAACGCGCATTCAATTTCAGTTGTTTTTGTTTGCTTTTTTTTAACTAGTTTTCCCAAACTAGAGGAACACGCACCCAATTTCAAGCTGTTTTTTTTTTTTTTTTCCGATAAGCAGTTTTAAAACTTAGAGCACAACAGGTCCATTTCAGTTTTCTTTTTCTTAAAAGAAAACAATTTTCTCGCACTTAAGAATTCAACGTGTTTTTTTTTATTTTATTTCAGTTGAGTTCTCTTTTCTTCTCTCGACCGTACGGCAAAAACCTTTGTTTTGTTTTTTTTGTTGTTTTTTTTGCGTGCGGTTTCCTGCATTAACTGTGTGAGTGCATTTTCACGTGGTATTTTCAGTTTTTTGACCCAAGAGTTCGAATTCCCTCGTCGCCAGTTGTTGTGGACCTGGGTAAGGCTGAATGAATGACACAGGAACACATGGTTTAAATGAACAAAGGTATATATTATATAATAGAAAGAAAGAGATTACAAGGAGATGTTGCTCTCAACCGCCATTGCCGGTTTGCCTGGGAAGAAGAGAACAAGTGTCACGTGCTTCCCGTATTTATAAGGTGGACGAGTCCATTAGTTCTTTGTAGGTAGGTACGGCACCATAACAATATAT
The DNA here is from genome assembly GCA_963556195.1 of Sepiola atlantica. Taxonomy (NCBI): domain Eukaryota; kingdom Metazoa; phylum Mollusca; class Cephalopoda; order Sepiida; family Sepiolidae; genus Sepiola; species Sepiola atlantica. The sequence continues at coordinate 75,416,354 of OY744524.1, read as the reverse complement.
ATATATATATATATATATATATATATATATATATATATATATATATATATATATATATACACAAATACATACACATATATAAAGTACACCCAGGCATATAAATATGTGCATTCATCAACGTATACGTACACAAGAAATGAATATCAAAATCGAAATAAGAATAAAATGCCATGAAAATACACCTTTTGCTGCAATATAAAATATCAGTCGAAATACCTATACCCATACATACATATATATTTCAGTCCAATTATACACACCCACGTATGCACACATACACACACACACTTATGCTCACCAATATATATACATACATACCTAAACCATACGATTCCAAATGTATACACCATTACAGATACAAGTATACTGTCATACCCGTATAACATAAATATATAATGTCATTATATATACGTACACAGACCACGTACACACATATGTGTATGTGCATACAAATACCCACATGCATGCAATCAAAATAGATTAAAATGTATACAAACATCCATATTTTAGCAATCAAAACCATTCATTATTGCTTCAATCTATCTCAGTTCAAATTACTTGCATTTATACCTGCTATTGTTTTAATATAAAGATACAGCGTATGCAACTACAGTTAATTCTACTCATGCCTACGCACATACATACATACAGACATATACACATGTACATATACACACATGTATGCATACACACACATACATACACACACATGCGATTACTATGTGTGTGCGCTGAGAACATTATTATAGGTTGATGTGTTACATTTGTTGGATATTCTAGATTGTATAAGTTCAAAATTATAAAGACATCATCAGAATTATAAAATACAAATAAAAACAGAATAATAAATAAACAAAACCAAAATTAATTTAAAATAAATAAATAAATAAATAGATAAGAATTCAAATAAAAATAAAAATAAAAATAAAATTCGAATTAAAAATTGAATATGTGTTCCGCTAACAGCGAAGTAACAGTCAGTAGAGTTTTTTATGATCTAAAATCTGCTTAGTGTGTGCTCCTTTAAATGTTTGCAGTTTAAACTCGTTTCGTTTCTAACGTTGAGTAATTTTTCCCTATCTTTGGTTTTGTTTATTTCTTATTCTGTTTTCATTTGTATTTTATAATTCTGATGATGTCTTTATAATTTTGAACTTATACAATCTAGAATATCCAACAAATGCTACACATCAACCTATAATAATGTTCTCAGCGCACACACATAGTAATCACATGTGTGTGTATGTATGTGTGTGTATGCATACATGTGTGTACATGTACATGTGTATATGTCTGTATGTATGTATGTGCGTAGGCATGAGTAGAATTAACTGTAATTGCATACGCTGTATCTTTATATTAAAACAATAGCAGGTATAAATGCAAGTAATTTGAACTGAGATAGATTGAAGCAATAATGAATGGTTTTGATTGCTAAAATATGGATGTTTGTATACATTTTAATCTATTTTGATTGCATGCATGTGGGTATTTGTATGCACATACACATATGTGTGTACATGGTCTGTGTACGTATATATAATGACATTATATATTTATGTTATACGGGTATGACAGTATACTTGTATCTGTAATGGTGTATACATTTGGAATCGAATGGTTTAGGTATGTATGTATATATATTGGTGAGCATAAGTGTGTGTGTATGTGTGCATACGTGGGTGTGTATAATTGGACTGAAATATATATGTATGTATGGGTATAGGTATTTCGACTGATATTTTATATTGCAGCAAAAGGTGTATTTTCATGGCATTTTATTTTTATTTCGATTTTGATATTCATTTCTTGTGTACGTATACGTTGATGAATGCACATATTTATATGCCTGGGTGTACTTTATATATGTGTATGTATTTGTGTGTGTATGTATATATATATATATATGTATATATGTATATGTGTGTGTATGTGTATATATATGCATGTATGTAGACTTGTGCGTGTGTATGTTTGTGTGTGTGTACGTTGTGTGTGTGTGGTGTGTATATCTGACTATGAATATACACGTATACATTTGTCGGTAGTTTTTATATTTGCATAGTCTAGTTCTTTTATATATATTCTAGGTACGTGCTTGTATATATTAATTTGTGTGCACTCTGTATAAGTATAGGTGTGTATGCATGTATTTGTATTCGTATATATGTATAGGTGTGAACTGTCGGCGCCTGTGTATATGTGTGTGTATGCGTGTGTATGTATATATGTGTATATGTGTATGTGTGTATATATATTTATATATATATATACATACATGTGTATGTGTATATATATATATATGTCAGTGTGTGTGTATGTATATATATGTGCATATATGTACGTATTTTTAGGAACTATTTATACTAAAAGTGTATGTGTGTGTGTATGCATGTATATCTATGTTACGAATATGTTCATGCATGATTTATGTATGCATATGTATATATATGTATATATATATATATGTGTGTGTCTGTATATCTGTGCATGTATATGTGTGTGTGCGTGTGTATATATATGTATTTGTATATATGTGTATATATATGTGTCTGTGTGTGTGTATAGATATGCGTATGTAGGTGCATATAGCTGTATATGTGTGTGTCTGTGTAGACGTATGGATTTTTGTATTGAATATACATCTAGAATATATTTATTTTTGTATTGAATATACATCTAGAATATATTTATAAGCACGTATGTATTTTGAATATATGCCTGATTGATAGTGGATCTGTGTGTGTGTCCATGTTTAGATGTGTATGTATATCAATGTCTGTTTATTTATTTGTATTTGGGTATCTATTAGAGTTTGTTTATATATGTGTGATTCTTGATATATAGATAAGATATTTATACTGAAGTGAGTTTGTAAAACTGGGTAGGCTAAAGAGTTTAAAGAAACTCAGAAAGTAGTGAGCAATAAAATAAGGAGAGGAAAAGGTGATGGAGACGCCATAAAGGGTAATAAAAGGGACAACCACTAGCAAAAAAGGTCAGCAAGTGGAATAGGTAATCCGATAGTAATTCATAAGAAATAGAAAATGACTAAATCCCAAAAAGATTTATTTAGGAGAGAAAATTCTTCAAATCCATCCATTTCTCGAAAATTCTTGGTCTGATGAGGGTTGACTTTCTGGGAAAAGTGCAACCGAAACATGTATGCACATATGTAACCAATAATGTTTGTATAAATAAAAATTTATACTTATATATATATATATATATATATATATATATATATATATATACCATACACACTAATAAAAACACACTCATACATACATTCACACGGCTATACATACATATACACATATATACACAGATCCATATATATATTTATATATATATATATACTTTTTTCACATCTAAACGCATTCATATCCATAAACTAAATAATTGAATCTATATGCGAATACAAACAGCATTTATTTTATTCACATATATAAGTATATATACAGACAATCAAATAAGTACATTAGCCTAGAATTACGTTACTAAATAAAGCCTGCAACTTTATACACCCATTCATACAATATAATGTATATATATATACTGGCCAATATCTACATATTTCTATAAAAAAAGCATCTTCATCTGAGTTTCCATATCCCTATACATACATACATGTACTTATCTACATACATATCACCACATATATTATACACCCACATACACTTATCCTCTCCCTGTGCAAGGGCATACATCTACTCAACTTCCTCATGTATACACATATTAGCCTGCCAAGAAGGTCATTTAACTTGATATTAGAAGAATATATAATAGAAAAATACTCATCCCTAGACGAGTAAAATTAATTGCCAGAACAGTTATATTCCCTTTTAAAGATTTAAAGCAAGATATAATGTTACTGAACCTTATGTCTAGAATCCTTATTCCAATTTTGATCAAAATCAATTGTACATGATTTTGATTCTTGAAAATGTCTAAAATTTAAAGCTTGAGCTTAAAGGGTCTTAAGAAGAAATTCAAATTCAGGGAACACTTCTTAATTGGTGTCTAATAAATATGGATTAAATTTAATGTAAATTTGAAATGTTTGAATTTTCAAATGGTATTATGCCCCCCAAAACCCCTTTTACAATACTCCAAAGAAACTGAAATTTAGGGAATATTTATTAATTGATGTCTAATACTTATTGTTAAAATTTCACAAAAATCAGAACTGGTTGAATTTTCACAAATGTCAACCACCCTCTCGTTGCCCAATTTGGCCTAAAACTAAATTAAACTAAATATAGTCAGCATTACCCACCCTTATGGCTAGCAGCTGTGTTCTAAAATTCATAATGATCAGTTCATTAGTTTAAGAATGAATCCTGTATATACAAATATATAACTTACCTAACTTTATATAGATAGAAATATAGTCAAACCGTAGCAACAAAACTAAAATTAGAAAATAGAACTGAACAACAAACTAAATGGGTTTTTTTATCACCTTGAAGAGAGATAAGAAATAGGAAAAGGAGATATTTTCCTAGCCTGCCTTGACTCAGTCAGAAGCTGGGAGACTTTGCACTCAGAGACTTTATATCAACTAGCACTCCAGATTATTCCAATGGCTGACTTTTTGTTTTGGCAAACATGATGGCACCAGTCCCTAACATTGAAATACATTAACATAGAATCAGCCATCTACTACTAGTATTCAAAAATGTTATACCTAATATTAGTCACATAATTTCGAACATGTTATGGAACCTAAATATTTTCAACCAGACTGCCCATTACTACAACAAAGCACTCCATGAAAGTGTATTCATTGAACATATTTACTATATATCGACCCCCATACCCAGAACAAATAATAAGATAAACAGGAAGGGAAGAGAAATATCATTTAGTTTAACCCCCCTCCTCATTTTCCCTTAACGTCAGAACAAATGTCGGTAGTTTATTTTAAAAAGTTTTATATAAGCACTTCCCTCCACAACATAGCTCCCATAAATTATTTAATAAGAACTCTGTTAAAATTAGCTACTCCAGCGATCAATCCATGAAAGCTAAAATCACTGCCAGACCTAAACCGTTAGTCACACCCACATGTTCCTGCAGGGCCAGAGACAACTGCCTTCTTGAGGACAAGGTACTGCATGAAATCTGTTGTTTATGTGGTTTCAAACAAACATATATGTGCACAACTTTTGGCAACTTCCATTCATTGAAATCAATAATTTTTAAATAAATATATTTCTTGATAATAAGCATGAAATGCGCTTGTGACAAGATAAATTGTTCATTAATTCTTAATCTAAAAATGGATGAAAATGTTTTCGCTTATTTAGTTTTGCAATATTACCAAATACTTAGAAAATGTTATGATAAGCGTACGGTAGCAAAGAAAAATAGGCAAGCACAGAATGAATTTTAAACAGATTGCAGCATTCAATTATTTATTTTTCTGATAATATTGGAAGGAAACGGTCTTCTGTGCATACAAATAGATGTTGTTTATTGTTATGGTGCCGCATCTATGACAAACATTTGGACTCGTCCATTCTCAATAAATACTGGAAGCATTACGCTTCTCACTTGTTGCGACAACCCTATCCCGATCAGTCTCTCATTAACTTTGGTTGATTGAGAGCGTCGGGATAGGGTAATACTAGTCAAGGATTCGTTCTCGACAATCAGTTCGGCAGGAACTGGGCCATTTCGATGGCCTTTTATCTGCCAGGATTAGGTATACTGTCCTGGGTTGTTCTAGGAGGTGCACCCTCCCAGCCCTTGCCTTCCCTCTTTTAGTTTATTGCTTGTTGCCTGAGGCGCCCTGACCGGGGAATGCCGACGAGGTTGCCCAGGCTATTTTTGCTAGGCCAGAGTGCTCCTTGTTTAGGGGTGCTGGCTTGATTCTCCCACCTTCCTGACCTTGTGTCACATATTGCTGTGGTGGGGGGGTAATTAAATACCGTTGTGACAACCCTAGCCTGTTCAGTCTCTCATGAACTTTGGTTGATTGAGGACTTCGAGATGGGATAATACCAGTCGAGGATTCGTTCTCGACAATCACTCCGACAAGAACTGGGCTATTTCGGTGGCCTTTTATCTGTTGGGCTGAGGTATTGGTCCTGAGTTGTCCTAGGAAGTGCACCCTCCCAGGCCTTGCCTCCCCTCTTTGGAGTGGAGTAAGTTTATTGCTTACTGCCTGATGCGCTCTGACTGGGGAATGCCGACGGGGCTGCCCAGGTTATTTTTGATTGGCCAGAGTGCTCCTTTTTTAGGGGCGCTAGCTTGCCTCTCCCTTACCTTCTGACTTTGTGTCACATATTTCTGCGGTGGGAAGGAATTAAATACTGTTGCAACAACTCCAGTCTCACTTCTCTTGTTTCTCTGTTGTATATACTTTTCTCCAATATACTTGTTATATCTAAACCCGTGTCCGTGTTTTCATTCCGGGCCCTAAACAGATTCACAACAATTGGTGACAAGATATTCGGACTTACACGGGACCCCGCCACCACAACAATTGGCGACGATGTATTCGAACTTACACGGGACCCCACTACTACAATTTGCAATGAAATATTCGAGCTACACGGGACCCCACCACAACAATTAACATCAAAGTATTCAAACTTACACTGGACCTGACAACAACAATTATCAACAAGATATTCAAATCTACACGGGACCCTACAACAATTTGCGAAAACCCTGAAAAAAGACCTCACAAAAATTGGCTACAAGGTATTCGAGCTTACACGGGAACCCACAATTCAAAAAAAAAAACCTTAAAAAGTACATCACAAAAAACTGGCTACAAAGTATTCGAATTTACACGGGAAACAACAACATTAAGGATTTTTCTTGAGAACCTTAAAAAAAAGGACCCCACAACAACCGGCAACGTGGGATTTTAAATTTCAAACTTACAATACTACAAAGACTGACAAAGTGGTTACAGTAAAAGATTCGGGAGAACCTTTTAAAATGGACGCCACAACGGGCGACAAAACATATTAAGGAAAACCTTTAAAGAGAAAAAAAACTTGGGGAAATCGACTACAAATTCAGCAGACAACGTCCTAATTAAAAAAAATTGGCTTACCGGTGGAAAAAAAATGAAGAAAAAACATGTAAAACCAACTTATTATTTTCTTGATCGAAGAACGGTTAGTGATTTTTGTTTTAATTGCTATTCCGACACTGTTGTAATATTTAACAATAAGCGATTTTTTTATCGAGAGAAAAAAAGGTTTTTATACTCTTTTACAACTAAGATTACATCTAGCAAGCATAATCTTAAGAAAATAACTTTTTTAACAAGCCATACTCGGAAGGAAACATTTACTTTCTAACAAAAAAGGACACACTTTAAAATATGGAAGAATTTAAGTCGACGATTGCAGAATTAGTAAAATTTCAAATTCAACAGCAGCTTGAATATAATAAATAGGCAGACGAGAGACTACAGAAAACTGAAGAAAGATTTCAAAAGCTTCTTCTAGAGCAAAAGAGAGAAGCCGATGATAGACTTCCTGAACACAAGAAAGAATCCGACGAAAAGATTGCAGTATCAATGCAAACAATATCGCTTAGAGGCCAAAGTAACGAAAACGATAATGCCAGCAGAAATGACAGAAATTAAGTCACATAAGGAAACAAAATTCACGCTGAAAAAAGCGAACCCGAAACTGAAAGAAATTAAGCTAAATTATTTGAATAACCAGTGGAAGATTAATGAAAGTGAACTCAGAGTTAAAGAGCTACAATCACTAAAGTTACAACTCAAAAGAGTTTTCTGAAGAACTAAAAACTATGAAAGATAAGATGACTTGTCTTGAAGTTGAATGTCGAAGAAAAGGCGACATTTTTTCAAAATTTAAAGATGTGCTATAAAGTCAGACATCTAGAATTAAAAAGCTGGAGGATATCAAATCTAAATTTGATAGAGACAATCAGTTCTCTCATAAGAGAGACATAAACCAAATTAGGGAACGACTATCGGAAGACATCGACAGCACTACCTAGGAAGAGATTGTGGTTACCAAAAACAACACTTTTGACATACAGCTATCTTAAGCAACCTCACTTCATTTTCCCGTCAGGATTCACGGACTTCGAATCTTGGAATCTCAACAGCAGCTTAATTACAACATTCACTTCACATGCGAACGATGAAACGATTCCTGGCATTTTACTTAGACAAGATAGCACTGTCGACATACTGTTACTAGTGATGGGACGATTTCAATATTTTTCCCGATTCCGATACAATTACCAATTCTGTTCTAAATTCCTGATTCCGATAAAATTACCGATTTTGATTCTTTTGAATCCTCTAAATATTTAGCTATAGAGTTGCTGTTTTTTTTTATTTTTGGATTACCATAAAAACCCATGTAATATGTGCATATATTTTCGCAAACGTAAAAATACACTTATGGGGGTAATATATAGATTTTAGTTTTCCTGGTAGTTTAAAATCAATAAATATTTATTATTTTATCATTTGTACTAGAAATGGAAAATTAAGTTTTAAACAAAAACAAACAAAAAAAACAATTAAAAGAATCGTTTTTGGAAACGGGAAATAGACACAAATTTTTCCGATTCCAATACCCCCCAAAATTCTGATTTTTCCGATTCATGATTCCGATTAAATGTCCCAACGCTAACTATTACTACTACTTAATTCACATACACACAACACATTACCCACAGTGAAGCATACTCTCCATACACACATACATACAAACTTTGACATTATCATGAGCAAAGATTCGCACACACAAGCACAATTATCCTCGACATTTCATTTAAATAAATATCTTTAAATTATACGTCATTATCTTATCATTTTATCTGTTGTTTGATTATTATTATTATTATTATTATTATTATTATTATTATTATTATTATTATTATTATTATTATTATTATTATTATTATTATTATTATTATTGTCATATGGTCTTACATCAGTCATTTATTTCTCTGGTGATATTAGAAGAAAATGATCGCCTAATCATATGAATGGATGTTGTTATGATAGTCTTGTTTTGGTTTCGCAACTTTGATGGTAGTATTACGAATAGTAGTGGTGACTTAATGTTTTTCAGTCATTCGTTTCTCTGATAATATTGGAAGAAAATTATCGTCTGCTCGTATGAATGGACGTTGTTGTGATTGTTTTGTTTTGGTCTTGTAGCCTTTTGGTAATAGCAGTAGTAATAGTAGTGATATGCAATTCTCGTCTGCTGTAGTAATGAAATATTTTGATCATTAATATATTTTCTTAATGCGTTTGGCATTCGTGGGTCTCCAGTCTAACCCCACATGCTCCATCCTTCTGTTTAAATTGCTCTGTAGCAGTCATAAACAAAGACCTATTACTCCCTCTGAAAAATGTCCCCGTTAAGTGATCTGGTTACACACTGACCAATCAGCTTTCAGAGCGCATTGATTCCATCCGTCTCCTGAAGAACTAATTCAGCCCCTTTGAGAATCACGGTCGGTCAGCAGAGATACACCTACCAGCAACACGGAAATACGTCTACATTCTCTCTCCTGCCCTGGTCCACTATACGCTCCAGCACCTACCTGAAGATATCTGCTGACAGACCTTTGGCAGCCCAAAGAACTTTCCAATTTAGTTTCCTCACTTGGACAATGTCCAATTGCTTTTACCTATACCATATGGTGTAGGTAAGTTTATTTAATAAACCCATTGATTGTTGTTATAAAAAAGGTGTTGTTTTTTCCATTCGTGTGATGGTTTCATGACGTAAACATAATATAAGAATTCACATCTTTCCCTATAGTCCTTTTGTATTTCTGGGATGACCGTCTTCTGATTGGTGTAGAAATGCGAACCCACATCTGCAGCGTTGTCTTGTTGTGGATATGGAATGACAAATTCTATCCATACAAAATAATTGTTTTTATTTAACAACTTGTTAAGATAACGCAGAATAAAGTCTTTGTAAAGAATGAGAGTTCAAAGAGTACAAGAATGTTCTGGTGAAATATAAAGGTTTTTTCTGTAGGGCCAAATTGAGTACATATGTTTGTTTTGGCTAGTGTCACATGCGTTTATGTGTGTGTAAATGACGTGCCTCTGTTTTGGTAAGGAGAGAATATATGTGTGTTCATTTCGGCTGGGGCCATGTGTGTTTACGTGTATGTAAATAGAATAGGCATATAAAGGTGTGTGTGTGTGTGTGTGTGTGTGTGTGTGTGTGTGTGTGTGTGTGTGTGTGTAAATGGATTAGCAAATGAAAGAGAATCTCCTGGGCACTTATTTTTTAGCACGCGTACGTCGGCATCAAAAGACGGCACAAAGAAGCTGGTTAAATAGATATGCGTTTATTCATAGTCTGTCTTCACAAACTACAGTACGACATAAAATAAACAAACAAACAATTAAGACATGTCCCAAAACAATTAAACACACATAATTGTAACAGAAGCAAGGAAGTCGTGTGGAACACACAAAGTATTTACTAACGATCGATACATTCGGGCGCCTGTAAAACATCAACAAGCTCTTGTCCATTTAATACACATAACACAAACAACACGACCTGACATGGTGACAGCGTCGGAATGAAGAAAAATAATTTTAAAAACTAAATAGCGAACACTAAAAGTTAGACATTAGTTTTCTTTCTTCCTCATTTGATTTACACATGCAAATCTAGGTCAAGATTGCAGTGAAACTGTCGTCTGCAAAATCACAAACGCTATTAAATGGCTAACATTTCGACTTAGGTTCGCCTAACATTGCAGAGTTATTTAAATTATTCCAACAACTGTGGTAAAATCATAAGTTCCCCACATTTAAAAGCCTTTTATTGCTCTTGTGAGGAGATGCGTAAAATCAAGAAAGTGTTATTGTGGCATTAAAACATTGCGAATGCTGTCAACCCTTCGCTCAACTCTGGTTGACAGGTTGTTGATACAATGCTACGACTGCCAAGTAAAGGGTCAAATCAATATTGGTTGACAGTGGCTTCGCTCAAGGTTAAAAATCAGAACTGCACGTTAACTTAATAACAACACAAGGAGTAACTATTGCTCTCTCAGTCTTTCTCTTACTTTTTATGTATTCTTATTTCTTTCTTTCTCCTGTGGGACTACAATCTCTCTTTCTCTCTCTCTCTCCCTTGTTTTTATCACAGCGAGAGCGAATTCAGTTGGGATTTTATTTTCGTACATGATGGTCATACAAAACCAACTCCAACCGACTCTTGGGTTTTATAAGTTTCTTCAGAATGTAAAAATAAATAAAATTATATATTTTCTATATATAAATATGGTTGTTCGCTTCTTTTTATACAAGCGTTAAAATTTTAGCTGCTGGTCCCAGCCAAGATAATTCATTATCTGGCGAGAACTAATGACACCAAAAACCTGTCAAACACCCAACGGGGTATAAATCCTTCATTGAAGGGAATGTGCCTATCGTTTACCCCCGGGGAGCTCGTAGTACCATGCAAAGACGATAAAATTCCTTCAAAAGACGTCCCCACGGTGCGGACACACCAAGTTACACTCCCCAGTAAGCAATAACACTACATTGGGTCCCTTCCCCAGGATAGTGTTACATAACGTTTGGAACTATTTTTCACCAGTAAGGGCACAAAAAACGAAAAAAAGTACCTATTATTCTACTCACAACTGGCGAAGAAGGAATACACAGATTGAATAGCTAGTCTATGTCAAGCAAAGACTGGAAAGACACTCACAAAATTTTCAATGCCTTCATGCAGCAGTTAGAACCGGCAACCAACCACCGAGTATGTAGGCTATAACTCAGCAAATCCAAACCAAAGCCGACTGAGGCGACTGACACTTTCTTAAACAGATGTGGTTTACTAGCGAAGAAATAAGATTTCAGAGCCTACAAATTGAACGAACGTTTAGTAGAATAGCTATTTGCCAACATGCCCATACCGGATTGACAAAAAAAACTTTTAAACAAACCGGAGCGCTACAAAATTAAAAAGGCTGTTAAATTATCACGCACACATGCAGCTTCAGCCACATATTTAAACTGGCTACAACACAGTCCCTTCATCTCCACAGGTAGACAGCTTAAATCATGGTAATTGCCAATGTCAGGGGGGCAAAAGAAACTCCAGACACCTGTGTAAGAATTGCGGACATGACCACTGTTTCGGCAAAGAATATTGCCCCGCCAAGAATAACACATGCGACACATGTGGCAAAACAGGTCACTGGGCTAGACTATGTATCTTAGCAAAACTTAGACCCAAAAAATAGCAAGGAAAACCCTGACATAAAAGCCATAGTCAGTGGAAACACAGACAATATGAAGCAGGCAGAAAAACATGACAATCGAGCCACAATAGAGCCAGATGTGGCGATGGAACACCTTACATTCAGTGTCATTAACAGTGGTAAACAATATCCACCAAACCAAAAATACCTTCAAAATGAAGCATTTGTCAGTATCAATGTAAAATGGATATATCACCCAGGTATTCACAGCCTCAATCTGAAAGTAGATACAGCTGCACAAGCTAATACACTGCCTTTACGCATATTCTGTAAGATGTTTCTTTCTAGTATAAACAAACATGGAAACCTAATACCTGGATCAATTAACTCAACGAAATGCATACTAACAGCATATAATAACACCAAAATAAACTGCCGTGGCACCACAAGCATCAAGTGTAGATATAAACATTTTTTAAGGATGGACACTCAATTTTATGTAATCGATACCCCAGGACCCACCATACTGTGCCTACTGGCATCGTTAGCATTTAACGTTGTCACAGTGAACTGTGCCATATCAGTTCAGCAACAACCTATCAACAACATAGATGATCTGATGCGTCTATACCCTGACAGATTCGATCACATTAGCAAATCCAAGAAAATTTATAAGCTCACCGTCAACCCTAATGTGCCACACCACACAGACCCACCGGGTAGAAACCGGCAACATATCAGGAGTATTCCAGCGCTGTTAACTTCACGTAACATTTACGGGAACCACCCATATGTATAATGCCAGCTATGCAAAGAGACTCGAACTACACAAAGGGACTCCAACAATACACTCATAGTGGCAGGATAGTATGACTACCATCGAAAATTAACTTACAAACTGTTGTGGGTGAACCTACCTACCCTTTAATAATAAGTAAATGGTAGCAACCGGCTACCATAAATACCGGCTTTTGCCGGGGGAACATTTGGGAGGCACATTTAGGCACTAGCACTGCCAACACTGACTTGTGTATAATTTCTCTGTTCAATACAATTCATTATTATTATCTCTAAACCTGTTGTTCTTTTATTTCATTGTTGATACCCCTAAACGGGTCCACAACACAAACACTATCTTTAAACTTATAGCAAACAACAAGTCTACCCTGTATTAGCCCTTACGTTTTTTGTTTGTTCATATGGTCAATGCCATTATCTTTATATTGGTAAAAGGGGGATGTAACGATATTATCGTTTCGTTTGTAACTCGTTTCACTTCTGTGTAAACCTGCGCATGCACGTCCTTCAAATAAAGGTCGTTTATATAGTTGTTTGTAAAAGACCAATAAGCATCTTCTTCACCCCTCCATTTAATACACAGAACACAAACAGCACGACCTGACACCTAGTAGGAACGGGCCTGAGACCCTACAGATTGGCTTTACCTGAGGAAGGGCCAGCAAAAAGAGAGGCAAAAATTAGTCAGATTCTCGGACACCGCGAGAACACGGATAAGGTCACGTGTTTTCACAAGATTTTGGGACTTGCCCCCTTTTCTAAAGGTGTACACCTCTGAATCTCAAAAGAAGATAAATTTGAAGGGAGGTAACTTTGTTATCCCTACACTACACACAAATAGTTGTGGTGTATATTTCTCACGTTTTTATTAGTTGAAAGAAACTACTGATTTGAGCTTTTGGCCAATGAGGAGTCGATACATAAAAACAAGATTCACAATCGCTGCCACTTCTAACAACATTCCTCTTCCTGGATCAATTTTTACATGCAAATCGACAAGGGTTAAACTCTTCTTCTGGAATGATGATGACGTCGTTTGACAGATTTTGACATTCGAATTTGTGTTTCGTTTTGCTTATGTGAAATTTTTTTGTAAAATCTTTCAGTATAGATAAATTGTGTTTCGTTTCTTGATGGAATGTGAATTTTTGTTGCTCTAGTTGTTAATTTAAGTCACGTAACAATTTAAAAATGTAGTGTGATACTTGTTTTCTTCATTTAATTTTTTCATAGTTAACCAAGAAAAAGAATGTACAGACAAAAACGTTTTGCATTTTAAACATTTGAATCAAATGGATTTGAGGTACCCTAGAATGGTTAATGACCAAGTGGTCACATTTTGCCATAACTTTCGGTTGAATTATGAACAAAAGAATACAGCGTTTAAAAAAAAGGGTTTTATTTACAGAAAGTTTTACTAAATAGCCTTGTGATGAAAAAGAAAAGAACTCTTCAATCTCCCTTTATGCTCTTTGGAAGTGAATTACTTCCCTTTGTTCACTTTTCCTTTAGGTGGCCATTATTCTCACAGAGACTCGATCCTTGTGTAGATCTTGGTAGAATAAAGCTTTTTCAAGCATACCCAAACTTCTTATATTCATTTATTACTATAGTCGTGGTATCCATTCACCACTACTAATGTTTACAAACATTACCGACTCATACACCTCTTTCAAAGTCACGCTTCTAAAAATAACAAACAACCCCAGAACAACTTTGCCCTGGTACTTTTCCACTGAGGGCGTCATCAGCAGCAGCCGTCATCATGTGGTGCATGCACGGGACAATTAGCGTGTTAGGATCGAGGGTCGTGTTCCCCCGATTATGGACGTGTTCAGTAAATCAAGCAATGTTGCATGCAAAGACAGAGTAATAATTAATAAACAAAATGAAGTAGTTCAAATAACGTTTATTGAACGTGTGTGTACGTGGAATGGTGAAGTGTGTGATGTATGCATGTGTGTCGATGGAAAAACAGTTCTTGAAAAAGGTATAAGAGGAAATGAATCTGGCGAGAGGAAAGTCTTTGAAAGCCGTACACAAAGAAAATGAGTTGAGAACTCTTACCGTTGTTTGACCATGTTCTGACGGAAGAGACGTGTGTTGGTAGTTGTTTTGCCGAGGCTAGTTAAAAAGGAAAAGAGCGAGTGAAACGGAGCGCTGGTGCCAGCGTTGTTCTGCCGAGGCTGGTCGGTGAAGAAGAGGGCGAATTTCCGTTTGCAACGGATTTTATAGTCCGAAGGGCAGATAACTCTGGTGTCGTTTTCAGCGCCACCTGTCGGTGAAAAAGCGACTCCTAACGGCCAACCGGTGCAGTTATGTTTTGAAAGGAGGAGGTAACTGCTACAAGGACTCCCTCCCAGATTGAAAAATATTGAAAATATTATTCAATATGTACAGTTGTAGATGAGAAGCATTCTTTGTGGGTATGTCTGTTTTGCTGTTAAAGATTAGAAAAAGTAGTGTGCACGCTACTTATTTCTGTTTTTCTATCTGTATTGAATGATTGATCGCAAGTGCGTCTGGGGAATTGAGTGTTTGTAACGCATGTGGATCTGCATGTTGTTTGCATGCAATTGGGTCTGCATCAAGTTTGAGCGCAAGCAAATTTGCACTTGTTGGTGGCGTTGTTCATGTTGATTAGTCTGCGTGATGCGGAGCTGATGAACGAACGTTGAATTGCCAGTGTTGTCCGGTGCTTTGGTCTGTGCGGTTGTTGATGAGTGAGCACAAGTGGGTCTGCGCAGTTGTTGATGAGTGAGCACAAGTGGGTCTGCGCAGTTGTTGATGAGTGAGCACAAGTGGGTCTGTGCGGTTTTTGATGAATAAGCACAAGTGGGTCTGTGCAGTTGTTGATGAATAAGCAGAAGTGGGTCTGTGCAGTTGTACTCGTTTTGAACTGGTGTGATTTCTTCCCAGTGATGTCAGGGAATGTTTGGTGCTTGATGAATGTCCGGGAAAATGTGGTTGTTCAAGTTGATGTGTCCTCCTGTTGATCAATGAACGTCCAGTTGTTTAAGAGGGTTGGTAGCCCTTGAAGGGTGATGTTGGTGCTTGCTGAGCCTGACTTTTTACAACCAGTATTAAGTCTTGGGGCTTGGTGATGTTGTTCGTGTTTTGCATCGTGTGTTGTCTGTTTTGTAGTTTTTTTTTCTTTTATATATATATTTCCAA
Organism: Sepiola atlantica; assembly: GCA_963556195.1. Taxonomy (NCBI): domain Eukaryota; kingdom Metazoa; phylum Mollusca; class Cephalopoda; order Sepiida; family Sepiolidae; genus Sepiola; species Sepiola atlantica. Next base: position 75,400,169 of record OY744524.1, on the reverse strand, counting down.
CACGTGGGTGGAAAGGAAAAAGAAAAAAAATGGAGCCGTAATTTGTTTCACACACGGAATGACTTTTTGTTTTAGATGTTTGAATGTTAGTTTACACGTAGAGAAAGAATGGCGGCTTCTCTTTTTCATTTTCTTTGTTGTCGAAAAGAAAGAAAATTCGTATTTTCTTTTTATTGTTGTTTGAATTTTCATTTCCACGTAGTTAGATAAAAAGATGGCGGCTTCCCTTTTTTTGCTTGTTGTTGAAACAGAAAATAAATTCGTATTTTCTTTTTTTGTTTGAATTTTCATTTCCACGTGGTCAGAGAAAAAGATGGCGGCATTGTTTTGAATTTTTTTATCAACACGTGGTCACGAAAAAGATGGGCAGCGTGAGCGTTTGTTTTCTTTTTATCTCCACGTGTTCAAAACACAAGAAAATGGCGTCTTGTAAGGTCCTTTTGTTCGTCGAAAAAGAAGAAAAAAAGTTTGTCTTTTTCTTTGTATATATTTTTCCGACACGTGGGTGGAGAAAGAGAAGAAGAAAAAAATGAAATTGTAATTTGTTTTATACTCGAAGAGAGCCGAGAAATGTTTTTGTTTTTCTTTGTTTGGGTATTTCCACGTGGCCAGGAAAAAATGACGGCCTCTTTTCATTTGTTTGTTTGTATATTTCTACCACGTGGGTAGTAAAAAAAGGAAAAAGATGGGTGCGTAATTCGTTTCACCACGAAAGAAAAAACGAGAAATGATATATATATATATTTTTTGTTCTAGTACGAAATTAATTACTCCGTCACATACAACAAAGCTTGCACGTCGGGTCACCAATTGTTAGGATCGAGGGTCGTGTTCCCCCGATTATGGACGTGTTCAGTAAATCAAGCAATGTTGCATGCAAAGACAGAGTAATAATTAATAAACAAAATGAAGTAGTTCAAATAACGTTTATTGAACGTGTGTGTACGTGGAATGGTGAAGTGTGTGATGTATGCATGTGTGTCGATGGAAAAACAGTTCTTGAAAAAGGTATAAGAGGAAATGAATCTGGCGAGAGGAAAGTCTTTGAAAGCCGTACACAAAGAAAATGAGTTGAGAACTCTTACCGTTGTTTGACCACGTTCTGACGGAAGAGACGTGTGTTGGTAGTTGTTTTGCTGAGGCTAGTTAAAAAGGAAAAGAGCGAGTGAAACGGAGCGCTGGTGCCAGCGTTGTTCTGCCGAGGCTGGTCGGTGAAGAAGAGGGCGAATTTCCGTTTGCAACGGATTTTATAGTCCGAAGGGCAGATAACTCTGGTGTCGTTTTCAGCGCCACCTGTCGGTGAAAAAGCGACACCTAACGGCCAACCGGTGCAGTTATGTTTTGAAAGGAGGAGGTAACTGCTACAAGCGTCATTCAGTTATTTCCCTTGTTACGAGACGGTTGGAACTCTCTTGTTTGTGTAAACTTCAGTCTAATAAAAATCTCTTGTCTTATACCATGTGTTTACATCCTCCTCTCTCGTTCTTGATATTTCAATACTATTCCTTTCCATTCATACTTTTTATATATATATACTTATAACAACAACATGGTGCCAGAAGACTAAAAGAACCTATCCTAAAATAAGAAAAGAAAAAAGAAGTTGAAATCACACTTCAGAAAAAACGAAATGGAAAATTTACCACATCCTAAATACCTGGATTTTAATCAAGAAAACTTAGCTGCAGCATGGAAAGGATGGAAAAAAGAATTCAAACTCGGAAAGCGACATAAAGCCAAAGTAAAAACCTCAATGTTTTTAACTTGTATCGGTTCAAAAGGCCGCGACATTCATTCTACTATGGATTTCGATTCACTTGAGGAAGAAATGAACCTTCAAGCAGTAATCGAAAAATTCGATGCATTTTGTGAACCTAGAAAAAATATAACTTTCCTGAGACACAAATTCTTCACGTGTGTACAAGCAGATCATTAAAAATTAGACAAGTGCATGGTAGAATTGTGGCAAAAGGTACAACAGTGCGAATTCGGCGATCTCACAGACAGTCTCACCAGAGATATTCTAATATGTGGAATCAGAGACATGAGATTACACGAAAGATTATTGAGCGAACCTAATTTAGACCTACAAAAAACAATTCAAGCAGATCAGAACGCAGAACAAACAAGACGCCAATCAAGGATGCTGAATGCCACATCCGAAACAAGAGATAGCGAAATCGCAGCAGTACATCGTCACCACTACAGAAATGGCGCAAAAAATTATACAAAAAGCCATATGCAATCGAGACGACAAAACAAGCAAGGCGGAAGTGATAGAAAGCCCATGAAATTTCAAGCGCCAACTCAACACTACGTCACCAACTGTCACTATTGTGGTTACAGTCATCAGAAAAATAAGTGCCCAGCATTTCACAAGATATATGAAAAATGCAAGAAAAAAGTACACTATGCAAAAATGTGCAAATCAAGAAAATTTGTGCATAAAGTGGATATATATTCCGAGGATGAATCAGACGACAATGCACACACACTCAAAATGATCACTCCAAATAAATCCAGCATGCACAAAATTGAAAAGTTTGAGACTACGAAAGACATTTGGACCGTCGAATTAAAAGTAAATAACTCGAACATAATATTCAAAATTGATACTGGAGCTGACGTGACAGTATTGCCATTCTGAGTATATAAAAATATTAGACCAAAACCCCAACTACAAAATACAGCGACTCGATTGTCAGCATATAACAACACAGCAATAAAAATGCTAGGGAAATGCACAGCAAGTATTAAACACAAGAGAGTAAAGAAGCAAGTAAAATTCATTGTTGCCAAAACCAAATCGGATGCTGTTATAGATGAAATGACAGCTCAAGATCTTAACCTAATCTACAGAATTTTAAAAATAAATTCGTCTGCCACAAACGACATAACAAAAAAATATGCTGACTGTTTCGGAGAAATCAGCATGTTGCCAATTACACATCATATCACTGTGAATCCAAATATAACTCCTATAATTCATCCACCAAGATCGGTCCCTTTTTCTATAAAGGAAAAACTCAAAAAAGAATTTAAAAATATGACAATTAGGTATCATAAAACCCGTTAATGAACCGACAGACTGGGTGAATTCATTAGTCATCGTTGAAAAAGTGAACGGTAAACTCTGACTCTGTTTAGACCCTAAAAATCTAAACAAAGCCATAAAAAAGCAACACTTCAAGCTCCCTACAGTGGAGAATATCTTTGCACAGATGGATAATCCAAAATATTTTTCGAAACTCGATGCATCTAACGGATACTGGCAAATTCCAGTTGACGAGGAAAGCTCCCACCTACTAACATTTAACACACCTTTTGGAAGATATCGGTTCACTCGATTACCAGCGCCAGTGAAGTTTACAAAAAAGAAATCGCAAAAATAATAGAAAGCATAGAAGGAGTAAGAAATTCACAGGATGATATTATAATCTGGTCCAGCACTTTAGAAGAACACACAAATAGACTACAACAAGTTTTCGAATGAATCCGCAAACACGGATTAAAATTAAATAAATCAAAGTGTATCTTCAATGCATCACAAATAACCTACCTTGGACATCTATTAACCAGCGAAGGGATAAAACAAGATCCAACCAAAGTGGAAGCGATCATTCACATGCCACTATCTACAGGTAAAAAAGAACTACAAAGATCCCAAGGCATGACAAATTACATGTGTAAATTCTTACCAAACTACTCTGAAGTTACAGCATCATTACGACAACAGAATGATACGTTATGGTCATTTGACAAACCACAAATCGAAGCAATAAAAAAGATAAAAGAAATGATTACCAGAAAACCAGTACTACAATTCTATGATCCTGATGTACCAGTAAAAATAACTACAGATGCTAGTAAGCATAGGCTAGGAGCCATACTCGAACAGAAACACAACGAAAGATGGTTACCTGTTTCGTTTGCATCTCCTGCAACAATGCAAGCAGAACAAAACTATTGTCTGATAGAGAGTGAAGCTTTCAGTATAGTTTTTGCATGCAAAAAATTTCATCAGTTCATATATGAAACTCATTTCACAGTAGAAAACGACCATAAACCGTTGAAACAAATAATTAAAAAATCAATCACTAAATGCCCCCCCCCCAGGATTCAACGATTTCTACTAGCATTACAAAGATACGATTTTGATCTGAATTACATACCTGGTAAAGAATCAATTGTTGCAGATACTCTATCTTGTGCATACCTCGAACAAAGGACTCCAGAATATCAGACGAGGATATGAAATCGCACATACATGCAGTAATAAAAAATTACCCCATAACCGACACGAGTATAAAGAAGCCACTGCAGATGACTCGTCACTTCAAACACTCATCACATATACTAGAACAGAATGCCCCTCAAAGGATAAAATACCAACAAACATTACATGATTCGCCTCTGTTCGTGATGAGATATCAATCGTCAATGGTCTCGTTTTAAAAGGTTCAAGAATCATTGTACCTAAGTCATTACGTAGAGAAGCTCTACAGGAAATACATACCGGGCATATGGGTATCGAAAAGTGCACAGAGCGAGCCAAGGAATGTTTGATCTTTGATCTTAAGGTTGTGCTATTTTTTATACCTTTTATGCTTCCTCGACAATCAGCCCGACGGATTTTAGTCCATTTGAACTAGGTTGGGTGTTTTCTGTCGGACTGAGGTATGGTTCTTTTCAGCTCTAAAAGGTCCACCCTCCCAGGCTTTACCTTCTCTCTGAGAAGGGATTAGTTTATTGCTAATCACCTGAGGCACCCCTATCGGGGTATACCGATGGGGCTGTCCAGGCATTTTTTAAGAGTTAGAGTGCTCCTCTCTTGGAGCACAAGCTTTTCCTTCAAACCCACCTTGTGTCACATCTTCCTGCAGTGGGAGGGAAGTAAATACTAGTTCAGCCGGGGGTGGGGTGTTAACAGACTCCCACCTCCGACTTGGTGGACCAGTCGTTGAGCCAGGAAGCAGAAAAAGACACCATGCACCACGACCAGCAGCAACAATGAAACTGCCCTTTTCAGGGCTACCTAAAAACTACTAATGATGTGATTAACACTTTGCTGCCTGCTCAATCCACCTGACTCCAGCCTGCCTCTCCAGTCTCCTGCTCCAGCTTCCTGCAGCGCCTGCTCCAGCTCACTCCTGCACTAGCTTACTGCAGTGTCTGCTCCAACATCTCCTACTCTTGTACTAGCTCCCAGCGGCTCCTGCTACAGCTCTCTCCAGCAACGCCTGCTACAGCTCTCTCCAGTGGCTCCCGCTCCAGATTCTTCCAGCAGCGCCTACTCCTCATTCAAGCACCAGCTTATCCAGCTCTATTTCCAGTGCCTGTCGACGCACTGATTCCTGTTGATCCAGTCCTTGGCCACGTCCACACAGACCGGACTGACCTGAGACACATCCTTACACCTCAAGGACGTCCACATCAAACCCCGTGTGACGACTTTCCAAGCTTCCCAGGTTCAGATGTCTTTCCTGTTGATCCAGCATCTCCTACTTTCCAGGATCCAAATATTTTTTCCTGCTAACTCAACCTATCCAGTTCCCAGTCCTGTTGATCCAGCATTTCCTGCTATCCAGTTCCAGACCTCTTTCCTATCCATCCAACTTTTCCTGCTGTCCAGGTTTCAGCTTCCTCATTTCAGCCTCTCCTGCTTCCAGTGACGTCATTCCTCATTCCAGCCTTTCCTGCTTCGAGTGACGTCACCTCAGCTTTCCTTCACATGTTATTACCTTCATGGTAAACAAACTCCTTTATTTTAAACTGTTCATCTGTGTATGTCGTAATTTGCCTGTGTCCACTTTCTTAGGTGTAAGACCGATCACCCTGGTGACCGGACCCTGCAACACTATTCATTCAACTTATTCATTACAACCCTAAAAATATACATACTTTTATTGGCAAGCGTTTGTAATTTTTTTTTTTTAAACAGTTTTGCAATCATGCAGTATAGTTAACAGCCGAGAAATCAAAAATAAACAAAATATACAACAAATAACGTTTACCAAACGAATTCAAATTAAATTTTCTACCGACCTGTATAACTTTAAAGTTCTGAAACTGTTTGTAAGTTTTGTTTTTTTTAAATTTGTTTTGTTACTGTCACTTAGTCAAACACGAGTCAATCAAAGATGGCGGTCGATCTTTTATTTTTTTGGTGGGGAGGAGATGGTCGCTAATTTCAGAGTTAAAAGATACTAATAAAAAGGCTTGCGGTACCACTAACTCTAAGTTCGGGAGTGGTTGCCAGTCAGATTATGGTAAGCTTTTTTAATTTTCTTCTAAGTCTGAAATTAGCGACCAACATTTTTTTTTTTGACTCGTGTTAGTATAAGTAAAAGTAATATAGTAAATTTTGAAATAGCTAAACTTACAGTTTTAGGACTTTAAAACTATACAGGTGGGTAAAAAATTTAATTTTAATGCGTTTGGTAGAAATTAATTGTTGTATATTTTGCTTATTTTCGATTTCTTGACTGTTAACTGTACTGCATGATTGCCAACAATTTTATTTACAAAACGTTTCGTTAACTTTGTGTATAAGTAAAGTAGAGTGATCTGCCCTTGGGTCAGGTAAGACAGAGTTATCTGCCTCTGGCAGATAACTATATATAGAACATGGTGGCAGCCATTTACAATTTTAGGATACGCACGGGAAAACGCTTACCGAGCTAATAGATGTTATATATATGGAGATTTATAAAAAATAAAAAATACATAGTTTTATTTATAAATTTTTTTATCTAATGAAAATGTATAAACAAACGAAGCAAACAAATATAAAAAAAAACATTTAAATAAAAAAATGTTGTGCAAAGATGGTGTCACACAATTTGAAAAAGGTACTTTTTTTTAAAATTGGATTGTATCGAAAGAAATTTTTTTTATATTGAATTTTTCGCTATAAAAATCGTTAATTTATCATAAGCGATAAAACTAGAAGTCAAAAGTAAAAAGTTAGTGTTTTTTGGTGTATTTTTTATGGAAATCGCTTCAGACAAGGCATTGAGCCACTTGATGTAAGGAGCTAACAAGAACAAAAGATGATTATCACAAAGACAGGAGATGCCTATTGGCCTTAGTCTTGAAAAAAACAAGGCTATAGGTAGGAAGAAAACAGTCAGCAGGAAGAGAGTTCCACAAGCCTGTAGTTCTTAAAAAGAAACTACTGGAATAGGAAACCATATTACAATGATGGATGAAAATAGTAAATTGATGGAAACTACTATACCGACTAGTCAAACGAGCTGAAACAAAGGAAGTGAGAGAGAGGGTGCAGAGAAGAAGAAAGGGTGAAACCAATCAAATTACAGATACGTTTCTGCATCTTATTAAGAACCTTCAAATGGGACAGAGATTCACCAACCCAAATATAACAACAGTATTCCATACATGGTCTGATAGTAGATTTGTAGAGATAGAGAATAGCCTCAGGTGTGAGAAAGTCATTTGGAACGATAGAGAGAGAACTGATTTTACGAGAAGCAGAAAGAGAAATTGATCAAATGCATGAACTCCAAGACAAAATGTTAGGACAAAATGTGTCCTTTTGGTTATTGCTCATTCTAGGGAGGTGACGGAGGTTAAGTGGATAATGACACGGACTAACGATCTAGGTATGCCAAGTTCGAATCCAGTCGATTCCGTAATACCACTTTCACTCAGCGATGTTGACAACCATTACGTGGTCCCTCCTGCAAGAATGTCGACAACAGAATCAAACCCATCAACAAAGTTGTACCATTCTGAGTCATACGAATTTACTTTTTATTGCTCAAATCCATTTTATCCAAACAGTTTTTCAATAATGCATGAAACTAGTAAAGCATTTTAGAAAAACTATGAGTAAATTAGTAGAATCTCAGAGAAGAAAATCTCCAAATTGACGCCGGTATAGACTAGGTAGGACTCTGACATATGGTATACCTGTATAGACTTAACTTGTTTAGTGGAGAGAGTGAACCATGTTTTCCACTATCACCAAAATCATCTGATGATCAGAATTTACATTTCGGAATTTTTTAGATGAGGATTGATAATTTGGATTATTCAGACTACTGTTCTGAAATTGGATGTCATTCTCACAATGTTTAGGCCGATGTAATCTCCAACCTTCTTCAAGTGCGTCTTGTCAAACTCAGGGAATCTTTATGGAATTTCGAACCAAACCCTTTATTTAATCCACAGGGATAAATTTGTCTCATTCCAGGTAGAAGTCTTAAGTAATTTTTATTATATTCTTCTATACCTTCAACCTCCAGAAGACTGTCACTTAGCACTGATTATTACTTTGCACTTTATCCGTTGCACCACAGCTCTATGTGGACGCACCTGAAGAAGGTGGGAGGTTACATCGGCTGAAACGTTGTAAGAATAACATCCAAGATAAGAACAGTAGTTTGAATATTCAAAATAATACAAAGGATAATCAGACATTCGAACGTCTTTCTTGAGTTCATCATCATCATCATCATCATCATCAGCAGCAGCAGCAGCAGCAGCAGCAGCAACCCTAAAATCCAATCCTTCCTCATCGTGGTAGGGGCAATATGGTAGTGTCAGAGCTACCCGGCTAACAGGGCTCTTGTGTAAATCTAGGAAGAATCAGCATCAGGAGGCATTGTCCTTTAGTTGTCTATGCATCTGCATGTAGCAAATAAAGTCCCATGCGTTTCCATGGTGGAACTGTTGGCTGCCCAAAGCCTGACTTCAAGGCGGATCTGTTGGTGGATGGGATCATGCTGATGGCTGAATCTGTGTCGATCAGGAATTTAAGTCCATTGTTTCGGTCTCACACATAGAAAAGAACGACTTTGTGAACAAATACTGGCTGGGCTCGTCGTCGCTGTCTACCAGTTTACTGGTTTCCCTCGGCCTTATTGTGTCTACAGGGAGTTTGGCATTTCCGAGCGTGGTCACCAAAGCATTGGTGGAACCAGCACTTAGGTTCTCTGGCCACGACTGGAGCTGCAGGTATGGCTTCAGTTTGCTCTATAAGGTGATGGACTTTGCTGTCTCTGTCATAGGATGAGTTTGAAATCTCGCACCTCCTCCCATAGTTGTGCCATTTCGTCTTCCAGACATCGTGAGCGACATTCAGAGTAATTTTCAACTTATTAGACTACTTGATTGATCTGAGTCACCCAATAGGTCTAGGGGTGTATCGACCTGGTTTACAATGGAGGGTAATCGATCTATCCATAGGCCTCAGAGGATGGGTTCTGCTATGACATGTCTCCTCAGGTGACCCTGCATGATGCACAGGAGCTGAGACAGAGTCCTATCACCTATGGTTACATTGGTGAACAGGTCTCTTATGAGGTCTTCATCCGAGGGGCCTGTTCGCTTGAGGATGACTTCCTTAAGACGAGTATAAGGCAGGGTCTTTGGGATGTTGAGAAGAATGTCCTCAACCTCTTTAACGATAGATGGTTGTAGAGCCTGTATCACTGTGGCAAATCTAGTATGTTGGTTGACCACTTGTCGAGCAGCGAATATCGCCTCCAGTTGGGTGAACCAGCTCCGGGTGTTAATCACATATTATATGAGAGCAACTGCATCAAGGAACCTGATACATTTATCTCAGGTTCATCAGGGTATTCCGTCATCGCCTTTGCTAGCCGTTGCCTACATCAATATCACATCATGATCACCACTTGTTGCAGGAAAGGCTGAAAGTATTGGAAGACGTCACTGGGAACTAGATAGCAGGAAAGGTTAGGAAGGACAGGAATGAGATCACTGGAAAATGGACAGTAGGGATGACGTCACATGGAGTTTGATGTGGACGTCCCTGACGTGGCTCAAGTAAGTCCGGTCCGTGTAAATGCGGCCAAGAGCTAGATCGGCAGGAGGTCACTGCCAGGTGCAGGACATTCACAGGAACTGGAAAAGGCTGGACGTAGATTGAACTGGGAAAGCAGAACGTTGCCAGGTTCAGGATCTGCAGGGAGAAGTCAGAAGGAACAGGAGCTGCAAGAGGACGTCGGCAGGTGGAAGAAAAAGTAAAAGAGTGTCGGCAGGAGGACGTCACCAGGTGCAGGAGATGCAGGAGAACATCATCTAGTTCAGGAAGGACATCAGCAGGAGCAGGAAGGAGGGACATCAGCAGAAGCAGGAGGATGTCAGTAGGTGCAGGAGATGCAGGAGGACGTCAGCAGGAACAAGCTGCAAATGTTAAAGATGCATGGATCGGTTGATACCTGTTATAGTTTCTGTGAAGATAGTGATGATGATCATGTTGACGATGACAGGCAGTTATTGTTGACGAGCTGTGGCTGGATGGTCATCGTCAGGGTGGAAAAAAGGTGGCGTAATGTCTGACAAAGGCTCGTGGAACGAGGTGTGGTTTGCAGAGATGTAGAAGATGGTGTCAGATGTTGAGTCCAGGGGCAAAAGCCTTGAATGAGAGGATGACTGAAGAAACACACCCTATTATATACTGTATTGTCAGCTGTTGCTAGTACAACGTTTTAATAAAATATGATTGATTGGCTTGACTGACGATATGCAAAGAAAGAAAGTGTGTTGGTTTCTGTCACTCGGGTTAAGGCGTTCAACGATTAAACATCCGGTTTTATTAGGAGTGCCGAGTCATAAATAGAGTCAGCCTGACAAGGGCTAAGATGTTCAATGATAAAACATCTGGTTTTGTTAAGTGTGCCAAGTTATAAACAGGGTTGGTGCAACAGACATGCCAGGCGTGGAACCACAAATCAATGTAGTGAGGGTGACAACGTTGCTTCTGAACCATTCCTTGGGTCTTCTGGGCCAAACCTTCCCCGACTCTGCATGCAACTGCTGAGCCTTACTGTTCTCAGTGTTGCACGTTAACAAATAGCTGCCATTAACGAGAAGGACTTCATGTAGACCAGACAATCCTGAGGCACGATCTTCGTAAGCTCTATGCAGAAGTCCGACTTCATCATCATCATCATCATCATCATCATCATCATCATCATCATCATCAATTGCAATTATGTCATGGTTATTGATAAAATTTATTTTATTGCATCATGCTTCTTTTTTTTTTTTTTTTATTAAAAGTAAAAATAGAATGTAACTGCTAAATGAAGGTTTGCTTAGTCTATGAAGAAATTCCAGTGAATGATCAAGTCTGTAGAGGAAGAACAATATCAATGAATAATAAAGACATTTCATACAAATATTAATTGAAATTTATTTATTAGCTCGGTTTAAAAACCAAGTAAAAAGTGGATGGTAATAGGAGTAAAAAAGGGGCGGTTGAGGCGACACCTCATGACCAAGTGAAAAACACCTCCCTTGGTAGTAATCAATGTGATTAACTTCATTGTAGAAGCAAAAGAGTGTACAGATTTTATGACAGAAAAGGTTTTTTTTAGTCGTAAATCTGACAAAACTAGAAGAGATCACCAAGAGGACTCTTCTAGAAGAAAAGCAATATCAATAAAAGAGTGGAGTCTCTAACAAAAAGAAGAGTCAATATTTGTTCATTAAAATCAAAATTAAAGATTTAGAGTTTCTTATCAGCAGGAGTAGCCTTTATGCATGTGTGTAGTTCGCCTATATAACAGTTTAGTAGTTACTGCTGATTGAACAGTGTTGTCATGGAAACATCTGGCAAGAATTTGTGTGAAAGCTTTAGGCTGACTGAGTAAGCAGCATGTGTGCTTCCTGTGTTTTAGACAGTATATGCATGAGTGAGTTCGTGCATGTTTCTCGTGTCGCCTGCCAAGAGCCTATGGTCTGGTGATCAAGGCTAAATTTGGTTTTGCCCGCAAGGACTTTGGTAGTAGTTGATAACACTGCATTGTGACTGACAAGTGTTTGTGTGGCAGATTGAATCTCTCACTGCTGATTGCTTTTGTATTGTCACTTAAATAGCAAGTACAACACCAGTACTCGGCTCCCAGAGTAATTCTTTTCTGATTGGTTGACGTCCAATTTCGGTAACCAATCGAAATTGAGTATTTTGTAAAACTTAACCAATCAGAATTAAATATTTATACAAATTGTTTTTCTGCTCCTGCTGTCGCTACCACTGCTGAAACAGAGTTCCAGAAGTCTACAAAATGTTGTGCTAAGCATTTCTTAAAGAACCATCTTTTATTGTTGAAATAAATGATAGAAAATGTAAAAATGACTTGAAAATAATCATGATTTGATGCAGAAGCTTGCTAATTCGAAAATATCCAAATCAAGCATGTTGAATATGTTTTGCACCAGCTTGGTCATATTGATTGCTTCATTGTGTGATTTTTCCCATACAAAAGTTTAAAGAAAAAGAAAATAAAACCACTGAACTATATTCAAATGCGTTATTACTTAAACATGTTATGCAAAATGAAGTTTTCAACAACATGAAATTAACACGGATGAGAAGAACCGTATAAATTTTTTACATTCAAAGGAAGTAATGTTATTGTTAAGGACATAGGCACGGTCATACAAAATTCAAATAAGTGACAATAGCAATATTGTAAAATGTTCAGAAGACAATATCACTACAGAAAAACAAAGGGTACTAGTACATAATAAACATCCAAAATTCAACAGAGATTCCCGAGTTTTGAAATGTGATAAATAATCATCCCTAACTTTGACCCCAACCTTAACCCGAACCCTAAAGACAATTCAAAGATTCTTATAAATATAGTTAATAAATTAAACGTTTTTCTTACAAGACATATGGGTGGAGTAAATTCAGAGAACTTCTGCTATTACTAACCAGCAGAGCGTTACCACTGTCGACCAAGGGAATAGTCTATCAGTTATATGTACACAGTGTGATGACGTATGGAAGTAAAACCTGGCCAGTGAGGGCTGAGTACATGCATTGCATGGAGAGAAATGATATGAGAATGATACGATGGATGTGTAATGCGAGTCTTAAAGACAGGCTTAGTTCTGATGACCTCAGAGGAAGATTAAATCTGGACAGTATAGAGAGATGTGTGCAGAAGAGTAGATGGCAATGGAATAATCACATTGAAAAAATTGATAAGAGTTCTTGAATCAGTAGATGTAGAACAGTTGAGATAGCAAGTTCAGTTCACAAGGGAAGGCCAAGAAAAACATAAGGGAAAGTGATAAAAATGAACCTGAGAGAAAGAGGGATAAATAAAGACCTGGCAGAGATAGGTTAGTTTAGAAATCAATTTCTTAAAGCCGTCCAACGCATGTCAGCATGTAAAATGGATGATGATGATGATGATGATGATGATGATGATGATGATGATGATGATGATGATGATGATGATTGTTACCTTGAAGAGCCGATAATAATTAAGACAACACGGCGGTATATTTATAAGAGTGTATTTGCAGAAGTATAAAAATAGTATGTTACAGTCTGCGTTCGATACTGTGGCTATGACTGCAGTATTTACTTCCTTCCCACCGCAGGAAAATGTGGCACAAGGCCAGAAAGTGGATAAAATCAAGCCAGCACTCTTAAAAATAGCCTGGGCAGCCCTGTCAACATTCCTTGGTCGGGGCGCCTCAGGCAGTTAGTAATAAACTAACTCTATCCCAAAGAGGGGAAGCAAGGCCTAGGAGGGTGCACCTCCTAGGACTACCCAGAACAATACCTCAGCCCAACAGATAAAAGACCACCAAAATGGACCAGTTTCTGGCGAACTGATTGTTGAGATCAGATCTTCGACTGGTATGTATACCAACATAGAACGGCAAATGAATTGCCACCATGAGGGTATTTCCTTCTTTCCCACCGCAGGAAAATATGGCACAAGGCCGGAAGGTAGGGAGAGTCAAGCTAGCGCCCCTATAGAAGGAACACTCTGACTTTTAAAAAAATTGCCTGGAGAGCCCTATCAGCATGAGTAAGCAATAAACTTACTCCACCCCAAAGAGGGGAGGCAAGACCTGGAAGAGTAGACCTCCTAGAACTACTCAGGATGAATATCTCAGCTTTACAGATAAAAGACCATCGAAATGGCCTCGTTTCTGCCGGACTGATTGTTGAGATCGGAATCTCGACTGGTATGTCCCTCATCCTCAGTGGATGGAAAATGAATATCGCCATGAGCGCTACAACACTTAGTCGTAACTCTATTCATAGACTCTGGAAGCATCTATCTACACCCGAAATAGGGTAGATCAACATCACACCATAACGATGATCATGATGATGATGATCATGATGATGATCATGACGCGACGACGACATATCATATTGCAGTTTTGCAGTTTTCTTTTCTTGGTTTCGTAAAAAAATGGCGACTTTATTACTCATGTAAAAATATTAAAAAAACAAACTTTTAAAAACAGAAAGACTATGCGTTTTTATTTGTATTGGAGTTAGATATTACTTTTTTACTTAGGAAAGTACACCTTATGCTAATTTACCCAAAATATAAAAATAAGATTCTACTTTTTTAGGCGATTGCATGTAAACACCCTGAATTTGATGGCAAAAAAAAATTATGACGTATCTTCCCTTAACACTACCTAAGTCCGGGTATTAATAGACAAAATCACCAAAACAAAAATGATGGCATGCCCTCTTAACCCTGCCACTAGCCCTAACCCAAAGTCCGGATATAAAAAGACAAAAGCACAACCCCACACAAACACGCACGATTGATTTCCAAGAAATTAAAAATGCCCAAGATTTAACTAAAAAAAAAATTGGTTACATTGTGGGATGTCTTGGTTCCCAGTTTTGGATCGTGTATTTGAGACGACGGTCGCGTCTTTAGGGATTGCCAAGCAACACACTAAACAATTAATATTGCGTAGCTAAATTGAGACTAGACCGATTTGATAACAACATATATGTTTGGCATAGATCACCAGTTAGCAAGTGCTAACTTTTAACAATAGAATATTGTTAATAAAAAAGGAGAAACTGTAAAGTAAAAATAAAATATTTATATATCAACAATTTTACAAAGATGTAAAATATTAACATTAACAATAATTGAATGTTGGAAAAGTTTTTGTATATGAAAACGACACAAGCGTTAAATGTGTTTTCAGAGTTTAGTATGCGTGCATGTACGTTTACTTGGGTTAAGCTGTTATTGTGTGAAGACAACAGGCGTGCTTAAAAGTGGATGCTGGGGTTCGTACTTCAAGTCGGGTGCTTTTGTTGTTGTTTCTATCTTCGTGGAGAACGAGGCGAGTCATTCGGTGTCGCCAGGAACTCTGATTTTTTTTTTTCGATAATTCACTGGTTCTATAAAAGCTTATTTTGCACGTACTTATTAAAAACATGCGTGAACACTTTTCCTTGAGTTTAAACTTTGGCCACATCTGTAATTACTAATTTTTATGAGCAACTGACCACAAGGTGATTCCCTCTTCAAGAAGAAAGAAAGAAATGGAAAGAAGAGGAAGAAGAGGAAAGTAGAAGAGAGAGTAAGCCGAACGAACCTAGAAAGAAAAAGGGTAACTAAGCAGGCTAGCACTTTCCTTCAATGCCCGTTCGTCTCATCGATCTATTGATCTGCTATAATAGTCCCTCACCAGTAAGCGGAGCTTAACCGATAAGCACTACCCTATTTTTCTGTAATTTCCTTCCTCTTGTTTTCTCATTATTCTTATACTTTTTTCTTTTAATTTTCTCATCTTTGTTTTTGCTGGGGATGGGGCATCCTACCGGATGCCAGACATTCACCGGCTATTTCAGACACTCCAGCCTAGAGATCTTTTTAAGATTCTAACCGTCCTTTTAAGTGCAATTGTTTGTATTTCTCTTGCACTTGGTTCACCGGGTATACTCGCCAGATAGCTTTTGAAATTCTTTTTCATTAGTCCTGTTGCGCCTATAATTACTGGGATGATGGAGACTTTCCTAAGATTCCAGTTTCTTTTCATGTCGTACATAAGACCTTGGTATTTCGTAATCTTTTCCCTTTCAGCTCTGTTTAATCCTGCATCATTAGTTTTGGGAAGTTGAGGTCTTTCCTCCAGCCTCATCATCTGGACTTCCTCAGTTGTATTCCCAAGTTCTTCTTCCAAAACCAATTGCTCATCGTCTGGTTCCAGTAATGATGGGTACTCAGGTGTTACCAGTGATCTCGGTGATAGTGGTGAGGAAGAACTTAGGTTCAATGAGGGACTATCTTCTGATTGTAAATAGACAGCTGATGGTGGTGGTATACTTGGCGGGGAGCCCCTAGCTAAAGGGGATTCTGGTGTTGATGTGGATGTATGGTGGGTTGTCATGGACCCAGACTGTTTGATGGCTTGATCCATGGGTGATTGTTAATGTGGTTTCTGCTGTACCTGTGGTGTGGTGTTTTGAACGATAATGGGAATTGTGGCAATTTTGATTGGACACTTATTGGTTCTTATGAGGGCTGTTATCTCTGATTCCCCTGTGTTATTATAAGTCGTTGCACTACTAAATAGTTATTAAAATAAAAAAATTTGTTATTTTTCTTCCATATAACTTTTCTTCCAGATCTAGACTCATATGCTTTACTAGTCATTTCTTTATCGATTTTGTCAGTGGTATTTGTTTTAATATTTGCCTTGTAAGTTGTGCACCCATCTATCTGTACTTTCTTGGTAGTTCTAGTTTTGTCGTCATTGTTAGTTGGTTCTGTATAAGGTTTTAACCTATCAATTGATGCATGAGTATGAGTACCATTGCTCATATCGATCTTAAAATGTTTAGCTGATCGAGTCAGAACTTTATAAGGACCTAAATAAGGCGCTTCTAATGGATTTCTCACTTGATCAACTCTAAGCCATACTTTCTCACAGGAAAGTAAAGTTTTTGGTATGAAGGGTTTTGTATTTGTATGGTGATGTCCTTTATCGCAGCTGAGTGTATCAAATTGAGACATTTAGTCACACAAATCATGTATGTATTTGTGATTTACTGGGGTTTCTCTTTCTACGCCCGGTCTGTGCACCAATTCCTGAGGGATCAATATTGGTGCTCCAGTAAAAGGGGTAAAAGGTACCAAGTAGAATTATATGTATCGCTTTCATCCATGATTCTTTTCGAGCCATTATCGCTGCTTTTAGCATATGCTGTGCTCTTTCTATCAATCCGTTGCTTTGAGGATGATATGCAGTCGTTCTTAATCAGTAAAAACTTATCACCTTGACTAATTCCTGGAACAATTCGCTCTCACATTGACTATCTCAATCAGTTACAACATGCAGTGGAACTCCGAATCTAGATATCCATGCATTAATAAATGCTTCTGCTACCGACTGTGCAGTTATTTCAGTCATAGGCTGTACTTCAATCCAGCAAGTTGCACGATTGATACAGGTCAGTAGATATCTATATGGACTAAGTTTACGGGTCCGGATGCATATTAAGAGTAATGGGCTGACAATATCAATATGCACTGTTTGGAAACGTGCAGATGGCAATTCAAAATTCTGGACTGCAAATTTAGTGTGTCTGTGAACTTTAACCTGTTGACATACAACACATTCTGCACAGAATTGCTTGATAGTTTTATCTAAATTCGGCTAAAAATATCTGGACTTAACCAGTTTTATAGACGCTCCCGTTCCGGGATGCGCTAAGCAGTGTAGGCTATCAAAAATGGCTCTACAAAGATCTTTCAGGATAAACTGTCTAGGGTACATAGTTGAAGTATCACATAGGACTGAGCCTACTTCGTTTGATACAAAATACTCTTTTAAGTCTGGTTATGATTTTATTTCATCATCTCTTATTTATGTTTGAGCTATTTCTGTCAAATCACAGGCATCTACTTGTACAGCTAATGCAGGTTGAGACATACAGTCCGCAACTACATTTTGATCGCCTTTAATATATGCTATATCAGCAATATATTCAGCAAGTACTGACAAGTGTCGTTGCTGTCGATCCGATTTTACTGGTGTCTGACTATAAAAGGTTTCACATAACGGCTTATGATAAGTGAACAATGTTACATGACGACCTTCTATGAGGTGACAGAAATGTATCACTGCAAAATAAGCTGCTAATAGCTCTCTGTCAAATGCTGAATATTTGGTTTGAGCTTGAGAAAATTTCTTAGAAAAGAATCCTATAGGTACAGGTTTCTTATCTATCAGCTGGTGTAATGCAGTGCCAGCTGCGTATTGACTACTATCCGTTACTAGGTGGTACTCGGTGATTGAAAACTGTGAATGGGCTAATGCTGTAATTTCTGACAATTTACTTATTATAGTTTTGAAAACGTCAGTTTCTTTCTCATTCAGTCCGAGCTTTGACTTAGGGTCCAACCTCATTCGTTCGGATAGTGGTAACACTATAGATGCATAATTAGGGATTAATTTGTGGTAAAAACCTGTAATCCCTAAAAACCTATGTAATCTTTTCGAATCTTTGGGTACTGGGAAGGCCTTCAGTTCTTTAATTTTCTTTGAAGTAGGTAACAAGCATTCTTTGCTTACGTGAAAATCTAGGAAATCTAAATCTGCTACATTGAATATACTCATAGCTAAGGAAATCTTTAAGTTATTGTCACTAAGGATTTTAAATACTTTATCTAAGTCTTCCTTGTGTTGTTGTTCACTGTCACTAAAAATCAATATATCGTCCAGATAGATGAACACACAATCTAACTAAAAAAATATTTTGTCCATATATCACTGGAATGTAGCAGCAGCATTTTTCAAACCAAATGGCATGTAATTAAATTCAAACAAGACAAAAGGAGTAGCAACGGCTGTCTTAGGCACGTCATCTGGGTGTACCTTTATTTGGTGATATGCAGAAGTCAAATCTACCTTCGAAAAATAGCATTTATTAGCTAGCCGTGAGCTGAATGAGTTTATATTGGGTATCAAATAGCGGTCTGTTTTGGTGATATTATTCAGCGCATGGAAATCACTGCAAGCTCGATATGTACCATCCGATTTCTTTACTAAATGTAGCGGAGATGCCCACTCGCTACTTGAACGTTAGATTATTCCTGTATTTAGCAGTTTCTTAAATTCTGCATCAAACGTAGGACCGGAAAGTTGCATGGCTTTCTGTGTCAATTCTGTGATAAACTCCACCATAGCTTTTACCTATATCGCTCTGAGGGGAGGTCACACTATCATACTTATTTACTATGTAGTAATAACGAAGGTCGCAAATCACTGTCAACTTCCAAAGCAGCTCTCACCGTTCGTTACACGTGCACTTGCTTCGCATCGAGTTGTATGAGACGATAAGAGACCCGCTTTTATTATACTGAGGCACACCTAATTTGCATGCGTGCAACGAGACTTCGCGAGACTCTGCGTGAACCGTATGTAATAAAGGTTCATGGACGCCATGTTGGATTCCTTTCTTTCTTCCGCAGCGCACAGGACAGACAAACACGAGGACGTTTCGCAGGTAAGCCCCCTTCATGTTCCCTACACTCCCCCCTGATCTCATGATCACAGAGATGGCAGGGAGGCATCGATCACCTTCGCCGGTTGCTTCTTCGGAGGGGGACAACGCAAGCCTCATCTTTGCTTGTGCTCTCATCCGCGGTCTGAGGGTCGAGAAACATCGCGTCCGCTGGGATACTGCTGATATCCGAGTCACTGTCCGATGGGGCTGCTGCAAGCCAGAGCGATGCCTCACTGCTCTCTGACTCCGACTCGCTCTTGTCGTCCAGTGATGGTTGCGTTGCTAACCGTAGGTCTCTAACGTGACGGGGCATACCGTCGACTCGCACTGCCTGTGGGCTGATTACCTCAGTGACGCGTCCAACTCCGTATTTCGTCGTACACTTGCCGCGCGGGTTCTTAATCCAGATGACATCCTCTTTTTTCAGTTTCTCTTTGGTTATTTCCAGTTCGGGCAGCGGGTTAGTCTCTATGCCTTTCACCCTGACGTGATACCTGTGCAAGGTGTCAGCCGGCGCTGTAGAGGGTGAAACATTATCCTTTGGGGTTACGTTATATAGGTAGACTGCCTCAAATACCGTGCAGCCCGTCCTGGCCGCAATGGTTTTGACGGTTCTGTGATTCCGCTCGATGACCCCATTTCCACTCGGTACGTGGGCGCATCGAAACTTCAGGTGTACTCCCCAGCCATCAGCAAACTTTCTGAACTGCTCACTGGTGAATGCAGCGCCATTGTCGGTTAATATCTCCGTTAGGGGGCCACGTTCAAGAAAAATACTGTTCAACTGATGGACGATGATGGCTGCATCTTGCTGGTGCAGCATGCGCCATATTGCAAACCTGGATGGACCGCAATCAATGAGAGTCAGGAAATCCTCGCCGTTGTGGTGAGTAATATCCATCGCCAGCCGGCTCCAATGGCTTTCCACTCCTAGCTTTCCTTTCTCCCAGCGAACGGGTGCTGGATCAATGGATTGGCATGCTACACAATCTTTGACCACTTTCCTGACGTCTGCCTTCTGTACTATTGGTTCAACCAACTTAGCGAAATATAGGGTCCACTTGACCCCAGGGTGCCCGTTTTGTTGGTGGACTTCTTTGATGTGATTAGATCGAACAGGGCGCAGGCGGGCTGCATGGGTTCAATAGTCTTTCTTATGGCATCAAGCCATCTTTGAGGTACTCTCGTCAAACAATCTGCTTTGTTCAGGCTGGATTTGACCAGGGACACCTCTATTGACAGCGCATATTCGTTCACCAGCTTCATGATCGTGTCAGGCCACCGTCGGATGAGCATCTCGCTCGTGGCTTTGGTTCGTACTCTGGCCCTCCCGGTGAGAGTATCTGAAATCCACTTATGGACGCAAGCAGAATCCGTGAATAGTCGCAGGGTGGTCGTCTTCCAAAGGATTGCCAAGTTTATCCCCTTGATAACTGCATCAAGTTCTGCCAGGTTTATGTGCTGGGAGTCCTTTTCTGGGCGTAACCAGCAAGCGTCTTCCACCACCGTTCCATCATGGACCACCGATACGCCAATGGCGAGAGAGCTTGCATCAACCCACACACTAAGGTTCTGGCTGTCGACGTACCATCTGCCCCACGCTGGGTCTTCCTTGTGCACCCTGGTGAGGACCTCTTTGAGCATTGTATTGAGAGGGACGTCATGAGTTTCGTCATCCCATCCAGTGGTGACGTCGGAGGCTCTTCGCTTAATAAATGTCACCGCAACACGAAGCCAGCCGCCCACAGGAAGGTGTCCAACTAACTTTCCGCACAAGGAAAATACGTTTCGTCGTGTAACAATACAAGGCATGTCCGGGGTTTCATTTCCTCGCTTCCAATACAGAACGTCATCTTCCTCCCAGACCTGCAAACCAAGTACCCGTGCGCCATCCCGTAGCCTTTCCGGTTCCTTGCTGAGAAGGCCAAAGTTGTAGAGATGCTCCCTCACACGCGTCGCAGATACAATTTCCTCGTCCACGTACACGTCATCAATATATGCAGACGTTGCCCGCTGAATGCGCTCATCCTTTGTCAGAATGGCATCAACATCATTTGCATAATTGATGGCGCCACATTAAGTCCAAATCCCATGCGGGTTAGGCAATACCTTTTCCCCTTGATGAGCACCGTTTGATAGTGCCATAGTGATCTGTGTACATGCACTTGAAGGTATGCTTTGTGAAGATCCAGTACAGATACATTATATCCCGCTTGCCGCCATTCCCTCAACTTTTCAGTGCATACGTCCACGCGAGCTGTAAAAGGGTCCACGTGCTCATTCAATTCTCGATAGTCGAGCACCGGCCTCACCTTCTGCTTATTCTGTTGGATAACCGCCATTAACGGGATCAGGCACTTTGGGGGACCCAATTCCTTCTCTGAATAAGGAACTAGCCATCCATTACTAATCCAAGTTTGTAGTTCCTTGTTGTATTCTGCACGAGCTCCGGGGGGAATTTTGTATTCTGGCACCTTATTGCATAATTTCTCGGGTGGCTGCTCCTCCGACCACTTCCAGGAGGCTGTCCAGGACTTTGTGCGCTGGTCGAATTCCGCACAAAAATCAGGCTGTTCCAGCTTCATAGCTGCACTCAGAGCAAGGCCCGCTTTTGTGAAATGTGCCCTACCCTCACCATCAATGCGTACACCACCCAATTCCTTGATGACGTCCATTCCCAGGAGCAGGTCGTAACCGAGCAGGTCACCATTTACAACCAAGGCTCGTACGGTTACTGTGGGCCCATCGCCGACACCTGCGCGAATGATGCTAACGCCACAAGAGGCAATCAAGCCACCACCAACTGTCAATACCGGGATCCTTTCCTTATCCCATGCATCACAGCATGCCTTGCGCACGAGGGTCTGCGTGCACCCGGTGTCTACGAGCGCGAATTGCTCACGCCCGTTTACGCGCACGCTCACTGTGGGTAGCGCCTTATTTGGCGACGATCTGGGGAGAAGACTGGCGCTATAGCTTACTCCCCTTGCCCTTTTCCCGGACAACCTCTTGCCACGTGACCCAGCTTGTTGCACCGGTAGCAACGCACGCGTTTTAACGTTCCTCGATCGGGCGCGTCCTTTGCACCGCTTTGGCTTCGGCAGTCTTTTGAAAAATGATTCGGCCCGCCACATTTGTAGCATCTCACGTCTTCTGTTGGTGGTGAAGACGCTTCCGCAGCTGCCGAAACCGGCTCTGTGTCCTCTTTCAAAATGTTTCGGGCTCTGGCCAACAACTCGTCAAGCCCAATCTCAGAGTCTGGACGATGCTCGCAGCAGTCTGCTGGCGCCGTCTGGGAGTCCAGTTAGAAAAGCGCATCCCAGTATTCGCTTGCTTGTTCCACCAAACTGCGCGGCTAGCCTCCTCAAATCGGCCAGGTAGACGTCCACAGTCTCATCTAGCCCAAGCCGCCATTCGGTGAACTGCCTCCAGGCGACGAAAGGGTCCACAGCAAAGGCTGCATATAGCGCCTGCCTAACTTCCTCCAGGCCTGGTTCGTCTCCGAGCTGCTGATACACCGAATATGCTCCTTTTGTCAGCCTCAGCGGGATGACCAGTGCAGGATCCTTTATCTTGCAAAGTCTGCAGACGCGCTCGGCTTTCTCCCACCACTCGACTACAGAGGGTCCGGAGGGGGAGCCGTCGAACTCGGGTATTAATCTCAAGTCGAATTTGCCCATCGCCGAGATAGCTTGTAGTAATAACGAAGGTCGCAAATCACTCTGTCAACTTCCAAAGCAGCTCTCACCGTTCGTTACACATGCACTTGCTTCGCACCGAGTCGAATGAGACGCTTTTATTATACTGAGGCACACCTAATTTGCATGCGTGCAACGAGACTTCACGAGACTGCGTGAACCGTATGTAATAAAGGTTCATGGACGCCATGTTGGATTCCTTTCTTTCATCCGCAGCGCACAGGACAGACAAACACGAGGACGTTTCGCAGGTAAGCCCCCTTCATGTTCCCTACATACTATATCGCACATGCTTCCAGTTAGGCCTACTTCATTAATTACTATGTTAATAGTTTCTGTTACTGCCTTTACCTTTACCTCTCGTTCGGTTATTTCGTCCCGGAGACATCTATTCTTGCAATCTACAATCATGCTAAATTTGTTTAAGAAGTCAAATCCTAATAATGGGTTGTTGACATCAGCGATCACAGAAGTCCATTTGAAAGCTCTTCTTAAACATGGTATCCTCACTTCTAAATTTGTTTGCCCATAACAATGTATGTTCTCTCCATTAGCCATAGAGATATGTACAAGGGTTGGTTCCAAGGTAACACCATTTACTGCAGAACGCGGTAAAATGGAAATACTGGCCCCTGTATCTATAATAAAATTTTATTTTTGAAGTAACTTATAATAAAGGCGAACCTGAGGGAGCAAGCACAGTCTGCCTTTCTAGTTTTCCGAATCGCTAGGGCTAGGAGAAGAAGGACAAGGTAATATTTGTAAATTGCCAAGCACCACACTAAACAATTAATATTGTGTAGCTAAATCGGTCTTTGAGATAGAAGAAGAGAAAGAAGAAGAGAGAGTAAACCGAACGAACCCAGAAAGAAAAGGAGTAACTAAGCAGGCTAGCACTTTCCTTCAATGCCCGTTCGTCTCATCGATCTATTGATCTGCTATAATATATCCTTTGATACAGTATCTGGTCGGAAAGTGGGTGATCATTTTACATTAAATTTATATGCTAAATTGATCACCCACCTTAAAGTAAAAAATATTTTGTTTGTTATTTTATTTATTGTTGTGAAGTTGCAGATTTACCTAGTAAGTTGCTAGTGTACTTTTCACTAATAGCTATACTTAAGGAGAGACTTACATAGTAATCTATTTCTACTTATGCTAATTATGCATATCAATTAGCCAGTATCACCACATCTCCCTGAAACGTATAGGCTTTATGCCTCTAGTGCATCTTGCACTTCTTCTAATGATCGTTTCATTTTCGATATTACTTTGCTCTTCTCTCTCCCTTATTTCTTTCTCTGGGAGATCTCGACCTATCTTGCACTAAACTGTAACATTGGGTCGTCCCCTTTCATACTTTGATCCGAATCCGACTCCGAATCCGACTCCGAATCCGACTCCGAATCCGACTCTGAATCCGACCAAGAATCCTTATTTTGACATGCTTGATCTTGCATTGTTTCATCTTCTGACGTTTCATTCTGTACAGGTTGTTCTAATAACTCAATAACTGAAGGAGTCGTAGCGATTTGTTCATTTTGCTCTTCGTATTCACCCTGGGACCTTATTTGATCTGCATGGGCCAACACATTGTTTCCGTTTTCTCTATTTATTATAGCTGTATTGTAGCCTTTTTGCACGATAAATTCTTTGCTTTCTGGATTTGATTCTTTGTTCTTTTTGTACCAGATTTTTTTAATTTGTAGAATACGACATAGTTAACGGAGCTCTGATTTGTCTTCCCATTAAAGCTGATGGTATTGTTCGATAGCTTAAAAGCAACCTTGATAGAAAAACTTTTTTTCTTTTTGCTGAGAACATGCTTTTAGTTCCGTTTTTACGGTCTGCACCATTCTTTCCACCAACCCATTCGATTGAGGGTGATATGGCAGTGTCTTATACGGTTTACATCCTTTTTTTTTCAACCATTAATTAAGACCTTTATCACAAAACTTTGGAGCATTGTCAGATACCAGGGTTTTTGGGATACCCACCCTTAAAATCTGTTTTATGGTAGAACTTTTTTTTGCCCGGCACACAGACTACTTCAGGCCAGGCTGAGAAAGAGTCTACTAATATTAAGAGTCCCACTCCAGAAATGTATGCATAATCAGGGCTTTACGCGCTCCACTACTTTTTAAGCTGCTCCCGCTCCTGCTCCAACGCCCAAAATTGAAGCTGGCTCATCTCACGCTCCCCATTTTCAAAAAGGAGCCGCTCCAGCTCAAACACCTATAAAAAAGGAGCGCTCCTTTTTTAGCGCTCCATAATGAAAATGTACTTTCTTTCATAAACATTCTATTCTACCAATGAGTGGTCGAAGATTGGGGTGGGCGTCAAAGGATCTCGTCAATATGGGTGGAGATGTCACTTTAAGTGTAAGACCGTAAGATAATATTTGACATAATCTCGCTAATATTTTGAGAGTTATAGGAGAACATGTCGGACGAATCATAGGATTATACGTAAATTTCCATTTCCTGAGGTATAAAATAGAAATAGAAAAATCCCTGAAGTATTTTAAAACAATTTTAATTTTCATTACATTAACAACCTATTTTTTCAGAGATGGAAAATTTGACCCGATATTTTTTCTATTTATTTTGGAAGGGAATTTAGATTTGTTTTAAGTAAATAAAGTTTTACTTTTAAACATTATTAGTGATTATTTTCTTTTTAAAGAAACCATTTCTCTGGGCGAGGAGAGACAGCCAGGGCAACATTATTCGTCATGCTGTTGTTTAATATTTGTTTGTTTTACGAACGTAACAATATTGTATAATGTATATTGTTATTTACCACAGAGGAACGCACAAGTACTTTCAAACAAATCGATTTATCCAATTTTTTTTTCAATAGTACAATTTGGGGCGAATAAAACCAATGAAGTTTATTTTTTAAAGATTGAATAAAAAATATTTTTCATAAGTTGGACAAAAAATATCAATAAATTGTCAATAAACAATTCAGAGATCCATTTAATGTCTTAAAATTTCATACAAAATATCTCGCCTAGATCTTGGGAGTTGAAAAAATATCGGGTCAAATTTTCCTCCCTCGAAAAATTAACTGGAGCAAGTATTCCTAGGTCGGGCAAAAACATTTATTAAAATTTAAAATTTGTATAAAAAAGGTCAAAACGTCTATATTTGAAATCTCTAACAAAAACAAACTGTTTACAATTTTAATATTAGATAATAGATTTTTTAAGATAAAGAAATATATTTAATCTACTTTCGGTTCTAAAAAACAACAAATTAGTCAGAAAGTCTAATTATTTGCGTTTTTAAATTAAAATTTAAGATATTTTCTTTAATTTAATTAAGTTTAAACATCGGTTTAATTGTAGAATAGGGGCCGCTGTTTTCTTTTTCGCTCATTTCGCTTGGTATTCGCCCAAATTTTGGATGAAGCTGATTGTTGGTCTTAATTGTATTTTTGGTCCTGAAATAAAATTCTCATGTACTTTTTAAAGTGTTGAGAATCTAACTTTAATTCCAGGTTTTAATCGTT
Organism: Sepiola atlantica; assembly: GCA_963556195.1. Taxonomy (NCBI): domain Eukaryota; kingdom Metazoa; phylum Mollusca; class Cephalopoda; order Sepiida; family Sepiolidae; genus Sepiola; species Sepiola atlantica. The sequence goes on along the minus strand of OY744524.1, from coordinate 75,373,649 downwards.
GGCGGCCATGTTGGTTTTTATTGATTTTTCCTTGGACTAAAGATATTTTTTCCTTGGACTACAGATATTTTTACTGCTTTAATATTTTATTACACACAAAAAAAATTTGAACATTCTATTTACAAAAGCAAGTTTTAATGGAATTTAACGAATTTAAAAGCAAACATGAAAAGGTTAAAACATACTAGTCGTGAATAACAAAATGTCGCCAAAAAGACGACGGGCAAAAATGTTCAATTTGATATATGCTAAAAAATAAATTAGAATTTTTTGTCAGGACAAAATATACCATTTCAACCCAAAAATCGATTTTATCAAACATTTGGGTAAATACTGAGCGAAATGGGTGAGAAAATCCACGGCCCCTATAGTACAATTGAACCTAAAATTCTTTATTTAAAAACACGAATTAAAAGAAAAATTAGCTTATTTATTCAATCAGCAATAAACAGCAAAAAAAGTTCAAATCGTTAAGAAAATAACTTCAAAGACATCTATAGACTCACTGGCGCATTTGAAGACACTTGTTGCCAAATTGTCTCCTACCTTCAGAAAACTGTCCCATCAAAAATGTAACATGTCGATGTAAAAATCTTCTCCTTTCCTCTCCCTCCTCTCTCTCTCCATATCTCACATACATTTACCAGAGATATACTTTTGAAAAATAACTCAGAGTTTAGCTGAGACTTTCTTTTCTTTTCCTTTTTATTGTTGAATAAAAAAATAATGTTTAAAAAATAAAATTAAATAATTTTGGACCAAGGAGCGATAAAACTGCGCTCTTTAGTCCCAAATGTAGTTGCTCCTGCTCCACCCTTGCTGAATATAAAATGAGCCCTCCTCTCCTTTGCTCCAGACTACTTCAGGCCAGGCTGAGAAAGAGTCTACTAATATTAACAGTCCCACTCCAGAGATATATGCATAATCCATATGCACACAACTCCATGGCTCAACTTCTCTGGGCCATGAATGTAAAGTATTCTGTGTAAAATTTCTTAATTCTCTACATTTTTTGCATCTTTCTATATATTCTTTTAGTTTTATTATTTTTTGTGCGGCCGCTACTCCACAGTGTATATCATCATGTACACTTTTTATCACCAAATTTCTTTGTGTTTCCGGGGGAATTACCAGATCTCCATTACAAATCATTCTATTTTTTATCATTAATTCATGCCTTATTTCTTTGTTAGGTCTCTCTGCCTTGGAATAATTTCCTCATATATTTTTTCTTATTCTCGGTGTTATCCTACTTAGTACTGGATCATGTCTAGTTTCCATAGCCATTCTATCTAAAGATAAAACATCAATCTCTACCCAATGTAAGAATGCATCTTCAAATTCTTCTTCTGTTTTATCTTTTACCTCCTTGGAAAATCGCAACCTTGATAGTGCATCTGCGTGTGGAATTGAATTTCCTTTGACATATTCTATATCAAAGTCAAATGCCATTAACTTTATTGCCCACCTTAATATTCTCGATGTTGTAACTTTGGGTAATTCTTTTTTTGGATAGAATATAAATTCCAATCGTTTATGATCACTTCTCAAGATAATTTTTTTCCAATTAGAAATTGTCTAGCCCAATGCTTCTTTCTATATGTTTGAATAATTAAATTCAGTGTTCGTTAGTCTTCTTGATAAATACATTATCCGATGTCCTTCTTGTGATAATATTCCAGATATCGCATGTTCACTTGCATCTGTGGTTAACGTAATGTCAAAAATTTTTACTATTAGGTTCTTTGCCGTAACTAATTTCAATCTCTCAAAAGCTTTTTGTCGTTTTCTGACCAAATAAATTCAACATTTTTTTTCCTTAAATTTTCAAACGGTTAAGTCAGGTCTGTATATTTTGGTAAATATCGCCTGTAGAAATTGACCAATCCTCAAAAAGATTCAAGTTCTTTTTTGGTTGTAGGTATAGATATTTTTCATATTTTTCTATTAAGGTTTGATCTGGTGATATACCTTCTTTTGAAATGGAATATCCTAAAAATGATATATTACTACTATACTTTTGTTTACGCATTTTTTTTTCATTTATAGTCATTCCTGCATTTCTTAATTTGTTCAAGACGATGTCGGTTTTCTTTTTTAATTCAATTTCATTATTTGCCCCTATGCAAATATCGTCTTATTAACAGACCATTTTTTTATATCTTCTCCTAAAACTTGTTCGATGGCCTTTTGAAATACGGTGCTTGCTGTTTTTATTCCACATGGCATTATTTTCTATTTTAGCAACCCTATTGGCGTATTTATCGTTGTGACTTCTTTGAAATTATCATCTATTAGAATTTGGTGGTATGCTGTTTTCAAATCTATTTTTGTAAAAACGCCCATTGCTGCCAGCACATGTAATGCAACCTCCACATTAGGTATAGGATACAAATCCGAGCAAACTTTGTGGTTTACGTCTATTTTATAATCTCCACATATATGTATGTCTCCTTCTGACTTTCTCAAAACTACTATGGGTGATACCCACTTGCTACCCCCAAGTAAGACATGTTCAATAAGGTCCTGTTCTATTTTCGTGCTTCATAATAAGAGGGGGTAACATTTTCTTTTAATTTTAAATTAGCTTTGTAGTTTTTTAATTTTCCGGTTTTTTCCATTTTTATCTCATTAATTAGTTTCATAGAATTTATTTTAAGCACATCGCTTCCCAGGAGTCCATGGTTCTTTTTACAATTCGTGACAATTATAGGTATTACCTCGAATTTGTCTTTTAACTCTAAGGAACCTTCAAAGTACCCTAAGGTTTTTTATGACTGATCCATCAAATTGGCGGAGTTGTACACTGCTCTTTCATAAAGTCGGTTTTCCAATGCGTTCCCAGAAATTTTTTGGTATAAGCGTTACCTCACTGCCGGTATCCATTTGTATATCCAAATCGACATTGTTAATTTTGACTTTTAATATATCTTTTTCCTTTTGTTCAATTTTTTCAACATTCTTAATTTTGTTTTTTAATGTAAAGACTTTCATACTGGTTTCATTTTTTTCAACTCTTTCGACGTTTTTCTCTTTGAACTTGCATACTGCTTGAAAATGGTTCATTCTTAAGCAATTTGTACAAGTTTTTCCAAATGCTGCGCATTTTTCCCTTTTTATTTCGTGTTCATGTCCACAATACCAACATTTTTTCTTTTTTAACATGTATGGAATTCACCTTTCAACAGCAGTCGACAGGCGTTTTTCAACACCCCGCAGAAAACGCCAAAATAGGGATCATATGTTTCCGGTCACTGCCCCTGCTGATTAAGACATATATAAACGTCGTTTGCGACAGATCCGGTCTCTTTGCTCCAGAATTTCTTCAGACACAACAGGGAGAATTGTTTCGCTCCATCGGCCACTCGCAAGAGATGCGACGACTACCTGTCGCGTCAAATCATTCCTTCTCCCCTTTTCTGATTGCTGGACACTCATAGTAAGCTTGGCATTTTCTTTCTCTCTTTTCAATTACACGCGCACACACACACGCACACACACGCACACACACGCACACACACACACGTGCGTTTTTCTCCATACAAAACTTATTTAAAGAGACATTGCTTTAAATAACAAAAAGACACTTATTTCTTTCAAGCCGTCAAAGAGACATTTATCCAAAAGACGCTAAAAGACTTTCGTCAAATATGGAACATAATTTTTATGTGTAAAAATGCAAAATAAATTGTTGTTGTTCTTATAAATGTTTGAATATTGGATATTTTATTTGCCCTTCATTTGTGTTGAATGTTGACGTTTTCTTGCTCGTTTTTCTTCAATATTTAAGAGGAATAGAATGCGTTAGCATCCCCCACAATTTGGTGACCCCGTTGAACATTTATTTAATAAGATTCCAGTATTCGAACAGCAATGGCTTTTAGCGACCCTACAGAATGTACACTGACTGTGAATTTGCCAACATACAACCCTACAAACGTACAAACGTGGTTTTCTCAGCTGAATGCAATTTTTACGGCGAAAAAGATTACTTCGCAAAATTCAAAATACGTGTACGTGGTAGAAAAACTACCAGCAGACGTAGCTACAGAAGTTGTAGACCTTTTAGACCACATGCCGCTGGAAAAACCATACGACATTTTGAAGGAAGCCATAATAAGACGAACAGGCAAATCGAACGAAAGGCGACTCCATGACCTTTTCAACAACCTGAATTTAGGAGACATGAAACCATCTCAACTTTTAAGAAAAATGCGCACATTGTTGGGATCAAATACAATGTCCGACACGGTTCTAAAAAAGTTATGGACTGACAAGCTCCAGGCCCACACTACACAAATTTTGGCATCACTACCGGACGACTTGAATTTGGAGAAACTTGCAGAAGTAGCTGACAAAATACACGAAAGTAACAACCCAGAAAAGAACGTGTATGCGTCTTCAGTGCCGACACTAAAAACAGACACACCTGACATTGTAGCCAGGCTTGAAAAAAACATGTCAGAATTAACACTCAAGGTCCAGAGTCTCCTTAACAACCAAGAACAATTTTACCGACCTCGGAGACGTTTCAGAGACAATTCCTATTCTCCACATAGGAATCGCCGGAGCCGGTCAAATTCCTCCTCCAGATGGGGACAAACGCACGATACCTGCTGGTATCATCTCAATTTTGGAAAAAAGGCGAGGAAATGCATAAAACCATGCAATTTCAATGTTGACCAGACTCAGGCGGGAAACGGACGCTCCAGCAGCGATTAAAGACGACATTAACTGCTGGAATCAAACAAATTAGTCGTCTATTTTACATCCGGGATAGAAATACCGGATATCATTTTTTAGTCGACACAGGTGCACAAATAAGTGTAATACCACCAGAACCCAACAGCAAGTCTACACCATCAGAATACACGTTGCAAGCAGCAAACGGATCAAAAATCCAAACCTTCGGTGAGACATCACTAACATTAAATTTGGGACTGCGACGACCTTTTTCATGGATTTTTACACGAGCCCAAGTAAAAACACCCATTCTCGGGGCAGACTTTTTATCTCATTTTCGTCTATCGGTAAACATGTATACACACTGTCTCATCGACAATGAAACACAGTTGTCGATGAAAGGAATAACATCAGTGTACAAATCGACAGGAATCAGCTGTACTTTACCAACTAACAGTGATTTACAGGAACTGTTTAAAAAATTTCCATCCATAATGACTCCTTTGAAGCACACAAATGAAATTCGCCATTCTGCTAAACACCACATTAAGACTACCGGACCACCAACTCATGCATCTCCACGCAGACTACGCCCGGATAAGTGCAAAATAGCAAAAGACGAATTTCAACACATGCTAAAGTTAGGAATCATCCGCCCATCAAGTAGCCCATACTCTTCGCCACTACACATGGTACCAAAACCAGATTCAGGGGCTTGGCGGCCTTGTGGAGATTTTCGACACCTCAATGCTAAAACAGTTCCTGACAGATATCCTATTCCACAAATCCACGATTTTGCCATAGGTCTGCAAGGAACTAAACTTTTTACCAAACTTGATTTGGTCAAAGCATACTATCAGATTCCAGTGGCGGAAGATGACATAGAAAAAACAGCAATCACTACTCCTTTCGGCCTATACGAATTCACAAGAATGCCTTTTGGATTACGTAACGCAGCTCAAAGTTTCCAGAGACTAATAGACGAAGTTTTGAGAGGATTACCATTTGCCTTTGCATACATCGATGATTTTCTCATCGGTAGTCGAAGTATGCAGGAACATCACGAACACCTAGAACAGGTTTTTGAGAGACTGGCACATTTTGGTTTAAAAATCAACGTGAACAAATGTGTTTTTACAGTTCCTCAACTGACATTCTTGGGTCATGTAGTCGATGAGCAAGGTATTGCACCCATACCAGAAAAAGTGGGAGCGATACAGCAGTTTCCACAACCAACAACATTACGACAACTGAGAAGATACCTCGGTCTTATCAATTATTACCGCAGATTTATTCCAGGTTGCGCAAAGATATTAACCCCACTCACAAATTTACTGCGCAAACAAAAAAAGAAAAATGCAACAATTGCAGTAGAAGGGGAAGCATTGATCGCATTTAAAAACTCGAAGAAAGCACTAGCAGATTTCACAAAGCTTTCCTACATCCGTGATGAGGATAATTCACTACTCACACTGACTACGGACGCTTCTTCAGATTCGATTGGATCAGTTCTACACCAGTTTCAAAACGGTACAGAAAGACCAATTTCTTTCTTTTCTGTGAAATTGAATAACGCACAGCAAAAATACAGCGCTTTCTCCAGGGAATTACTTGCGATCTATCTCTCGATCAAACATTTTCGGCATCTTCTCAAGGGTCGAGACTTTACAGTTTTCACAGATCACAAACCCCTCACATACGCCTTACACACAAGCATGGAAAGATATACACCACGAGATACCCGACAACTGGACTATATAGCCCAATTTACATCGGATATCCAATACATCAAGGGTACAGATAACATTGTAGCAGATACTTTGTCACGTTCCACTATTCATGCCATAAATTCGGAAACACTCAACTTCGATCTAATCGCAGTAGAACAGCGAAATGATGTGACATTAGACGAAGTAAAAAAGAACACTTCCTTAAAATTAAAGGCACAACCAGTCCCTTTCGGATCAGAAACATTTCTATGCGACACGAGCACAGGCTATTCCAGACCATACATACCACCTTCACTAAGACAAAAAGTTTTCCAACATTTTCACAACTTGTCACACCCAGGCAGACGAGCTACAAAAAAATTAATTAGTGATCGTTTTGTATGGCCTAAAATGCATAGAGACATAACTGACTGGACTAAAGTATGTTTAAAATGCCAAACTAGCAAGGTAGGCAGACATACAAAATCTCCTCCTGGACAATTTATTCACCCAGATGGTAGATTCACCAACTTACACATCGACATAGTTGGACCACTACCAGAAGCAAAGGGCCACCAATATCTACTGACAATAATCGACAGATTTACCAGATGGCCTGTCGTAACTCCTTTGCGTGATACATCCGCACATTTCGTCGCGAAAGCAATATTGCAGGATTGGATAGCTAATTTTGGTTGTCCATCCGTAATAACAACAGATCGCGGCGCACAATTTCAATCAACACTTTTCGAAGAGTTCACAAAACTTTTGGGAGTGAAACACATAACCACTACGGCTTATCATCCTTGTGCGAACGGAATGGTCGAGCGTTTCCATAGACAACTGAAAGCAGCTCTGACAGCAAATAACGATTCCGGAACATGGTTAGAAAACATCCCTTTGGTTTTGTTGTCCATCAGAAATGTGTTGAAACAAGATTTAGGGTGCACATCATCCGAAATGGTTTTTGGGACCACACTGACATTGCCTGGCCAATTTTGTGAGAAAACAAATCATTTTCAACCAACTACAAACTTTGTTCAAAATTTTAAGCAAAGGATGAATGATTTGGTTTTTACACCTACAAGGACCCAGACAAAAGAAATTTACATCCCAAAAGACCTCAACAACTGCGAATATGTTTTTGTACGCATAGATGCAGTAAAAAAACCTCTTTGTGCTACATATTCAGGACCTTTCAAAGTAGTCGAGAGGAAATCAAAGTATTTCACTATTATGAAAAATGGAAAACAAGATACGGTTGCCATAGACAGGTTAAAACCGGCATATTTGGATCTATCGAAGAATAGCGTGTCGGAACACCTCACACCTTCACAAGACACTGACGTGTGCGAACAAGATACTACAATAAGCAGCACACCACCTACACCGAAGCTAAGGACAAAATCCGGCAGGAGAGTAAATTAGCCTGCCAACTTGAAACAATATGTTACATATTGAAAATATTTTTTTTTCTTTCAATATTTTTCAATCTGAGGGGGGTTTTATGGAATTCACCTTTCAACAGCAGTCGACAGGCGTTTTTCAACACCCCGCAGAAAACGCCAAAATAGGGATCATATGTTTCCGGTCACTGCCCCTGCTGATTAGGACATATATAAACGTCGTTTGCGACGGATCCGGTCTCTTTGCTCCAGAATTTCTTCAGACACAACAGGGAGAATTGTTTCGCTCCATCGGCCACTCGCAAGAGATGCGACGACTACCTGTCGCGTCAAATCATTCCTTCTCCCCTTTTCTGATTGCTGGACACTCATAGTAAGCTTGGCATTTTCTTTCTCTCTTTTCAATTACACGCGCACACACACACGCACACACACGCACACACACACACACGTGCGTTTTTCTCCATACAAAACTTATTTAAAGAGACATTGCTTTAAATAACAAAAAGACACTTATTTCTTTCAAGCCGTCAAAGAGACATTTATCCAAAAGACGCTAAAAGACTTTCGTCAAATATGGAACATAATTTTTATGTGTAAAAATGCAAAATAAATTGTTGTTGTTCTTATAAATGTTTGAATATTGGATATTTTATTTGCCCTTCATTTGTGTTGAATGTTGACGTTTTCTTGCTCGTTTTTCTTCAATATTTAAGAGGAATAGAATGCGTTAGCATCCCCCACACATGTACGTATCGGCGACTATTTGTTCGCCGGGTTTACTTTTATGATCGTTGTATTTCTATATTAATTCTTGTTACTGTATAAATTCAATGCAAGTATTTAAAGACATGTTTCCTATTTGTAGCTGTTCCATTATTTTATTCATGTGTGACGCATTGCACATACCTTCAATTAATCTTAATTGAATTAAATCTTCTTCGATAGTCTGTTCTTCTTGTCCGAGTTTTTCAAACTCACAATATCTACTCGCATTTCGTAGACGGTGTAGATATTTGATGATAGGTTCATCAATTTCTGGTTTCATTGACATGAACTTCGTTCTTTCTGCCACGACTAACCTTTTCTTAGGTCTCATATTTCTTTTTATGATCTGACTTATTCTTCCGAAAGTCAGATCTTCTAGGTTTATGGGATACGCCCTGGTTGAGACTTTCATGATGGCTGTAGCCAAAAATAAATCTGTTATTTCATTTTTTCCTCCCGTTCGTTTGTTGTCTTTTAACTTTTTAGTCCTTGCACTTGCAGCAAAGCATCTTATCCATGTGTCCACGTAATCGGGGTCCTCAAGAGACAATTGGGATCCTATCGGCGACACCATTGTTGTGAAGTTGTAAATTTACCTAGTCAATCGCTAGTGTACTTTCACTGCTAGCTATACTTAAGGAGAGACTTATATAGTAATCTATTTCTACTTATGCTAATTATGCATATCAAATAGCCAGTATCATCACATTTATTTTTACCACACAGCTGTTTTCCAGCTGCTTTCATGTAATCACCTCAAAAAGGTAGACTTTAATTTTTCTTTTTGAGTGAACTCGAATAGGGTCTTTATGTACAATAAGACCAAAACTTGTTTAGCAGCGCCCCTAAAATGCAATTTTAGTTTCAACTTATGGAATTTATGCCCCCACTCCACCTTACCGATAAGAAATACATTTTCCCTTTCAGGAAGTTGTGCTAAATCTCTATTTAAAAGGTCGCAACGCAGACACCACAATATTATTGTAAAACACCCTCATACTAAGCGGATACCATCAGCAGATTTCTCATAAAATCTTTGGTATTATTGTAGATGAGGACCCTCAGTTAAATCATCCCCCATCCCCCGAAAAAAAATAATTAGATTCTACTTTTTCAAGCGATTACATGTGAACACCCTGAAAAACTTGTTGGAAAAAAAATATTTTAGAAATTTAGAGAAGAGGATCAGTTTCGCATATAAATTTAATGTAAAATGATCACCCACTTTGCGACCACATAGCGTTCGCACGACATGTAACCATTTCTTTTTTTAGATAAATCTTAGATGCATAACAGTGACTTTTTGTAATGCACTATTTTCTATTTACGTAAACAGACACAGTTAAGCACTGAGTAATTGGCCCATCGACCAATAGAATGGTTTGCCGTATGAATACAGTTCTTTGAAGCATGCCCAGACAGATATTTCCTGCTTCGAACAATCAGTTGGATTTTGGGAGTCGTACTGATGTGACACAATGAGGAACTGTCTGGTGAAATTTTAATAAAGTAAGTTTTTAATTAGTTAATTGAGTTTAATTAGGTTATGGAATAATTTAATTAAAAGAAATTGAGGTTTACCTCGCAAAATATTATTTTTGTGACTGATTTAATTTAAAAGGTCATCTCTTGTATTGGAGTGACAGTGAACGCTTATTTTGATTGTGAAAAGGTCATGTTAAGATATTGTATTTCCAAGTTTAAAATGACAGCTGAAAGGAAGAACTCAAATTGAATTGCTTGTATCTTTGATATTGAAATCAGCAATGGGAGAAGATTATGGTTGATGTGAACAGATCTGTCAAAGATTTGATTTTCATGATCAATTTTAGTTATAATTTGGAATGGTTAAGTCAAGAAATGATTTTCTGACAAACAATTTTATGTTGTAAAATTAAAAAGTTTGTGAAAATACACTTTCCATATCTGATTAATATAATTATCTCCCAACAAACACTGAGCTTTACGAATTCTTAAATAAGACTTAGCTCATAATTAAGGTCCACCTTTTTGGTAAAATAAAGGTTTTTCATTGCTCAACCAATCATAAAAAAGCAGAAAATATGATGCGAATTGCGATTGGGTAGTGAATCACAAACCTCATCTCAAGTAAAAGTTCCCAATAAAAGAACTGACACTTGGAGAATTTGCCAGAAGACCGTCGGTCAGCTCAATGAGACAAACTGACCGAGAGAAGGACCGAGTCAGCGACTGATCAAAGACAGAAATTCACAAGACTAAGAGGAAATCTTTTTCCAAATTTAAACCAGTCAAATTCCTCATCTTGTCTTTTCTCCCCAACAAGAACAACATAACTTTTCCTCTTGATTATTGATACACACCTGAATTTTATTTGAAAATATAAATCAGTTTTATCATATTTTTCTGATCGCTATTGCTTATAACTTGGCGAAACGACAGGCTGACTTATCTCCCCCGTTTTATGTGTCTTCGCGACTTTATCAATGGCGATCCGGAAAAATACGATAAAACTAATTTATATTTTTAATTAAAATTCTACTTGATAATTTTCTTTAATTTTTGGTGTGAATACCTACTTTTGCCTGATACATAAGTATATCAAAGAGTTTTCCTGTTAATTTATTTGGAACTGACATATTTCATCTGTACATTTTTATGGACAAGCACTCTATTTTTTTTTTAATAATAAAAAGTAATATTTTTATTTTTATTACTAACTTTTCAACATAATCCACCACCCCACAGAACACACACACACACACACACACACACACACACACACACACACACAACTTATCTCTGTTAACAAAAAGAAAAATCTAGTTATATGCCCTTAAAGCGCTATCCGTTAGATAATGGCCCGGAAATGGGTGATCATTTTATGTTACATTTATATGCGAAACTGATCCCCCACTCAAAATTATAACTTAATTATTGTTGTTTTTTCTCTTGCAAGTTTTACAGGATGTCCATACGTAATCGCCTAAAAAGGTAGAATCTCCATTTTTATTTTATGGGGTAGCTAAGGGTCTTCATCTTTAATAATACCAAATGTTTACTTGCGAAAAGTATGCTTGATCGTGTTATAGAGCCTTACTTTCAATTGCATTATCGATAGAGAGAAATATCACATTTATAGAATAAAATTTAAATATAAAAATTCGATATTTCTTTAACCCCCCCCCCTCCCAAATACATTCAAATAAGTTAAAAGTAAAACTCTAGAAAGAGAGAGAGATTAGGAAAATATACCAGCTGAGAAACTATATAGTTTCTTATTTCAAGTGCTTTTCGTTTCCCCATTCCACATTTTATAAACAACTCGACCAGTCCGCACCAAAAAGCTACACGTAGTTTTAACCTTTTAGTTTTAATTAATTCTCGAGAGAAAAATAAATAAATAAAAATCCTCACAATGAATACGGAACGTTAAAAAAAAATTTATTCCTAAATTCACTGTTTTAAATCGTTTTCTTTATTTTGGAGATTTTAAATCGTTTTATTTCTTGTGTAAAACTTGGACCGGTGTTAAGCGAAATACTTCGACGACACCAATAACAGCATTTTCCCAGGTGACTTGTGTTTTTTTTTCTGTCATGGCTTCGTATGGTGTAATTGCCAAAACCGACTTTCCTCTTTATACAATCCGGGCTTTGGACGAGAAACATTTTCTGGTAGCTGGCGGAGGAGGACCCGTAAAAACAGGAGTTGCTAATGCCCTGGTAAGTTTTTTTTTTCTTCTCGAAATCGAAATATTTCCTACGATACGATGACTACTTGTTTGATAGATGTTTGGCTCGTCCGGTAATGATGTATATTTCTTTTAAACTGATCAGCTCGGGTTCGAATCTAGGCTTAGTCTTTTAAATAGATTTAGTAGTTGTTTTCTAGATTAGTTGTTCCCCGGAGAAATATTATTTAGCTTTAATTTAGGATACCCTATTTAGGCATATAAACTTTAATTCTAGTCAGAAATTAAATCACATTCGAACTTCTCACGGACCAACGTAAACATCACGGATGTGGACAAAATTGACTTTTAACGGTCCCGTTACACCCGATTAGGGTTAAGGCAAGGCATGTGTTTTATTTATTTTCTTATTCAAAAATTTATTATCTCTGGCACTACTATTCACAGCGACGTGTGGCTTGTTTATAATGGCATCGCAAACCTTCCTGTAAACCTTCCTTATGGACACCAGCAAGTGAACCATAGCCAAAACTTCGTTGATCTTTACAAAATATTGTTACACATTTCTAAGTGATACATTGTCCCTATTTACTTGCCTCATCGCGACGGCAAAGTTAGACACACGGTCGGTTTGATGTGTGGGAGGTATTTAGCTCACCCCAAAAGGGGCATTCTGAATAGGACAAAATTTTAAATTGCCCCAGTCAAGAAAGATCTCCCTCCTCCGACCGAGGATAGAACAAATCCAACAATCTGATCTCAGCCCGAAGACCCATTGTTTAACATTGACATTTTTTTGTATAATAAATTTTGATCCGTACGTTAACTTTAAAAGTCAATTTCGCCACGGATACTTTACTTATTTGCGTATCCCAGAGAACTTCGCCACATGCTTGAAAACATAATTCCGCCATTTATCACGGTCTTGAGCCAGTATTTCAGCTGCCAGGGGCGGCATGCCAGTCTCAACCCTTATCTAATCTTGAATGTTTATTAATATTGTGTGTATGTGTGTAACTTTTTTTTTGTGATCGTGTGAAATTTGAAGGTGATTGGGACCCTTTTAATTGGTGGGGAAAAAAGTGGTTTTTGGCTTGAATTTAAGTTTATAAGCGAATTTCGAATGTAATGCATCATGTGTGCTCCTGTGCAAATATAAACACTAGACGGTATTTCTCGAATGAGCCATCTATCTGGCAAGGAACCAATTAATTTACATATATTCATTCTGTATGGAATGGTAAATTTATAAATAATCGATCGGGTATTTTTATAGAATCACTCCAAACCGGTTTTCCTACGTATTTTTTGCCGTTACGATAAGAGTACGTAACAACCCAACTACTTATTTGCGACAGTGTTCAATATGAAAACGTTCTCGGATCTCGGGACACTCGAAAACCACAAAAGACACCTGATTGGAGACGAGGGCGATTCTATAAAATTATCATTGATAGTTCGAGGGTTGTTTTTTTTCACTTCTGCTCATTTTTTTTTTTTTTTTTTGTGGTGAAAATTTTTTTTTAAATAAATAAATAAAATAATTATGAACAAACACGAAACGAAGCCTTTGATTGATTTGATAGGCTTTTATTTCTGTTTATTTATCTACTGAATTTATTTTCATTTAATTACATTACATTATTATCCATTAAAGTCGCGTAAACATTGTTGCTTATAAGGACGTTTTCTAAGTACCGTGTCATCATTCCAGATGGTTCAATTGTAGTATAGGGGTCGTTAAAGTCTCACAAAATTTTATTTTTTAATATTAATTTTCACACATATTTTGGATCAATAAAATTGATTGTTCTAAAATTATTATATTTTTAGTCCTGAAATAAAATTATAAATTATTTTCAAGTATTGAAACTGTGTGGCTTATAAATTTAATAAAGATAAATATGTTTTTGTAAAAATGGGTGCTTCTACAGAATTTGAATCGACTTTTTTTTGTCGAACTAAAACTTGGGTTAGGGTTTTTAAAAAAAAACAGTTCGGTTCAATTTCTTTAAAATTATCCCTTACCCAAAAAAGGAAAAATCAGTTGCACCATATGCTAGTTCACCCAAAAAGAAAAATGAGATTCTACTTTCTTTTTTCTTTTCAGGCGATTACATGTAAACATCCTGAAAAACTTGGTGGTATAAATATTTAAAAAAACAAAACAATTATTTTAGAATTTAGTGTGGGTGATCAGTTTCGCATATAAATTTAACGTAAAATGATTACCGATTTCCGAGCCAGCCGTTTCTAATTGGATAGCGTTTTAAGGGCATAACTTTCTGAGAAATACCAAAGAGCCATTTTCAAGGAATGGCGGATTGAAAAGTTGATGATACAGGAGATTACATGTAAACAATCTGAGAAAAAAAAACAGGTACTGTTTCGTAATTGTCAACCATAGATTTTACTGGCAGAGTTTTAGAATCCATTCTTAACATGGGAAGGAAGGGGCTTCAATAACATTCGGAACGGCGTACTTGCTTCGCGTCTTTCTCGATTTCGTAGCATTCGTTGTACAATCTATGGTTGACGTTTCCGAAACAGAACACAAAAATATTATGATACGACTGCTCTTAACATTACCACTAACGCTAAGTCCGGGTGGCAATAGAAAAACACTAAAATATCACAACCATCCCTCAATAAAAGAAAAAAATTGACATGCCCTCCTTAACCCTACTGCAAACAAAAAAAAACTGAATTAACTTTAATTCATTGTTTTTATAGCCGGCGGCTTTTTTCGTATTTACAGCAAAAATATATTTACTTTTTTAATTTTTTAAACCAAACACACACAAAAAACAAACTTGTTGACACGCATCGTTGACAAATAATCAACATTCTAGATTTCCAGTAGTCTGAATAAATTAATGTATTGTTTTGATAATTTGTTTTTTGTTTGCTTATGATTATTACTCGTTCTAGATATAAATAAATCAAGGTATATTTTCTTTTCTTTTTTTGCGTTGTGAATGTATTTGATTGATTTGTTTGATTCAGTTGCTTTATTTTTTCCTCTGATTTCGTTGGTATTTATTTTATTATCAGTGCCTTTTCAAATCTTACCAATGCAGAAATGTGGCCTCCGTAAAGTGAAGACCACGATCCTACTCTGGACTAATTATTAACTTAATTTCGGTACTTTTGAACTTTCTTGACTGAAGCAATTTCGTTTCGGTTCATTTGGATTTTTGTATAACCTATTCCTACGGTGTTACGTTATTTTCTTTACCGTAAAAAATAAGACCGTAAGCAGAATGATCTGTTGACGTACATTTGTAGATTAACACTCCCCGCTGACACCTCCCCTCAAAACAAAATTATATACTACTGTTTATAAGCGATTACGTATGGACACCGCCCCCCTCCCTAAAAAAGCAGTTATTTTAGAGTGGGGATCAATCAGTTTCGTATAATAATTTTAACGTATGACCCGTTTCTGGGTAACTTTTGCGTTTTAGGGT
The DNA here is from genome assembly GCA_963556195.1 of Sepiola atlantica. Classification (NCBI taxonomy): domain Eukaryota; kingdom Metazoa; phylum Mollusca; class Cephalopoda; order Sepiida; family Sepiolidae; genus Sepiola; species Sepiola atlantica. The sequence goes on along the minus strand of OY744524.1, from coordinate 75,357,940 downwards.
AGTTAAGACATCTGTTATCACTAAAACTACGTCAGAGTGTCTGCCAGCTAGATTAGGGTTAGAAGACGGTAATGAATGTTTTGACAAATAATTTATTAGCGAAAAATGATTTATTGCAATGTTTAAAAAAAATATATATATATATTAGGGAGAAAGAATGAGTGCTTATCTAGATTAAGGGAGACATTAAAAAAAAAAAAAAAATGAGGAATATCTGTTTGATGTACATGCCTGTCACGAGCTGAATATATCCTATACCAAAAATCACGTAAATTAATCAAGTAGTTTTTATTTTATAAAAGAAAATTAAAGTTTAACTAATAACGTGGAAATACGACCGGTATTACGGCTTATTCCAGAGAGATAGCCGAAATTCATAACAAGCCGTCATGGCAGCCGTATATCGACGTTATTCGTTAATCGTTAAAATTTAATTTTCTTTTATAAAATAAAAACTACTTTGTTAATTTACGTGATTTTTTTTTTTGTATATGATATATTCAGCCCGTGACAGGTACGTACACCAAACAGATATTCCTCAGTTTGTTTTATTTTTATTTATTCGAATGCTCCCTTAATCTGGAATAGCACCAAAGAATGTTTTGAAAAAATGTTGGAGAATGAAATGCATCTATATCATTGCAAATTTGATCGAAAGTGTTCTTGTCTTAATGATTTTATCCCCACAGAAAACGATAATGTCTGCTACAAAATTGACTAAACATGGGAAGAAACGAAACGAAAGTGTTCCAGTCAAGAAAGTTAATTCGCACCCCCAAAAACAAACGTTTTACACAAATAAGTTTTAACTAAATTTAATTGATTTAAACGCAAAAATGAAGAAGTTAAAACATACTAGTAGATAATTTAATGATATCGAAAATAAAATGGTCGTGACGAGTAAAAATTTGAAATAAAATGTTCACTTTTATATCCACTAAAAAGTAAATTAGAATTTTTGGCATTTGTGCAGTTAATCCACATGAAGTAACGACCAATAGATTAAAATATTTTAATAAATTTATTTATTTAATAAAATATAGCTTCTGAAAGAAAGAAAAAGCATTGTAATAAAATAAAGTTAATCTTCTATATAAAGTTAAGACGATTTTTTCCCTGTACCTTTGTCAAGAATAGGAAAATAATCACAGGCTACTAAACTCACCACTATATTACACTTATTCACTCGAGCATGTTATAGTACATTTGTTATTGTTTTTCTCCAGCTAACACTAAATATTACTTTTGGCCCACCATCTTCGACTCTACCCAGAACATACTCCATATAGGTGGTAGCAGGAACTTTTTCTGCTAAAACTTTAGTACTAACACTCTCCCCATCAATACCAGTGTTGTGATGTGGTTATTCACTGAAAGTAAGAAGTAATACGAGCAAAGGGGACAGAGGTCAAAAAGGAAACAAACACGATGTTACTTGATCGGTCGCTCGGTGCGTAAGAGAGTTACACGTAAGCACTCATTGTTTATATACATCAGAAATATACAAGAGAGATAATTACAGATTACAAATAATTACAGAATGATTGGTGCAAGGGAAGTAATCGTTGTCATTCCCAAAATGTACGATTAGATACTATACCTCTCTCCACCTCAATTAAATGTACGTGTGCGTACGTATGGTAAAGGGAGGGAGTACAGTCCATTATTGTCCATCATCTATGAGAGCACAGCTGACAATCGTACATTTTGGGAACGACAACGATTACTTCCCTTGCACCAATCATTCTGTAATTATTTGTAGTCTGTAATTATCTCCCTTGTATATTTCTGATGTATATAAACAATGAGTGCTTACGTGTAACTCTCTTATGCACCGAGCGACCGATCAAGTAACATCGTGGTTGTGTCCTTTTTTACCTCTGTCCTCTTTGCTCGTATTACTTCTTACTTTCAGTGAATAACCACATCACAACAACTAGGAACTAATAAACAACGTCTACTTTAAAAAAAAATTACCTTTATTATTTACTATTCGTCTGCTATTAATTTATTACATAATACAATACATTACGCACACATTTAATGGAAGCTCCCTCTAATCCGCTGATTTTCGAGAATATCAGATTACGTTATTTCCACTATTATGTATACAGTCATACTCATTCCGGTTTTTAGAGAATGCAATTAACAAACATAGTTCCTTACAGTGTTTCATTATTCAACATGGCGGCTCCAATTTTTTCAGCAACTCGACTTCCAAATTAAGTCAATATATGGCAAGATACGCGACAGATTTCCATAAAGTTGACATTTTCTGAATCCTACACCTTTCACATGTATAATATCCAAAAATTGGAAAAAAAACATTGCATGCCAGCTACAGGCTTCGTTTAAGTGACCTATTTTTTCTATTGGCTTTCGTGGCCAGGAGGTTATCAACGTAGATCCAAGACCAAGAGGTTTAGCGTTCGATCCCAGTCGACTCACACAATTTCTTTTCTTTTTTTTTACATTGTTAAACTTTTGCTTACGAGGGAGGGGGGAGGACTATGGGCCGTTTTTTTTTTTTTAATTCAACGTTATTATGTAGTAATTTAAAAAGTAATCAATGTAATATGTAGTACTTAACTATTGTGAATATCATCACTTCTATTCGAACACACATGGTTTATTAGTGTTCTGCAGACCACCTTAAGTATATTTGTGTGTTTCAGTAGTGCTCGGGAGGCATACTCATTTTTCTTTTTTCTTTCCTCACAAAAAAAGGGAATTTCTATACAAAGATAACGGGGGGGGGGGTAATAGGCTTCTTTAATTTAAAAAGTTCCCATTATCATAGATAGAGCGGGTGTTTAATCAAAAAGAAAAATTCTGGGGAAATAGCAGTATCATGGGATGGGCAGGAAGACTCCTACAACCACGTCTCCTTTCTTTCCTTCATTCCTTTCTTCCTCCTTTCCCCCTTCCATAATTCCAAACCGATAATTATTCTAAACATTAAAATTGTCCGATGTGACCTATTTGCATTCTGTCGGATGTTGACAAATTTTAATTCATTCTTTTATTTTCTCCCGGGCAACGCCGGGCGACAGGTCCAGCTAGTATATAATAAATTTTTATTTTTATGCCAGACGACGGGTCCAGCTAGTTTTCAATAAAGTAACATTTTGGCCAAAACAAAATATAGTTTCTGAAATTGACAGTGATATTTTTTATATAATTTAAAATGTTATAAAACGAACATAATAATAATAAAACTATATTTTATTACAATGTTTTGACCAAAATGTTACTTTATTGAAAATAAACTTTATTTTATTACAATGTTTTTTGTTTCAAAAACTATATTTTATTAAATAAATAAATTTATTAAAATGGTTTAATCTATTGGTCGTTACTTCCTGTGGATTATCTACCACTGTTTACTAGACTGCACAAGTGCCAAATTTTTATTTCAGACAGAAAGTACCCTTTCAGAGACCAAGGATGGATTGTATCCAACATTTGGGTAAAGAATAAGCTGATGAATTGGGCGAGATATTCTAACGGTCACAATAGTACAATTGAACCTAACTAATATCAGTGTCAGTAATTTTTCAATTCGGTTTTTGTAAGCATACATTAGATCCATTGCTCTGTCTGCTTCTTATAAAGTTGGTTCTCTCTATCGCTCCAAACACTTTCTCACACACCTGAGGCTATTCTCTATCTCTACAAATCTACTATCATGGAGTATTATTGTCATATTTGGGCTGGTGAATCTCTGTCGCATGTAAGGGTTCTTGATAAGGTGCATAAACGTATCTGAAATTTGATTGGCCCTACCCTTTCTTCTTCTCTGTACCCTCTCTCTCACAGACGTAATGTTGCTAGTCTCAGTCTTTTCTATAAATACTATTATGGCATGTGTTCTTAAGAGTTATGTTGGTATAGTGGTCTCCATCAATTCGCTGTTTTGATACCTCATTGTAATACAGCTTCCTATTCTAGTAGCTTCTTTCCAAGAATTGCAGGTTTGTGGAACTCTCTTCCCGCTGACTTTTCAAGACTAAGGCCAATAGGCAGCTCCTGTCTTTGCGATAGTCATATTTCGTTCTTGTTAGCTCCTTACATCAAGTGGCTTCATGCCTTGTCTGGAGCGATTTCCATAAAAGAAAAGCATCCATACATAGTGAAACGAGTCAGCAAAAGATGCAGTCTGTATTATTCATTAGTACAAATAAATGGCTTATAATTTAGACTTTCTGCTTGTTGGCAAATATACACAATTACCATTCTGTCTTGCTTATGTCCGGGATTTAAATTATTAATAGTTATTCCGTGTATATTCTAACAGCATGAACTATTCTACTTTATCTTGTTATAATTGGTGATGATCGTCTCAGAAAAAAAAGGGTGCTTATCCAGAAGTACAGAGACATTCGAAAAAAATAAAACAAACTGAGGAATATCTGTTTGATGTACGTGCCTGTCACGGGCTGAATATATCCTATACCAAAAATCACGTAAATTAATAAAGTAGTTTTTATTTTATAAAAGAAAAACTAATTTCATCAATAAATGAATAAGGGGGAAATATCGCCATTTGGGCCGGTTCAAGGGAGATAATATGAATTTTTATACTATTTATAATACGCACTTAGGAAGTTCACAAAATTTCATATTATCTCCCTTGAATATCTCCTTTAAATATGTCCAAATTGCTATATTTACTTTCCATTGTCATTTTTATTTGTTTTTTTATGCGTTAATCCCTAGCTCTGGCAGGGTCTGCAATGATGGACTTTTGTTTCCACTTGACACTAACAAAGGCTTAGTCCGGATGAAGACCGGTTTTACAGAGCTTTTTGTACAGGGTGTCTGCCATCTCATCGGCTTTCCTCTTGGTCGCTTCCCGGCAAATTCTAATGCAAAGGCAAGTTTTTCCTTACCCAAAATGCACGAAACATTGATGTTTGTTGTTTCTTTTTTTCTTTGCAAAACTCAACCATGTTCTGCAAAATCCTAAACAAAAAACAATTTCCCAAACCCATCTTTCTCCCTCCCCTCTTTTCCCCTTTCACTCAACCATGAATAAATATTTGAAGATATAAAGAACCTGAAGTCTTAAAACTTTCACCAAAATGACCAGATTCAGCATTAAATAACCCAAGGAGGCTTGATATGCCATAAAGCAAAACAACCAAACCAAACCGAAAGGATAGTTTTGCAATGGTGTCATTGGCCCTCAACACGTCCAAACTCAAACTATCTGAGCCGTCATTCCCTCATCTTGCCCTCAATCAGATGTCCTCATTGCAGACGAGGTCGAGCAGTATAATTCCAGACATCCAGTGGAATATTTTGGCTTCTATAATGGCGAATAAAGGAGAGTTTGAATTACCTACTGGAGAGTTTGAATTACCTCCTAGACACCATCCTTAATTGTTTTCGATCTCTCTGTACAAGGTTTTGTCAGGACAACCTGACATGAGAATACTTCACCCTAGAAGTAAACCCTAACCAAATATTCAAAATAACATAGTATTCGAAGCACAAATAAGATCCCCTCGACACTGGCTCATACGAGGAATTTTACCCAAGTAATGTTACCTCAAGTAACAGCACTTAGTTGGATGCTTCACCAGACTAGATGAATTCTTGTCCTGGAATCTGGTAAAACCAAGAGACCACAAAAAAAATATACTGTAATAGAGTTTATTGGTTAATTGGGGAGAGGAAAATGAATGTTCTTCACTTCTTTACTAACTGACAGGTAAAAGAGAACTTTAATGGAATATTCTAATATCTATGTATCTCAAATAGAGATCAAGTGTTAGCCCCAAGCGGCCCCTTGATTTCTGAGAACTTCGACTGTAGTAAAATGAAACAAAAAAGCGAATCTTCGCTCCACTTTCCTCGCTGTCAGTAAGCACTCAGTTGTACAAAGCGACAGGTCTCACAACTGTCTGGTAGATCTTTGACTTTAAACGGTCGCTGATCTTGCTGTCACAGAAAAGTTAAATGGTAAATATTTACTATCTAAAAAATTAAATTGGCTTACCAAAAAGTAAACAAACATTTTTTTTTCCTTCAGACTTAAGGGGCCATTTTCTTTTCTTTTCTTTTTCTTTTCTTTTGTTCTTGTTTTTTTAATTTTTTTTTTTTAAAGTCTGACCCATAATTTTATTTTTTTAATATTCTTCAAGTCTGACAAAAAAACAAGAACATTGTTTACTTTTTACAAAGACTTCCAAAACATTACTAGTGAAAGAAAAACAAGACAGTTCAGATGACTTTATTTTAGATGTTCCCTTAAGTGGAAAATATTCAAGTAGTGCTGATCCTGGTGAGACACTACGAAAATATACAATGCCATAATTGCAGCTGATCGACGGGCTGTCATGTGTTATGGGCATTGGAGAATCAGCAGCAGCTGATAGGCCGAAATGTATAAATAATAAAACCGGTTGGAAAATCCATTCTTGATCTGAAATAGTAGTTTTTTCCCTGAAATAAAAATTCTAATTTCCTTTGTTTTATGTATATAAACGTGAACGTTCATGCCAAATGGTTACTAGTTGCAACCATTTTCTTTTCAATAATTTGTTTTTAAATTTTAATTATTGGTGAGTGTGTTAACGGTCTTCATTTGTATTTAAATTCATTAAATTTCATTAAAACTTATTTTTGTGTAAAAAAATTGTTCAACGTTGGTCGTGTGAAAGTTTGTTTTCTTGTGTGTAATAAAATTTTGAAACATTAAAAAATATTTTTAATGCTAGAACAAAAAAAAAAAAAATGACTGCACCAATGATTAAAACGCGTAGAAACACATTACTGTGGGACTACTTCTCTACAGACTACCAGATGGTCGTTTTCAAGTCCAATGTCAACAAATATCTAAGTCGTCCTCTGAATTAATCGAACATTGTTCTCAATCCATTCATAGTACTGTTCATCATCCAACTGACAATTTCATTAATCCTTTATCCTCGAGTTGTTTTTGGCCTTGGCAAGTGGTGAACTTAGTAAAAAGTAAAAAAAAAGAAAAGATTGAATTAAAGTTAGATTTGCAAGACTTTAAAAAGTAAATTTTCTAATTTACTTTTTAAATTATTGCAAATATAACTTTAATTCCATCTTCTTTTTTTATAGGAGGCGACCATCTCATCCGTCTGTCCAGGATCCATAGAAAGATAGACAGCCATTTCCCCACTTTAGTGAATGTGAATTGTTAGGGTGTAGCTAAAATAAAAATCCTTCTAAAGCCCCAAGTAAAGCAAATTATGAAGCATGTTTAGCAGTAATAACTGAGGAGTGAAAGAGATGGTGTACATGTGTATAAAGAACTGACAGATTTGTTTTACTTCTATAGCTGGGACCTATTTTATTCAAATCATTTAGTGAATTAACTTTATTTTTTAAAGTTTAATTTAAACTCTACGGTCAATACCTTCTCTCAATCAAAAAAAATATTCCTACATTTTTATTTATTGGTAAATAGGATGAGTTGAAGAATATAGTTTTACATTTCCAGTTTGTTCTGTAAATTGAAATGTAAAACATTCGGGCTGATATGTATCCCCAGCTGTAGAAGTATCGAGATTTTGTTATGTGTATTTGGTTTGGGTTAATAGTTAAGTGGGAAAGAAGATAGATGTATCTGTGAAAGTAGAGAATAGATACATAGGAAGTGTCGATAGTTTGAGTAAAGTGTCTATCTCCCTTGGACGTGTGAATGTCACATTTTGCCAGGGAAAAGGGGGTAATCTCAAACGACGTCTTTTTGGCTCTGTGGTTCGTGTCTAAGAAAGATAGTCCCGTGACTGACATCACACCATTCAGAGCTAGCGCAGGATATTTAAACGAGAATATTTTTGTATTTGTCCGTTACATGATTCTTTATCGCACGATCGAAAATAAACTCTTTGATGGTGAGATTTTTGTCTGGACACTCTATTACTGTCCAACTTACTTATTACTTACTAAATTTTTACTACTGAAAGAAAGAATTCATTTGTTTTACTGCGACTGAGGATTGGTGCAAATATTAGAAGATAAACCTTACAAAAAAACTGTGTCTCTTTTAAGAACAGACTGATTGTCTCGTCTATCTCGCAGACAACTTTTTAAAAAGACTTTCTGCAACTTGAAAACTTATCAGTTCCCCCCCCCCCCCTCTTTCCATAAGTATTTTTATTGACGTTTCTGTTCTTTTCTAGAATAGGGACTTCTTTGAAAAATACATTTTGGAGGTAGGAGCACAAATGTTGTCTTTTTGTTCTTTTTTTTTATACTGGGTGCGGCAGAAATACCTCCCGCATTTGAAAAGTTTTCAAAGAATGAGGAAACCACATTCATAAAAAAATAAAAACTTCTTTTTTTTAACATAATTCACCCCAAACAAGGCTAGCTGCCACTGTAGATGTAAGGGACTACTGAGAATTAGGATGAAAGTTTGTTTCTTGTTTGTTTTGTTTTTTTTTGGGGGGGGGGGGGGGCATGTTAAATTGGGAGCTGTGCAACGAGATGCCTGTTCACATTAGTTTTAAATTTCTCCATGTCGGTACAGTCGGAAACAGGGAGCAGGGAGAGAGTTTTAAAAGCCGGCAGCACGAGGAAAGAAGCTATTGGAATAGAAGGCTCTCCTGCATCTAGGGGGCTCCACGGTGAATGGATGGGATCTAGCTGATTGTCGGGTTGGTCAAGTATATTTATGTCGAGGGGGCACAAGAGCAGCAAGTTCATTGGAGCACATTCTAAGGATGCAACATTGCTGCGATGAGACAGGGGCTGGAGCTTGGTGGATAGTGAGGGACCTATTAAATTAGCAACTCTTTTTTGGACTTTGTCTAAGAGGAAGAGACTAGTGGATGGTGCACCAGCCCAGATGTGGCAACAATACTCCATGCATGGGCGGGTGGTGGCTTTGTAGAGATATAGGATACTGTCAGGTGTGAGAAGTTTTCGAGCACGGTAGAGGGAGCCACCTTCTTTGCAGTAGCCTTGACAATGTATTTTACTGTTTAAACAAAAGGTTACGATTTTTGTTCATTTTGTTTCAAAAATTACTTCTTCTAATGGTGACCTATTTACTTTCCACTCTTGGAGACAGTTCCACTATACACTGTTGGAGACATACAATGAGCTCGAAAAGAGGAGTTTGAATTACCTACTAGACACCATCCTCGAGGGTCTTCGGTCTCTCTGTACAAGGGTTTTTCAGGACAACCTGACATGAGGATACTTCACCCTACAAGTAAACCCTGACCAAATATCCAAAATAGCATAGTATTCAAAGCTCAAATAAGAACCCCTCGACATGGCTATACACTGGTGCATATGAGAAATGGTGCACCTTCTCCTAGTTATGTTACCTTAAGTAACAGCACTTAGCTGGGTACTCCACCAGACCAGATGAATTCGTGTCCTGAAATCTGGTAAGACCAATAGACCACAAGAAAGATATAATATAACATTTAACTGGTCAATTGGGGAGAGAGAAAATTAATGTTTTTCACTTCTTTACTAACTGTACGTTTGAGAGGTAGAGGAGAATCTTGATTGAACACTCGGATATCTATGTATCTCATATGAAGATCAAATGTTAGCCCCAGAAAGGGGACCCTTGATTTCTGAGACTTTACACTGAAGTAAAATGAAAAGAAAGAGAGCTCGAAAAGCTCTGTGTTGCAATTACAGATTCGCCATTCTTCAAAAACGTTTTTATAGCAAAAGAACAATGTGCATCAGTCTAAACCATATTGATTGATGAGGTTTCTGCCAAAAATTGCTAAATTATTAGCTAAATGAAAAGATCTTTGGCACTTGCATAAGTGCATTAACAACACATAGGTGATAGTTTAAAATGTGGGAGCTATTTCTGCCGCACCATGTACTAATGGGTCTCCACTTATCAAGGCCCAGAGGTCACTCGAGTATAAGGTTCAGTTGGACAATGCACAACACCATGAGAGGATTGGAAACGATGGGTGGAATGGGCAGAATTTGATGAGTTAAGATCACTGTTCAACAAGTATTTATTAACATTGGACTTAGAAACTATCATGTTGTAGTCAGCTGGGAAGCAGCCCCATGGTATTGTGTTCCACAGATGGGAAGTTCCAGGAAATAAATTTTATTCATGGAAGTTCCGAACAACTTTTTACTTACGATTATGTTTTGGTAAAAAAAATAACATTAAATAAGTTAAATGTTTATTTTAAATAAAAACCGGTAGGGGTTCCCTTCTTTAGTTCGATATTATGATTTTATACTTAGCACCTTTGCAATCTTCTCCGAAATATCGGGACTCCATATTTTTTTTTTTTATTCAGTTTCGTATAGTTATCCCAAACCAAAATTTTATTTTCATTATATCTAAAAACTTTTAATGTAGGCACATAAATCTTTGAAAAAACATAAACAATGATACCAAATTTATTTTGGGAGCTCAATTAGCCATCGAATTATGACCGTTCAAAGTTTATTGGAAATTGGAAAATTTTCCATCTTGTGTTATTTGTCCAGAAACTAAATTTCACAGTGTATAACTGAAAAACGCAGGCTTCAAACAAGTGAAAAATCCTTACAAATGTAATGTAATCCTGTGGTAAATGAACATTAATCATAATGAAAGTAATAATTAGATCAAGCCAGCCTAGACATTGGTCAAAATCCAATTACCTCTTGAAAAAGCATACAAAAATGACACGGAAGTGTAATTTTGACTGTTCAAATAAAATTCATTTTAATACCTAACACATTAATATTATTCATAGCACAGTAAAGATTAAGATAGATTTTTCTTTTAATAGTAAATCAATAAAAAAAAAAATAGAAGGAAACACAATTTGATAATAGGGCAGAAAGTTCATTCATTAAAGTTTTTAACTTGGATTTTCTCTTTTTGTAAGAGGCAACTTAAACCCCTATTTTAAGCACACCATACTGATAAGTGGCCCTTTTTCTTTAAGGTGGAACTGTTTTTATATGCATAAAGACACACAATATCGTGCGCATTAAGTTGAAAAACATCAACATTAAAAAATAAATCTTCCGCCACTTAAAATAGTAACTTGAAGTAACCTGGAAAAATCTATTAAATGAAACAAGAGAAAGAAAAGGTTAAATTTTGTTTATATACAAATTTTATCAAAATAAGCAAAAAATAGATGAGTTATCGCAAGTTGAAATTAAAGTGAATTTCACTATATTTAGCCATTTTCGCACACTAAACTGGCTGATTTTTTGTATATACCTATGGTGAAACCTTTTAATTGGCGGATCACCGGATAAAAAGTATTTTCTGGCTCTAATTAAAATTTACAGGTGAAAAAAAAGTAAATTGTTTTGTTTGTGCTTGTAAACTAAAGAAAAGTAGTATTTTTCGAACAAGCCATTCTAGAAATTAACCAATAGCCTTTTGGCTAGGAGCAAAGTGTAATATCTGTTCTGATAATACACTTCATCTTTTCTGTTCTTAGTCAGTGAAGGAAAAATCTTTCTAGACTGAGGCAATTTTTATTTTTGTCCCAATCCAGAGTGCCCATTTTTGGGGAGCTGGATTTTCCCTACATTAAAAACTGACCTTGTGTCTAACTCTTCCCTCGTAGGGAGGCAAGTAAATAGGAACCAATGTTTCTATTTATTGTGAAGAGACGTTGCTAGTCTCTCTCTACTCTATCTACTCTATCATTATTTCCATGGAGGTGCTCGACTAAAGTAAAATCTCTGGTTTCTTCCTAATAAAACATTCACAGCAAGAACTCGTCTAGCTACCACAACGAAGAAAAACTTTCCTTTCTTCATTGACTGTGTCTAGCATTAGGCGAATTCTCCACAAACATATGACTGCTTCCCTGCAAATTGCAATTTAGTCGTTTTCAAAGCCAATGTCAACAGATTCCTATCAAGAACCGTCCCCATGAGTATTCCAACTTGGTCCTGACAATCATTCCATCTCATTCACCTACATCCTCGAGTTGTATCTGGCCTTGATAAGTGGTGATCATTTTAGTAAAAATGTCCTCTTTTTTAAGAGGACTATTTTCTACCTTTATTGCTACTGAAACATAAGCGGCTACTGTGGTAGGAGCCAGATTTAGGGTGAGGTGGCAACCTAAGTGGGGAGTTGGGCAGCAAGATGGTTGTTCGCATTATATTCAAATGTATGCATGTGGGTACAGTTGGGGGAGTAGAGGGAGAATCCCAACGTGTCGGACTAAAAATAAAATGCTTGTCTGGTGGTTATGAATACGTGTCACAACATCTGTCAACAAAAAAATCTAGTTACTTTTCTTCTTTTTCCTCTTTTCCTCTTCTCATTTTTCCTCTTCTTCTTTTCCTTCTCTCTTCTCCTTCTTTCTTCTCCTTCTTTCTTCTCCTTCTTCCTTCTTCTTTCTTCTCCTTCTTCCTCCTTCTTTCTTCTCCTTCTTTCTTCTTCCTTCTTTCTTTTCCTTCTTCTTCTTTCTTCTTTCTTCTCCTTCTTCCTCTTCCTTCTTTCTTCTCCTTCTTCCTTCTTTCTTCTCCTTCTTCCTTCTCCTTCTCCCTTCTTTCTTCTCCTTCTTCCTTTCTTCTCCCTTTCCTTCTTTCTTCTCCCTTTCCTTCTTTCTTCTCCCTTTCCTTCTTTCTTCTCCCTTTCCTTCTTTCTTCTCCCTTTCCTTCTTGTCTTTTTCATTCTTCGTCTTCTTTTCTTTCTTCTCCTTCTTCTCCTTCTTTCTTCTCTTTCTTCTCCCTTTCCTTCTTTCTTCTCCCTTTCCTTCTTTCTTCTTCCTTTCCTTCTTTCTTCTCCCTTTCCTTCTTTCTTCTCCCTTTCCTTCTTCTTGTCTCTTTCATTCTTCGTCTTCTTTTCTTTCTTCTCCTTCTTCTCCTTCTTTCTTCTCTTTCTTCTCCCTTTCCTTCTTTCTTCTCCCTTTCCTTCTTTCTTCTCCCTTTCCTTCTTTCTTCTCCCTTTCCTTCTTCTTGTCTCTTTCATTCTTCGTCTTCTTTTCTTACTTCTTCTTCGTCTTCTTCTCTATTACCATCATTTGTCATTTTTTTCTCACGGAAAGGTTCTACTTTAAATGATTTCGTCTTGAACTTTTTTCATTTATTTGTCACAACAATCGATAAGTAATGTGTTAGTTGTGCACAGTAAAAATGACACAAGTGAATCAATAGGAAAAAAATGGCACAAAGCGAGAACATTGAGCAGTGGTTTTTAACCTTTTCCTCAGACGAACCCAATCATGCCCCTCAAGACATGACCGCGATCTGACTAGTTTCAATTGCATATCTGTTATTATATATTACTAGTTGTTGGCTGTATAAGTAAGAAACAAACATAATAAATAAAACCAGGGACAAATTTAGGGTTAGGGGTTAGGATTTAAAAATTTACTTTTAAATGTAGATATAATTTTCTTTTTAATTTGACAAACTTTTAATTATTTCCCTTTATGTAATTGTATCCTAGATTTTGATAAACTCATTGTGAGATTTTTATCTATATTTTTCCTATGTGCCATTTTTTTTTTTTCATATTTATCCACTTGTGCCATTTTTACCATGGTATTTTTACCTATGCCATTATTACCTAAATTCGTATTAGTTTTATTTTCGCACAAATGCATCAAACCATTTTGAACAAGATGACATGGAATAGAACGTATGAGTTCACCAATGCTCAATAATAGAAATAAAGTCAACAATTATGTTTAAGATATCCAAAATCCAACATGGCCACCATACAATTTTTTTACAGAAAACAATTGATTCAATTACACTTTATTTAACGCAAATAAACAAATTTCATATTGCCATACAATTTTACCAAATGTTGGGGGTTAATGAAGGCCATTTAAAAAAATATATATATATACCAATGAGTCACCACTTACCAAGGCCAAAAGCCACTTGAGGATAAGGGTTAGTGAGATTGTCAGTTGGATGATGAACAATATTATGAAAGGATTGAAAGCGATGAATGGACAAAATTTGATTACTTAAGGACGGCTCAACAAGTATTTGCTGACATTGGACTTGAAGATGCCCATCTTGTAGTCTGTAGGGAAGCAGTCTTGTGGCGATGTGTTCAAAGATAGGAAGTTCTTAGAAAGAAACTCTGTTCATGGAAATTCTGTTTGGTTTTAGGTACATAGATGAAGAAAGGAAAATTTTGTGCAGTGGTGTTTTTTTTTTTTTGTTTTTTATGGAAATCGCTCCAGACAAGGCATGAAGCCACTTGAGGTAAGGAGCTAACAAGAACAAATATGATTATCGCAAAGACAGGAGATGCCTATTGGTCTTAGTCTTGAAAAGACCCAGGCTATAGGTAGTAGGAAAACAGTCAGCAGGAAGAGAGTTCCACAAGCCTACAGTTCTTGGAAAAGAACTACTGAAATAAGAAGCTGTATTACAATGAGGTATCAAAACAGCGAATTGATGGAAACCACTGGACCAACAGGTCAAACGAACTGGAACAAAAGAAGCAGGGAATAGATCCCACAATTCTGAAGAACACATTGCCATAATAGTATTTATAGAAAAAACTGAGACTAGCAACATCACGTTTGTGAGTGAGAGGGTGCAGAGAAGAAAGGTTTAAGGTATCCCAAGTCCAACATGGCCACCATATCAAATTTTATGAAAAAGAAACTGTTTTGATTCAATTACACTTTATTTAATGCGAATAAACATAAATATTTTTTTTTTTTTTTTTTTTCATAGTGTATTACGATTTTACGAAATGTTGGAGTTAATGAAGGGCATTTAAAAAAATTATTTATTATTTTATCTCCTTAATATTGTCACATGTAATGCCTGTATTAGCCTTTTTTTATAATGACTAGCAGTAGAAACATTTGCAAACTGAAAACATTATAGGACGTTGTTGGAATAGCAAGGATTGGTTATCATAACACAAAATTACATCAAAATAAAAATCACTGAATTAAAATGAATATCTATTATTTACAATTTGTGTACTGGTTTCCTCATCTCCGTTGTAGCATTCCCAGTTGATTTTTATTTGATTATTGTATAGATGTATTATTATTCTTATATAGTAAAGAGACTTATTATTTTGCCATCTAATTTACATATGCGTTTGTGGTGTGCACAGGCATATGTAAATTAGATGGTCATGCTGAAAAATAGTCACTCTTTTTCTTGCTTACAGAGATTTTAAGAAATATTAGTGAGTGGCTGAATCAACATAGTGTAAGGGTGAGAGAGACATACATAGATAGTTAAGTGAGAGATGGGTGGCTATTAATTATAAATTACGGCTGATTGGAATAATTAAGACAGAATTTTTTTCAAACCTAACTTAATCCGAGAATGGTATATTTTAGCAAATTTTTAAAGTTATACACAAAAAGAACTGAAGTTTTATTTTTATTTTCTATATTATTTCAATAATTTTCACAATAAATTTTAGGGGAGATAAAGCAGGTTAAATATTTATTATTCCTCATGCATTATTTGAGTCATTAGTTATCTCCCTTGCATTGTTTGAGTCAATATCTAAAATAGTCGCCATAATAAACATCTTAGGTGAAATAATTTGTTTTTCCAAGCAAAAAGACATTCTTATATTGTAAATAATATGCTAGAAAGAAAAAGAAGATAAAGTCGCTAGACAGAAGCAAATATCGATGTGCCGGATGCAATTCTATTTAGGTCTAAATTCTAAACTCTGACATAATTAATTTTATATATATATATATATATATATGTCAAAATATTATGACTTAAGTAGAATATAAACGCATAATAGAATAAGATACGTATAGTAATTATAGGTATAGTCAAGATATAAGCATTCAAGAATTCCAAAAACTGCAAATATTAGTACCAGCTTAATGGTTAATTATTTAGATCAGGGGCAGGCAACCTCCGGCCCGTGGGCCACATCCGGCCCGCGAAGGCTTAGCGGCTGGCCCGCCACCCTGCTATGCTTTATTATTGCAATACGGCCCGCAAACCTCCCAGTAAAACTCATATCATTTTGTGACAGATGTAAAAGTAGGTTTCAATTAAGATTTGCAGTGGGATAAAAATGTATAAATATCAGCGAGCGATGATGCATGTATATTTCATTTTTCTTTAACTATTAATTTCAAATCCCTGGCCTGAGATAAAAATAGAAAAAAAGAAAGAGATAGGCAAAGAGGAAACGAGAGACGAAGAAAGGGCATGAAACATAGAACTTATGTGAGGTGTGTCAAAACGAATGCTGGATCAACTTGCTACTTTCCCCGTCATTATTTTTTATGATTCCAAAATGGCTCTTTGTCGGCGCCTTTTATAACATCACATACAGATGTCTGTTGAGAAAAAATATCAGATTTGTAGAGTGTTCAATGCAATTTTTGTACAATTTATTCATGTAAACAAAATATAGTAATTCTGAGATTTCGTTTTTCACTCCGGCCCGCGATCTTCTTCCAAAAGTCTCATCTGGCCCTCACTCTGAAAAGGTTGCCCGCCCCTGATTTAGATCAAACAGAGCTATTATAAATATTCGTTGTTTGAATTCTTGGAATTGATATAAATAATGTTCTAATTTTTTTTTATCTCAACTTACTTTATAATAAATATATATAGTACACCTGTTACATTAAAAATGATGGATGTTAAATTTTTTTTACAAAAAAATAGGCAATATTTTCATATTACAATAAAATGCATTTCCATGTTAACAATGAACTATCATACATATCAAAATTAGTTCATACCTAATGATAGTTTATTGCTACTTTACATAAAGCGACCACAAACAATTATCACTTTTTAATCAGTTGATCTTGATGTTATATATTTAATTACCTCAATCATAATTATGTACTATTTATTTATATATATATATATATATATATAATATATATATATATATAAAAATGAATTATAGGAAAGCAATAATTATTAGATTAAACCAGCCTAAACATTGGGTAAAATCTCATTACCCCTAAAAAAACATACAAAAATGACAACTGTAAGCAACTTTGACTGTTCATATAAGTTTCATTTCAATAGCTAACACATTGAATCTTAATGATTCATAGCACATTAGACATCAAACTATATTTTTCTTTTAATAATAGTACATAAAACAAATGGAAACACAATTTGATAAGAGGGCAAAATATTTCCTTGGTACTTTATTCACTTGGATCTTTTTTTGTGATAGACAACTTAAAAACTTCATTAAGCCCACCATATTGACAAGTGACCCTTTTTCTTTAAGATGGAAGTGTCTTTACATCCATAGACATACACAATATCGTGCACACCAAATTTGAAAAACAAACATTTTTTCCCATAAAAAGTAAATGGCCTGTCACGAGAAATAGTAACCTTACTTGAAGTAACCTGAAAAAAAAACTATTAATGACACAAAATAAATAATTGTGCATTTATAAAGAGAAAAGAGAAAATTTTGTTAATATAAAAAAATTGAAAAGACTTTGATAATATCTACCCGTTTTTGCATGCTAAACAAGACTTGTTTATGAAACCTAATATTAATTGAGAAAGTACATTTATAAGAATTACATTCTTAAATCATGTTTTTACACGAATCTATATTTCTGGGATATGAAAACATATCTGCCAAATAAGTTATCTCAAGTCCTACTTATACTGATATGGTTCCCAAAAGATAGTACATTTTTTTTGGGGGGTGGGGGGGGGGCATTTTACCAGTTTTTATTTTTTAATTGAGACTGAAACAAATGTTTATCAATCGGTGTTCATATTTCAGTCTTTATATTTTACGAGAAGCCTTACCTAGTGTTGCCCGGGAGTTAACTTAATGTTATTAAATTTTTACATGAAGAATAGCATATTAATATAAAGTCATGAAAATAGAATTTCACAAAGTATTTCATTAAAATGGCTGACTTGTTTTCTAAGAATCTGAAATACATCCTAGTGGATATAAATAAAGAATTAAATTTGGTAAAGAAATTATTTATTCTAAATAGGATGTTTCTTTCACAAAGTAATTCGTTAAAATGGCTGACTTCTTTTCTAAGAAACGGACATGAATTCTGCAGAAATTAATATAATCAGTAAATTATTATTTTATAAATTAAATATTTTGTAAAAATAGTATTTTTATTGCAAGAAGTGATTCATTGAAATCGTTGAATTATTTGATAACGAACCAAAATGTATTATAGTGGATTTAATGTAACCAGTAAATTATTGTATACAAATAAATATTTTTTTGGAATAGGATTTTAATATCGCAAAATAAATTATGAAAATGGCTTACTTTTTTCTTAAAAAGAAAAAAAAAAATGAAAAGTAATCTACTTGATTTAATGTGCAAAGTAAAAAAATTGTAATATATTTTTTTAAACTGAAATGCATTCTAGTGGATTTAATTTAGTAAGTAAAATGAATTTTGTAATAAGTTATTTTTTCCAAATAGGATTTTTTTTTCAGAAAATCATCGAAATGTAAACAGTGTCCTTGAATTTTTATTGTGAAAAGTGTGACAATTGTGTTCTTGTGAATGTTCATAAGCTTAGTGCAGAAGCACTTAAATGAATGATGCCGAAGACGTGTAGCCACTACATGTAGTGTAACCATAGCGATCATGAAACTGCCATTTTTTGCATCAAAGCTAAAGACATACACACCAGAGTGATATCAATTACAAATAATACTGCAACATGTGAAAATAGTGATGGAATAAATTTTGGTATGTCGAGTATATAAAATGTAAGCATTTGTAATGAATGAAAGTTTCATTTCGATATTTATAACCTTTGGAAAATCTATACTTTATAAGAAAAACGTTAAATAAGAGTTATTTGAAAATAAAAATTTTGTGTACATAATTTGTTTAAAAAATTATTAAATGTCTGAATATTTTATGTAAGAATATTGTAAGTGACTATTCATGAATAATTGTCTTATTGGCTCTTAAGGCTGCTCAGTGTTTGTTAAATGTGATTCTGCTATTCTGTTATTCTGATAAGCATGAATGTACAATAAATTATTTGAAGAAGCAAATCAGAAGGATTCTGAGATTTAAAAACAAAAATGTTAGGTCGATGGAGTGTCCCTTGTTTAGATTGAAAATGTACGATATGTAACATGCAATAGCAAGTTGAAATATGAAATAATGGTGTTTCTAGTGTGTATCCTATTAAAAAAAAATTTTCCTGTGAACATGGGTAACAGTAGATCTGAGCATGAGTGAAAATTCCTTCAGCTTCCTTTATAGATGACTATCCGAAGAGAAGATGTCAAGCAGGATCAAATGTAGAAATTGATGAAAGGCGACAAAATAAATATATAGTTTCTGAAAACGCACATCAATAATTGGGCTAAATTAATTCCAAAGCATATTTGGATATGCAGTTTTTTCGATAGAAAGGTATACTGGTTATTGAAATAGGGGAAAATCTGATTTTACTTTATATATCAGATTATTCAAATATCGATCATATGTAAAAGTGGGGGGAAAAATCTCTGATCTTATATATATATATATGTAATCACAAAATACATCCACAACAAATCTCGGCGAAGATTACTGGAAACTCCTCTCATCACCGCCTCCACCACCATCAAGCAACGAAATGGCTTCTTTAACCTATCACCCTTAATAAGCAAGATCATCCTTACAGAACAAAAACTCCTGCCTGATCATAGATAACATTTATTTTTATCTCTAACCTTAATGACACTCTCTCACTTACACACACCCTTCCTTTTTCTCCACGAATCTTTACTTTCTCTAACTCATTCCGTTTTTCCCTCACATTTTTAACACTGCAGTCCATTGAAACTTTCTCATTTTCCAAATATTTCAAATATTCCATACTCACCTGTTCAATTACTTCCCTCCTCCCTCCACTCCCTCACTCATTGCCATCATTTTCCAAATATTTCAAATATTTCATACCCTATCACAACAAATCCCCCCTCCCCCCCTCACCCATTCCCCCTCTCAACTATTTCTTTCGTACCTTCACTCTTCCATACCCCCCTTCTTAAATCCCCTCATTTTCTCAAAACGCTCTCTAAGACCATAACTTTCGCCCATCCACCAAAATCACAGCCCCCCTCCTTCTCTACCCACCCTCCTTTTCTCTGCATACATCCCCCACACACAAACATTCCAACTTACTTTTTCCCCTTCAGTCTTGACCGCAGCCATCTGTTCAAACACATCCTTCCTCCCTCTCCTCCACTCCCTCTCTGCCATCTACATTATTCCTGCTCATCCCCCCCACCTCTTTCTCTTACTACCAGCCACAGTAGCCCTTGCTCACCCCACCCCCATCTTTCCACTTCTTCCCCACTCATTTTGATCAACATTCGTTTTTCACTCCTCACCAAGTACGGACGTCCACCCAGTAGTGGCCATTATTTTCTTCCTTTTTCCCAATATGTCAACCCTACATGTGTTTGTAATTGCATGACATTTTTCTCTATATTATCATCCTGATGAAGTCTTATAAATAAAGACGAAACGTTGATGTACACATAAAAAAACATCCATTTTTTTGGTTTTCCTTTTTCATTTTCCCATATATATGTATATATAAGATTGATAAATACACAAACAAGCTTTAAGTAATACTAGACAACTCATGTCATATTTTGACTGTTTGTTAACCAAGTGCTTCAGTGAGTCGGCATAAAAGAAGTAATTCCTTGATAAACAAATCAGTTACTTCCCTTTAGTACATAAAATGGCTGAAACCCCCCCCCCCCCTGACGAAAGCTGGCTCAGTTGACCCTTAAAGAATAAATAATTTTATTTTAATTTTAGATATTATACAACCAGGATATTGCTGATCAAGAATATACTAACTTTGTGGATCTTTGTTTTGTACGTTTTTTGTTTTTTTTTACTTTTAGCTGAACACACACACACACACACACACACACACACACACACACAGACAACTGCCCTTTATATAATAGAAGAAAATAACATGAAAATGGTTTATTATAACAAACCAAACATGTCATCTTATAGTCAATTGCAACGATGGATGCAAGTCACAAAGAAGTTGAAACTGTTCAGCATCACTCTGTGAAAGAAAAACAAGCAAAATTGTTGCAAACATAACATGTGTAAAAAGCCGGCTTGATCATTTTGGAAAACAATTGGTTTTTCAAAAATCCAATGAAAATATTTGCTAACGATGAACCAAGAGGACTCCCCAAGGATATACCATCAATTTGTCGATACATTATATTGTTAAAGCTGAAAGAAACGGCTTTCATAGCAAACTCCATCAGTTCAACAAAAGTTAGTTGCAGAAATTGAGGAGATTTTATGGGGCCATGATAAAGATAGTCTGCACATACACCAATGGTTTCATCCAATTTCACATTAGTAAATAGACTATTAATGTCAAAGGAAATCAAAAACTCGGTAATGAGATGGATAGATTGGCAGTCAATCAGTTGAAACAAAATTGGACTGAAATCTAAATATGACTGTTAATCTTGAAAAAAAAACAAATATTTTTCTTTTTTTTTCTTTTTTAACAATACTTTGCCTTTTTTTGTGCTATTATGTTTGAATTTCTATTCCCACCTTTTCAACTGATAATTTGCCACATTTCAAGCAGACACCTTTGTTCTTTTTCATTGGCTTGAATAATTTCCTATTATTTGCTCGTCTATGCTGGTATTTCTGCCCTTTTTTCCCACAGTTAATATTGGGAAAATCTATAAACATTGAAAGTGTTTTCCTTAACCTGTTAAACAAGTTAACATTGCTGGAGTTGATTTTATGCTGATTACTTCCAACTGGTGCTGGCCTTCTATAACAAACTTGTGTGTTTGGGGGCAGGGGTCAGATGAGCATGACATTGCAAAGGAAAATTTATTTTATTGCATTTTTTTAATTTTTTTTTATTTATACTGGCCAGTAAGGGTTAACACCGAGCGCTGCATTGAGAGAAATGATATGAGAATGATACAATGGATGTGTAATGTAAATCTTAAAGACAGACTTAGTTTTGATGACCTGGATTGTATAGGGAGATGTGTGCAGAACGGTAGACTTTGATGTTATGGCCACGTTGAAAGAATGAATGAGCGTTCTTGGGTTAGTATATGTAGAATAATTGAGGTCATGGCCAAGGAAAACATGGGAGAGAGTAATAAGGATAGACTTGAAAGAAAGATAAATAAAGACCTGAGCGGAGATAGGTTAGTTTAGAAGTCAATTTCTAAAAGCTGTCTAACACATGCCAGTATGTATTATGGATGTTAAACTGAATATGATAATAATGATGATGAATGATTTTCATGTTTGATGAGTTTTCTGACGAGCGATATCCACTATTACTAGGTATCTCAAACCAAAATTTTATTTTCATTACATATACAACTTTTTAATATGGATACATAGATATTTGCAAACCATAAACAAAAGTACCGAATTTAATTTGGTAGTTCAATTAGCCACCAAATTATGACCATTAAAAGTTCATTGGAAATTAGAAATTTTTTTGTCTTGTGTGCTATAGGTCCAGAAACAATTTTCACAGTGTATAACTAAAAATGCAGGCTTCAAACGAGTGAAAAATCCTTACAAATGTAATGTCATTTTGTGGTAAATAAAAATTAATTATAATGGAAGCAATAATTATTAGATCAAATCAGTCTGAACATTACCCCTCGAAAAAACGTGCAAAAATTACACGGAAGCACAACTTTGTTCATATTTTACTTATTTCAACAGCTAACACATTGAATCTTAATATAATACATAGCACATTAGAGATCTAGCTAGATTTTTTTATAGTAAATCAATTTAAAAAAGAAAAACTCTGACCTGGACCATGTAAAAACATACAGAAATACAACTTGATAATAGGGCAAATATTCTCTTGTATTTCGTTCATTAAAGTTTTCCACTTGGATTTTTTTGTGAAAGACAACTTACCAACTTATATTAAGCCCACCATATTCTTTATATGCATAGAAATACACACTATTGCACATACCAAATTTGAAAAATACCAGCATTTTTTTCCAAAAATAGTAATCAAAACTTTAAATAACCTGGAAAAAAAACTATTAAGGAAACAAGAGAAATAATTGTACATTTATAAAGAAAAAAGGTTAAGTTGTGTTTGCATCAACATTTTATCAAAATAGCCCCCAAAATAAATGAGATATTACAAGTTCAAATTGAAGGAAATTTCACTATATTTACCCATTTCTTTTTTTTACACGTTTTCACATTCTAAATGAGGATGGTTTGTGATACCTACATTTACACTTGCTCTCCAAAAATACACGGGGAGGGGGGTGATTATGTGGTACTTTAATTAACATAAAATATTTTCACGCGTCATGGATGGAGCTAAATTTTAGAAAGACAAAATTTGAGATAAAAAAAATGGACAGTTTTACAATGACAGCCATTCATTATTATGAATTCAACCCATATTTCTGACACCATTTTATCTCTTCTTTCTTCTATCTTTTATCTTTCAGGAAATCTTTGACATCTCGTTTGCAGATGAACGAATCAAGGCTACAAGTGTCAGCCGCCTGGATACAGGCAATCAGGCGGTGATGAACAGTTCTACATATTCAGATGGTCGAAACCACCTCTTGGCCATTGGAATGGACAATGAGTGCCACCTGTACTCGCTCAAGTATAAAGTTGTACAAACGGAGGAGAATACGAAATCAGGTGAAACTACAAATTAATTTCTAAATAGTAGGTACGCTCCTTCCCCCTCATCCGGAATTGTTGAACATAAATTTATTCATTTTTATTTATTTATTTATTTTTTTTTTATTGAAAAATAGTTCTTAAAGTAGGTATCCTAAACCAAAATTTTATTTTCATTATATCTAAAAAAAATGAAAATAAAACTTTTAATGTGGGTGCATAAATCTTTGATAATACCAAATTTATTTTATGTGGCTCAATTAGTCACCGAATTATGACTGTTCAAAATTTGTTTGAAATTAGAAAATTTACCGTCTTGTGTGCTATTGGTGCAAAAGGTAATTTTCACATTTTAAAGAAACCATTTCTCTGGGAGAGGAGAGACAACCAGGGCAACATTAATCGTTGTGCTGTTGTTTAATTTTTTTTTTTTTTAGTACAAAAAACTAATTTTTCTTTATTTTATTATTAACTCAACTTGACAACAATCTCTGGCAAGTTAGTGAGAGAAAGAGAAGCAAAGAGACAGATACAGACATAAGTAGATAGAGAGGGGGAGAGAAAGAAAGAGAAAGTCAACAGATGACGATTAGAACGGAAGTGACGCCGCCATTACTGACATAGCGTTACCACGAACGATAGCCAGGGAGATTCGTTGGAACAACCAGGCTGACTCACGGGGCTCATTTCACATTGTAATTACACAAGAGAAAGAGTTGTACATTTATTAATAGAAAAGATTCAATTTTGTTTACATCAAAATTTTATCAAAATAACCCAAAAAGTAAAGCATAGACAAAACACGGCGGATCTAGAAGAGTAAACCTTGACCATAAATCGTGTTATTCCACGGGTATCGATGGTCTCAGTTGCATTCATCAATAAACTCATCTGGTCCTGAGAACAGCATGGCTGCAGATATATTTGACAATAGGTATAACTGCTCCAGTTATAGGAGTACCATGAACTTTATTCATGTTTGGCATGCAGCAGATACAATCAACTATTAGATAAAACACAATGATGTTTGTTTCATCGTCAATTGATGGATGACTCAAGGCAAGTCATAGGATTTTGTTTTCAATTACATCCCAGATATATATATTGCTCATTTTCCATAGTTTTTTTTTTTTATTACATTCTAGACTGTTCCAACCCTGTGTAAACATGGACAATGCTGCATGTTTAATGGGATGCATAGATGAGATGCATGCTGCAGACGATACAAGGCCACTTGAAACTTTACAAAAGTTATGTTTGTACTAGATGGTGGCCCCCATGTTCAGTCAACTTTTATGTCCATAGATTAACAGCTGATAAATCTCGAGTAATTTTGCGGTATGATCCAAGTGATATCTATATATTCGACACCGGACTTTTTGGCAATCGGACATTTGCTTGCACCCTGGCACAGTTTTGCCCTGCGTTTCTTTCCCTACAACTTTTATTTCATTTTTTCAAATTTTAAATCTTGGCCATTGCCAACTTATCTATCCCAGCGACTTCCTCTGATGATAAGATTTTGATCTTTGAAAAGCCTGGCTTAAGGAAAATTTAACTTGAATAAATTGCCTTTTTGCGGAATATACCTTGCTTTGAACTTTTGAATTGAATTTTGATTCGGCTTTTGCTTTCTCTAATTCCTTTCCATTCTCCTTCATATATATATATATATATTCCAGCAGAACGAGGAGGGTCAGTTGGTCTTAGAAGCGGAGGAGACATTGAGGCCTTGGGTGGAGGGACGGTTTGTGTTTGGTTGGAAAAGATGTTTGTCCTTTTTTTTTTTTTCCCAAGTCTGTTATTTGATCAAGAAGGGTGTCAGTGTCACCTCAAAAAACATTATTGCTTGTTTTAAACTTGAGTTGTGATCTTGTTTGGAATGAGAATCCTTTTGTTACAGCAGTGACCAAGACTACATGACTGAACGTATGGCTAGTGTCGAAATCAAGTATGAAATTCATACAAAGAAAACGAGTGGACGATCACGGCCTGTGCAGTGAATGCACACAAATGCAGGTTCACACTTGTATTTCTAATATGTCTGTTTCTTTGTGCATCTTAATGTTTAATCTTTAATCTCTGATTTTGTATTGTATAAGTTTATCTTTTTTTTTTCCTCAGCGAAAGAGGATGAAGTGAGGCATCGGAAAAGAAAAAAGTCCGATGAGAAAGAAAGTTCGAAGAATGGTCCTACAAAAATGGTTACGTTTGATGTGGAATCTTTAGGAATGGTCTACAATGAACGTGAGGATGAGTTCCAGAAGGTTGTACGGTTTAGTCCTGATGGCAGTTTATTATTCACTGGTAGCACGGAAGGAATTTTACGTGCGTGGGAGGTGAGTGATCTTAGATTTATATTTAACTAAAGAAACCCATGGAAATTCCATGGTTATTTAAAGAAAATAGGTTTTACCTTGGTTGACACTATTGGAGAACAGGGTGATTGCAAGAGTTAGGAGTGGATGGAGTAAGTGCAGGGAACTTCTGCCATTACTAATCAGCAGAGCATTACCACTGTTAACTAAGGGAAGAGTCTATCAGGCATGTGTATGCAGTGTGATGATCTATGGAAGTGAGGGTTGAGGACATGCATTGCATGGAGAGAAATGATACGAGAATGATACAATGTATTCGTAATGTGAGTCTTAAAGACCGGCTTAGATCTGATGACCTTGGAGGAAGATTAAACCTGGATAGTATTTTATTTACCTCCTCTCCAGGAAGTTAAACGCAAGGTCAGGCGTGGGTTTTGATGAAAGAGTTTCTATGGAATGAACTGGATTCAAACCCGGCACACCCAGGTCTTCAGTCCGCGAAATTTACCATTTAGCTACCGTGCCAACCTGGATAGTATAGGGAGATGTGTGTGCAGAAGAGTAGACTTCAATGGTATGACAACGTCGACAGAATGGAGGAGAGCTCTTGGGTTAGTAGATGTAGAATAGTTGAGGTAGCAGGTTCAGTTCACAGGGTAGCAGGTTCAGTTCACAGAGTACTGGGGTCTTAGGGAGGATTATTGCCACCCAAATCCCAAGGGAGACTAATAGGCATTGCCAGCAAAAAGTCAATGGTAAGCGGCTGATGCGATACCGCAAGGTCATTTCCGGTGGTGATCGATGAGTTGTTTAGCATATTGAAAATCTGGGGATGCTTGTTGTCACTCAGACTCCAGCGAACACCACCGGTTGTTTTTGATGAGCAATCACTGGCCATGGAAAACTGTGGAGGAAGTGATAAAAAGGGAAGTGAGGGATGAATAAAGACCCGGATAGAGATAAATTACTTGTGAAGTCAATTTCTTAAAGTCGTTTAACACATGCCAGCATGTAAAACGGGTGTTAAACCGAATATGATGATGATGATGATGATGATGATTGTACAAATATATTTGATTAGTTTTTCATGTTTATCAGAAAAGAATTATGTTTTTGCCGTTCTCTATTACTTGAAATGGGTTCGTTTGTTTGGATTATTTGTTTTCATCTTATGTTTCGGCTGATGCAACATCCAACGTTCTTCAAGTGCATCTCGTCAAACTCTAGAATTTATACAGAATTTCGAACTGATCTCTTTATTTAATCCATGGAGGTAAATTGTTCTTGTTCTGTCAGCCATGACCGGGTAGAATTCTTAAGTAATTTTTATCTTATTCTCAGTTAGTATCGCCTGTAGTAAGGATTGAACCGTTAACCTTCAGAAAACTGTCATTTAGAACTGATTGGTACTTAACACTTTTATTCGTTGTGTGGCGTGTTCATGTGGACTGAAGAAGGTTGGGGGTTACATTGACTGAAACATTGTGAAAATAACATCCAAGATGAGAATAATCTTCTGAATAATCCAAATTATTAATCCTCATCTAAAAAATTTCAAAGCATAAGTAGTTTTTAATTTAATTTTACTTGTTATTTACTGCAAAACGTTAATTGTGTGCGTGCGTATCAATTTTCCTATACAGATGAAGGCACATATGAAAAACACAGTTACACAGGTGAAAATTGCAGTTCCAAATAAATTAATCGGAAAACTCTTTGATATACTTATGTATCAGGCAAAAATAGGTATCTAAACCAAAAATTAGCAAAAATTATCGAGTAGAATTTTAATTAAAAATAAAAATCAGTTTTATCGTATTTTATGGATCTGCCATTGATTAGTGCAAAAAACATGTAAATCAGGGGGGAGCATAACTCAGTCTGTCATATAAACAAGTAATAAATGAATGGCGTTCGGCAGAATACGATAAAACTGATTTTTATTTTTAATTAAAATTCTACTCGATCATTTTTCCTAATTTTTGGTGAGGATAATTATTTTTGCCTGATACATAAGTATAAACAATAGTTTTTATTTGGAAATGCGTTTTTCATATGTCCCCTCATTAGTATAAGCAACCAATTTTCTAATCTTTTTTGTTTTTGCTGGGGATGGGGCATCCTACCGGATGCCAGATATTCACCCACTATTTCAGAGACTCCAACTGAGAGATTTTTTTAGAATTCTAACTGTCCCTTTTAAGTACAATTGTTGGAATCTCTCTTGCACTTAGTTCACCGGGTATATTCATCAAGTAGTTTTTGAAATTCGGTTGCTCCTATGATTACTAAGATGATGGAGATCTTCCTAAGATTCCAGTTTTTTTTATGTTGTACATAAGACCATTTAGTTATCTTCTCCCTCTCAGCTCTGTTTAAGCCCGCATCATTAGGGACACTGACTTCAACTAGGGTTGCTGCTTTCTCCCTTTTGTGTCATATATAAGTATGTCAGGTTTAACAGCTCCGTTTTCTAAGTATGTAGATAAAGGGATTACATAGTCATAGTAGATGGCGTATGACTTACTTCCAAGAGTTTTTTCTGATATATGTTCCCAGGGATTGCTGTTAGACTGGATATTTAATTTTTTACAGATGGTCTAGTGGCGATATTTACACACTCCATTGTGTCACATTGTATAGTAACCGTCCCCCAGCAAAACCTTATAACTGGATGTCAGGTGGCTCACACTCTCTACCTCTGCCTGGCAGAACCTGCACTTGTTGCCAAGACCACTCATTTTCTTAAAAGCATTGGTCATTAAGCCTTCATCTTGGGCAGCCATTATCATCTTCTAATCATAGTGGAATGATCCTATTTTGCACCAGTCTACAGAGACTTCCTTATCTATACATTCCAATAATGTATTTATTTTTTTTGTGTCGTGTATAAAAGATACCCTCAAAAAACATGTTCACTGTTGTTTAACTGCATATTCATCTTTACGGTCATTTAATCTTGGGAACTATTTTTCTCAAATGTTTTAATTTTGTAAACAATTTTTTGACACGTTTGTAGAGTCGGAAAACTAACTCTGACCTTTTCTATGTCGTCAAGAATTGCGGAATCTGCTGTCAATCCTGACATCGCAGCTCAGTTTGTCGAAACCTGAAAAAATGACAAATACAGCTCACTAACTGACCATTTTATTTTTCAGCCTATGTCGACAAAATATTGGATATCCTCTATCATGATACTAAACATTTCATGAGAGATATTCGATGGATAATTACCATTTGCAGGAATGAGCCCTGAGAGATCGCTTGGATGTTCCAATGCATCTCTCTAGCTATCATCCAAGGCAGTGCCATGTCCATTATGACACCGTCCCGCAACATCTGAATCTAGATGAAGAAAACAAAAAAGAAAACATTTTATTTATTTGTTTTTTTGTGTTTTAAAATATTAGTTTCTTCATCTGCATATTTTAATATCCTTATTCTTGTTTGTGAAATAAAATGAAAGGAAAACAATAGATTTTGGAAAAATAAATCGTATTTACATGGATTTCTTAAAGTAAAATGTATGCCTGTTCGAAGTTCTTTGATAATTAATTGAAATTAAGCATTTTAACTCACCACTGAGTCGCATGCTTAACATATAAATGGTGCTACTCATGAAAAAAATCCATATTATTTTTATAAAGTACTAACCTTCAAATGGTAAGAGTCAAAATTTGAGTCTAATCAGATAATTAGTTTACAAAT
Source organism: Sepiola atlantica (assembly GCA_963556195.1). Classification (NCBI taxonomy): domain Eukaryota; kingdom Metazoa; phylum Mollusca; class Cephalopoda; order Sepiida; family Sepiolidae; genus Sepiola; species Sepiola atlantica. Next base: position 75,328,315 of record OY744524.1, on the reverse strand, counting down.
TAGTTATTTAAGTGAAGCTACGGTTGCCAATTTTCAAAACGGTGAAACAATCTGAATTTTTTATGTTGATAAAGCATGGCTTTCTGATAGAAAAAAAAAATACTGTTTAAGTTAAGCCATGGCTTGGTAAATGTTATTTGGACTCTGCTCCATTGGAAAAAATAGTTAGGTGGTGGTATGCTGACTTTAAATACTGTCATACAGACACAAATGATGCTGAACGCACAGGTTGCCGAAATTTGGCAGTTATCCCAGAAAACATCAAAAAAGTCCACAAACTCACTTTGGTCAATCACAAATTGAAGTTGCATGAGATAGCAGAGGAGTTAAAGATATCAGAAAGAGGTGTATTCACCATTTTGCATGGACATTTGTCAATGAGAAAGTTGTATTCAAAGTGACTGTTGCGTTTGCTCACAGTCAATTACAAACAATGGGTCGACGATTCAGAGCATCATTTGCAACTGTTTCAACACAACAAAAAAGGTGTTTTGCATCAATATGGGGAAATGGATGAAACATGGATCCACCACTTCGAAGTAGCTGAATGGATAGTAGCGGGTGAAAGCCGTCCAAGGTGACCAAAGACACCAACATCAGCAGGGAAGGTTTTGCCTCTGTACTTTGGGATGTGCAAGGTATTTTGTTCATCAATTACCTTGAGAAAGGAAGAACCATTAATAGCAAATATTATATAGCATTATTGGTGTGTTTTAAGGAAGAAATCGCCAAAACGGCAACAAATGAAAAAAAGAAAATTCTTCATTAATAAAATGCACAATGTCACAAGTCGATCGCAACGATGACAAAACTATATGAATTGTACTTCGAATTGCTCTCGCACTCACCATATTCTCCAGATCTGGCTCTCAAAAGAATGCTTAATGGAAAAAATTTGTCTTTAATGAAGAAGTGATATCGGAAACTTCAGTGTATTTTGAAGCGTTGGAGCGGTGTTTGAGTCCTCGTTTTCCGCAATGAATGGTGCAAAACACACATTCTTTTACAGGGTGTTTATTACACTATCCCAGATTTATTCTAGGCTACTTAATATGTAACAATTTGGCAAAATGAGGGAAATCTTTTATTGTATTTTTTATTTTGTTCATTTTGTTCTTTGTTTTTTTCCTGTGTGGTTGTTTTTAACCTAATTTTGAAATTGAACAGATGAGATGAATCGATCGGAAAGTCATTTCTCTCATCACAAACGCCTTTTTCACCAAAATCAATTTTTTATAAAAAAATGTTATGTTATTCTATTGTAGCACGAAAAACTGAAGATTGTATATGAGTTAAACGCCCACTCTTCAGACATTGATGACCTTGCAGTATGTCCAAATGGAAAATGGGTAAGAGACTTGTGGAATTGATTCATCATTGCTCGCTCATTTGTATATTCTGTCTAGACATAAATAAATTGTGAGCATTTTAGTTCAAAAATTAAAATCTATTAATGTTTTTATAGCTTCCTCTTGGCTACGGATGGAAGAGTAAATAGTACCTGGTTTATTTCTTTTAGTGTATGTGTATGCAAATGCATAACTATATTCGCAGATTTAAATATATATATATATATATATATATATATATATATATATATATATGATGAAAATTTTGGAAATAATATTCCAACTTGATGGAAAAAGAAAAAAACAAAATCATTTATAAACAACTTTATCATCTTGGAGTTTCCAATAGAAAAAGAGAAGGTAATGATAAAAAAAAACTGTAACAAACAAGAAGAAAATCTGCCGAGTAACAAATTATTAACATTTCGTCTTTATTCCAAGACTTTCTCAAGATGCTTGATTTGAAGAAATAACATACAAGTATAATACTTGAAAATATATGGGTCGTTTGTGACGTGAAAAGAATGTTTTCTTTTTCTTCAAACAAATCATAGCCAATCATCATCATCATCATCATCATCAACCGGTTTATTTGTTGAATCAGGCCATAATTAATCCTCTGATAAGGGTGGGGCCTGATTGTCCAGTTTCGATCTAAGTCTTCCCCTCCATTCCATCCCTAGCGAGGCCCAACGGAATCCACACCCAAGGCTCCCCTATCACGTTTGATCACGTCCTCCCAAGACAACTTGGATCTGCCAGAGGTGGTCTTCTCTACTGGCACGTTCAACTGTCGGGCTTTAGCAATCCAGCCACCGCTGTGCCCAATGTGTCCCAACCGATGCAGTCTGCTCTTCCGCATGACGTCCGCGAGGCTTTCCAAGTTAACCTGCATGAGCAGAGACCCAAAAGGCATGCTCTAATTCAAAGTGCATGATGCATTTATGAAATGGAATAACTTCTTTTCTTTTTTTTTTTAAATATCGATGTTATGTACTGTAGCGAGGTGGAAGGGAGAACCCCTAAACCAATGACAATGAGCCAGCCGTGGTTCATTGGTCCAAGAGGCAGCGAGTAGTGAGCTGTGTTTGTGTGGTGATGGCATTGCAAGGAAACAGTGGTGACACACAAGCTCGAAACCGGGCCCATATTACGAGGCGTGGGTTGGATTATTCAAAATAGGTGCTGTTGACTGTCAAAAAGACGGGATAAAAGGAGTGTTTTTTTTTTTTGCTCGACGGTGTCAGTTTGGTTGTTAGCACCACATCGTTTACATGCATGTTAGACTGTTGTTGATGAAAAGAACAGAAAGAATAATTCGGCGTCCCGTTTGAACTCAGTGGTAGAGCATTCTTTCAACTCTGAGTAGTGAACCAACAAACATTTAATTTCAGTTTATTAACTCTCCATTTCATGTGCAAAGTTTTATTGGGAATGCGGTGTAAGATAGCTAGCTTGGATCTGAATTCAAGTTCTGTTTGGTTAGTATTAATTTGCTGATTAAAGGAGATAAATTGTAGAAGCCGTTACGTTGTTTAATTGTATTAGAGTTTATAATGAGTGCTGATTAAAGCAGTCTTTGTCGAGATTTAATGAGTCTAGCCAGATTAAAGTTAAAAAGATTATGTTGTAAGGCATGAGAGAATAGTGCATTTAAGGAATTATTTTTTATATCTCTTATGTTCACCAAGCCTTGACCAAACAAAATTTGAATTTAGATCCAAACTAGCTATTATACAGCACAATCCTGACATTGATATAAAAAAACACTCATTCCATTTCATAAACGCATCACACAGTTTGAATTCTAACGACTATGTTTCGTTTGAAGAAAAAAAAACAAACACATTCTTTTCACGTCACAAACGCACCACATATTTTTAAATATTGTACTTGTATGTTATTTCTTTAAATTGATCATCTTGAGAAAATCTTGAAATAAAGACGAAACGTTGATGAATATATAAATAATTTTGTTTTTTCCTTTCATTTTCCAATAATATATATATTATCAGACTGAGTAGACTTGGTTTCTTGTGCTACACCTCTTTTCAGCCTTGGAATCTTCTAGCATTGAGCTGATAATGCTCACTATGCCAGTAAAGAGTGGCTCATAGAGCCGATTATGTTTCTCATTTGAAAATCTTGGAATCAATCGCTATCATCTTGCGCAAGCCCTACCTTTGCAACCAGAAAGATTCTATTAGATTACTGGGGGGTAGTGGTGTTTTCTTACTGTTTTTGCCTTTAAACTAACACCTTTTAAAAGTTTTTAATCAATATATTAAATTTTTTAAACACTTTTTCTGATTTTATTGGTAATTTATTTTCCCCGTTTTAGTTTTTTCTTGTTTATTATATTTTGTTACCAACAAGATGTTGATCGAAAGAGTACTCGAGAACAGTTTTCCACCCCTTTATTTAAAAGTTTTGTACCTCGAAGAAACATCATATATACATAACATATATAAATAAACAATATTTAGCTAAATTCCAGTGAGCAAATTTTTACTCATTTTTTCCAAATCCAAAACTTTGGTACATTTTGAATACATGTTCCCTCGAGGAAAAACATGGATGTGACTACCCATTGAGGCAGCCATCTTTTTTTTAAACTAAAGCGGGAGGTGACGGTGGTTAAGTGGATCACGACACGGACTGACAACCTGGGTGTGCCAAGTTCAAATCCAGTCAATTCCATAATGCCACTTTTACCTAGGGATGTTGGCAACCATTATGTGGTCCCTCCTGTAAAAATGCCGACAACAGAATCAAACCGGTCAACAAAGTTGTATCATTCTGATACATACGAATTTACTATTTACTTTAACTAAAACAGAGCCATTAAAATATACGCACAATATTACCTACGTGAAAATGCTAGAATAGTTGATATTTAATGGGTTAAATTTATTAAAAAAAAATGTTTTATAAATAATATTTATATTAGATATACAATTGTGTGAAATTAAAAAGAAATTATTTCAAAATATAAAGATACGAAAACACAAGGACTTAAAGAATGCTAAATATAAATATTGCAAATTTAAAATGTAATGGAGTTTAATAAAAGCCTTTGTTGCATATAAAAAATAATATTACTATAGTAATATTAACAAATCAATAGACTAATACTTTTAGGATAATGTCTAACAGTCTTTAAAAGTAAATGTTGCATAATTAATAAATAGATAAAAAAAATAGATACGCCTCAATCCACTATTGATTAATATGATAAACTAAACTTGCAGATAGGTTTAAGATAATGAATAAGTAACTAATTATCTTTATAAGATTGGATTAATTTCTGGAAAGGGGATAAAATAAATAACTATTTGAAATCTATATTAAAGAGCATCAAAGTGAGGAGGCGTGCGGCAAGATATTTGTTCACATTACACTTAAATTTCTGCATGTCGGTAGAGTCAGAGATCAGGGAGGGAGTTCCAAAGGCTGGCAGCTTGAGGAAATAAGCTATTAAAGTAGAAAGCTCTCTGGCATTTTGGGACCTCCACAGTGAATGGATGGGATTTAACTGATTGTCAAGTTGGTCGGGTGTATTTATGTCGAGGGGGCACCAGAGCAGCAAGTTCATCGGAACATATTCCATTGAAGTACTTGTAAAATAAGCACAGGGATGCAACATTGCAGTGATGGGGCTGGGGCTTGGTGGATAGTGAGGGACCTATTAGACTAGCGACTCTTTTTTGGACCCTGTCTAAGAGGGAGATACTATTGGATGGTGCACCAGCCCAGATGTGACAACAATACTCAATGCATGGGCGGATGGTGGCTTTGTAGAGATATAGGATACTGGCAGGTGTGAGAAGTTTTCTAGCACGGTAGTGAGAGCTCACTTTCTTTGCAGCAGCCTTGGCAATGTCTTCTATGTATTATTTCAATTCATGATTTTAGGCCAAGGAGTTTGAACATTTGACTCTCAGGTAGGGGGTTATTAGCCGTAGTAATCGGTAATTTCTCCTAGAAATGAAGCACAAACATTTTGCTTTAGCTTACTTGCTATAATTATATTTTTATACTATTTGGGTGTGTGGGGGGGGGGGGAGTGAATTACTTCAACAGTGCTCAATACAGTTTAGTAGTAGTAGTAGTATAAAAATATAATTATAGCAAGTAAATGGAACGTTTGTGTTTCATTTCTAGTAGAAATCGTCAGACTGATAACATGAATTTACATTGTGCAAACGTTTTTATAGTTAAGTTTTGCCCACTCCAACTCCCAAGCAATCTAAGTCCTTTATTTTTTTTTTTATCCCTTTTTGATTATTTGTTTTCTTTGTCTAATGAATTTACATCCCATTGTTTAAGAGATCTTAGCATACTTAACTGAGTCAAGCGAACAAAGGGTGACCTGCTATGATACCCGAGATGCTGAGTTAATTATTACGCTCACATTATTTTCTGTTCAACTATCATCACTTCTTAATTTTTTTTCTAATATAAGATTTATATTATTAGCATTATATATAGCAAATCTTCAATTCTATATTTTCATTTCCAGCTGGTAACAATTTCTAAAGATAATTCTGGAATTGTCTGGAATGCCAAAGACGGCAAGAAACACACAGATCTGAAATTGGCAGTAAAACAAGCAGAACAATACAGATTCCGTGGATGTTGGTGAGTGGAGAAAAATTGGAATTTAATTTTTTTTTTCTTTTTAATTTAAATTATTTGCTCTCTTCTTACAGATATGACACTTATTTACATTTTGCAAACTGGCATAAAAATATTTTACAGGTCATCGTCGATTTACGGCCGTAATTGGTTACGACCAACCGGTTGTAAAACAATTTGGACGTAAGTCGGCCCATGTCAAATTATCGTAAGAATATTAGACTGTTTAATGATATTCTATTCATGTTGAAGTCATAATTTATCAGCATTTTCTTAGCTCATAATCAGATTTTATTACTATTTTCTCTTTATTACCTTTAAAACCATTGTATTCCACGTCTTATCCAACACAATTATAAAATTAAAACTTCAGCTTGATATTTTACAAAAATATAAGAAAATAAGAAGTATCATTGAACCTGGGGAAATTAAACCCTTTTTTTATTATCTTTAGTGTATTTTGAAGAAAATAAATTCAAAATGCAAGATACAAAAGGACATGAAGCTGTTAGCTGTAATGTCGTCTGAGTGACCAGCATGTGTGGGAGGGTGGCGTGCTGAGTGGAAAATATATACAGTACATAACTATAATGAAAAAAAGAAAACCAGAAATTGTTTATATGCTCGTGGACGTTTCATCTTTATTCCAAGACTCTCATGTCATATTGGGGAAGTCTTAGAATAATGACAAAACGTTGATGAACATACAATTTTCGGTTTTCTATTTTTTAGTACATTGCATTATTGATTTCATGACTATTATATATATATACATATATATATATATATATATATATGGTCATAAAGTTAGTCAGTCATAGGTTGAATAGGATGTAAGTTGACGACGACCTGTATTCTCTTTTTAAAAAATACTGGAACTATTTCAAAACATACATACATACACATATTTAAAACTGACATCATATTAAATTGTATGATAAAATGAAATTATTTGCATTTGTTGAAAATAAATTTCCAATAGTATGAAGAGCTCTGTTGCAAAATGCGATAAACACTATTTTTTAAATTGAGTTATCATTACAAAAAGTGTTGTATTTCATCACTCAGAAACATTCTAATAATTTTCACTGAAAAACGTGAGGTGGTGTTATAAACAATTTAAAAGCAAAAAATGTTTCCTTTCATTATCATTTTAAAAAATGCAACATCATTTCATCATCAATGTTTTTATTAAATACTTTAACAACAATAAATATAACATGGAAGAAATATAGGAACTAACAAAGGGTACACTTAAGTTTTTTGCAACATAAACATGTTTGTTAAAAGCTCCGAGTGCTCAATGCAATTTGCTAATCATTCAGGGACTGAGCAGCATATTCGTGAAAATTTGGATATCTCTGATTCTTGTGAAATTTAAAAAATAGGTATCAGACATCAATTAATAAATATTCCCCAAATTTCAGTTTCTTTAGAGTATTTTTAAATTTTTTGTGCGTCATAATATAGACACAACCTCCCATTTGAAAATTCAAATATATCAGATTTGCATTGAATTCGATTCATAGTCATTCGACACCAACTAAGAATGTGACGGAACATTATATATATATATATATATATATATATATATATATATATATATATATACAGGGTGTCTCAAAAAAATGTACTCACTCTTAGAATGACGAGACGTTTGCGAATCCCTTGGTGCGCGTTATCAGCTTTGTTTGAACAATAATGGTCATCAGTTTGAACATTTGCGAACATGATTCTTCAATTACATCTGTCTCATGTATTCGATGCTATTTCATTTCACTCTATGTTCATAAATAAAAGTTTTCTCGTCATTCTACGAGTGAGTACATTTTTTTGAGACACCCTGTATATATTGTATGTATATGGTGGCTGTCTATTTAATTTCAAGTATGACCACTTTTTGAGTATCGTAGTGATATTAGAGTAAAACCTCCCAGTGAGCAGCATGGATATGGCTCTTTAGGACTGCTAGACTTTTACAGACCATACCACATAGTGGCAGGTGTTGTGATGATATGAAGGGATGCCATAGTTGAAGCCACCTCTTCCCCGTGCTTGATTTTGCAGCACATGCACTCGTTGGTGTTTCAACAATCCGGCACGTAATATAGTTACCAAATTGCATGTTTGCTGTTTCATATTTCCTCCATATTCTGGAGGTGTCACGTCCTTTCTCTTCCTCACTGCTCTTTTCAGCTGCTGGTGTTTCGTCCTATTCTTTTCAAAAAGCTTGCTGCCTTCAAAAATCACTTTCCTCCACTTTGACCTATCTGCAGCCATTCCCTCTCTTCTTCCAACATCAATTCCATAACACTTCAAATCATCTTTGAGACAATCTTTGAATCGCTTACGCAGTTTGTCCTGTGGGCAAGTATTCTGAATTAGTATATATATATATATATATATATATATATAGAAAAGAGGCAGTGGCGTAGCTAGACCTTTTGCCGCCCGGGGCGGTAGTAAAATTTGCCCCCCCCCCCGGCATTTGGGTGCCCGGAAAATTCGTCCATGGATAATTCACCCATGGATAATTCGTCCATGGAAAATATTTTGCTAGGTAGGAAAACTGGTCCATTATTATTAAGTTAACATTATTCTTAATTTTCATACCTTGCGAAAATTAGTTCTACGGTATCTAATTTTCCTAAATTCAATTAAATTAAAATTAAAATATGAAAACTGATTTTTAATATTTTTTATTCATTTGAGATTTTATCTGTTTTCCTTTTGTTTTAAGTAGATGGTGGGGGTTGCCCGGGGTGATTTTGTCCGATCCCCCAGCTAGCAATTGTAAAGTTTACAAGGAGTTATAAAAAGTATGCTACAAAAACAAACGTTTGGACAGTAATAAAATTAATGAATTCAAACTTTCGCATCTAATGTTATTTCCTCTTTGATGTCGGTGTATATACACCCAAATATCCAACTTTCTTTTCGCACCTATTCGATAAAAATTTATATGAAAGCTTGTGTACATGCAGCTTCAGTAGCGGTTCACTCTGTTACATTTTTTGGCACACTGGACCGGTTATTCTCGTTCTTTTCTGCATCTACACATCGCTGGGACATCTTGATTCAGTTGACCGGTCTAAGTATCAAACGGACTGTGGATACTAGATGGAGTAGTCGAGCAGATGCTGTAGATGTTGTGATAAAAACAATATTGGAAGTCGTCATTGCCCTGGAACAGCTCACAGAAGAAGGAGAAAATGCAACCACAAGATCAGATGCATCTTTAATTCTCAACTCGGTACTATCGTTTCCGTTTCTTTTATTTCTGAACCTTTGGAAAACTATTCTCCCAGAAATCAATGATGCCCAGAAATATCTTCAAAAAAAAGGGCTGGATCTGCAACAAAGTTCTGTCAGGCTGACGGCGTTGAAAGATTTCCTTCTTCAGAATAGAGAAAAGATAGTGGACACTGCAATAGACGAGTCAAAAACACTCTGCTCTGAAATGGGGATAAGCATGGAGCGTCGTATTCGCAAAAAGAAACGAATGGATGGTGAAGGATTGACTGATGCAGCGCTGAGTTTTGATACTGAGTTGAGACGGGAAATGCTGTCTGTCATAGACAGATTGACTGAAGAAATATCTTGCAGATTTCAACAAGTTCACAATCTTGCAAATAAATACGCTTTTCTTATACCGTCAAATCTGCTTGATGATAATTATGATTGTCAGCTTGGTGGATTTGACGAAGATATAGAAAAAGAGAAATTCTTTGCTGAAAAGAAGAGGTTACAGTATGTTGTAAAAGCTTCAGAAAAAGACAAAATCGATGGACCTCTTGAACTTTTGAACTTTATACACAGATACCAACTTGGGGATTCCGTCCCTAATATTGTGATCTTGCTGAGAATTTTCCTCACCAGAGCTATTAGCGTTGCTAGCTGTGAGCACTCTTTCTCAAAACTGAAGCTCATAAAAAACTACCTTAGATCAGCAATGAGCCAGACAAGACTTACAGACTTGGCAATCCTCTCAATAGAGAGGGAACTTGTCGAGGAAGTGAATTTTGATAGAGTCATTGATAACTTTGCCGAAAAAAAGGCGCGAAAAATCTGTTTGTAAATTTTCAACCGACTTGATGCCTTGCGACAATTCTCTCACAAAAAATAAATTTATAGCCTTATTTGCCATTCATAAATACATTTGTTTAAAATATATTAAAACTATTTTTAAAAGAGTTGAAACGTTATTAACAACAACAAATTTCTGAAAACCGAGCGATTACACACACGGATTTAAAAAAGCACCGATACAAGACGTTTTTTCTCTTCGGAGGGCTCGCCCTCTTAATAATAACATTATGAAGACAAAGAAAAGAAAACTACATCGGACTATTCTCTCCTTGATACATCCATGTTATTTGGCGAAAATTCGGACTTTAACAACAACGACAAAAAAGTAAATAAAAATGATTTTATCATTTCATAACATTTTCAGGTTTTCAAATGTTCTCATTTAAATTTATTATTATATAAAATTATAGTATAAAATTTCATATTTTTTGTTAACTTTTGTTTTTTTTAATTTTTTTCTCTACTTTCTATTTTTACCCTCTCAAAATGCCGCCCCCTCAGGTGTGCCGCCCGGGGCGGCCCGCCCCCCTCGCCCCCCCCTAGCTACGCCAGTGAAAAGAGGGTAGTGCAGTTCCAACGAGAGAAAAGTATATATGTAAAGGAGTAAGGCTACCAACATTTGTAAAAAAAATTTTTCAACATTTATTTATTATTTTGTTATTTTATAATTTTATATAATGCGTTTCAAGCGTGGTGTTATTTCCTCAAATGAAACAACACTCTTTCAAATCAAAAGACATTTCTTCAAATGGATTTACATATCTGACGAGAGCACACCACGCTTGAAACGCGTTATATAAAATGATAAAATAACAAAATAAATAAATGTTGAAAAAACCTTTTTACAAATGTTGGTAGCCTTACTCCTTTACATATATATATATATATATATATATATATATATATATATACACACACAAATGCACATTATTCTTTATTATAGAGTGGAAGATATTTAAAATTTATTTATTCATTTTTAATTGTTTTACTTTTTTTCTGTCTTAGAATTCTTTTAATACTGTTTGATTGTTATATTCCTTGATATTTAATTTCCTTTTTCTTCTTTTGTAGTTTTGGTTGTGTGGAAGGGAACAAAGATAAAATTAATCTATACACCATAAACATTCCGAGCCGTCGAGCTGTGAAACCGTTGCCCTGTTATATTAGCAAATGGGATTCTAAAAGTTTTACATCATTCAAAAATGAGAAAACAGGCACAGAAATCTTATCAGCTCTCTCAGTCAGGTAACGATGACGACAAAGAATGTTTTTCTTTCCACCACGCCTTCTGGCAATGGCATTTCTTGGAACAACATTAATTTGAAACTTGTTTCTTTCTGAATTACACTTTGTTTAGGCCTCATAAAAATTCTTTCTTTTCAAATGTGAAATATTTTTTAATTTTTCGTTTTGTAAATATGTTTTGTTCAAATAATCTCTTTCTCATGCATTTATTTATACACATAAACACCAGGGTTACGGAGTCAAAGTCAAAGGTTTAGGAAGGTGTCTGAGTTGGGTCGTAAGAATGCTAGGAGTCGGAGTCATATTTTTTAATCTCTGAAGAATCAGCCGACAGTCTGGATTTGTAGGCCAGGACGGCACTTAATATTGATAACATCTGTATTGGATATTGCTTGTGGTGAAATTAAAATCACTTTCAAATGTCAATTGGTAGAGCGGAAAGAGAATTCTTGAAACTGTCAAATAAAAAGTCATTTGTGATTTAGTTAAAAATTCATTATGCAATTCTGGTGCTACCAGATCAGGCTGTCTGAAAATACTGGCTTCCTGACCTTAAATTCACCAATCATTGATGTTATTGTTTTTTTTTCTTTTCCCTTTGCAAAACTCAATTCTGTTGTGCAAAGTCAAAAACACAAACAACAATTTTCCTCTACAAAACAGCCAAACCAAACACCATAAATAAATATTTGAAGATATAAAGAGCTTGAAGCATAAAATCTTTTACCAAAATGACCGGGTTTGGCATTAAATAACCCGAAAAGAGTTGATATTCCTTAAAACAAAACAACCAATTATTAAGCAATTAAAACTGAGAATTACAAATAGTCTTTTTACTTGCATTTATGGTGTTTCTTTGTCAGTTGGTGGTGCGATCCATATTAAGTGATCGAACGCATTAAGTTCAGGTGAAAGTTCTCTTATCTTAAATTGTTTTTATTCTATCAAATTTATTTTCAAATAGGTTAGTAAAAAAGAATAAGTGTTATAGAAACTATTGTAAACTTAAATTGGGTATGTGATCCATTTGAATTGAGCAAACAAACTATTTTCCTGTGAATTTCAGAATTTTTGTCTTACTAAATTTGTTAGCCAGTGTATTGGGTGACAGTAAGAGGACTTCTGATTAGGAGAGTAAATACTCTTCCTCCTTTCTCTAAAGATGACTAAAAAAAATGCCGTCAGAATTAAATATTAAAATACTAAACTTGATCGGAAATACAATTTTTATTTTCCAACAACACAGATCAATGTTTGCTTTATATGACTGTTGGAACAGAATTATGTATATGTCTTTTGTTACAAAACTTATCGATCACAAATAAAGGGTGCAGGGTCTTAACTTTGTATATAAGATATATAAAGACAAAAAATTTTTTATTTGTCGGTTAATTACTTCTAGATTATTAGATCTACAATGTTCAAATAAGGTAGGAATTATCTCCTACCTATGCAAATTATTTATTTATTTTTTACTTCTTGCTTAAACTCCTCATTAAATTATACACATTTGAATAAATTCTCAAAATTTGACTTCTTTCAAATGGATTTTTGAGGAAATCTTTGATGTAAATGAGATTTAAATCATAAGTAATAGAACATCAGTTAACATCCATTTTACATGCTGGCATGCATTGGACAGTTTTAAGAAATTCACTTTCAAACTAACCTATCTCTTCTCAGGTCTTTATTTATCCCTCCATCTCTCAAATACATCCTTATAACTTCCTTCCATGTTTTCCTTGGCCTTCCCCTGTGAACTGAACCTGCTACTTTAACTGTTCTACATCTACTAACCCAAAGAACTCTCATCCATCCTTTCAACATGACCAAACCATCAAAGTCTCCTGTTCTGCACACATCTCCCTATACTGCCCTGATATCATCTTCCTCTTAGGTTATTAGATTTCACTTCCTTTATTTTGTCCTTCAGTCCTCACATTCCATGAATGATGTTTCTGACAAAGGGGGAAGAATTGCTGTTTTCTGGGTCGAAATCCATCCATCTAACATTTATCGTTGGCTAGTTTTTGACCTTGAAGTAGTATTTTTTTTAGCTCCTTATATCAAGTGGCTTCATACCTTGTCTGGAGCGATTTCCATAAAAAAATTAATAAAAGATCTAAACCTGTCTTTATCCATTGTATCATTCTCATATTATTTCTGTCCATGCAACACATGTCCTCAACCCTCACTGGCCAGGTTTCATTCCCATACATCATCACTTTGCATACACATGTCTGATAGACTCTTCCCTTGTTCGACAGTGGTAACCCTCTGCTAGTTAGTAATGGCAGAAGTTCCCTGAACTTACTTCATCCACTTCTAACTCTTGCAATCACACTAGCACCTGCTCCACTTTGTGCTTGATTCTAATACATTGAGCTAATTCAGATCAGCCTGTTGAAATAAAAATTTCCAGAAGTGTCGAACTCTCTAGTATTAATAGGAGTTAACCAGACACCTTTGAACTTGTAATGTTATTGTTGAACTTTTTACAGCATTGGTTGCTGGTTCCTTCTTGAATCCAATTTCATTATTTTTTCTCTCTCTTTCAGTGCCGATGGTGACTACTTGGGCCTTGGGACGATCTCGGGTAGTGTCAGTGTCTACATTTCTTTCAGTTTGCAGGTAAGGGCCAATCTCATCAAATGAAAGATTTTTTTTAGATTAACAATCCAATAATTTACGTGATACACATAACATGTCACTCTCTTTTACCCCAAGAAAATAAAAATATTTAATAGTTTAGTTTTTCTTTTCATATTAAAAATATGTAATATGTTGGTTTATGGCATATCAACCCTTTTTAGATTATTTAATGCTGAAACAGAGTGCCTATTGGACACTGCCCTGTCGACGGGGCCACAAATTCGCAGTAACAACCTCCCACCTCCCAAAAAAACAGGGCCACCTATGGGCTGTGGGTGGCGACCTGTGATGCCTTAGGACGGCATCTTGGTTGCTAAGCAGTCCGTGGCCTGGTGACTTGCAACAATCCACTTTGACCCTTACTTCGGCTAAACGGGAGGTCGGAGAGGCCTGATCCGATCAATCGGCTGATCATGTCATGCCCTAGTATCTGTAAGTTCATTTCTAACCGTATTATTCAATTTGGTTCTTCTAAAAATCAAAACCTTACTTTTGTTTATTTTCCTCCCAAATAGATACTTGAAGACGATGGTTGAGTGTCAGTGGTGTTGGGAACAAAGAAGATTACCACTGATGAAGAATAATGTTTTCTAAGAGTAATGCTCCCACACTCACTGTGAAATTTCCTTCTAAGATTAATATTTTCTAGAAGTAATGTTTTCTAAAAGTAATGGATGGTTGTTGTGCTGTAAAACAAAATGAAACTATTCTAAGAATAATGTTTTCTAAGAATAATGTTTTCTGTGATTAATATTCCCACTCTCATTGTGAAATTTCCTTCTAAGATTAATGTTTTCTAGGAATATAAAATAATTATCCTACCTATAAGATTCCATTTGACAACTTTATTTGGCATTAAATAACTCATAGATGGTTGATATGCCATAAAACAAACCAAACCTATTAGACACTAGTTATTTTATCGATAGATGGGGAGGAGGAATGCGGGTTAATACCCTTCTCAACAGTATCAGTGCGTAAATAACCACAGTTATTAAGGAAGTTTTTTTTAAGATACATCCACTTTTTTTATGCTAAAGAGTCACTCTTTACCTAGGCCAAAAGCCACCCAAGGATAAGGGTTAATAAGATTTTCAGTTGGCCTTTTATCATCGTTATCATAAACACTTTATAGTATTTATTTTCCTTGATCAGGGGTCCAACGTTTTCTGGCAGTCTGCAATCTCAACTTGGCGGTATTAAGGATCGATTCCGTTCAAATTTCATTGTCGAAGATCCTTGTTGATGGCTTGCATCCAAGTTTTCTTGGGTCGTCCAACTTTCTTCTACCTCAAAATCTCTGCATTTTTTTTTTATCTAAGAATCGTTTCTTTCAATGTGGTTGAACTAATGTAGCTGACTGATTGTCAGGAGCTCATCAAGCTTTAGTGTATTCAACCTTGCTAACAGGGTATCAGAGCTGATATGCTGAGTCTGATCCAACCTAACATTACATATCCATTTGATCATTGCTCTGTCATTACGTTGAAGATGATAGAATGAGGACTGGGTGGGTGCCCAGCGTTCGCCACCATACAGCATCGTGCTCCTAATACAGCTTCCATACACCCTCCCCCTGGTAGTGAGAGGGATAGCTCGCAATGTTAGGACTAGCAACAATTTGTAAAATTTACCCCATGCTGATTTTACTTTAATAGTAAACTTGCAACGGCCTCCAACACTTAAAATATCCCAAAGATAATGAAAGGAGTCCGATGAGTGCATTCACTGCACTGGCCGCAATCATCTCCCTCGTTGTGTCGGTCCAAGGTTGTTGTTCGACTCAGAGCTGCAAGAAAAGAAATTTTTTGTCCAAACGAAAAAACCCAACTCCAGTTTAAAAACAATTAACAGGGGTTTATTTTCCTTTGGAGGTTAAAATGATACTTATTTTCTTAGGTTGAATAGCAGACTTGCAAAATGAGATTTTTTATCCCGGCCAAATAAAAAAGCATACGTCCAATCAACTCAAATCTTTTAGCTGTGAGCCCCAAAGGCTCACCTTGTCTTGAGAGGCACACCAGCTCAACTTCCTGCCAGCTGTCATAAAAAAACAAATGCCATCTCGAACGTCCAACCAAACTAACTGCCTCCTGCCCGGAATGCCAGCTCTGACTCCTCCCCTTCCCCTCTTCTGGAATATTTTCACTCTTGACTGGAAATTTTGATTCTGATCTTTCTCAGTGGCCACCATTCGACCACCCAAGGACTGGATACTTGAGATATCTACGAGAGATAATATCTAAACAGCGTCAAAGGGGTTTATCTGCAGACAATCTAGCAACATTACTTTTCTCAAGTCGGCCAGTCTCAGCATGATTCCCTGTTTAATGAGACACTTATTTTATTTCAAACAAAAGATAATTTCTGTGTGGTCCAACTCACAATCAGAGATATTTTTGATTTATTCTCTGCCTCCCTTCCCCCTTTCCTTTGGCTGAGCATTTATCACCTGCAATGTCTGCCATTCGCATGCACCACTAAAACATGCAGCCTCGTGCATGTTTACAGTCCACCACTTTGAAAGGGTTATTATTCAATTTTACCATAGTATAAGGTTAGTCGTTAAGTTGGCGTGCCTGCCCATGACACCTTCTACACTGATAGTTGGGGTCTGGTGCCAGCTTTTCGGACAAGCTACTACACTTTTAGTGGATCCATAAGGCACATCATCAAATAATTTTAAAGATTAAAAATATTTCGACAATTTTTATTTTTGAAATTAGACTCTTGTGTTTTTATGTAACGACTGTAGTTGTTTGTTTTATTTCTAGATAAAAATGAAATGAGAAGGCAAGCGCAGGCTACTGGCTTTGATCTCCCTTTTCTTCTTCATTGGTCTTTTGATTATCGTGCAGGATTGAGGGTAATGTCCACACTTGGCTAGCTGCACAGATGGCAGTCCTCACCGTAGATCTCCACTTTTATCGATCCTGAGGGTCAGCGTTAAGAGCCTCCAGTCTCTGCGGTCTCTCTCTGTCAGCTGCCTCCAAGATAACTTTGGCTGGCCAACTCCGCGCCTACCAGAGACTTGTAAGTTTTGTGCACAGTTGATTGCACTGCTGGGTCTGTTCACGTGGCCATACCAGGGAAGTCTTCTCTCTCTCAAGATGGTCTGCAAAATTATGTTTCCCCAGCAACTCACTTGTCCGCACTTGTCTCTCTAGCTGGTTATCATTGAATAGGCCAGCTTCGGACAAGTCTCGCTGACTTCTTGAGAAGTCTTTTTGATAAAGATTTGGTGTATGCCTTCATGACAGTTCGTTCTGACTCCCTGCTATTGAGGCTGAAGATGCCCAAACTAAAGTCAGCTCCGCATTGCTACCACCTACGATGGTATGGACATGTTGAATGAATCTCTGGTTGGATAAGCAGGTGTACACACATCTTAATTAAGGGTAAGCAAGGAAAAGGCAGGCTGAGAAAAGCTTGGCACATTGAAACCAATGTGAATCAAAGTTTCATGGAGAAAGTCACTTTGTTTCACTGATGTCAAAAAGACACGTTAAATGAAGATTTGGCCATTTTGTTCTGGAAGTCCATACATAGCTTAGTCAACTTCTTCAGTGACCAAGGGCTCATCAATTCAGAAGTCAACAGCTATATTACAGCCAGACCAACCACACCTAGCGATCAAGTCCTCCCAGATTTCGTTTGTTCACTAGATAGTGCTAGTGCGATACAATAGAATAGCCCCCCCCCCCATCCCATAGGGATACCACTTTGAGTGATATGACAAAAAGCCAACCCCATCCTCATAGACTGCCTGACTTATGCATGTAGTTATTTCATGTGAACCACGTCAATTACATGATAATTATTGTGTTCTTAATGGCTGCTATCTGCATTGGCGATGATTTGATAACTCTGAACAACCTACAAAATTTAAAATTTTGATTTATTAAACAAATAACCCAATAATCACTGAGCGATTGGGTTCAACATACGTTCCTAAGACTTTGAATTGTCTTTTCATTTCTATTCTTGGTGTTAATGAGAAAGAACGTCCTGCATGGAAATCTGTAGTGTTCATATCTCACGCCAACTGTCTTCATTTAACTGACCATTTCAAAAATAGCCTCTCTAACTATCACATAATCTCGTCAGCTTTGATATCATTTCAAACTTTGCATTCTTTTGTTTTTTCTCATTCTCAGAGGTTATATCATGTGCCAGCATCGCACGGAATATTTGTAACAGGCGTTGAATTTTTGCCCATTTCATCTTCTACCCGTGACGTAACTGGAAAGCATGATTTCAGTCTCCTCACGATTTCTCCAGATTATATGGTGCAAATCCATCAACCAAGTGATGGTAAGTTTTTTTGTTTCTTGTTTTTTTTTTTTATCCTCCCAAAATAATTTTGCTTCGCCATTTTTCGTCTTCCACAGATGTTGAGTTCACTATTTAAAAATTATTATCTTGAATTATTTAGCTCTTCGGTGATCACGAAAGTTAAGCGATGTTCAGCCTGGTCAGTACCAGATGGGTGACCATTTGAGAATACCAATCATTGTATATGGGAGGACGGTAACACCTTCCTGCAAAAAAACTAACGTTGTTACAATTACCTTTCTTGAGAGGGATAAACATGTGACTGGGTATTGCTTATGAATTTGATATTCCCTAGAAACTTCCTCTTTCAGAGAAAGTCTGCTAAACTCGTCCAAGATAGGAGGAGGGAGAAGCTAAAAGTCATCCGAGAAAAAAAAGACAACCATTATAACTTAAGATATAGATATATATATATATATATATATATATATATATATAAGTATTGTTAGAAGGCAGTGAAAATGTGTTGGTTAGGTGACACCGGCGGTACGTGAAATGGTAAACAATGACAATATTGAGAAATCAATAATTTTCAAATAATTTTATTATATTTACCAGTGTTAAGTTAAAACCGTGATGGTAGGGTTATGTGTCTTCCTTCTTTTTTTTTTTTTAATTTAAATTTTCGAGGGAATCCTCCATCCTCAGAAATAAATATATCCATTCGTCAGTGTGTGTTTTTTCGCCAATAGCCTGGGCCGGAAATTACGGTTCGTTGAGGTGTGACTAGATTAAGTCGTTTGGTGTAGTTAAATATTGTTAAATTATTTTGTCAGTGATGATTATTATTATGTGTAGTGTTTAGAAGTATTCTATTTAATTATTATTGTTGGGGCCATGTGTGTGGTATTTAATGTTGCGTGTGTCCGATGGAGGAGGGGAGGTAACTCGAATGGATTAAGCTGTGTTTGTTGGAGTTATGTCCCTTGAAAGTGTTAACTAGTTTGAGTCATTCCATTAATTTATTTATTTATTTCCATTCTTTGTTTTATTTGTTTTAATATTATTTCTTAAATTGTTATGTATCGTTGTTGACTTGGTGTTGGTATATGCTTGGTTTAATAGGTTGTTATGTGAATAGTATCATAGTTTTATAGGTTAAATGTGTGGATGTGTGTAGTTCCATGAATGTTGTTTTTTTTTTGCCTAGTTTCATTGTATTATTATTATTTATATTATTAGGTTTTATGTGTAGTCGTGATATCTAATTGCTTAGGGTTTATAGTTAATATCTGTATAGATGGGCGTACGTGTGCAACCATGTGTCCGAACTAGGTGTGAGTGCGTGTGCGTGCACCAGCGTCAGTCTACGGACCCATGGGTCAAAGTAAGTTCTATTATGTATTTCTCTTATTTGTTTATAATATTTAAGCATAATACAATAGGTAATCGTTTGTTATAATGTGTAGGATGATGCTTGTCATGTGTGGTTATACTAAGAAGTTGAAATTGAGCTCGGCTCTGCTATTTAATCTTGGGTTCAATTTTATGATTAGTATCGATTCTTTGAGTCTGAGGTTGCCCTGGTCTCTTTTGGTAGCTAATATCCTGACTCGTATGTCTTTGGTAGGGTTGTGGCCATGTGTTATGTGCTTTTGGAAGGTTGATGCCTTGGTGGTTACGTGTTCTTTGATACATATGTGCAATGGTCTCACTGTACTGCCGATGTAGAATTCATTGCATACTGCACATTGTATTTTATATATGGCATATGTGCAGTTGCATAACCCTGTGTTGTTGCAAGGGTGCAGGGGTTAGTACTGAAGAGAGTTCTAGGTTTAGATAGGTTCTGTCGCAGTGTTGGTCCAGAGTATGTAAGCTGGATGTCTAGGTGTTCCTTGCGGATGGCCAAAGTTATTCTATCGCTAAAGTGTGGTATTCTTAGGAAGCAGGTGTTAGAGAGAGTTTGCTGTGGATGTTTTCTATGTGTCCTAGTGTGGTGTCTGGTGTTTGTGGGGTATCCATTCCGCTCGAGTATTTGTTGGAAGTGTCTAATAGAACTGGTCTTGTCTGTTTCCGTGGTACATTTGCTACGGATGCGGTTTGTCTTGTTTAGAGTGTATCCTATTTTAGTGTACAGGTTTTTATAACCTAACAAGTACGTACATAATAAAGTTTTTGTGCAATTTTCTTTTTTAGATATAAGGGTTAATGTAGAGAATCACCAAATCCGCTTTTTATTATTTAAAATTTTTTTTTTTTTTACCTATCAACATTGTTAGAATTTCGATATTGCTGTTACCTCCCTTTGTTAACTCTTGCATGTTTTATAGCCATAAACTTTTACCCTTTTCTGCAATGTAATTTTTAAAATTTATTTTTTTATTATTTTACTAATGGATTACTATTTATCAAGGCCAAAAACCACTCGAGGATAAAGGTTAATGAGATGGAATGATTGTCACTTGAAAGATGAAAAATATTATGAGAGTATTAAAAATTATTAATAAAATTAACTAATTTGGATTATTTGGACTACTGTTCTCATTTTGGATCTTATTCTCACAAGGATCCATGGCATAACGGATAAAAGTGCTAAGTAACAATCAGTCCTAAATGACAGTCTTCTGGGGGTTCAATCCTCAGTCCAGGCAATACTAAGAATGCAATTACAAATTACTTAAGGCTTTTACCCATCATGGCTGACGGAACGCGAGCAAGCTGTTCCCGTGGATTAAACAACAGGTTCCGTTCAAAATTCCGTACAAATTCCTGAGTTCGACAAGACGCACCTGAGGAAGGTCGGAGGTTACATTGACCGAAATGTTGTGAGAACAACATCGAAGATGAGAACAATAGTCCGAATAATCCAAATAATCACTCCTCATCTCAAAAATTCCGAAAAAGAATGAACTAAGTTTGATTACTTGTGGGAACGATTAAAGGCAACTATTTGTTGCTATTAGATTTGAAGATGACTCTTGTTATTTCTTCACTCGATTCATCTCGCCTCTCTAATCCTTATATCACAGTAAAATGTCAATCATAGCAAGCATTTTATACAAATCTTTTTTTTTTCTAAATCGTATTCTGTTTTAATTTTTTTTATTTTATTATTTTTATTTTTACATATTTTTTCAATTTTTTTTTTCAATTTTTGTTTTTCAGGCTACTTTTGCCGATTTGAAATTGGTTTATGGTTGATAACATTTGGCGCTTTGTCAATACTTGCCCTCATCATTTGGTTGCTAGGCATTTTGGGTTACTGAAAATTCAACGTTGTGCCTCTTCTTCCATCTGCACTAAATGATGACCATTGTGGCATTGGAGAACTCCTCGACCCACAACATCATTTTTGGATGACTTCTCTTACTCCCCACCCCCACATACACACATGTTTTTGCCTTCTTAATTTGAAGGCTATGAAGAGAAAAGAAACCCATTCTCTTGCACAGAATTTCAATCCATGATCCTATATATATATAAAAGTTTTAATTTTCTTTTCTTTTTTTATTACTATTATAATATTTTTGGATAAGATTCAGAAGCCTTTTTTATGTTCTGCTCAACAAATACCATATAATCACTAATGTACCTATGCTGTAAAATATATTGACAATATAAATATATCTATATATATATATATATGTGTGAAATAAATTCAAAGTTATTATTCACTAATAAAATTGGTGTATATCGGATCCGATAATACTCAATATTAAAATTGATATTAGTAGAGCAAATAAATTATACGCAATTTGGCTTACGTTGACAATGCCAAAGTTTCAACCTACTGGTTTCCTCAAAGCCAAGTGCCCTTATAAGAGTGGAAGTTAAGCATAAGATGTTATGCTTAACAGCCATTCGTAGTTAGGGCACATTGCTTTGAAGAAACTAGTCGGTTTAAACATTGGCAATGTAATTGTATAAAGATAATATATGCATATATTTAGGCATCATCTCATTCTAACAGGTTTCTTTTAACGAAATAGATACAAGATTTATTCAATTCTTTCTGTTGTGCCGTTTTATATCGGAAGAGGGGGGATTTTTCTATAAAGGCACCAAACTTAACAATTTAGTTAAGATTTAAACTCTGGCACCACGAATAAATGGCTAACCAAACCGTTGCAGAATTTAACTGTTTACAGTTTACTTCACTTTAATAAGTATCTGAATACCTTGAAGATGATTCCAAGTGGGATAAAAAGTACTCGACTTTTAAAGAAGTTTGGTTCTTGTAGTTGAAATCTAAATCTCTGATCTAGAGAAACATATTAGAAAGAATTGAATAGAAGAATCAATAGATAAAAGTTGTTGCTTATGTTTCATCAAATTTGCGCCCTTTTTTTACTTTAGGGTGGCAAAGTGTCATAGCGGAAGATAACTTATTTCAACTTTTTTTTTTTTTTTTTTTCAACGATTTCAACAAAGATTATTTTCATGCTAAAAAACAATGAAATCACAAAAAATGAAATGAAGGTATGGGAGAAAATAGGGTAAATGTTTACTTTAGGGCCCTAAATCGGTACAATTGGTATCCTTCATGAACCTGACTATTTAGAATGGGGGAGAGGATCCGTTTCACATAAAAATTTAATGTAAAATGATCCACCATTTCCGGACAATTCTAGTTTTTTAGGGCATTAACCAAATTCTTTTTAACACTAACCCTAAAAGTGGCAATAAAAAAATGTTTTCGTCCTTTCCATTTCACAACAAATTTTAAAAAAATGTTTTTATTTTTTCCAATGGAAAAGTTGTTTTCCCATAACTAGCCAATAAAAATGTTTTAAAAATAAGTTGAGATAAGTTATCTCCCTTGATATGACAATTTGCTACCCTAAAATGGCGGATGGTATCATGACAAATGAACATATACTACACTTTTCTTCTCCCCCAAAGGAGGAAGTAATGCCTAAGAGGATGGTCTCATGACAACAGAACTAAGCATTGAAAGATAATGGTATAGTTCGGCTTCAAACAGATACCAAATCTCAATTAGTAATATATATATATAATCTTTTAATTGAGCCTTACAAAACGGATTGAACTTTAACTACAATATGATATACTAATCGACAGTACCCTCTACATCAGTCTGTATAATTTACAGTTAAAAATAATATTCCTTTGAAATAATGTTTGTCATGACCAAAACGTTTTAATAAAACGAAATGACTATTTCTTCTTTCGTAAAAATAATTTTCATTGTCAGCTAAATATCCTTTAAAGAAATAAAACGAATATGTCTCTTCTTTATTTAGTTTATTAAAATTGTAGCAATTTAATTCTGTTTTAAAACAATAAATATTCAATGTCTCCTTACTGTAAAAATACTTGTCAACTAAATATTCTTCAAATCAATAAAACGCATGTTACTTTTTGAAAAGTATTTATCTAAAACTGTACTGTTTCAGTCGACAGGATGACATAATTTGATTTTGGAACAATTCATTTTAAAATGGATAAAGTCGGAATTGTTTACCTCTGCGATAGCAGATTAATCACGAATCACTCTCTTTGATGATTGGAAGATCTCGTTTTTTTAAATGTGTGTGAAAGGTGATAGCGCATGTACGAACACGAAATGCTTAAGCGTATTATTATATATATATGATACAGTCAAACCTCGGTTCATGAACATCTCTGAACTGGAACAATTTAGATTTCAAATAAAAAAAAATACATTGGGTTTTCTAACAAAATGTTGATTCCCGAACCACGCTGATGGCAACCAAAGCATATCGACTGATGAAACGTTAACAGTTATGTGCAGGGTTGCCACTCCTGGGTTTTTTTAAATCATTCTGGGTTTTAGTTTTTGAATTTGGGTTTTTTCTTAGGAACTATATTTTTTAATTTAATCGTCAAAATATACACTAAAAATAGTCTTAATTAATAAAAAAATTCACAGAGAATATATTTTTTTATGAAATGAGGTTTTATATCATACATTATAGTTTGTATTGAAAACAATAATATAACTGATGATTAATAATACTTTTAAAAAATAGTCTATATATGAGAATTAACAAATTAATCTTTTAGATTATTTTTAATGGGAAAATATTATTCAGTTGTCGAACAATCTTGTTTTAGAACAGCTTTTCAGAATTAATTATGTTCGAAAACCGAGGTTCTACTGTATATAGCTAACATCTGTCCAGGTTTCATGCTTCCTGTATACGTTGCAAAGCCCTCATCATATTCCAATTATGACTCATCGTGGATGGGGCGTTGTTGCACAAAAAATCAAGTACCAGCAAAGAAATCTGTAGTTTTCTAGTTTCATTTCCAATGTAAACTCTGATCGCTGACTTCCGATCCATTCTCACGAGACCGATAACCACCTTCAAAATTTTAAACCACAACAAAAAAATAAATCTCTAGATAAAAATTATCAGTTAAATCCTCCTCCTCCTCCTCCTCCTCCTCCTGCTACCTCATTTTATAATGAAAATAGTCTATGTAAAAAAATAAATAAAAAATAATAATACTCTGCATTTCAAACTGATAGCTGATGTCATTAACGATTTCAGCACTTCTCTCTCTCTCTCTCTCCAAATATATATATATTATTTTTAATTAATATAATTTATATCCGCATACATGTTTTGTCTTCATTAAGACTCATCAGTGTGTCTATATATGTGAATGCGCCTGAGTGCGTTCAGACGAAAGTAATCTTGTCTTTTGAGGGGACTTAACATTTATTTTTATGAAGAAAAAAAAGTTTATATTTGATTTAATGAAAGTAAAAAAAAAATGAAATGAATGCAATTTTTAAGATTGTAGTTAGAAGCCCCCCCTCCCCCCCCCCTCCTCTCACATGGTGATGATGGGTGCTTCAACTCATACGAAATATACTTTAATTCACAGAATGTTTTACTATGCTAATGAAGTTTTTAAAAGAAACGGTTAGGGCTATTGAAAAGTTCTTTCCATTAATGGCATATTGCTTGTGGTTTTGTTAATTAAGTGTTAATTTAAGATTTAACACTTCTTATCCATCTTCATTCTTTTTATTATCTTAGTGCAATGATGATGACAAACAAAAGATGAAAAGTGCTTAATAAAAATGAAGATGAATAAAAATTAAGTTAAAAATATATCTTCAACTTCACTCCTCCCCAACTTAGTCCTTCTCCTCCCCCAACTTTAAGTCCTTCTCCTCCTCCCCCAACTTTAAGTCCTTCTCCTCCTCCCCCAACTTTAAGTCCTTCTCCTCCTCCCCCAACTTTAAATCGTTCTCCTCCTCCCCCAACTTTAAATCGTTCTCCTCCTCCCCCAACTTTAAATCGTTCTCCTCCTCCCCCAACTTTAAATCGTTCTCCTCCTCCCCCAACTTTAAATCGTTCTCCTCCTCCCCCTGAATTTAAATCCTTCTCATCCTCCCCCCTGAATTTAAATCCTTCTCCTCCTCCCCCCCCAACTTTAAATCCTTCTCCTCCTCCCCCAACTTTAAATCGTTCTCCTCCTCCCCCAACTTTAAATCGTTCTCATCGTCCCCCAACGTCAGATCGTTCTCCTCCTCCCCCAACTTTAAATCGTTCTCCTCACCCTCCTCCTAAATTTAAGTCGTTCTCCTCCCCCTCCCCCCCAAATTTAAGTCGTTCTCCTCCCTTCCCCCCCCCCCGCTAAATTTAAATCGTTCTCCTCACTCCCCCCTAAATTTAAATCGTTCTCCTCATCCTCCCCCCTGAATTTAAATCCTTCTCCTCCTCCCCCCCCAACTTTAAATCCTTCTCCTCCTCCCCCAACTTTAAATCGTTCTCCTCCTCCCCCAACTTTAAATCGTTCTCATCGTCCCCCAACGTCAGATCGTTCTCCTCCTCCCCCAACTTTAAATCGTTCTCCTCACCCTCCTCCTAAATTTAAGTCGTTCTCCTCCCCCTCCCCCCCAAATTTAAGTCGTTCTCCTCCCTTCCCCCCCCCCCGCTAAATTTAAATCGTTCTCCTCACTCCCCCCTAAATTTAAATCGTTCTCCTCATCGTCCCCCCAAATTTAAATCGTCCTCCTCACCCTCCCTCCAAATTTAAATCATCGTCCTCCCCCTCCCTCCCTAAATTTAAATCGTTCTCCTCCCCCTCCCCCCTAAATTTAAATCGTTCTCCTCACCCTCCCCCTAAATTTAAATCGTCGTCCTCCTCCTCCTCCTTCTTTAAATCCTTTTCTTCCTCCTCGTCCAACTTTGAATCCTTTTCTTCCTTCCCCAACTTTGAATCATGCTCCTACTTCTCCTTAAAGTCTTCCTCCTTAAACCAAAACTGTTTTTTTTTCGCCACTTAAGCCAGCTTTTCTTCTTTTTTAATAGGTATAAAATGAAAGTCGCTTCGTTATTTTTCTTTGATTATGTAATAATGGAAAGGAACAAAGAAGCTGACATTTTATTTTTTCAGCATTCTCTAACTCCCCTCTTCCTCCCTCACCCCAAATAACATTCTAGCACTGTTTGCTCTCATCTAAACGTCTGCTCCTCTGTAAAAATGTTATTCTCCATTCGGTGTTGGTGACTTATCAGATTGTTTTTTTTCTCTCTTGGATGTTAATTAAATGGCATTTCAACAAAAATTTGAAAACTAACTCTAACCTCTTTATATTACTGTTTTTGTAATCATTATTCTGACCTTCACCCCCGCCATTTCAGCTTCTCATCTTTATTGTCAGATTCGTTTAGTTTCTGAGGGTTAAGGTGGGTAGCGGTAGATCTATCATTAATTATTTGATAAAAAAAATAAAAGTACCCTGTCCTCCCCACCTCGAATCATATTTTACACACATACGTAAAGTGTAAAAATCACGGCTGGTCAGGTGATTTTAGACTGTGATATTTACACATACAATATCAGCCTTCAAATCCTGCTCTCATCTCAGATGTTTAACTGTGTGAGTGAATGTACATGTGTCTGTATTTGGTGAAAGGATGGATGGATTGATTGAGTGAGTGAGTGAGAAAGAGAGAGAGAGAAGTAGTTCAGTATATTCGAGATAAGGACACAATTCCTTAAAATGCAGGATTTTGCAATGAACTGATCATTCGTATTGTTATTTGACAGTGAAATTAATAAAATGAATGAAACATCAATTTTTTTTTTCTCTTTTTTTTTTTTTTTTTATCGAAATAAGACAAAAATTGTCTGTCTTTCCAATGTTGACCTATGACCCATACCAATTATAAATCATTGTACTCTGATTGTTTATAGCCACACAATATTGGGACTAACATGCTCTCTTTCAGTCAAAACACTGGACTCTGACTTTAAGACCAATCAAGAGTAAGAGAGATAATTCACTGTTTAAACTTTACATGAAATAAAATTTATTTTTAATTATTTAACAAATATTTGACTTTTTATATGAAAATTTACTTTATGGATCAATTTGATAATGAAAATCTACATAATTTTTTTTTTTTTTTAATAATACTCTTCATTCCAAACCAGTAGCTGATGCCATTAACAATTTCACCACTTCTCTCTCTCTCTAGAGGTGTGATACAGCGAGACAGTATGTCTGTGAATGACTATATATATATATATATATATATATATATATATATATATATATAATTATATATGTCATCAATTTTCTTAAATTCTTTGTATCACGTGGTAGTTTGATATGGCTGCAAGGATAGGGTGAAAGCGTGCAGATCCAAGGGTTCTGTAGATGGGTTCGCGCCTCGTGACCGTCTGAAATTATCACTTCCCTACACTGAAGAGAGCAATAAGCTCGAAACGACATCGTCTATAGGTAAAAATATAATTTAATATTTATTTATAAAAATATTATATAATATTTTTATATATATATATATATATATACAGGGTGGGCAAAAATAAGGGTCCTATTTTTAAAAATTCATAACTTTTTTATTTATTGATTTTTAAAATTTTTTTTTTTAGAATAAGTAAAGGACCCCTTCCGAAGCAAGCATGAGCCGTATTAGCCCTAAGGAACGTACCCTCATTTAGAAAACATTATTTTTGCTTAAAAAACTCAAAACAGTGTAAAAAACAATACTTTAGTTTTTGTAAGTTTTAAGAAGTGTTTTTCGGCTAAAATTTGTTTTGTTTATTTCAAAAAATCTCAGAAGGGTCAGTCTACACACACATAAAGTTTGGTGAGTTTAACTTTTATTTTGTGGAAGTTATTCAAATTCAAGTTATTCAAATTTAAAGATAGGACCCTTATTTTGGCCCACCCTGTATATACTGAAGAAGGCCGAAGGAACGGCCGAAAATTCTGTTCTTTTAGAAGACATTTTGTATTCCTATACGTCAACAAATAAGAAATAGAGAAAAGATATAAACATTCATATATTTTTCATTAATTTTTTTCTATATATAATTATTTTTAATTGATATTATTTATATCCACAAGCATGTTTTGTCTTTATTAAAACTAATCAGTGTGGCTATACGTGTGAATGTGCGTTCATTGCACAGGTTGTGATCGTCCGCTCGTTGTGCGGGTCCAAAGTCGGTGCTCGGTTTGAACAAATATTCTCTGTCTTCTTACTGTACAAATATTCGTCAACTAAATATTCTTCAAATCGATGTGTGGTCTCAATCAGTGCTGCAGCAGAAGAATTCTCCCTCCAAACAAAATTACGACTCCAGTTTAAAACAAGTAACAAAGTTTTATTTTTTTTTAGGTTACAATGATACTTCTTTTCTTCTACTAAACAGCAGGCCTGCAAATCAACTCTTAGTCCGACCAAATCAAAACACAATGACAACTGAACACAGTCCTTCGGCTAAGAGCTCAAAGGTTCATCTATCTGTGAGATGCACAGAAAACGAACTGACCTCCCTTGCTCTTCTGCTGAAATATATGTAGATATCGGTGTCCTTTGTGGTTGATCACCCAACCATCCACATGAATATCATAGACCCGTTTTATCTATGGACATTAAAATAAAACACTGCCTAGAAGTTCCGTATCTGGATTTACATTAATTTTCCGAGTACTTTAAGTGGTTTCATCTCTCAGCATGAACCCCCGTTTAAACTTTTTGAAGTGAAAAAATCAAATTCTGAGTGGTCAAACCCCAAACCAGACATATTTCCCATTTCTTGGATAGTTTCTCTTCTTCTCAGTTACATATCTCTCACTCGCAGGCTTGTTGTCGGTAGCATGCAACTATGCACCCAGCTAAACATGCCGCTTTGAGCATGTTTACATCCCTATTTATTCCTATGCGTGAAATGCTGCCCCTTTCAACATTTCACTCAGTTCTGCTGAAAAATAGGAAACAATATCATTTCAGGACAACCCCGAAGAGAAGAGAAAAAAAGTTCATCTGCAAATTCCAACAGTTCATCAGTAAAGGTCCAGGATGTAATGTTCATTTATGCATGCATCATTTTTCTTAATTATTTTCTTTTTCTTTTTGTCTAAATTGCTTCATTTCTCTTTCTCCATTTTTTTATTCAAACAATAGGGTTCATTCTTCTTCGATTATGTCTTGCATGTACATGGCTTTGCAACTATAAATGAGGACTAGTAAAAATTCAAAGAAAAAAATGTGTACAAATTAAAAGAAAATAGGGTTCCCCCCCCCCTTTTTATTTTTTAAATCTTTACACATTTTTTTTTTTAATTTTTACTAGTTTTCATTTACAGCTGCAAAACCATGTACATGCAAAACATAATTGTTTTTTTCCATTTAGAAATTACAACATCATACATCACATCATACATTGTCAGGATCTCAATTGGTTCTAAGCTACTACCCCTCATTTAATTTAATTCTGATTATATCTACTGTTTGCTGTAGGATAGGCTTCTCTAACATACTACTACTATTACTACGATTATTATTATTTATTATCTGCCCAGGAACTAGCAAATTCTCAACTAATTCTTTTCTGTTCACTCTTTTATAAGCAATAACATCCACGCTTCTCTGGCGAGAACGCTCGATAAATCCATCACAATCCAAAAAGTTTTTCCATAATTCTACCATTTTAAAATTTCTCACCAGCCCAAATATCCTCTGCAAAATTGCAGGAGTCCCCCCCCCCCACCCCCACCAAAAAAAAAGAAAAATTTCCATAATTCTATCATTTAAAAATTTCTCAAACCCAGATCTCTAAAACAATATGAATGTGACCGTCCAGGATAATGCTTCAAGTTTGCCCTGGGCACACATGTGCAAGGAAACTGAGTGTCCACCACAGCTAATACCCACTCCCCACAAAGCATGAATTGCACCAACAAAGTAACCCTTTATTTTATAAAATTTCATAACTCTCCCATACATAATCTAAGACAATTATTTGACTGAGTGAGCAATCAACACTCCTCTCACTCTCAACTTAGCCATTATGTGCAGATCATAGTGGCGTCACCAATTAAGAGCGATTCCATGAGACATCACATAACAACATGGAACTATTTATGTCTAAGTCGTGTGCACTCTCTTAAGTGATACACCAACTGAAGGCAATGGCTGAATCTTTAGAAAGTGACCTCCAGGCTGTAGTGGATTGGGGGAAGAAATGGTTGGTAACTTTTAATGCTGCAAAGATAAAGCTCCTTTCCTTCAATAACTACAAGAAACCTCTTCAATCACCGATTGGCATGGCAAATAACACCCTACCTGAGAGTTCAACTTTCAAACTACTCGGCCTGACATTCACAGGTAGCATGAATTGGAACAACTACATTGAAGACATTGCCAAGGCTACTGCAAAGAAGATGGGCTCCCTCTACTGTGCTAGTAAACACCTAACATTATCCTGTATCTCTACAAAGCCACCATCCACCCACGTATGGAGTATTGTTGTCACATCTGTGCCGGTGCATCATTCACTAGTCTCTCCCTCTTAGACAAGGTCCAAAAAAGAGTCACTAACTTAATAGGTCCCTCACTATCTACCAAGCTCCATCCCCTGTTCCATTGACGCAATGTTACATCCTTGTGCTTGTTTTACAAATACTTCAATGAATTGTGCTCTGATGAACTAGCTCCTCTAGTGGCCCCTCGACACAAATACACTAGAACAACCCAACAATCAGCTAGGTTCCATTCATTCACTGTGGAGGTCCCCAGATGCCGGAGAGCCTTCTACTCCAGCAGCTTCTTTCCTCGTGCTGCTGGCCTCTGGTACTCCCTTCCTGCTCCCTGTTTCTCTGACTGTACCGACATGCAGAGGTTTAAAACTAATGTAAACAGATATCTCGCTGCACAGCTCCCAACTTAGGATGACACCCAAAACCTACCACCGAATTCTCAGTAGCCCCTTACATTTACAGTGGCGACCTATCTTGTTTGGAATAAAATATCATTAAAAAAAACTTAAAAAAAAAAAAAACTAAAACTAATTGGATCCATCCCCAATCATTGCTCTAGGAACATCTACTCGGATTCTTCTATTCGGAATCTTCACCCCTCGTGTTCTTTGAAACAATCTGGTTCCTTCCACTATTCACAGACCCAGGGGAGATACTTCCAGTCCACAAATTAACTAAAATCACTCCGGTTGATTCCCATTACTTTACTTTTGTTTCCTAAATGCTCTTCCTATTGATAATCTAAAAAAAAAAAAATCTTAACGCGAGTTTTCTTCCTAATCCTCACTCCAGAATTTCAAATAATGCATTTAAACAATTAATATAACCTTGGTGTAATATCATTACCAATTAAATAGCCCCATCCACTAGAGATGGGCGGTTTTACCGAAAAACCGCGGTTTTTCGGTTTCGTCTCCATACCGAATACCGAATCGTTTTTTTTTTTAAAACCGTAACCGTTCGGTATTGTGTTTTTACTACAGTAAGCAACCATATACAAGGAAACACGGTTGAAAATATTTTCCGATTTGAATAAAATTGAATATTACCAAAAAATGTTATATTAGTAAGAGGACAGATTGAACAAATATATGATAAAAACATTCAATTGACTTGTAGGAAGAAATCTTTGTTTACAGTTTGTTTATCATTAACATTTTGAATTTTCAAATGAAAAAAAGAGAAATACGACAGACAATATGACATCGTATTTTTAGCATAAACTATTTTCAAATGAAAAAGAAAAAATCAAACGCGTTCCGTATGATGTCGAAAATCTATTTGATTCAACTCAAAATTGTAAAATAATTATTTATATTTGTTTCAGAGTTATCTAAAAAAATAAGTTATTAAAATGAAATTAAAAAAAATACTTGTTGTAAAAGTAAATAAACGAAAAGTAGCGAGCGAGTATAAACATTTAAAAAGAAAAAAAAGTAGTTGCCAATGCTAGTATCACTTTATTCGGATTTTAAAAATTATTTTAAACATTAGGCATTTCATTGTTTACTTTTGAAAAGCCACTTCATACATAAATTGTCATTTCTAGAGAACTATCTCTCAACTATACCGTTTTCTCTCCCAAAAATGGGTTATTCAAAAAGTAGACTATGCAACGATTTATATTTTACTAAATTGTTAATATGGTATTTATTTAGAGTTGACAATTTATTAGAAAGTTTAATTATTAAACTTTAATCCAAGTCATGAATTCTATGACTAAAATTACCTTAAAGCTTAAAAAATGACTTTAGGTGAATTAATAATCTCTACTTTTTTTTAACCATCCTTCCTTTTCTCTTGGCGCGATTTTCGGGTGTACTACTAGTCTTTTACACATGTCTATAAAGTTTTATTACCCTGTCTTAAAAACAAATATTAACCCCAACACGCACCAGTTGACAGAACTTCGAGCACACAAAATGACAGACATCCCAACAGTCAACCCCGGCAATTCAAGAAGTATATGGTGTGTTTATTTTTCGACTATCCGATGACACGGACGAAAACATTTCAGCAGAAGTACAGCAAAGTAGTGAACCAAAAGGGAAAAAGACTTTTGGGGTTTTCTCCGAAAGAAAGGTCAGGCAAGAACAAAAGAAATTGATACCAGCGGTAAAAAAAAATATCTCGGATTAAAAACGAGGTAGATCGATTTCTGTCCTTTTGTCTGGTGGAAGAAAAATGGGAGGCTCTACCCGAATCTTTGTATTCTGGCAAGAGAACTTTTGAGTATTCCAGCTACCTCTGTAGCGAGTGAACGGATATTTAGTAAGGCTGGACTTGTCATTAGTGACCGGAGATGTAGGCTGAAACCTAACCATGCTGAGAAACTAGTTTTTCTCAATCACAACCTAAGAAAATGAGTAAAAACATTTTCACCTATTAAAAAATTAAAATTTTTATCTGTCAAATAATTTTGACAATATTTCATTTTCATCATCATTTTTGCTTAATTTTATTTGTAAAATTATTTTGTTTGTTTAAATAAATTTTCGTTTTTTAATTTCTTGCATTTCTGAGTTATATATTAGCTTCTGATGGGTTAAAGAATTAGATAGAATGTATATTCAAACTCAGTTTTATTCTTCAGAAATCTTTCATGAATCTTTGGTCACTGTTTTAACGAGTTAACAGTTGAAAAGGTATCAGAACTTTGATTACAACAGTCAACACCTTAAAACTTATATGATTCATATCATGGAGAATGATTCAGTCACAAAATTATCGAAACAGTGGCATAATTCAACTAAACGTTGAATAATAACTAATCATCACACAAGAGAATGAATAGCTTCCATAGTAAAAAAATTTTTTTCCGAACCGTAAACCGAGGTTTTAAGGGAAAAAAAACCGAAACCGATACTGAAACCAAAATTTCAAAACCGCCCAACTCTACCATCCACTTTTTATCAATCCTTGTCTTTCATTCACTATATCTGTAAACTCTCCACTTGGCTAAAGGTCTCACACAAACACACACATGATTTTTTTAAATAAATACCACACGGCCACTGCTCCTACCAATGATTCTAACTGCCCTACTTTCTACCAGACCAGCTACCACAACATTGACTATTTTTATTGTGCATGCGTATTCCGTAATTCAATTATGTTGGTTATTTTTACGGCAGCTGTACACTTTTCTTATTTTTTAAACTGACGTAAAAGTAGTAAAACTGACCCTGCTGCATCAACTGTTCTACATCTACTAATCTAAGAACTCTCACCCGCTCTTTCAATGTGACCATACTAATGAAGTCTCCTGTTCTGCACACATCTTCCTATACTGATCAGAATCTAAACCTAAATCTGAAACTAGCAACCGCTAAAAACTACTCAGTGTGGACCTATTAGGTTAGAAACTCTTTTTTCATCCTGTCCAAGAGAGAAAGAGGCTGGTTTTGTATCCCCATCTCGACCAAGGCGATTGGAATTCCCTCTTGATATATTCCCAAGTTGAACTCCGCAGTGGTTAGTGGAGCACAGAACCAGTGAATAATTCTACTTTTTTTTATGGAAAAATAAATTAAAAAATAAATAAAACAAAAGGGGCAACTCAAGCATTTTTTAGCTTTGGTGTGCATTCACTTCGAGATAGTGTTTTGATAAAAAAAAAACATGGATCTCCATCACCTTAATGGATTGATGTCAATTAAGGAAAGAAAATTGGTCGAACTTCAGCTATAGAATTTTTGGTAATTTCCTTCTATTCACCCTCAAACTCCTTATGTTTTTCTGGAAATTTGTCAGCACATTGAGAAAATCTCTTTGCAGACATTTCTCATGTGGTTCGTTGGGACGGACTCAGCCTAAATAACCCAACTGTTGTAGCCACCACAGACTCTCTGATAAGGTCGATCTAAACTAACTTTCATATTGACTTGATTTGTTACTTGAGAAACTTCATTCTATTTCTTATACAATAATTAATTTTGATCTTTAAATTTAAATAAAAAAACAAAGTCTCTTCAATTCAATATATATTGGCAACAGATTAGCACAGGATTAGAGCCATGTAAAAGCAAGTTATGAAAGAGAAGAGGGGAAGAGGCATGTACAGGGGTAAACATCCAAAGATCGACAGCCATGATGTGTTCACGGCTGTATTGAACTGTTTGGACATCTGAGTGTTTTTGCTAAAAAAAATTATCTGTTGCTCTTATTTTATATGCTATCTATTTCAATGTTATTCACGTCTCTCTGTAACTGTATTTATTAACACTTTCCCCTTTGTTTCCCCTCACTCTCCAGGGAATAGATGAGATTACTACTATTCAATTGCCATCTGCTTGTTAGGGCAACATCTTTTATCTGACATTGAAAACGTGTCGTAACGATAAATTACATTAATTCTTTTTTTAAATAAAGCTAAAAGTGTATTTTTTTTATTTTAAGTGTGAAAAAGTAAATTAAAGTCAATAACTACACTGACAATTTATTCATTGAAAAAAAAAAGTTAAAAATTATCTATTAATAAATAAAATAGAATTCAATTTTGAAAGAAAATGTCATATTTGAGTTCTATTTATTTATTAATAAATAATTGTTTTTAACTTTTTAAATATTTATTAATGAAAAAAATGATAAACAAATACAAACTTACGTTTTATTTTTCCAAATAATTGACGATGAATTGTGAAATTAACGAAATTGTTAAATCTCTAAAAAATAAAATTTTGTGGGGGGAGTGAGTGGTGGTTTAAGGGCTAATCCCATCTGTTTATTACAGAACAGGGCCACCATACCTCTCCAAGTCAATCGTTAGTAGAAATTATCCAATTCTTTTTTTCGTTATGATCCTGATCTTCATTTTTTTCAATTTTTTGTTTATTTTCAAGATTATAAAAATAATTTCTTACGCTGATGATGACACATTCATGTGCGAAAAGGGAAATATAATTATATCGCATTTTTAATTTTCCCAAAAACTCTAATTATTAAAATCATATAAAACATTTTTTGCAATTATATTACTTTTTTGGGTGAAAATATTGATTAAACAATGCCTTATTCAATGATAACATCGCTAATTCAAGAAATTAATTTTTCTTCGAGTTATAGTGATTTTATTAACACGGAATTTAGGGGCCTTTTTCGTAATATATATGAAATTTTTTTTTTTTTAATTGTTAACATTTACAGTGCTTTATTTTCATTAAAAAAATTCATGCATTTATTTTATTAATACTTAAAAATATAACTTTAGTAAACGTGTATTTTGTTTTCAACAAATAATACATTTTTACTAAAATTTTAAGAAAAATAATGGTTTCATTATATTCGTGATCGTTGATTAATAAATGCTGAAAAGAAGGGTCAAAATGTTTTTACATTTTGTGAATCGGCCATTGATATTACACGTACCTAGTATGAAGTAACTTGACTACTTGCAACATGTGAGACATTGCCTGGTGTTGCCCACACCCGCAGCACTTTAAATACCAAAACCGGATGATGATGATGATGATGATGATGTTAGGCACACAGAGGAAAAAAGGAAAATTCTTTGAATTTGTGGAAGCATTACGAGTTATTGCTGTAAATGTCTTACAAGGAGGAAACAGAGATTGAAACTTAGTCGACTGGAAATGATGATAGAGTACAAAAAGACTAGCAACGTCTCTTCTGTGAGAAAGGAGCTGTAGGGAAGAGAAGAGATCACTCCCACTAGATTAAAAAGTCAGTTTTGAACTCTGTCAAGGCAAGAAAAAGTGTTCGGAGTAGCATGTCCCCAGATGTGGCAACAGTACTCCATCTTAGGACGTATCTAACTCTTATATAGGTAGAGGATTGCATCAGGCGTCAAGTACTTTCTATAATGGTAGAATGATCTATTTTTGTAGCGATCTTAGCAAGAGATCGGATATAAGTCTTTATTTTTAGATCTAGAATGAAAGTCAGTGCTAGGAGCTTATCAAAATAAGAGGCTTCCTCAAGGAGAAAACCATTCATTTCAACTGGATCTGAACATTGGTAAAGGAGAGAAGCTTGGTTTTAGATGTGTTAAGACGAACAAGCCAGTTTCCCCTATTGCACCATGTGCCCCAGATAGGAATTAAATTTTCGACCGATTGGTGACAGTTATTAGTTGTAGTTTTGCTTAATTTTCGATTTTTCAGTTGTTACAATATTGAATCTTCCATCCATCTTGATTTTATTTTACAAGCTTTCGAGGTAACAATAGCAAATCTGAAAAAAAAAATACTTGAAAAAAAGTTCAAAAATTAAAAAACTTTACGACTCGATAGAAGATTAAATATTCTTGTGTGAACCCCCCAGCCGTGCAAATCGTCATGGCAATAAAAAAAATAGATCCAAGTTCCTCTAGGTCGGGATGGCATCGATGATGATGATGATGACGTCGATGATCTGGTCGTCTCGTTCAGCTACAAACACACTCCCCCGTTGAAACTGTTTATAGCAGCGAGCGATCACTGGGCGAACAGCAACCAGTTGGCTCTGTGAGGGCAAAGGATCATTCAAAGCAGAACAAAAGGAAAAGAACAATGTTCAACAACTTGGTCTGGGTTTTTTTTTTTGTATAGAAGAGTAATTATTAATAAAAATAAAAGAACTGATTTTACATTAGTCAATGGTAGGATTAATGCCTACCGTGCTCGTAAATATCTTTAGCAAAGGTTGTTTTTTTTTTTTTGCTAAGTTGTTGCGCTAGTTCTCTGTTTGTGCGAATTCTTTACACAAGTGGTTGTCTAAGTCACAAGCTTAACAGGCGAAGGTGGTGGATAGAATTTCGTTTGATCTGGTTCTTCGGCACACGCCACTTCGGTCCCCCCCCCACCCCCGGGCGTCAGTTCAACTCTGGCTCGTGCGTGAAAAAAAAACACATTCTTTTATTCAAGCGGCAGCATTTTTGTTATCTCTCTTTCTCGTGTGTCTATAGTCGTACACACCCCTTCTCTGCCATCTTACTTTCTGCCTGTCTTCCTCTCTCAAGGAGGGTGGGGACAGGCGTCCTACTCCTTTTTTCTCACAATAAATGGGATTTCCCTTTGACCCACCGTCATCGTAAACAAATGATGACAGGCTCACATAACTCTGTCAAGAGTGATTTGTATCTTCTTGGTCGTGACATCTTGAAAACAATTGTAAAGACTTGTGGTTCTAACAAACGCGCCACTCACCCAAACAATAATATTGCGTTATTGATATTTCAGAATTAAATTTGCGATATGGAATTCTATAATCTCCACCTTCCAGCTGGCAACTGTCTCCTCGTCTCTGGTGGTAATTGATTTTGAATACCTTACACAATTCCGTGAGACTAGCTGGCATCTCATTCTGTCATCCGAATAAGTTCATTTCTACGCCAAATATATACTAGTTTTATATCTCCACTTCGTCTCAGTCGGCGTAGCATCACCACCAAGATGCATGCTAGCACGTCACCAGGATACCCGATCCCCATGGGGCCCCGGATACTTTGTCACACTTGCGTTTGGTAAAAGTTATTTGTTTTTTTTTACCTCTTTTTTCTTGTTAACTATACTGCAACGGCGCTAATAACGAAAACAAAATAAACGAAAAAAAAAAAAGGGTGAATGTGTACGAGTATGGTACCCACAGACGTCGACTGCAAAACGGAGATCACGTGATATTAGTAGCACCGGTTTTATGTCACAACTAAAAATATACCGGGCTGTTCGTTGAAATACAAACAAGTGATTATCAAAAAACAATTAATTTATTAAAGAAAATGAACAGAAAGTATTTTGAAACGAAAAATGTAACTAATGTGATTTTTTTTCTTTTTGAGTTTCAAAATTGAATAAATGTATTTACAAAAATAGAAAGAATAAACAGTTTGCATTTAAACGATTTCAATTTCAAAATACGAACAGCCCGGTATGTTTTTAGTCGGGACATAAAAACGATGCTACTAATATCACGTGATCTCCGGTTTGCAGCCGACGTCTGTGGGTACCATACTCGTACACATTCACCGAAAAAAGAAAGTAGTGCTCTTTTTTCTGTAAAATTAAAGTAATCACTGTTTTTAACTTAAATCGTATTTAAACTAAAAAATCTTGGGTATCTTTTACAATAATCCGCAGTCGCGGACGGGGTCCAAAAAACGAACGAGAACGGGGTAAAAAATATATATATATATACAACAAATGAAGGTGACCTACGTCGAGAATATATATTTTCCTACTTAACTATGACATTTGTTTGTATTTTTACGTAGTATAAATGGGGTTTTATTAGATGTAAAAGAAAATTTCTTGTTTTTTTGGGGCACGGATTTTTACTAAAAAGAAATGGTGCCGATGAGGCTATTTTCCAGCCTAGCTTACGATCCCCCCCCTTCCCCATATTCGTGTGACAAAAATATTGATTTCTAATAAATAGCAGTTGGAACGGTTTAAAAATACAAACAAATGTCACAGATAAGTTGGAAAATAACTTTTATCGGCTACAGTTACTTTTATTTGTTGTATATTTGTTTTTTGAGCGTTTTCACTCTGCGGATTATTGTAAAAAATACCCAAAATCTTATTTCTTTTCTTATTTTAATTGAAATTGTATCAAAGTTGGGTTAACATTAACTTTGTGGTAATCCTAAAACATGCCCACGGGCAATATTTCAAAGCAACTTATTGCATTGCGCCAGTAAGAAAGGGAACATGAAGATAAATAATGGCAGCATTATTTATCTCCCTTCATGTTCCCTTTCTTAAAACTCACCGGTGACTTCCGGTTTTTCCTGCTACCTACTTCTTTCGAAACATTCTAACATTTGTATAAAATCATCCGTCTCCAAAGCCTCTAACCCTAATAATAATACGTAGAAAAAAAAAACGATTTAGAGATGGGAGTTATTCTATAAATGAAATACCGAGAATGAGATATTCAATACATTTTATATGGACTCGTTTCCTTTTAGGATGATTTATTGGCGTTATATTAAAAGTTTATGTTGACAAATATGGGTACTAGTGTACTTCTACAAATTTTGAACCAAATCTTTTTTTACCCAAATTTTAGTTCGGCAAAAGTTGGTTCGGTTCAAATTCTGTAGAAGCCCCCAAAATGTGTAGGTGTGTTTTTTAAATGCATATTTTTTGTAGACAAGAACATCTAATGGTTGTTTATACGATAAGTTGTTTTGAAATATGCACACGAAGAAGCCTCTAATATTTTGAAGCATAATTTACAAAACAAACAAACAAATAAATTTTTAGTTTTTGTGTGTGTGTTTTCGGTGCTTATCCAGAAGCACGGAGACATTCGAAAAAAAAAACAACAAAAAAAAAACTGCGGAATATCTGTTTGATTTACGTGTTGTAATATCCGTTCCTTCGGGGGACCCGGTAACATCAAACAAAACAACGATAGAGACAAGGACGTGCTCGAGAAACTCTGTTTTTTCACCACCAGCTGGTGTAAGTTGGGTATACACATATATATAATTAACTATTTCTTTGTTAGCAAAAGTCCTTTGGCATTATTATTCTTTCCCTTGTCTTATGAAGAAACCTCTTTCTTTACCTTGACGGCGGTTGATTTTTTAATCTACCCAACGTAGGTTATTTTCACGAAAACCAGGCAGAGTGATTTACCTTGCAACCTAGTGGGAAACACAACAATACGTTCTGTAGCAGTCTGCTCCCGGAATCTAGGGAAGGCTTGTGATCCCCACGCCAGTTGTTTACGGCAGTTTGGCCGTGGTGGGGGTA
Organism: Sepiola atlantica; assembly: GCA_963556195.1. NCBI lineage: Eukaryota > Metazoa > Mollusca > Cephalopoda > Sepiida > Sepiolidae > Sepiola > Sepiola atlantica. The sequence continues at coordinate 75,287,561 of OY744524.1, read as the reverse complement.
CCTGTCTTCGGGGCTTACCCACGACAAGTTTTTCTCTATATCCTCCCAACTCGATCTCTGCTACGTAAGCGCTTCTTCTTCCTTAGTTTAAAACCGTCGTTTTAATTTCTGACTTTGCACTTCGGGTGCCTTCTTCTTCTGGCCTCGTGCACCTGACTCTTTTAAAGGTTACTAAGTCGGTTTTCATGACGTCATACTCCAAAATGAACTCGTCGACCTCACACACCTGGGCTCGTTCAAAGGTCACCGATTCATTTCCGTGTTTCTTTTAGCCTAATTGACAATCTATCTAGTCTCCGGCTTTTCTTCATTATTGCAGGGGCATGCCTTTAGCCTCCCCGTGACGTCTTATGCATTATTACTCAACATGTCTGCATCATTATTTTACATACGTACTTGTCACAGGCTGAATATATCCTATACTAAAAATCACGTAAATTAATCAAGTAGTTTTTATTTCATAAATAAAAATAAAATTTTACTGATAAACGAATGACGAGGAAATACGGCCGCCATTACGGCATATTCAAGGGAGATAACCCTAACTATTGTACACAGGGTTGACTTGGGCATCGTTTCTGGCGGCAAAGGCATGGCCAGAGCCGTGGCCACCGAGAGTTACTACAGGCCAAGCAACTAACTTCCTGCCCCCCTCTGACGTCACTGACTTCCGTGTCAAAACAAGGACCGTAGTAATAACAATAAGAAGGCATTTCGACTTCTCCATTTACTAAATAATCCATCAAAATTCAGGAAATCAACCAATTTTAATGAAATTTTCAGGATTTATTAATTAATGATCACGGAATATAATAAATCCATTACTTTATTATAAAGCTTGGTGCAAATGTATTATTTCTTGTAAACAAAAAACACCTTTACTAAAGTTATTCAAAATATCAAAACATGTTGACCATACGATATTGTAAATATTTAAAACAAAGCATTAGACAACTTTAAAAATTGCATGTAAAAAAGAAAAGAAAAGAACACGATTCGATTCATCTTGAAATTGATCTTTATTCAATATAAATTTAAAGAAAATAATAATTCACGATCAAACACTGCAAAAAACTGAATTATGAATTACCATTATTTAAACTTCTAACCCAATCAACCGTAAGTAATTCAGACTTTGAAATTTGTTTAAAAATTATACAAAAAAAAATTTCAATGTTAAGTGTTTGTTTAATAATGGAATCAAAATTCAGGAAATCAACCAATTTTAAAATAATTTCGCGCTTTTTAAAATTTCATTTCATAATTCACAAAGTTAAAATGCCTACTGCATATGTTTGGATTTCCAAAAGAGAAATAATTACTGCAAATATGGATACACGTAATAATGTTTACACCGACTATAGTGTAGTAAGTTTGAATTTTTTTTAGTTATATAAAAAATCAAGTCTGAATTACTTATTCATTATTTGATAAAAAAGTAGTGTTCCATTTTTTTTTATTACTTTTTTTCGATGTCTTAAGTGTAGCATAGTTTATCTTTTCTCTACTTTTGTAGATTAAATAAATGAAATAATAACATCATATTTAATCAAAATTTTCACAAAAAATATTAATTAAACAATGCTTTATTCAATGATAATATCGTTAATTCTTCGAGTTATACTGATTTTATTAACAAGAGTGTAGGGGCATTTTCCGTAATATATACGAAATAGTTTTTTTTTTAAATATTTAAAACATATACAGATCTTATTTTCATTTTAAAAAAAATCATGGATTTTTTTTATATATATATAAAAATATACGTTTAGTAAAGGTGTATTTTATTTTTAAAAAAATAATATATTTTCACTAAGATTTAAAAAAAATGTTTCACTATATTTCCTGTGCTTGTTTATTAATAAATATTGAAAATTTCATTAAAATTGGTTGATTTCCTGAATTTTGATGAATTTTTAAGTGAAGGGAGGGTCAAAATGTTTTTACATTTTGGGGATCGGCCTTTGATTTTGCACGTACTTATCTCTTAATAGCAAGATAGGAGTTGGTGATTCCATTATTAAACAGACAGTTAACATTGAACTTTTTTTTGTATAATTTTTAAACAAATTTCAAAGTCTGAATTACTTACGGTTGATTGGGTTAGAAGTTTAAATAATGGTAATTCATAATTCAGTTTTTTGAAGTATTTGATCGTGAATTATTATTTTCTTTAAATTTATATTGGATAAAGATCAGTTTCAAGATGAATCGAATCGGGTTCTTTTCTTTTCTTTTTTTTACATGCAATTTTTAAAGTTTTCTAATGCTTTGTTTTAAATATTTACAATATCGTATGGTCAACATGTTTTGATATTTTGAATAACTTTAGTAAAGGTGTTTTTTGTTTACAAGAAATAATACATTTGCACCAAGCTTTATAATAAAGTAATGGATTTATTATATTCCGTGATCATTAATTAATAAATCCTGAAAATTTCATTAAAATTGGTTGATTTCCTGAATTTTGATGGATTATTTAGTGAATGGAGAAATCGAAATGCCTTCTTATTGTTATTACTACGGTCCTTGTTTTGACACGGAAGTCAGTGACGTCATTTTCTAGCCAACCGGCCTGTAGTAACTCTCGGTGGCCACGCCAGAGCGCGTACATTCATTTGTTTATCGATAAAATTTAATTTTTATTTATAAAATAAAAACTACTTGATTAATTTACGTGATTTCTGGTATAGGATATATTCATCCCGTGACAGGTACGTACATCAAACAGATATTCCTCAGTTTTTTTTTTTTTCGAATGTCTCTGTGCTTCTGGATAAGCACCGAGTTTTCTTCACCAAGACGACATCATAATGGACGCGGTGTTGTGTCGGGTGATAGCTCGGGCGATGTGCTGGAACATCCAAGCTGTCTCTCGGGGCTGGTTCATGAAAGATGTTGTTAGTTTTGTGTTACTGTTATATTTAAAATAAAATTACTTTGTTTTCGATCTCATTTTAAAAAATTATTTTCCAAATAATAAAAGAAAAGAAAAAACAACAGAGAAAAGAACGTGTGTTTAGTTTTTGATTCATTTTATATGCTGAATTCCTTTCAAACACAATGAAAGTAGGTAAACGTTACTATTGGCGATATAAACTATTTTAAAGGAAGTACAGTTGGGAAATTAGTAAAAAAAACAAACAATTTATTTTGGTTTAACTAATATGTGATCTATTTGCGTTAAAAATATTTACTTTAAGATATAAACCTGTTAAGTTACCATAAATATTGGCTGTGAGTAAAGTAATAAAGGATCAGACATCTTATTTAGTCACAGGAAGTAAGGTACTTAACCGACTGCCTATGAATTATTTTGCTCAGAACCGATATTTACGGTAATTTAACACGCTTATATCTTATATTATTATTTTTAACGCAAATAGGTCTCAAATGCGTAGGCAAACCAAAATAAATGGCTTTTGACTAATAGTAACGTTTACCTGAAAGTTTTAGGTGAAATGCTGAGATTCATTTTTTTTTTTGTGTCCATTCGCAGCAAAGAACATCATGCATTTGATAAAATCCAGTGTTCTACTGTGACTCTTTTTCACAATTATTTTGTCTTTTAAATATATTCATTTATCTTATTTTTTATTTTAATTCATGAAATCATTTGTAGTATTCGGACTGCTATTATCATTTTGGGGGGCACTGGTAGCAGAAGGGTACCAAATTGAAAGGTGAATTTGGTATGCTGATAACAAACACAATCGAAAAATGGTCTCAAAACTGCAGTCTACCTTTTCTTTCTTCGTGTACACTAATTATTAATTAATTTTTAAGACAATTTTTCTTGTCAATTTTCATTTATTTAAAATCAACGAAAGTGGAAAACAATTTTTTCGGGGTTATTATTTAACTCCTTAACATTAGACTTAAGTTAAAGGTGAGTATTACAATGAAAGAAAAGGTCGACCGTAGATTTGAGACCATTAAATTAATTAAAATGACATTTAAATTCGACTAGACTAATCTTATATTTCCTTTTTATTATTAAGATATGTGCATTGTAGTTATTAATATAATTTCATTGGGATAATATAATTATAATAACTGAAAATTAAAAAGAAAAATTGTATTTTTAAAAATTAATTATAATTAACAATTAATGCACATGAAGAAAGTAAAGGTAGACAACGGATTTGAGACCATTTTTCGATTGTGTAGCCTTTAGCGCCCCAAATTCAACTTTCAATTTGGTACCGTTTTGCTACCAGAGCTCCGAAAGGTTCAATCTCCACTACTAAGAATAAAATAAACATTATTTAAGACTCATACCAGGCCATGGCTAACGGAATAAGAACAATATACCCCCGTGGAGTGGATTAAATAAAGGGTTCCCGATTCAGTTCGAAATTTCGTATAAATTTCAGAGTTCGACAAGACGCACCTGAAGAAGGTCAGAGGTTACATCGGCTCAAACGTTGTATAATTAATAACATCCGAGGTGAGAATAGTAGTCCGAATAATCCAAATTATCAATCCTCATCTAAAAAATTAAAAAATTTGAAACATAATCATAGAATCATATCTTACAACTCCCGTAGAATCTCGGGAAAGGAATTGCATCTTTGATTGTCTCTATTCCAAGTAAACACTGCAAGTATCTTTCAAACCCTAAACCGAACCCAGCGTGAGGTACAGTACCAAATTTTCGCAGATCGAGGTACCACTCGTACTGATGGTCCATTCTTAATTCCTCAAGTTTTTGTCGGAGAATAGGGTATCTCTCCTCTCGGACACTTCCGCCAACAACTTCGCCAACCCCGGGGACGAGCAGGTCGACCGCTGCCACTGTCCAACCATCTTCGTTCTCCCTGGCGTAGAAAGGCTTTAGCTCGCGTGGAAAATCGCAAACAAAAACGGGCGAATTGTCGAAGTGACGCACCAGGAATTTTTCGTGTTCTTTTCTCAGGTCACCTCCCCAGCTGATTGGGGAATCAAAATTGATGTTGTTTTTTAACAGCAGATTCACAGCTTCGGTGTAGGAGATCGTTTGGTAAGAGTCCGCCGTCGCCAACTTACGGATGGCTTCCCTGTAATCAGCCGGCATTTGCTTCTCAAAGAACTCTACATCGTCGCCGTGCTTTTCGTAGAGCTGCCCCGTTACCGATGCGACAAGGCCTCGAATCGCATCGATCAGGTCGTCGACTCCGCGATCTGTGAAAGAAAGTTCCGCTTCGATCATGTAGAATTCGGAAAGGTGGAGTTTACCCGTTGATTTTTCTGCACGAAAAGTGGGTCCGAAGCAGTAACTTTTACGAAACGCACCGCTGATGGTCTCTAGGTGTAACTGACCAGACACAGTGAGGAAAGCGTCGTTATTAAAGAACAATTTCGAACTGTTATCTTCCGCTTTTACCTTTTTGTTTACGTTTTCATCGGGGGCAACTGCGTGAAATACTTCGCCGGCCCCTTCACAATCTGAAGATGTCAAAATCGGCGTGTGCACAAAACAATAACCCTTACTTTGAAAATATTCGTGCACAGCCATCGACGCAGCATTTCTCATCCTCAACAGGGCCCCGAAGTAGTTCGTTCGGGGTCGTAAATGGAGATGCTCCCTGACATAATCAAGCCGGTGTTTCTTTCTTACTTTGAAAGGATATTGAATAGGGTCACAGTGGCCAAGGACACGCAGTGACTTCGCCTCAACCTCTAACGCTTGCTTCTCGGTCGGACTCTTCGTAAGCACCCCTTCAACGACCAGGCTGCATCCATAACTTGCTTGGCTTTTCTCGAATAAATCAGATCCGCAAACAATTTGGAGATGTTGACAACTCGATCCGTCAGACACGTGCAGAAAAACATGGTTTTTATGCTTCCGCATAGCGCGGACCCACCCCGTTGCCGATACGGTAACGCCGTTCTCAGCATCTTCGACTGGTCGCTGAAGTATTTCATTAATTGACTGAGTGCCCGTATAATTACATCGCCATTGTCTAATAAGTGGAGTTTTCAATGATTTCGTGATACAAGTGCGGAGTAAAGTCGTTCGAAACAAGGCCGTCATCGCCATGTTTATTAGAGTTACTTCCCCTTTGTTTGTAAATGCAATCAGAGTTATTAGCCTTGGAATCATGGCGGTGCAGACCCGTCATCGTATTAAGTTGTTATTGTCTTAAAAGTGGCCCCTTTTCCCTTCCCCCTTGTATATTCCGTCTACACCTTAAACTATTTAATATTTGATCCTGTCCTAAAACCTGACAATGGCTGTGTCGAATGCCGCCGCGGAAGCAGAAGAGGGCAGTTACTATCTACAACTATGCAAGAACCCAATTCGTTTCGAGCTTGTCAGCAAAGCAACCAATGTCTTTTTCGATGACTCCAACAAACAGGTTTCCCTTTCATTTTTGTTGTTGGAATGTTTTCAACTAAAAAAAAAATGATTTTAATTTGTTGCTATTATATAATTTCTATTTTTAACATTTCGACTTTTTTGAAGTTATTTTAATTTTATGGCGAAATTGAGTCTTAATGGTCCGTAGGATTATAAATTGACTTTTAAAAGTCCCGTTACATGTTCCCTTTTTCCGTCTTTTTTATTTATTTATTTTTCGTATTGCAACCCGGACTTAGGGTTAAGGAAGTGTAGTATTCTTTTAATGACTTTTAAGTTAAAATTAAATGTTTACTCTTGTTTGAATCGATTTAAAAATCAGATTTTTGCCCGCCATGTTGATGAACAGTATATTGTATAGTTAATGTTCCGAGGTGATACTGATCAAACTTTAGTATAAAAAATGTCAGTGTTAAGCGTCATAAAAAAAATCACACACCTTTCCTTAACTCTGCTACTTACCGTAAGTCCGGGTGGCAATAAAAAAATAAATAATTAGTTTGAACAGGAACATTAATTATACACCAGATTGTTAAATTTTTAGGGGCCGTTAAAGCTGAATTTCGCTTAATTTTAGATATTAGCAAAACTATGCCCCCCCCCCTTTCCGGTCGCATATTTTTGCTAGTATATATAATGTAAGTAGTTAGTTTGCTAATTAGCAGCCGATTGTGACAATTTATTGTTGACGTACGCTATCCCCCTCCCCAAGGAGGATGGTAATACATGGGAGGATGGTTGACCGAACATATACTACACCACTCCCACAAAGGAGGAGATAATACCTGGGAATATGGTCTCATGACGAGAACAGATACTAACCCCCCCCATTTAATTGAGCATTGAAAGATAGTACAATTAATAAAAGCAATATTATAGTTTCGATTTCATACAGACAGATACCAAATCTCCATCAGTAATTACCTATTACTAATAGATATATGTTAATTTAAATCTTTTTCATTCTGAATGGAAAAATGCCATTTCAGGTGTTCTAGTTCCTTAAATGTAAATTGAATTAATTTTTAATTAAATTAAGGAAGCAACAGCTCTTCATTTACTTTATTTTTTTTAATTTGATAATTTAAACTTTCTTGGTCCTTTTTTTTAAATTATTATTATATTACTTTTGATCAGTAATTTTTGTAATTTTATTCAAGTAGGCCGTCATTTTTTTTTTAATGTTTTATTTTTTAAAACTGTATTCGTCTTTCCGAAACTTTTTCGACCTGCTTTAGTTTTTCCCTCACCCCTTGCTGTAAATTGTAAAAACAAAAAAGAAAAGGTTCAAGAAAGTTGCCATAGAAATCAACTAAAACAATTTGTTTTAAAAGTAACCAAAAATAATAAATTAAAATTTGATAAGGTCACATGATGTTTTTTTAAAAATTATTATTTTGAGATTAAAGAAAATTGCCGAAAAAACTTTCAAAACAGTAAACAAATTTTAGTTAATGGCGAATTTTACTTAAGACATTTTATTTCGGTAAAATGTTACCTTTTGCCCCATGCTGTCAACGGAAAAATAAGATTGAGATTTAATTTTTTTTCGTGCGATTACACGTCAACACCATAGAAATATCTGGAGGAAAAATTAGAGTGAGGGTTCACTTTACTATATACATATAACGTAAAATGATCACCCACTTCCTGAGCAGAAAGCATTATCACCCAGTTTTTTGCTACATAACGTAGAACAGAACGAGTAACCCTTTTTGGGGTATTTCCGAAATGGTCGCCATTAAAAAAAAATTTTTTTTTTTCAGAACTATATTTAAAAAAATTTTTTTTTTTGAATTGTCACCCCCTGACTTAGGGTTAGTGTTGGGGTTAATGAAGAACATATTTGTTAAAAAGGGCCCTGCAGTAATCACGTTTCACCTCACATGTAATTTTATCGGAAAGACGATATGCAGTTGCTCAAAAATTGTATTTTCTGTTTAGATTATAACATGCTGAACGTATTGACGTTAAAATCAATTTAGTATTACGTATGAAATAGGTAAAAAAAAAACACTTTTGAAATGAGTAAATTAGCCGAAATACTGGCATAGATCCAACATGGCCGGTAGTTGATATAAAAATTGGAACGTAGAACAGGTCAAACAAAAAGAAGTAAAGTTTTTTAGTGAGTTATAATATAATGTTTCACAACATAAATCATAACATTATTTTTATATAACTCACTAAAAGACTTGTTGCATCTATGCCAGTATGTCGGCTAATTTAAAAAGTGTGTGTTTTCCTATTACGTAATACTAAATTGATTTTAACGCCAATACGTTCAGTCAGAAGCTTCAATCCCGAGAGGCCAATGCCCTTCTCTAGAAGAGTCATGATCGTAATATGAAGCCTTCCAGCTCATCGTTTGACATCTGGGAACCACAGGGGCACTTTTCCATCAGATTTGTCGTGTCAGGATACATGTCCAGCCAGCGCCAAAAGTCTATATTTAGAAGTCTACCATACAGCATTTTATTTGTTACATGGTCTCACCACTATATGGTGTAGACAATGTATAGTATTTTTGGTGTATGATCCATCAAATTACTTAGATCGAGGAACATTTAGTTTCTAAGAGTCTGATCCGTAGAGTCGGGTGGATTCGACCGATGCCGTGAAAACTTTGAATTTTGTCTCGTTCTTGATAGCAGCTTTTCAGATTTTGTCAGGAGAGTAAATTGCGCTTACATGAGATAAGGCAGTTAAATCCCAGCAATAATGTTCTCTTATCAACTACCCCCATTTGTGTCCACTAAAATAGATAACAAAAGAAGATAATGCAGTAAACACATGGGAGTCCAAATAAAGCTGTTAAGTTGATCACTTTTTAGTTTTAAGCAAGAAAAATAATTCACAGGGTTTTATTCTTCAATTTACATACCAATGCTGTTTTTGTTTAGACATTAAAAACTGAAAGTGGGCAGTCTTTTAGTATCTTATTTTATATAGGTTACAATATTTCTGGAAGTAGAAGCGTTTTTTGATTTTTTTTTTTTTGTTTTGTTTCTGAATCTCAAATTTTATTGCATATGTCTTCAGGTGTTTGCAGTGCGAGCAGGTGGCACTACGGGTGTGGTGGTGAAGGGACCAGATGAAAAAACAAATTTGACATTCAGGTAAAAATCAGACTTGATATTTTGTGAAATTCAATCAGAATGTAATTCTAATAAATAAATAAAAAAAAATGTTTAAATTAAAAATTCCAATACCTGGCATCGTTTCTGTGGAGGAAATTCAATTCAATATATAGGCACAAGATTAGCGCAGGGCTAGGGATCATGTAAATTTTAGGGAATATTAAATTCACAAACAGTCCCCCATAAGCTGAATGCATATCCTGATAAGGGGAGATAAATTTGACAACGTTAGTTTTTGCAGGGAGTTGTTGTCGTCCTCCAACATACAGCACCTGGTATTCCCAAATAGTCACCCATCTAATACTGGCCAGGCTGTACTTTGCTTAACTTTGGTGATTTAACAAGAACCGGCATGTCAACATCACATATAATGATATAATAAGAAATATGTTCTAAATTAATTTGTTGTTGGATTATTTGTACTACTATTTTCATCTTCCCTAAGTGGTACTTGTCTAAAAAATGTCGACGAGTTTACCTATCTCGTTAGTAAAGTTGCTAAGAAAAATTCCACAGTGTGAAAACTGAAGGTGCAAATCAGCAAGGCCTGGGCAGGAGTGGACAAGATGGAAGGGATCTGGAAATAAGTCTTCCTACCAAGATGAAACATAGCTTCTTTGACGTCATTGTTGCATTGGTACTCGTATATGGAAGTAGCACTTGGACTTTCACCAAAAGATTGGAGAAGAAAATAGATGGTGGATACACCAGAATGCTAAGAGCTGCTCTTAGCATCTGTAGACAGCACCCCACGAGAGAGCAACTCCATGAACACCTCCCTCATATTTCAGCCCTAATCAGAGAGAGAAGAACCAGATTTGCTGGAGGGCTATGGATGAAATCATCAGCGATCTTTTTCTGTGGATGCCAAAAAAGGGATGTAGCTCAGTAAGTAGACCGCACAGAACCTGCATCAAACAACTAACGGAAGACTCACAATGCACCTATGAAGACCTACCAAGTGTGATCGAGGATAGAGCGAGATGGTGTGAGAGAGTCAGGAGGATTCGTGATACCACCATGACTAGATGATGATGATTCTCATCTCAAATGTTATTCTCACAATGTTTCGACCGGTGTAACCTCATAAACATGTGGTGTAATGGATAAAGGTGTTGAGTAATAATAAGTTCTAAGTGACAGTTTTTTGGAGGTTCAATCCTCTCTATTGACGATACTAATTAAGAATAAAATAAAAATGACATAAGACTTCTACCCAGTCATGGCTGACAGAACGAGAACAATCTACCCCCATGGATTAAATAAAGGGTTCAGTTAGAACTTCCGTATAGATTGTTTGGGAGGATAATCTCATGGCAATAGATACCACACTACCCTCCTCCTCCTAAGGAGGAGGTAATGCCCAGCAGGAGGATGGTATCATGACAACAGAACAAATATTACACTACCCCCCCCCCCCCATATATACACAAAAAGGGGGAAGTAATGCCTGGGATGGTGGTATTGGGACGAATGAACAGATACTACACTACCACCACCCCCCATACACACATAAAATGTTTTTAAAGACTGCAGAGAGTTGTTACAGCTTTATATAAGCATCATCATCATCTTAATTTTATTACATCTGACATTTCAAGGGTTTTTTATGCCATTAGTTTTTGAACCTCTAAGTGTTTATAATCATCATAAGTAGTAGTAATAATTTCCTCCTTGGCCTTTTGGCTAAGATCAGAGTGTAGTATCTGTTCCGATGGATGCTACATTCTGTAGACCGGTACTGTATTGGCCTTCGGGTCTTGATCTGCCGGTTTGAGGTATTGTTTTGTGCAGTTCTAGGAGGTCCACCCTCTCAGACTTTACCATCTCACCCTTTGAGAAGAGGTTAGTTCATTGCTAATCGCCTGAGGCGCTCCATACCAGAGAATGCCGATGGGGCTGCCCAGGCATTTTTTGTAGGCCAGAGCGTGCTAATCCTAGTGCGCTTGCTAACCACACCTGACCTTGTGTCTAACCTCCTGGGGTAAATAACTTGGCCCTTGACCACGCTCCCATGACATGCCCTGTATCCCAATGACTTTTCATGATAAATGTAATTAAATTCTCTCCAATTCTTGATAAAAATAAGAAATGCCTAAAACGTAGTATCAGCTTCATCTCTCCAGATATGGCAGCAGTACACCATCTTAGAACGTATCTGGCTTTTATACAGGAATGCTTTCTGTAGCGGTAGAATAATCCAACCTTTTCTCCAGTGACCTTCATAACAGATTTGATGTAAGTCTTCTATTTCAGGTCTGGAGTAAAAGTCAATCCTAGGAGCTTAACAAAGCAAGGGGCTTTATCAAGGTTCAACTAAGACAAAACCAAGATCTGAGCATTGGTGGCGAAAGGAGAGAAGCTTGATGATGAAATACTTAAGAGAATTTGATGTATATATTGTGACCATATATTATTTGAGATTGTAATTTTTTTTTTCATTAAAAATTGAAATAGGATTATCAATAAAAATAAGAGATGCCTGAAGAGGCATTAAAACTGAATTGAAGGGATACATGATATTGTATAGTGTGTTGGGTTTCTCTGTACAAGGGTTTGTCAGGACATCCTGACATGAGGATACTTTGCCTTACAAGTAAACCCTGAACAAATATTCAAAATAACATAGTATTTAAAGCCCAAATAAGATCCTCCTGGCGTGGCTACACACTGGCCCATACGAGTAATGATGCATCTTCGCCTAGTGATGTTTCCTCAAATAACTGCACTCAGCTTGATACTCCACGAGACCAGATAAATTCTGGTCCTGGAATCCAGCAAGACAAAGAAAAATATCACAATGAAGATAAACTTTAACATAATATGTGGTCAACTGAGGAGGGGAAAATTAATCTTCTTCACTGCTTTACTAACTAGACATTTCAAAGGTAAATGAAAACTTTAATTGAACATTTGTATATATATATGTATTACATAAAGAAATCAAGCATTAGCCCCAGGAAGAGGCCCCTTGATTTCTGAAATCTAACCCAAGTGAAATGAAAACATCTGAGTTAAAAGATTCCATACTTTTTGTACTCATTACTTGATTCTAAAGTTACTTTTTTGTTTTTTACTTTTAGGATGGAAGATCGAGGTGAGGTAATATCAATCAAATTTTCTCCTGACCACAGAATTCTCGGCATACAACGATGTCTTAAGTCTGTAGTAAGTATACAACAGTTGTATATTTATTTTTAAATAAAAAGAAAACTGAAATCATTTTCTCACAGTTATCATCATCCACTCTATAATAAAGACCAAGATGTATTTATTTGTATATAAATGAATATATGTATTTCCATCCTGTCATGCAAAAGTTAGTGAGTAAAATGCATGCCTTTTTCTAGCCTTTTCAAATAGCAAGTTAGACAACCACTTCAGACTTACCCTGCTGAGTCAAAAAAAAAAATCCTACACTCTATACTAAAAAGTCAAGTGGTGGGTATTTTCTTTTTTTAGGTCATCAGAAATGATACTGATAATTTGTATATGAAAAATGACATAATTCTATGCTTTTTTTCTATGTATATTTTAGTAATATATTTAGTTAAATAGCAAGTGTGAACATTGGCATAGCATATTTTTTTTAATCATTTTTGACAATGTACGCATATATTGCTACCTTACAATATGTTTTATGAGGTGAACTTTGAATTTCTGAGGAGCCCATGGTTGAAAGATCTGAAATTGACATATTAATTTTGGTTGGTCGTCTATATGTGACAGTATCTAACAGCCCCACGGATGTTGGAGCCTAAGATACAGTGCTAGTATGAATGGAGAGAGGGGAAACCTTAAAATAACTCTGACATGTGAATAAAATCTCAAGTCATCCTGACCAGACCCTAGGGGAAGAAATAGATTTCCTTGTCAAGTAGCATAGGTAATTGAGATATATATTTTTTTATTGGCACTTCTTAAATGTAGATGAAGCTTGATTTGGTTGTCAGAGACAAAAAAGTTCGGTCAGATGCTAGCCGGGAGGGCCTTTATGAACCCCCAATACAGAGATATAAATTACTTTCTGAAGTAGATAAAGCCGGGGCCAAATTTATTTTTCAGAGACAGCTGTTAGATGGAAGTGCTGCTGGGATAGGGTTGCTTTTATAGACCCCCCCCCCCCTCGGAGAGAATTTTATTACTTCTCTGTGTGAGATAACACCATATTTGTTTTTCAGAGACAAAGGAAATTCTGATAGTGGGTCCCGATAAAAAGAGAAGACAGAATAGTTTTAGTCAGTCAGTGAAACGGTTCGCGAGAGAACCGGATGAAAGGGCACGCTTCTGTTCTCCCCCCCCCCCCCACGAAAACATCACATCAGTCCATTTGTATTCTTTTCTCGCCAGAACTTAGAACAGAATTTTCGCTGACAAACGAACAAGTCGCCCGAATTACTAGAGTCTGTCGGTCCAACAAAAAAAAAAACAGAGTTAAACTTTAATATTACCGAACTGCCTTGCTTTGTAACAAACAAGTGTAAATTATTTTTCTTTATTTTTTAAATAATTATTCTTTTAAGAAAACCACAACAGACCACGTCGTTACAGACTTAATTCCTTTTGTTCAACTGTTCTGCATGAAATGACCCTTCACTTCACAGCGATACCAAGTTGCGGATCAAGCCCGGCTGATCGCTCACTGATCTAAACAAACAAAATGTGGGAGTGAGTGATCGCTGGAACAGGCGTTTCGGCATCTGCAACCTTCATCAGGGAAGTCACTTTTTCCGAGCAGTACTGGGTGACCACCAAACCCAGGAACGGACGAATTGGTGACGTCACGAAAGCTGGAGGGGTGAGGTACATATAGGCGAAACAGTCCGTAAAAATGTACCAAAGTTTTGATTTGGAAAAATGAACAGAAAAATGAATAAAATTTTGGTTACTGGAATTTAGCTTAATATTGTCTATTTATATAGATCTGTCTGTCTCTCTCTCTCTCTCTCTCTCTCTCTCTCTCTCTCTCTCTCTCTATATATATATATATATATATATATATATATATATATAAATAAATAATGTGTGTGTAAAGATGTCCAACTGTTTAGAACAAAATATTTTATCTACATTAATTACATTCAATGAATTTTTTTTTTCTTTTTTGATACTAATGAGTCAACCACTCGAGGATAAGAGTTAATGAGATTGTCAGTTGGATGATGAATAATACTATGAGAGGATTGGAAACGATGAATGGAATGGACAAAATTTGATTACTTAAGTAAGAGGACGGCTCGATAAGTGTTTCCTGTCATTGAACTTGAAGACGATCATCTTGTAGGGAAGCAGTACCGTAGTAATGTGTTTCACAGATGGGAACTTATTAGAAAGAAACTCTGTTCATGAAAGTTCCATTTGGTTTTGGGTACACAGAGGGAGAAAGGAAAGTTTTTTGCACAGCTGATACACAGTTGTGCAGGAAAGAGATATGGCTTATAATCCTCCAAGAATAGAGATTACATTCTGCATAAGAAATCAAAGAAAGAAAGAAAGAAAACGTTGCAAACTGGAAAGTTTTTAAAAAAGAAAGAAAAACTATCAATCGGTACAGAAAGAAGAAAGGAAAAAAAACAAAAAAAACGGCTTATTATGGAAACAGAGTTACAAAAATCTTTCCAAATTCATTTTAGATGTCAAACGTCTGATTTCCTATTTGCATTCTCTATTCCCCTAAACACTAGAAATGGTTTTGGCAGTTTTTTACTCGCTAAC
This sequence comes from Sepiola atlantica, assembly GCA_963556195.1. Lineage (NCBI taxonomy): Eukaryota > Metazoa > Mollusca > Cephalopoda > Sepiida > Sepiolidae > Sepiola > Sepiola atlantica. Next base: position 75,272,363 of record OY744524.1, on the reverse strand, counting down.
ATTTCTATGACGGGGCAGATTTATATTTATATATAAGTGAATGCACATTGGTCTTTATTATAGAGTGGAAGATATATAAATGTATACATTTCTATATTATTTTAATTAACCTTTTTATCACTTTTACACTGGGTAAAAACTTGACAATTTAATGACTTTTTGTTGTCAGCACACACACACACACACACACACACACACACACATTATATATAAATCAAGGCTTAAAGATTAAAATATGTATTTTCTTGTATTTTGAGTTTTATGTTTGAAAAACAAAAAAAGCAGATCTGTCCTTATTTACTTACCTCCTCATGAGGGCAAAGTTAGACACATGTGGAAATATTGAGTTTCCCAAATTGAGATACTGTGGATGGGACAAAAAAAAATTGTCCAATCGAGAAGGATTACTCCCTCACCCCACCAAGAAGAGATACAACACTTTGATCCCAGTCCGAAGACAGATCTGTCTTGTAACAATGTTGGCATGGGCATAATGAGGAGTTAATGTACTATGGTCTCGTGCTACAGTGACTACATGAGTTCCGACTTGTGTGTCTGTCAATCATTCTGCACCCACGCTGTGTTTGAAAAATCTACACAACTTTGATATTGATGTAACTTAGTCGGAGATTTGAGTAATTGACTGGTCAGCAATTTCTGTCTTTGTTCAAGATGGTGCTGTCTTAATCTATGGGTAGATTGTTTTGTTATGTTATGTTTGGTTTGGCTTGTGAGTAAGAAAGCTGGAATAAATGTTGTTTTTTTTACTCTTATTCACCCCAAACAAGGCACATTGCCACTGAAGCTTAAGGAGCTATTGTGAATTAGGGACCATGCTTACAGGAACACTCTAAGTAGGGAGTTGAGCTGCGAGCTGTCTGTTTGCATTACATTTCTGCATGTTGATACAGTCAGGGAAAGCAAGGAGGGAATTCCAAAGTGTAGCAGTTTGAGGGAAGAAACTATTAGAGTATAAAGCTTTCCGGCATCTGGGGACCTCTACAGTGAATGGGTTGGTATTTTTCTGCTTGTCAGGTTAGTTGGGGGTATTTGCGTCAAGAGGGCACTAATGCTACAGGTTCGTCGAAGCACATTCCATTAAAGTATTTGTAAAACAAGAACAGGGCTGCAATATCGCGGCGATGGGACAGGGGTTGGAGCTTGGTTGACAGTGCGGGACCTATTAGATTGGAAACTCTCTTTTTGGACCCTGTCTAATAAGGAGAGACTGATGGTAGATGCATCAGCCCAGATGTGGCAACAATACTCCATGAATGGGTGTATGATGGCTTTGTAGACATATAGGATACTGACAGGTGTGGGTAGTTTTCTAGCACGGTAGAGGGAGCCCATCTTCTTTACAGCAGTCTTATCAATGTCTTCTATGTGTTTGTTCCAATTCATGTTTCCTGTGAATGTAAGGCCGAGGAGTTTGAATCATGAACTCTCAAATAGAGTGCTATTAGCCATGGCAATCGGTGGTTGAAAAGGTTTCTTCTAATTGTTAAAGGAAAGGAGCTTTGTCTTAGTAGCATTAAATGTTACCATCTATTTATGTCCCCATTCCACTACAGACTGGAGGTCGTTTTCTAAGGTTTCAGACATTGCCTTAAAAGAGCAAAAACATTTGTCTTATAGCAATATACTTTAATATAAATTCACTAACACTGTGGATCCATTCCCTAACTAAAGTATAAGATTAGTATAAAAAAAGTTTAAAACCTTAAGTTTTATGCCCTCTTTGTTCAATTCAATTGAGCTCCTGTCTTCCACTTCAGAAACATCTCCCATCCAAAAAACACTTTTTCATCCCATAATTACTCCAACTCAATCAGATACTTTTGAACCAAGGGCAAATTGCAAGTGTTCGAGACCCGAAGCTTAATCTTTAAAAGTTCATAAATAAAAGCAACTTTTCAATATTGTTTTTTCTTTTGATAACTAGACCTAAGTTATTTAAAACTTACATGTGTAACCTTTGTCCTTCACTACATGTGAAAGATATGACACCTCAAAGTTTTTTTTCAACAAAGATGACACTCCAGAATTGTTAATTTCAATGACAAAACTATGTTGACTCCAATCTTTCTTCCAATAAATTACTTTCATATTTGATTTAAGCTAATTTCAATTAACAAAACTAATATTGATAGTCAACATTTGGCAGCAATCATAGTGAAAAAATAATTGAATTTAAATCCATGTGGGATGATAGGTAAATGCCTTGTATTTTGTATAGTGTGTGACAGTCAAATTGCTAATATCATACAGTAATGGTGAAAATCCTAGTTCTGTGCAGTAATATTCAAATTGTTTGGGCTGTCAAATTGTTAACATTGTGGAGTTGTTATACTGCAACTATGCAGTGTCATACACTATGACTACTGTTAGATGTTTTATACACTATCGAATAGTTTTCACTGATTGCAAAAGTTAGGAGTCGATAGAGTAAGTTCAGGGAATTTCTACAATTACTAACCAGCCAAGTGTTACCACTGTCTACCAAGAGAAGAGTTTGTCAGCGATGTGTAGGCAGTGTGATGATGTATGGAAGTGAAACCTGGCCAGTGATGGCTGAGGACATGCGTTGCATGGCGAGAAATGAAAATGATACAATGGATGTGTAATGTGAATCTTAATTCTGATTACCTCAGAGGAAGATTAAATCTGGACGGTATAGGGAGATGTGTGCAGAACAGGAGACTTAGTTGGTTTGGTCACATTGAAAGAATGGGTGAGAGTTCTTGGGTTATTAGATGTATAATAACTGAGGTAGTAGGGTTAGTTGGTGAGGAAAGGCTAAAGAAAACATGGAAAGAAGTGATAAGGATTGATTTTAGAGAAAGAGGGATAAATAAAGACCTGGGAAGAGATAGGTTAGTTTGGAAGTCAATTTCTAAAAGCTGTCCCAACACATGACAGCATGTAAAACCAATGTTCAACCAAATATAATAATATATACAGTGACTGTCAAAATTCTTAGTTCTTTACATGTCATATGTTGCAGTATTGTATTCTATGATTATCAAATTTCTACCACTTGGCAGTGCATCATAAGTCAACTTTTTCATACCCTTACTTGTTAAACTGATCTGTTGTCTGTATGTAACTTATTTGTGTGATGTCATCGTTACCAAGTGGAAATCAACCAGACAGATGTCTGTCTGGTAATCAGGTCACAACTCTACCGTGTACAACAATAGTTAAATTCATTGGAACATGCTATAAGCTGGTATACTTCCCTTCAATAATCTTATCTCTCTTTAAATTGTAGGAATTCATAAATTTTTCCCATGATATGGTATCAGATAATTTAGAGTATTCGCAGACCTGCAAGGTAAGTGTTTTTTATTATTTATTTATAGATTCAATTCTTTTTTTCGTATATTTCCGATTCTCCATTGACACGAATGCATTTTACTCATTTATCTCCCCTGTTTTCCTTTTTGCAGTCGTACTTATGGAGAATCAATGGAGAATCAGAAATATATGATAAAATTGATTTATATTTTTAATTAAAATTCTATTCAATAATTTTTCCTAATTTTTGGTGTAGATACCTACTTTTGCCTGATACGAGAGTTTTCCTCTTAATTTATTTTTAACTGACATATTTCACCTGTGTATTTCTATCTACAAGCACTATATTTCGTTGCAAGAAAAAATACAACTACAAATACTCACAGGCAATGTTGGGTCGAAACTACTAGTGTATATATAGAGAGAGAGACAATTAAAAGATGAGAATAAAAATTGTAAAAATACAAAATCTATTACATCTTCAGTTGTTCAAAGCAAGAGATTTATTTTTCCTTCCTAAAGCCATGGCTTTTCAAAGAATTGACTTATCATCAGAGGAATACAGAGAGATAAGTTGGTAAGAGAATTACCAAAGTCAACATTGTAAAAGATAAAACACTTTCTTTTTGTATTAATCTTAAATAATGTTTTATCTTATAAAATTTTAACTTTGGTAATTCTCTTACCAACTTATCTCTCTGTATTCCTCTGATGATAAGAATTCAACTGCTCTATCTCGTATATTGAGCATCAATTCTTTCATGATAGGTTCTAATTTAACGGTATACATTATATCTTTAGTTTCTTGTTCTTTTTCTCTGCTATATTGACTTTTTGATTTGATTGTTTTGCAGAGTAAATCCACGCAAATCCGCGGATTTTGTTGGTGCAACTGCAATGAGATTGTCTTCATCACGGATCAGGCGGTGGAGTTTTATCAGGTAATATAAAATAATTAAATTATTAGTTAGTTCATCATCAAACTCATCAACCGGTTTATTTGTTGAATCATGCCGTGAATTCACAGTTGCAGTTTTATAAAATTTCCTATTGAGAAAAAAAGAATCAGTGCTACTGGTGGATTCTTCCAAATCTCACACAGAGATTATCAAGTAAATGAAACCTTTGTCCCCCTCAAAATCACAAACATGGAATGCTCCAAGCTTCTCTGACACATTCTTTCAACCTATCACAGCACAAGAAGTATTAATTTCCAAATATTTGCGCATACTATAAAAACACAAACCCAACGTTTTTCTTTGTCTTTCCTGTTTTTTTTTATTCCATACCCGATGCACGTGGATACGTCTTTAAAAGCCAACCTCAGTCCCTGGCCAAAAGCCCTCAGCAGATGCAACAAGAGACTTTCACAAACTACTAAACACAGCGCCAACTAACCGAACGCTCTCTTGCACACAAGTTTGTACATACACTTTCTCACTAACAAAGCAGGCATGCTAATATGCACACACACGTCTACAATGCCTATCTCATTTATACACATGGAAACACAAAAGGCGATAACAAAAATGAACATATATATTTTATTTCTCCTAACAGAAAAAATTCTTCTAGAACGTTTCTTGGACTCTTTAAACTCTCATTCATCAAAAACTCTTTACCTTTCATTGTCTTAACAAGTTACCAATAAAAATTAATTATTTTGTACGTATAGACTTTGTTATTCTTTCTTTTGATAATGTCTTATCTTCAACATTGGTGACCCAGAGTGTGGTGTCTTCAACAATGTCATTATTTTACCAACTATTATGATATACAAGTAATTTTAAGAAATAAACAGTTAAATATATCTTTTAAACAAATGTAATTTGTTTATCTGAAAGAAATGAATGTATGGTTTTATTATTAAAAAACAAAATAGAAGAGGTTAAAAAGTGTAACATCTTTATATTAAAACTTCTACCTCTTTCAATCCGTCGCTCTCTCTTTTTCAAACTTCCCTTTAATGTATTGAAAATAATAATAATGTAAGCATTCACTTCTTCTTTATATAATAGATAACATTGCAAATGGCTGACACCACTCCCTTTCAACGAAACCTGGCCCAGTTGACTCCCAAAGAATAAATAATTGTTTTTTTAATTTTAAATATCATTCGCTGATCAAGAATATGCCTCTTTTGTGGGTATTTTTGTAGTTTTTGACTTTTAGCTGGACGTGCATACATACATACACACATGCACACAGACAACTGTCCTTTATATAATAGATGTTGCAAGCAGCAACTGATATTTAGGTCATTTGGAAGAGAGCGTCTATATAAATAATTCTCTCTCTCAGAATAGCTAATGTAAACAAAGCTTGACTAGCCACTAACAATGCTAACCTTTCACTTCATAACACCTATCTTCAAGGTTGATTAAGATTAGCTGAAAAACAAGCACCATCATTCTAATGATAATTAGTCCCTCTGAAAGGCTTGCTGTTTTGGCTAGCCTGTTTGGAGTCCAGGGCATTGAACGCGGGGTGGGGGTGTTCTTTCAGGCTTGAAGTCGTTCTACCTTCCTCTCTTTTTTTATTATTAGGATTAACTCCTTTCATCAAGTGGCTTCATGCCTTGTCTGGAGCGACTTCCATAAAAAATTTAAAAATTGCCATTAACAGTTTGGCAACGATGCCATCTATGATGACTAACAATTTTCTCCAAACTACTAACTATTAGAGGAGATAACTCTGATAACATTAAAGATGCACCGCCTCCACTACACTAGATGCCCCCCCCCCCCCAGTCTAGGGCTCCTTTATTGATGGTCCGGTTCTCTTCTACACCCATTAGAACAGGAAGTTGTTTTTTTTTTTACTATTGGGTCACCCCACTTATCAAGGCCAAGAGCCACTTGAAGATCAGGGTTAATGAGATGCAATGATGATCAGCTGAAAGATGGGGAACACTATGGGAGTACTAACATTGATCAATGTTATGAACGACGTTTGATTACTTATGGGTACTGTTTATGACAAGAATTTGTTTAAATTGGATTTGAAAACAATCAAGTTGTGATCGGCAGGGAAGCAGTCCCCCAGTAATGTGTTTCACAGGCGGGAAGTTCTTGCAAAGAAGTTCTGTTCATAGAAATTCCACCTGACGCGAGTTACATGAAGGGAGAAAGGAAAGACTTTTTCCGTTGTGGTAGTAAGACGGGTTCTTGCCGTGAATGTTTTACAAGGAGGAACCAAAGATTGGGACTCAGTTGAAAAAAACAAAACTGACCATCACAACAGAATCAAGTAACGTCACTGAGGTATTACTAATTGGGATAGCATCAACTCCAGATGTGGAGGCGGCTGATACAAGCACATTTTCCTGATTTCACTTTGTTGGTAGGTGCGGTTCAATATGTATATCACAAGTAAGATGACTGGAGGTGGATGAATTAAAAAAAAAAACTGATGTGCCAGATATTCGCATGGTCGTTTTATTTTCCCAGACAGAATAGATCCTCAAAGAACTTTGCATTATCGTCTCCTTTCTAAGTTGATCATGAAGATGGAGGCCCAGACATCCTGCTCTCCATATGTTAAACTACTTAAGTCTAACGGAAACAAATGATTCACTACAGAAACAAAGAGAAAAAGAATTCAAACACACGCTGTTAATCTGAGCATCCAGCTAACAAATTGTCATGTGACCATGACTTCATTTTTTGGCCTGCTGTACTCTCTCATCTCTGGGCCACCCCAGTATGGTACGGAGGAGGAGGAGCGATTGACAGCTCCTTTCTCTCAGTCATGTATTAGTCATTGTCCCTTTAATCAATGACGATTTCACACAACAAAAAGATATCTCATCGAAGCCATTAACTATGATATTTGGTATTTACCTCCTTCCCGCTGCAAAAAAATGTGACACAAGGTCTGGAAGGTGAGGATTGAAAAGCCAACACACAAGAGACAGTGCACTCTGCCCCACAACAAAATGCTTGAGCAGCTCCATCGGCATTCCCCAGTAAGGGGTGCCTTAGATGATTAACAATAAACTAACCCCTTATCAAAATGCAAAAGGTAAAGCCTGGGAGGATGAACCTCCTGGGATTGTACAGAACCATACCTAAGTCCGATAGAGTAAGGCCACATATTTTCAAAATGACCCACACTCTGTCGGACTGATTGGCGAAGACATATCCTTGACTTGTATGCTTGCCATCTAAAGAGACGATGGCTATATTTGCTTTCACCAATGTGTTCTTTATGTAATCTTTGTATCTCATTTTCGATTTGTGTGATGGACCCTTCCGTTCAGCTAACTTTCAATATAAAAGTTGTTTAGGAATCTAGTTGTATTTACTTCCTTCCCACCGCAGGAAGATATGGCACAAAGCTAGAAGGTGGGGGAGAAGAAAAGCCAGTGCTCTTGAAGATGCATTCTAAGTCTGCAGTAATAGCCATGGCATGTGCATTCCCCAGTAGGTGTGCCTCAGGTGATCGGCAATGAATAAACAAACCCCTTCTCAAAAAAGGAGGTAATGCCTGGGAGGCTGCACCTCCTTGGACTGAACCAAACCATACATCACTTTAACAGAAAAGGGCCTGATAGTTGTCAAGCCAGCCACTGCTTTGTCGGATTTTGTTTGTTTGTTAGACAAATTGGATTTCTATATAGAGCTCACGAAGATCGTGCCTCAGGATTGTCTGGTCTGCGTGAAGTTCTCTTCATTAGTCACAGCTATTCGTTAACCTGCAGGATTGAAAGTGTTTACCCGCGACACTGAAAACAGCGGATGTATGCTAAGTTGGGGAAGGTTTAGCCCATAATATACAAATGAATGGCACAGAAGCAACGTTGACACTTTCACTCCATTGGTTTGTAGTTTTACACCTGACACGTCGTTGCTTACCACATGCAGAGGCAGAAACGACTAGAGGACAACAGATACTGATGCTGACTCCTGGATTTTCCCCAATGCCCTGTTAGCCGGGTAGATCTGACACTACCACAGTGCCACCGCCCCTACCACAGTGAAGAAAGGTTGAGTGCTGTGGCAAACCTTGGCGAGTATGACACTCGCCCAGGGCTCAGGAATCTACTCATCAGTCATTCTTACCACATTTCTACTTTGCCTCCATTGATATTGAGCATCTCACATTCTCTTTTCATATTTATTTATATTTTTTATTTTCAGATATCTCCAGAAAAGAAATCCTTAAAATGCCTGAAAACTTTTTCTCTTTCGATTAACTGGTTCGTATGGCTGGTAAGTTAAGATTTTTCATAAATTTTTTTTTTAATAATATTTTTTGGCTCTGAATGTAAAGCCCATGTTTCGGAATTTTTTTAGATGAGGATTGATAGTTCGAATATTAAAACAGTCATCCGAATTATACATATAAACCTGACATGTTTCAATTTTGTTCGTATTTTTGGTACCAAAGAGTGCAACATTGTAGCTCTCATCTAAAATCAAAATATAATGATATCAAAACTTATGTCTAAAATCTCTATTCCAATTTTGATCAAAAAAAATTTGATCGAGAAAAAGTCTAAAATTTAAGACTTAAGCTTAAGGGGTCTTAAAAGCAAATTGAACTTCAGGAAATATTGCTTAATTGTTGTCTAATGATTATGGATCAAATTTAATGCAAATCTGATATATTTGAATTTTCAAATGAGACGTTGTGTCCATATTATATCCCCTAAGAACCCTTTAAGATATTCTAAAGAAACTTGAATTTTTTAGAATTTCACAAAAAGGAGTATGTTGCTGGGCACAGTACTTATAAGGTTTATGACGATGTATGCTGAATTTAAACATGTTCTCGTAAAGTAACTTTTTGCACTGCAAATGAAATAAAAATGTCAATTTTTATGAATTTTTCTCACAAACTTAACATAAACATTGAAATTCAGTAAATTTGATTTAATAATTTACTTGCTTTTTGAAAAATATATTGATAGAAAATGATGACCAGAAATTAAGAAAGAAAAGTTTAATTTAACAAAAAATGACTAATTTTACTTACTATAAAATATGATTTATTTAATTTAAAACAAATAATTTCACATATCATTTGTATTATTCAGACTACTATTCTTATCTTCAATGTTATTCTCACTTTTTGGACGATGTAACAAAACTCGGGAATCTGTATGCTGAACATACAAGGGTGAGACATGCCGTCTACTAAAAGTAATGCCAGAAGAACAGGGAAACCATCTACCCTTGTGAGATGAAGTAAAAAGAACAATGATGACTAACAATGGCCTAAGTAGACCTAGTATAGAATTTAATACAATCTGGGAACCATTAATAATAATAATAATAATATATATATATATATATATATATATATATATATATATATATATATATATAATCTTCTATATAAAGTAGACTTGATTTTTTCTCGTCTATTTTCTCCTAGGGTAGCCAGAAAAAATAATACACCCTACGCTAAGAAACTCACACCTTCCTTCATAAACTTCACTCGAGAGTGTTTACAGAAACTTTCAATAAATTCAATCATCATACATTAAAAACTACTTTGATACCCCCAAGTCTTACTCTCCCAAAAACGTAATCGACTGAGAGGGTAGCAAACTTATATCCCCCTATTTTTTCAGTCCTGCCACGCAACTCATTTCACCGGTGAAATTATTTCACAAGTGAACTACACTTGTACAGACCGGTTTCAGATTACAAAAACAAACCAATCAGCACTCACTTTACAACATTGACAGAATACCGGAATTGATATTCTAAGCGTAACGATTAGCTATTTTCCACACTTTCTGTCCGACAACGTTATTCTTTCATGCATGTAAGTAATTTCATATTTTTTTGAAACATGATTAATACTTGCATATTCCACATCATAAACTATTATTGATATATACCTTTTCACTCATGATTCATTATTTTCGTATTTTACAAATACTAAAAGACAATTTCGAACACACACAAAGTACGTATTCACTCAACTAAGCACAAGCGAGATTAGAATTTATCATTGTACAATTTTCATTTTCAAAACGTATTCAACACGTTACTTTTCAATAATAATTAAAAATATTCCAGGCTTTAAAAATAAAAATAGCGAATAAAAAAAAAAAAAATAAAGACACAGCAATGTTTACAGAATTTCTCGAATTCTTTCCTATCAAATTTACTTGGCTCCACCAGTGGGAATAGTAAGACACAATGTCACTTCTTAATGTGGCGAAAATCCACAAACATTCATTTTATTTTGCAGAATAAAAACATAAATAAAAATTGTCGCAGCCTAGAAGGGTTTGCCTTCAATGAACGAGGATAAGACAACAATAACAGTTCTAACAAATATCACGGTCCAACAGAAGTATCCTTTTCTATAATCGTTTAGTGAAGGAGAAATCCTTCTACACTGTGGCAATTTTGTTGTCTTTTCCACTCCGAACTGCTGTTATTCATGGGTACATCCATTTTCCACAATTAAAAATCGACCATTTGTCTAAACATTAACGCTATCCGATGTGACCATAGGTCATGCACAAGCGAGATTAGAATTTATCATTGTACACTATTCTTAAAATAAATTATTACTTAAATTTGCAACATTTTCAGTCATTTCTACTTTTCCATGCATTTATTATATCAGAGGATATAAATAATATTTTCATTTTTACAAAATATTAAATATGTTACATTCCTATAAAAAAATAAAATTTCCATATAATTTCCGTGATCAAAACGGTAATTACTGACCGACTTCATTTGCTCAATTAATACATATCAAATAATTTAATTAAATTTGTTTCATTACTTTTTTCGTTCTTAATTAAATACAAAATAATAAGAGTTCTTTTTTAACGCTCATACTTGAAACAAAAAATATTTCGTTAACAACATATCACAAAAAAGACACTTCCTTCTACACGGTGGCAATTTCTATTTTTGTTCCACTCCAAAATGCTCCTTTTTGCGGTTACATACATTTTCCACAATTAAAAACCGACCTTTTGTCTAAACATTATAACTATCCGATGTGACATATTTGCGTTCTGTCGGCTGTTTAATTCATTCTTTTATATCTTTCCCAGGTAGCGCCGGGCAAAGGGTCCTGCTAGTATATATATATATATATATATATATATATATATATGTAGCAATACTACACAACTAAAACAAGATTAGTTTTAAATCTCCTGAAATTTATACTAGAATTATCTATGTGGCACAGTGGATAAAGGCTGCCCTGTTGGTGTGGCCAAGAATTCGCCAACTGCAACTCCATGAAGAGGGGTAATCCTCCCCCTTCCCGAAAGCAAGAGCACCTGTAGGCCGTGGGTGGCTACCCTTGATGCCTTAAGATGGGATCCTGGTGGCTGACTTGTTTGTGGTTGGCTGACTTGCAACACTCTATTTCGGCTAGACGGGAGATCATAGAGGCTTGCTCCAATCGGCTGGTCACGTCATGCCCTAGTATCTATAAGTTCATCCCCAACCATATTATTCAATCTGATTCTTCTAAAAATCAAACTTTATTTCTCCTTTTTATTTTTCTTCTAAATAGATACTAGAAGGTGGTGGCTGAGGGTCAATCATGTTGAGAACAAAGAAGATTACCAATGCCAGGGAGTAATGTTATCGGAGAGTAATGTTTGTACCCTCTCTGTAAAATTTCTTTCTAAGAGTAATGTTTTCTAGAAGTAATGCAATGTATTCTGGGAGCAATGTATTCTACGAATATAAATAATTATCCTACTTACAGAATAACATTTGACAACTTTATTCAACATTAAATAACCCATAGATGGTTGATATGCCATAAACCAAACCAAACAGTGGATAAAGGTGTTAGGTAACAATTAGTTCTAAGTAACTATCTTCTGGAGGTTGAAGGTTCAATCCTCACTACAAGTAATACTAAGAATAAAATAAAAATTAAGACTTCCATTCGATCATAGCTGGCAAAACGAGAACAATCTACCTCCGTGGATTAAATAAAGGGTCCAGTTCGAAATACAGTAAAAATTCCAGAGTTTGACAAGATTCACCTGAAGAAGAAGAAGAAGAAGAAGAAGAAGAAGAAGGTCAAATTTTACATCGGCTGAAACATTGTGGGAATAACATCTAAGATGAGATCAGTAGTCTGAATAATCCAAATACAAATCATCAATCATCATCTAAAAATTTCCAAAACATAATTTCATAATCAGATTTAAAATTTATCATAAATATATTTGTTATCAATAATATTACTATATAGAAAAAGGTGCTTATTTATATTGAGACTCAAGTGAAATGTAGCAGTTCAAAATAAAATAACAGAAAAACTTATTAATATACTTACTTATCAGGGAAAATTATTAACGTATACCAAAAATTATGGAAAATAAGCAAATAAAATTTTAATAAAAAAATAAAATAAATTTCCTATTCGGAGTCCACAAACTCTGGACGACAAAATCACGTGGTGTCTTTACATTAGAAGAAGGGAGATAATCTTCTACGACAAGCTTGGCTTGACGCGAATGTTTTTCGGGGTTTGTGGACTCCGAATAGTAAATTAATTTTATTTTTTATTAAAATTTTACTTGCTTATTTTCCGTAATCTTTGGTGTATGCTAATATATTTCACTGATAAGTAAGTATACTTAAAAGTTTTCCTGTTATTTTATTTTGAACTGCCATATTTCACTCGAGTCTCTATAAATAAACACCGAAAAAAAATATTAAATTAACTTTTATTGACAAATACTGGCATTTTCTTTTCTTTTTTTTGTGGTGTGAAAACAGAATGTCTGGAAGGAAAGTCTCAATTAAAAATGGAGTAAATAAATTATTTAAATTAATTTTATTCTTTCGTTTTGTAACATTTTAATCTAGAACATCGTGAATCATTAAAGTTGCTATTTTCATCAACCAAAATTATAAAATGCTTAATTTTGATTTAATAAAATTGAATATCAATTTTATCTTTCAGCCTATCAATTGTGTTCTTTTAGTTTCTTCAGGAACAATTGGAAACACCCTGAATCCATTTCTTTTCAAAGTAAGTAATTCTTTTTTTTTGTTAAACACTAAGTTGTGTCGTCGTCGTCGTCGTCATCATCATCATCATTATCATCGTATTCAGTTTAACGTCCGTTTTACTTGCTGACATACGTTGGATGACTTTAAGAAATTGACTTCCAATGTAACCTATCCCTGGCCAGGTCTTTATTTATTCCATTTTGATTACTTCTTCCCTTCTTTTCCTTGACCTTCCCTGTGAACTGAACCTGCTAGCTCACTGTTCTATATCTACTAACCCAAGCATTCTCATCCATTCTTTCTGACATTACTAACCAGCAGAACGTTACCTAAGGAAGAGTCTATTAGGCATGTGTACACAGTGTGATGATGTATGGAAGTGAAATCTGGCCAGTAAGGGTTGAGGACATGCGTTAAGAAATATCAGAATGATACAATGGATGTGTGATGTGAATCTTAAAGACTGGCTTAGTTTTGTTGACCTCAGAGGAAGATTAAATCTGGACAGTATAGGGAGATGTGTGCAGAGCAGGAGACTATTGGTTTGGTCACATTGAGAGTTCTTGGGTTAGTAGATGTAGAACAATTGATGTAGCAAGATCAGTTTACAGGGCAAAACCGAAGAAACCATTGGAGGAAGTGATAAGGATGGACAAGAGAAAGAGGTATAAGTAAAGATAGGTTAGTTTGAAAGTCAATTTCTAAAAGCTGTCCAACACATGCCTGCATGTAAAACAGATATTAAACTAAATATAAGGTTATAGTTGTATAGAAAAAATGCCTTTCAGCAGATGTTGCTAAAAGGAATATCATTTCGTCATATGTATTTAAATTCTCATCAACCTCCACTACAATTAATCGATGGTGTCCAGAGCAACATGTTTTACTTAATCACCATATATATTTACCTATCCAGCAAGTTAGACACAAAGTCAGGTAAGGTTTTGAAAAGTCAGCTAGGAGAAGTGCACTTGCCTACTAAAAATGCCTGAGCAGCCCCGTTGGCAATTCCCGGTAGAGACGCCTCAGGCTATTAGCAATAAACTAACCTCTTTTCAAAGAGAGAAGGTAAAACCTGGGAGAGTGGACCACCTAGGACTGTACAGAACCATACCTCAGACTGAAAGATACAAGGTCATCACCTACTCAAACATGACCCAGACTCTGATTGTTGAGGACATATCCTCAGCTGGTATGACACCTACTCAGGACTGTCAGGGATTTTGCTAGTTATTAGTACTTATGAATTGTTCATTGGTACTTGTAGTTTGATATGCGATTGTAAAGTTGAAAATTGAGACTTCAACGGGACTGTGAACAGGATCCACAAAAAAATGAAGATTGCTTAGAACTTTAAATGAAAGTCTTTTTAAGTTTCATCAGAATATTGAGAGAAAAAAAAATCTCGCCTTAAAGAAAAGCAGCCTTTCTCAGCTGGCAGCAGACACAAATAGCAGAAACAATGTTTTTACCCAGAACTCAAACACACATCCACCGTAAAAGCACTTTCTTTCTAACTTATCTCTTAACAGCATCAAGTCCAGCAAAATAATAATCTGAAATGGTCAATTATTTTTCTTTTTATTGAACACAAAAAAAAACGACTCATTCAAATCACTTGATTTTTTGCTAATCACTGTTCATGCAAAACAAATTATTTGCATAACCCGACACGTCTCGCCTTCACTGTACCGGATGTTTAAAATAGAAACATTAGAAGTAGTTGCTGCCTCAACCGGTGTTGTTTTCTATTATCACTCGAGCAGTGTTTGAATCATCTAGTTTTCTCTGTTGAATGCCGCAAAACACACATTCTTTTACGGGATAATTCACTCTCACGTTCATTACAGCAGTTAAGTGCATTGTCCATCACTTTGTTGCATTATCAATCGCATGGTTCATCACTCTATCAATCATTACATTGGAAATTATGCTGGTTATTAGCATTGTTCATTGGTGGTTATAGGTCAATATATGTTTCATTACATTGTCAGTCACTCTATCTTTCTGTACACTTCCGGGCAAAAAAAATTGAGCCTCGCTAATTCTTCAATAATTTTGTTGATATTGTGTTTTCAAGTAATTTTATTCATATCAGATCTTCTTTTTTGGGGGGTTAATGTCTGAGCTGCTAAATTACTCTTTATACTTAATATAAAATGTCACCTAAGAAGAAAAATAAGCATTTGGATGAAATTGAGAAAATCAGAATTGGCAAGATTAGAAAGAGAGGCTTGGAGTATAAACAAGGTTTTTCCATCTTGAACAAGGAAAAAGATCCTACTTCCTTTCCCAATTGGTAAACAATATGAACAAGCAGGTAATGTGGAAAAGGAGATAGGCTCAGGCTGTCCCAAATGATCAACAAGTAAAAATCATTCAAGGTTGAAAATGACAGCTTTACGTTACAAGAAAGGCACCTTTACAAATTTGGTCAAAGAGTTAAAAACTGGGGAGGGTAAACAAAACCCAGGAGATTGAATGAAAATGATATATATCATCAAGAGGATTCGCTAAAAGCCTTTATCGCGCGAGAATATCATGGATAGGATGAGCTTTGTTACTGGATACGGAATGGTTTCAGAGAGTTATTTGGCCGGATGAGTGGAGGTTTTTTTTCGTGTGAATGATGCTCCTGAACAATGTCTTTAAAGATCAGGTAAGAGATTCAGGGTTGATTGTCTTCAAATCCCAGTTGAGCATGAAAATGGGTGAAATATGGTTTGGAGTGCATAGTTAATTATGTGTGATGAGAACATCAATATAAAAAAATACATCTGCATTTTAGAAAAAAAGCTTACTTCTAACAGTTCAAAACTTGTTTCCTTCCTGTTTCCAGGAAAATGTTTTGTTTCTGCTCAATGATACCCCAGTTCGCACTACAAAATTAACCAAAAGTGGTTGAATGATAACTCTTTTCAGACAATGTTCTGGCCCATACAAAATCTGATCCAACCTGATCAAGAACTTGTAGAGCACAGGTAAAAGAAAATTGACGGGTAGAAAATTTTCAAACAAAAAATCACTTAGTAAAAAAAGATTGGGAAAATATCACTTTGCAACAATTTAAGAAGCTGACAGATAGCATGCTCAAATGGATAGCCTTGTTACACTAGGCTAATGGAGAAGCTATCAGGTATTAGTTAAATGCCAATTTGCTAATGTGTATTTTTTGTAAATTTTATTAAAAAATAGCCAAGCTCAGTTTTATTCACTTTTTTCAAAATATAGATTAAAAATTAGCCAAACCTCGGTTTTATTGACCTTTTTTTTTCAAAATATGTATGCAAAATTCGCCAAGCTCAGTTTTATTGACCTTTTTTTTTTAAATATATATTCAAAATTAGCCAAACTCAATTATTTTGCTTGAGAGTGTATCTCCCACTGTCCATTACTTTTATTTGATATGCTATACAGTGAAAAAACATTGGGACTCTAGATTGATATTCAATTCAGAGGTTACCACTATTATATTCTGCTTTCTTTTATTCTTTCTTTCAGCCCAGCACAGTGAATCGATTACCCAAATTTGATGTTGATCTTCCCACTGTCCCAAAACCTCCCAAATTGGCGCTTCTTCAAAGGGATGTCACCATGGCTTGTCTGTGAGTAACCATTTTTTAATTCACACTTATGCAAATCACATTACTCACTAGCACCACCTAGTGAAGACCACTGCAAATACACAATTCTAGAGGAGAGATAACTTTAACAGGATTCCCTTACTGTCGTTAATTACATCTGAGGTAAGTTGTATAGCAGCTATGTCAGAAATGTTATGTTATATGGTAGCAAATATTGGGCCTTTACCCAGTCCTCTCTCGCTCGACTGCAACATAATGAGAGATCCATGATTAGATGGATCAGTGCAAGTTTAGAATTCAGCCAACATGAAGAAAAAAAATTAAGAAATATGTTTATGCTGTGCCCGTGTGATGTGATGGAAAGCACATATCCTATACCAAAAATCATGTAAATTGAACAAGTAGTTTTTTTGTTTTTAAAAAAAAAAAAATCAAATTTTATGGGTAAACAAGGATTGTCGATAAACTGACGCCATATTGGACATTGTGTTTGCCGGCCAAGGGAGATAACTCCAACTTGGTCGGCAAACACGATCCTCGTTTACCCATAAAATTTGATTTTCTTTTGTAAAAAAGAGCTACTTGTTCAATTTACGTGATTTTTATTATATAATATATGCTTTCCATCACGGGTACGTACAGCATAAAGATATTTCTTAATTTATTTTTTTTCATGTTGGTCGAATTCTAAACTTGCACCGATGGATCTGCAATATGAAACCTGACCAAGCCAAACACATTAGGTTAGAGTATTTGCTGAAGTACTACATTTGCCCAGCATAGAGGTTATCCTAAGGACGAATTGGTTACGCTGGTAGTCATATGGAGCATTCATCCTCCCGGATAAACCGTCGCAGAAGCATGGATGTCTTGAATCGCAGGAAGGAAAACTTATAGGCAAGTGATTAGACAAGACCATAAAGTGTAGAATTTGGAAACAGTTGAACCATGAGGACTGGAGAGTAAGCTTGTGAAATAAAAAAAAAATATTAATTAACTTAAATTGTCCCCCTCTATATCCGGGGTAAGTTGTATAGCAGTTGTGTTAGGAACATCATATTATATCGCAGCAAATGCTGGGCCGTCACCCAGTCCTTTCTCGTCAAACTGCAGCATAATGACAGATCCATGATCAGATAGATCTGTAATGTGAAATCTGACCACGCCCAACACATTAGGTCAGAGGATTTGCTGAAAGCAAGTTATGAGACAAGACTGTAGAGAGTGGAATTTAAAAACAGTTGAACCATGAGGACAAGAGTGAGCTTGCAAAATATCAAAAAACGTCTGACCCTTTGACAAGGAAAAAGTGACGTTAAATGAAGCGAAAGAGAGAGAATTAGTTTTCACATATTTTTTTAATATTCAGGTAGGATGAAAAACTAAACAAGAAAATTTGTTGCTGTTGATATTTTAAATAATATTTAATATTTTACTGAATAGTTTTGTAAAGACAGAATATTAGAAGCGTAGCTATCCCAGGCAGCTACAATGATGCAAAAAAAGATTACCCTGCACTACAGCCAGTGAGACATGCCGCAAGAGCCATCCCTTTTTAAAAAACTTTAAAAAAAACTTTTATTCACCCCCAAAGAAGGCACATTGCCTCTGAGACGTGAATTAGGGATCATACCTACAGGAGCATCTTAAGTGGGGAGTTTTGCAGTGAGATGCTTGTTCACATTACATTTAAATTTCTGCATGTTGGTGTGGTCAGCGAGCAAGAGGGAATTCAAAAGGCTAGCAGTTTGAGGAAAGAAGTTATTGGAGTGAAAAGCCTTTCGGCATCTTAGGACCTCCACATTTTTTAAGGATTCAGCCATTGCCTTGGATATGTGTACGTTCGTTTTGCCCACATATCTAGAATAGAGTATGGTGTTATCAGCAAACAAACCCATCTCGGACACAATGGTATCGTTTATGCCATACTATCAGCCTCTACCCTCTCATTTGGGCCATACTGCCTTCCTTCACCCTCTTGCTTAGGCCATACTCCCTGCCTCCTCCTTCTCGTTTTGATCATACTCTCTGCCTTCTTGTTTGGCCAATTCTACCGGCCTCTGCCTTCTTGTTTGGCCAATTCTACCGGCCTCTGCCTTCTTGTTTGACCAATTCTACCGGCTTCTGCCTTCTTGTTTGGCCAATTCTACCTGCCTCTGCATTCTCATTTGGCCCATTCTACCTGCCTCCTCCTTCTTGTTTGGGCCATACTATTGGCCTTCTCTCATATTTGGGCCATAATATTTTAAATAAGTCTTCATCAATTTGAATGGATAAATTTTTTCTTGTTTGTGCCTTAAAATTGTACAGGACTGCCCACAAGATATTCTCTATACTCTGATGATGATTTATGTCAGTTGAAAGTTTACACAATAAGTCACCACATGATGAATTGCGAAATGACAAAACAGCTGTCAGTGGATGACTATATTTTATATATACTAATACAGAACGGGTAAAATTAATTCCTTGAACAGAACAGATTTGACCACTTTTATGGCGCCTTACAAAGATAAAAATGAAGATATAATGATA
Source organism: Sepiola atlantica (assembly GCA_963556195.1). Lineage (NCBI taxonomy): Eukaryota > Metazoa > Mollusca > Cephalopoda > Sepiida > Sepiolidae > Sepiola > Sepiola atlantica. Next base: position 75,252,973 of record OY744524.1, on the reverse strand, counting down.
CTAAACCTTATGTCTAGAATCCATGTTCTAATTTTGCACAAAATCCATTGCATGTTTTTTATTCTAGAAAACGTCTAAAATTTAAGGCTTACGCTTAAGGGGTCTTAAGAAGAAATTTAAATTCAAGGAATCTTACTTAATTGTGCTTAATGACTATGGATGAAAATCTGATATATTTAGATTTTATCAAAAATCCTGAATGACCAGATTGATGAAACCCGGGTATCCTCAACGGACACTGTAATGTATAGTATTTAAATAAAATAATTTATATATATTTATATATTATTCTAGATTTTCCCGAAATGTTATACACTGACTAAATACATAATCTTTTTAACAAAATATAATTGATATCAAACTTCGTTTTTTCTTTTCAGATATGGTGTAGTTTATATAATTGTGTTACGTCACCAACCCCGAGGAGGTACAACTGGTGCAGAAATTGTCCTATACCAACTCCAAAAGTAAGTATCCCATTTATATTTGTGAAAGAATAATTTTTTTGTATGAGAACAGAACAGATACTGCAGTCAAAAAAGCACAAAAGTCGAGAAGTCGAGTTGTATGTCTTTGGATTAAAGATTTAGTAGAGAAAACAATCTGTAATTTTCTAGTTTACAACTGTCCGGATATTTTATTGAGGTTGAGCATTACTTTCAACCTAAGTTATTCCTCACCACTATCACTATTAACACCTGAATCTCCACCATTACCTCAGAAATTACCGGAACCAGATGATGAACAATTGGCTTTAGAAGATTCCAGCACTTGCCAAAAGACTTCAAGAAATGGATAACAAGCACAGGGTGAAAGCTGAGAACAAGACTATTCTACCAAAATTTAGTGTGAGAGATTATAACGGTGGAAAAGCCACCGGAAGAGAAGGAGCTAGAAGACTACTAGAGGCCTCTGTTTGAAAATGAGGGACCATGCAATCAAGAGGCCAAATGGATCTTAAATATAGCTCGAAGTAATGAAAGCAAGCCAGAAATGCCAGAGCCAGAGATAACGTCTGGAATGATAAAATGAAAGCTAGATCAATTTCAGAATCACAAAAAAACTGGCATAGACAATATACCCAATTTCTGTCTGAAGAAACTAACAGCACTTCATAGCTATTATAGTAGCTGCTTCACCAGACTGTTGAGGGGTGAGGAGGCCACACCAGCATGTTTAGTAAAAGGTGATACGATCCTCATACCAAAAACGAGTGAGACACAAAACCCTACAAAATACAGACCGATCTGCTGCCTCACTACAACCTATAAACTCTTCACTGGCCTGGTTGCAGACAGCATCTATGAACACCTCTCTTCTGGAGCGTACCTGAAAAAAGAACAAGCAGAGTGCAAGAAGAAGTGTTTAGACACCAAGGACCAGTTGTTGATCAATAAGACTATCCTTGAGGACTGTAGGAAGAAGCAGAGAAACCTAAGCATGGCGCGGATCGATTACCAAAAGGCAAATGATAGTGTGCTCCACACATGGCTTCAGCGCTGCCTTGAACTATATCAGATCCATCCGGTCATCAAGAAAACCATGGCAGTACATATAAATATGTGGCAAATAACCATGGCATTAAGCCACACTAATTGAACAATAAAAATCTCTGACACATAATCCGAAGAGGAATCTTCCAAGGAGATAGTTTATCTCCTCTACTTTTTTGCCTGGCGATTGATCTGCTAAGTAAATTACTAAACAAAAGCCGGAGTGCCTACAATCTAAGCCAGGACCGCCAACAAGACCCAAACAAAAGAGTCAACTACCTGCTCTTCATGGATGACCTCAAGCTGTATGCTAGTTCAGATGCTGACTTAAGCCGACTCCTGCAGGTTGTCCATACCTTCTCCAAAGATATTGGAATAAAGTTCAGCCTGGACAAATGTGCCAAGTGCTCCCTCAGAGCTGGGAAAAAGATCCAAACGGAAAACATACAGCTTGATGAAGATACTGACATCAAAGATCTTGAAGAACAGGAACAATACAAATACCTTGGCATAGAAGAGAACGATTCAATTCAACATGCCAAGATGAGAGAAAAAATTGGCAGAGAATATGTACGCTGTGTTAGAAAAATTTGCAAAACACAGCTTACAAAGAAAAACAAAGTAACTGACATTAACCAATTAGATATGCCAGTGATAACATACAGCGAACGACAAGCTAGCGTGTCGTCTTCATACGACAAGCTAGCGTGTCGTCTTCATATTAAAAGAAGGGAGCACAGATGTCATTCGGACTCCAAATAGTAAATTAATTTTATTTTTTTATTAAAATTCTACTCGATAAGTTTCCATAATTTTTGGTTTTCACTAATATTTTTCACTAATATTTTTCACTAATATCTATAAGTTTTCCTGTTATTTTATTTTGAACTGTCATATTTTACTTGAGTCTCAATATAAATAAGCACCAGACTATCTCTTATAATAGTCTATAAAAAAGGATCATTAAAGAAAGTAAAACAAGGTCCTTCTATAAAGACCAATTTAAATAAATTTATTTATATAAATTTATTTATATCGCATGCACAGCTAAGTGTAGGTTGCCAGAAGTTATGAAAGTGAATAGAAAGGAATTGAATAATAATAATAAGTGTTGGCTGCTGAAAGTTTTTTCTTGGAGCAGTGTATCTTCAAGTGAAGATAGCCATGCTCAGAGCGCCTAGTCGACGGCTTGCAGGAGAGTGTCAAGATCTTTCTTCGTGGCTGCCTGAAAGCTTTCTGGCTGTTTTGTGAATCACTAAAGATTACCGAATGGAGTCCTTAAAAGGTCCGGTCGAAATTGTTACACTTAAGAGTCTGATTGGTCATTGTGTGACCAAACATCTTCACTAAGGCTAGTCTCTACCATACAAAAGAAATGTTAATGTTTATGTCTGTTACGTCATATGTGATAAAAAGAAGATATAAGCCTCTATGACGAAAGTTTTATCTAAGTCTACTCCCACTAACAGCTAGAGCGTGTATAATGACGTCCGGTCCGACCATCACAATCCATGTCCGGAAAAATAAAATTACTGAAGACCCTCAATTATGTCATATTATATATCAACCCCGAGGAGAAGCAGTTCACATACAACCGAATAAGATGGCCGATGAAGCTAGCGGAGAATGCTGTTCTCACTTAAATCAGAAACTTGCACCTGGGAAATTATCTGTACACTTGCACTTCAAAAGCCAAGTCTGGATTTAGCATGTGCTAGTATATACCATTTTTTTTTTTATGGAGGTGAAATTTAGCTACTGTAACAGGAAGATCTGCACAGAATACAGGACTTCAACTACAACTGTTTGCGCTGACTGACCCACATCAGACCATTGGACAGAATTTCTAAACTCATACACGATGATGTAATTGTGTTCGAGATGGCTATATTTACTGATGACACCATGCTCTATACCAGACATGTGAAAAAAACGCAATGTCTGAAACCTTAGGAAATGACCCCCAGTCTGTAGTGGAATGGGATGTAAATGGATGGTAACATTTAATGCTATTCAGACAAAGCTTCTTTCCTTTAACAATTACAAGAAACCTTCTCAACCACTGATTGTCATGGCTAATAAAACTCTACCTGAAAGTTCTTCATTCAAACTCCTCGGCCTAACATTCACAGACAAAATGAATTGGAACAAATACATAGAAGACATTGCCAAGGATGCTGCAAAGAAGGTGGGCTCCCTTTACCGCGCTAGAAAACTACTCACCCCTGCCAGTATTCTGTATCTCTACAAAGCCACCATTCGCCTATGCATGAAGTATTGTTGCCACGTCTGGACTGGTGCATTTACCATTTCTCTCTTCTTATTAGACAGGGTCAAAAAATAGTCTCTAATCTAATAGGTCCCACAGTGTCAACCAAGCTCCAACCCCTGTCCCATTGCCGCAATGTTGCATCCTTGTTTGTTTTACAAGTACTTTAATGAAATGTGCTCTGACGAACTCGTAGCACTTGTGCCCCCCTCAAGGTAAATACCCCTGTCTAACCTGACAATCAGCAAAATGCCACCTCTTCACTGTAGAGGTCCCCAGATACCGAAAAGCTTTCAACTCTAATAGTTTCTTCCCTCAAACTGCTAGACTTTTAAAATTCCATCCCTGTTTCCTGCTTCTCTGACTACTAACATGCAAAAATTTAAATGTAATGTGAACAAACATCTTGGTGCTCAACTTCCGTACTTTGAGTGTCTCTGTAGGTATGGTCCCTCATAGTAGCCCCTAACATTCCAGTTTCAATGTGCCCTGTTTGGGGTGATTAAGAGTAAAAAAAAAATTAAATACTCAGACGTCGTTGCCACACACATCTAGTCTCCCAGTTGTTTTCAACTAGATGCCTTCGTTTCTTGGGTCACGCTCTCCGATGCAAAGAAAGTGAACTCTCTCTCTATATATATATACATATATATATAACATAAAGAAAGAGACAAAATGCCTTCATAAAAACCATGTGTTAGATGTAGATATTTTTATTAAAAAAATAAATAAATAAATAAAAACTTTTTTTTTCTTTTTTTTCCTCATCATCTTGACTTTATCTAATTTGCCTCTTTCTTTATGTTTAAAATTCTAAAGATGCTTAAAAAAATTAACTTTCCCAAATTTTTACCTAACAGCGACCATGCGCGATTTAAGTTCAATTTAAAATAGACATTTGCACCGTTAGTCCACAAAACATCGGACGTGACTTCTACAAGACCAAGAAGGATTACGAAAACAAAAAAGGTTAATACCTTTTATTTGTCCAAAGCTCTGTCGAGGCTTGTTATATCAAGCGAAATATTAGATAAAAAAGTCAAGATGAAGAAAAAAAAGAAAAAAAATGTTTTTATTTTGATTTTAATAAAAATATCTGCATCTAACACATGGTTTTTATGAAGGTTAATTATTTTAAGCCTCTTTAGAATTTTAATTCTAAAGATGCTTAAAATAATTAACCTTCTCAAATTTATATATATATATATATATGTACGTGTGTAATGCCTATACCAAAAATATTTTGGATAAATTTCAAACCCATATAACTTCCAAAATATTGATAATTTTATAAAAAATATTCTCAAATTCACTTTATCAAATATTAAAGGGACAATTAAACAAATAAAAATAACTGCTTTGTTTTGGATGGGTAACTGTGGCTCCCGAACCTATGGCAAAAACGTAGGGGTGGTCAGCTGAAAAACCTGGGTCGCAACGGTAAAAGCAGACACAAACTATATCTGGTCATTGTATATACAGTCTCCGACGTTGGATAAGGGACGACTCCAAATTATCACCGATGCTTCCGTGGACAGGAGACAATGGAGCACAGTGATCAGAGATGTGCTGTACCCCCCCCCCCCCCCCCGTTAAGCCCACTTCCGGCGAAAACCGATCCAAATACAAGTAGTACTTAAAAAGCAAATTTCTGCCAAGAAATATAAAACACTTAGCATATTTGATATAAAGATCAGATTAATTTTATAATCTAAAAGCGTGATACAAAATATATCAAGATCATATTAACCAAATAATTTTAAAAGCATGATACAAAATATATCAAGATCATATTAACCAAATAATTTTAAAAGCGTGATACAAAATATATCAAGATCATATTAACCAAATAATTTTAAAAGCGTGATACAAAATATATCAAGATCATATTAACCAAATAATTTTAAAAGCGTGATACAAAATATATCAAGATCATATTAACCAAATAATTTTAAAAGCGTGATACAAAATATATCAAGATCATATTAACCAAATAATTTTAAAAGCGTGATACAAAATATATCAAGATCATATTAACCAAATAATTTTAAAAGCGTGATACAAAATATATCAAGATCATATTAACCAAATAATTTTAAAAGCGTGATACAAAATATATCAAGATCATATTAACCAAATAATTTTAAAAGCGTGATACAAAATATATCAAGATCATATTAACCAAATAATTTTAAAAGCGTGATACAAAATATATCAAGATCATATTAACCAAATAATTTTAAAAGCGTGATACAAAATATATCAAGATCATATTAACCAAATAATTTTAAAAGCGTGATACAAAATATATCAAGATCATATTAACCAAATAATTTTAAAAGCGTGATACAAAATATATCAAGATCATATTAACCAAATAATTTTAAAAGCGTGATACAAAATATATCAAGATCATATTAACCAAATAATTTTAAAAGCGTGATACAAAATATATCAAGATCATATTAACCAAATAATTTTAAAAGCGTGATACAAAATATATCAAGATCATATTAACCAAATAATTTTAAAAGCGTGATACAAAATATATCAAGATCATATTAACCAAATAATTTTAAAAGCGTGATACAAAATATATCAAGATCATATTAACCAAATAATTTTAAAAGCGTGATACAAAATATATCAAGATCATATTAACCAAATAATTTTAAAAGCGTGATACAAAATATATCAAGATCATATTAACCAAATAATTTTAAAAGCGTGATACAAAATATATCAAGATCATATTAACCAAATAATTTTAAAAGCGTGATACAAAATATATCAAGATCATATTAACCAAATAATTTTAAAAGCGTGATACAAAATATATCAAGATCATATTAACCAAATAATTTTAAAAGCGTGATACAAAATATATCAAGATCATATTAACCAAATAATTTTAAAAGCATGATACAAAATATATCAAGATCATATTAACCAAATAATTTTAAAAGCGTGATACAAAATATATCAAGATCATATTAACCAAATAATTTTAAAAGCGTGATACAAAATATATCAAGATCATATTAACCAAATAATTTTAAAAGCGTGATACAAAATATATCAAGATCATATTAACCAAATAATTTTAAAAGCGTGATACAAAATATATCAAGATCATATTAACCAAATAATTTTAAAAGCGTGATACAAAATATATCAAGATCATATTAACCAAATAATTTTAAAAGCGTGATACAAAATATATCAAGATCATATTAACCAATGTTACTAAAAATAACACTTGTATTTAATACTGATTATTAATTACTTGTTAAAATGGTTTACTTCTGCTGTCAAAATCCATGAATAGATTCTCAAATATATTTTTGCTTCCATTAATATTTGTCTTTTTTTTATTTGTCTTTTTTTTCTTCGTACTAGGGAGAGTCCGGCCAAGAAAACAGATATCCTCCGACTGGATATGAGTGGGCGTTTTGCTGTTAATGTTGTTGATAACCTTCTCATAGTCCATCATCAGGCTTCACGGGTAAGAGTTAAAAATGTCAAATTTAATGCTATACACATACACACATATATGTAATCTATCTTCTATCTACATATATAAAACTCAATGTGTGTGTGTGATGTTTGTGTGTTGCTTATAGAACGAAAGGTTAGAGAACCTACATAAATCTAAAAGTGTATTCTTATGTAAAATTTACCAGGGAAGACAATAGAAGTGTTCTCGAATTTCCAAGTAAAGGGTTTATGAGGACATAACTCTCTTAAAACTTCAAATATATCTTATTTTTATGAAATTTAAAGCATATGTATAGAATTTTCTAGGGAAGACAATGGAAGTGGTTCTGAATCTCTGTTACCCTCTATGTGCCGAATATTTACATTCCCCACCTCCAAGTGATCCATAGGGACAGAACTCCCTTAAAACTTCAAATACATATATCCGATTTTAATGAAATTATAACCATATGTATAAGACACAAATTCAGAGAGTTTTCCAACATTTCAGCTTCTGACTATATTAGTAGATGGGTCAATATACTGCCAGAGTACCCCTACCTCAAAAAAATTGCAACATTTTGTTTTTTGGTGGTTTTATGTTAGGTTGGTTCTATTCTACAACATACTAGAAGTTGGACAAGATCGCAGTATGGGAAAGTGTCAAATTTCGAATATGACTTATTTTGGTTTACAAGTCATTTTTCATTTACATGTGAAGCACTAAATTTTTACTTGTTTTCAAGGTCAATTTTTTACATGAAAAGGGTTACCAGTGATGCCAAATAAACCCTTATACCATATCTAGGGGTACCCGACCCCTCAATCCCTCATTACATTCACATTGGTACCCATACCCCTAAACCCCTTATTGCACTCACCCAGGTTCACAAACAAGCATCTGGGTGATTATTTTTTTATGAGTACCAGTGGTGAATTATTACTTTCTTTAATTAATCTGGGCCCCTTATCTCCGTATATAAATGAAATTGTTTTATAGGGTATAGGATTCCTGAGAAAACAACTGAAAAATTCAAAGAGACCCTGTTTTACCCCATCAAAAACTGCCCTCACAAACAATTCACTAGCTCCATATTAACCATATACTAATACATATATATTTTTGTATATTTTTAGAGTCAAACATGAGTTCAGCCGCTAGTAGAGAAACTTGTCTTTTATGCGAACAGGATTTGGACTGTGATGAGACCGTGGTACTTAGAAAAAAGGGTGCTGCAGGTGTCAACCGTGCAAGTATCGAAAGAGGTGGCAAAGTCATTGTTGAAGCCGGAACTAGTGTTCACATAAACAAAAAGGACATTGCTTTAGCTTCAAAAAGGATGATTCTGCTCGGCCAGTAAAAAGGGGCGCTCGTGTTTCTCTGGGACGATATAACAGTAAAACGCATTGCTTTTTCTGTGCATCTGATACTGCGAAAAAAGACTATAAACGAAAAAGTGATAGAAAGATTTGCTATGTAAAGACTAATGCATTTGCTCAAACTCTCCTGGTTCATTGCAAAACAAGAGGGGATGAGTGGGCCACTGCTGTTCAAGGTCGGATCGAATATGTTGGTGGTGATCTTCATGCTGCAGACTGTGTGTACCACCAGTCATGTAACGTCAAGTTCCATACAATGCAAGACAGTTCACGTCAGTTGAATTAACCAAACGACGAAAAAGTGAAGACAAAAAGACAGTGATCAGGATGAAGCATCTGAAAGGGTGCATGTATTCTTAGAGGAAAACGATGAGGATCTTGTCGCTTAAATGGGAGAATACTTACGAGGTAGTAAATAAACGGCATATGAAATTAGTACCTCAAAGAAAAGCTGATAAGTCGATATGGAAACTCTTTATTTGTGACCAAAGGTCGTTATAGTGTCGCAAACATTGTGACATTTAGGGAAAAAAACTATGACATTCTTCGTGAATACTCCAATTCACCTGTGACAGATAAGGAAGCACAAAAACGAGCAATTCTCAAAACCGCAGCGAAACTCATCAAAGCTTTCTTTCACTTCAACCAGACTACTCCTAGCTGGCAAGGCATGATGCACCTGATGCATATAGGATGTTGCTGGATGGCAGTTGACTCAAGGAGATCATAGAGACAGTATATGATGAAAATGCCATCGTACACATGATGAGCGGAAAGGCAGGGCAACAAGTATCTCGTGGCCACCTGCTGGTGGATCAGTGTCTCACACGTCAGATTGTTGCTAAAATCTTGGAGGATGAACCTGATTTTCAGGACCAAGTAGAGGAACTTAAGCGGCTGTACATGCTGATGGAGACTGGTGAATGTGGCTTGTAGTCATTGTTGGAATCAGATTCCATCGGTAGGAATTACAACAGTCTAACTCTGATAAGGGATGAACTGGTAAGGGCCTACAAAACTAGCAATCTATGGATAAACTAGGAATTGCTAGGGCACTTGTTGCAGCTGATCAAATGAAGTCCTGGGAATTGCGTCTCGGTGCCGTCTTCGCTTGCCTGCCAATATTCGCAGCCACTGGTCATCCAAATTATCTGAAGTCGGCGCATCTATATCTCCAGAAGATGTATGCCTTGAAAGATGACAACCCTGCAGTACATCAAAAGTTCCAGTTTGGGTTTCACGTAATCAGACGCAGTAGCCAATACTCGGCTAGTCTTGGCTCCGATCTTGTCATCGAGCAAACACTAATGCGCTCACTCAAAGGCCATGGTGGGCTCACACGGGGTAGTGGGATGTCCGAGCACCAGAGAACAGGTTGGGCCATGTCGTCCACTATGTCATCAGCTTACAACCTTGCTATGCAATAACTTACCGCACGAAGTTACACAACAAGTGAACAACATAAGGAGTTGTCTGCCTCTTAGGTGAGAAGAGATGAGACAGACTGCGGGAAAGTTGCAGAGCAACTAGACAGCTTTGTCACAGCGACTACTGCTAACGAAGATGTCAATGTTCAGGACCTTTTTGAAATCAGAAAAGACATTGTACAGAAGATGGATGGACAATCAGTTTTCTCCTACTCTCACAAACGGAGTTTGAAAGCAAAGACTTTAACATCATTAATTTCTGAAGATCGTAGCATTGACCCAGTACTTTTATTCCAGAGGTTTCTCGGGATCTCACAGATGGGTGATCTAAGGATGGATGATCTCATGCCCTATGAACTCTGTCTCTAGCCGATGTCTTTGTTTGAAGGAAAGCACATCTTACGTCAAGCAGACAAACCACTGCTGGCAGCAGCTCTCAGAAAATATGTTGAAACAAAATTGGACAGTGCTGTGACACAAACTGTTCCAGTCACAGAGCACAATGTACTAGACGGAGGATCTCTTCTTCACCATCTGAAATGGAAGGAGGGAAGTACCTACAGCTCAATTGCAAATGATTATGCCTCATTTACTGTTGAACACTATGGGAGAGCAACTGCCGTGTTTGATGGTTATGAAGTTTGACCAAGTATAAAGGACTGTACTCATCAGTGGCGAAGTTGAAAGCTGAATGCAAGAAAAGTGAACATTACCGAGATAAAATTTGCTTGGAAAAAGGAGGACTTCTTGTCAAATGTGGCAAACAAGCAGGCACTGATCCGGCAGAAAGGCTGTGACGTTATTCAAGCGGAATGAGATGCCGATGTTGAGATTGCAAAGGCAGCCATCAATATGTCTGCTTTCAAATCAACCACCCTCATTGGAGAAGACACAAACCTTCTCTCGCTGTTCCGTGCATATGTTTCTAAATGTACTGCATTTTATTTTTGCTCTGACAAGGCGAAATCCTACATCTACAATATCAAGGTTCTCAAGCAGGTGCTTGGTGAAGCAGTTTGTAATGATTTGTTGTTCTTGCATGCCTTTACGGGATACGATTCGGTGTCCAGAGTATTCGGAATAGTAAATATGGGGTACCAACAAATCGTCAAGAGAGAAAAGACAATGACTGTTCAAAAGACTTTTCTCTACCAAAGCAAAGCCAGTATTTTATGTAAACCAATGGTTGTAAGGCAATGGTAGCTTTATTCAATGCGGATAGAGAAAGACTCCCTGGCATCTATTAGATACAATATGCTCTGCAAGAAAATTGTGAAAGTTAAGACATTCGTCACGCCAGAACGACTCCCACCAACGCCCTCTGCCTGTAAATTTAATTCTTTGCAGACTTACTACCAAGTTATGGAGTGGATGGGGTGTAGTGATTAAATGGTGCCATCTGAGTGGGGGTGTAAGGTGGAAGGGGGCAAACTTGTTCCAATGATGACAAAAGCCCTGCTCCGGATGCACTGATTCAGATAATTCATTGCAACTTTTCGGAAGGATGCAATAACCTAAGGTGTACCTGCAGGAGGCATGGGCTAGAATCTACAAGTGCATGTGGATATTGCCAAGATAGAAATTGTGACAATATGAAAAATGATCCAGTGGAAGATGATGATAAGTTAAAAGTTTTGAAAGAGTACTGTGATGTAAGTGAATCAGGGTTGATGCAATAAGGGCAATGGGTGTAGGGGTACCCATTGATATTGTATAAGGGTTTATTTGGCATCACTGGTAACCCTGTCATGTGAAAAATTGACCCTGAAAACTTGGGTAAAAATCCAAGATGTATTGATTTATCATGAAAACTGACCGAGTTAGTGCTTCACATGTGAATAGAAAATGACTTGTAAACCAAAAAAAGTCATATTCGAAATTTTAAACTTTCCCATACTGCGATTTTGTCCAACTTTTAGTATGTTGTAGACTAGACCCAGACTAACATAAAACCACCAAAAAACAAAACGTTGCGATGTTTTGGGGTCAATCAGTATCTTGACTCGTCTATAGACGGCAAAACTGGATGAGGCAGTAAAAACAAAGAAAGTAATATGGTGTTATAAGAAGTACATAGTAATGATTCTCATTCAATCCTGAGCAACGTCGGGTCTTCCTGCTAGTCTATTAGATAAAAAGCAGTTGTGTGTGTGTGTGTCTACCTAAAAGTCAAAAACTGCATAAGACACACCCATAAAACTGATATATTTTTTCAGCATTGCCTCAGATAGGATATGGAGACATTCTTTTGTAATATTCATTTGGAGGAAAATAGGAACAAAATTAAGCATTTAGAACCCCCCCCCCCCATCTTTGTTGTGAAATGGTATTTGTGATAGAGAGAGGGGAGTGAGATGGATAGCAAGATGTAGAGAGTGAAGTTTGAAAAGAAAGATGTTATACACACATTTTAACCCTCTCTGTGTCCTGAGCAACATTGGATAGCCATGCAAACTTATAATAATAGAAATTATATCTGACAAATATTCACAAAGACCATTGATAAATAACTTTTTTTTATTTATAAGTGTGCGTGTGTGAGAAATAAAATGGATAAGACAGATATACCATCTGAAAGCAATCAAATTAACTTACGGTGAGATGTTAATATTTCGTCTTTCTTATTCAAGATTTAATTGGAAATAAGTTTTAGTTATTTTTTGAGTATTTAGAATTGAAAACATAGACATGAGAAATAAAGAAAAGGGAATTTCAACAATTTAAAAAAAAAATTTGATTAACAGCTAAGAAAAAAGTTGTTGATCTCCCCTCCCTCTCCTTTTTTTCTTTCTTCCTCTGCTGCTTCTATCTCCTCTTTGTTATAAATATTTAAAAAATAATTTCTTTAGCACATTTCTGATGAAGTCTCTTGAATAATAAAAACGAAATATTAAAATCTCACGATATAAGTTGATTTGATTGTATTGCGTTGATATATCTGTTTTTTTCATTTCGTTTTCCACATTTTCCAGATTTTATTCAAACTGTGTAGCAGTCATGAACATTAACATTTTTTTGTTCTCTTGAAGAACAACCGTAGTGGGGCTGTTTGGTCACAGGATGACCAATCAGACTCCTGGGCATATTAATTTCAACTGCACCTTTGAAGGACTACATCCAGACCCTTTTTACTGAAAAACTCCATCCCTTCCCCTCGACCTAGCAATGGCTTTAAGGACAAGGGTCAGTGTAAGTACATTAAAGGACATGATGAGATGACCAGCCGGTAATACTTCAAACTTACTATTTCACTATTCCTCTCTCTCTCTCCTTTCTTTTTGCTGTAATAAAATTTGGAATTGAGTGGGGTTAATGAATAAATATGTAAGGTGGGGTCATAAAGGTTGGAGAAAGTTTTTTTTTTTACCAGTTATGGTCACATCATGTCTTTCTTCAAGAGAAATTTAATTCTTCAATCCTCATGGTTGCCAGATAGTCCTTTTTTAAGGCTAAATTTGGCTAATTTGGCCTTTTTTAAGCAGTTGGACTTCAATAATTTTATTTGGCCTTATTTTAATTTTGGCTTTTTTTTTTTCGATTATTTTACATAAATATCTATTTGATAGTAATTACTAAAGATAACATTATAATTAGGTAATTTTTACTTAAAATTATTTGCCAATTCAAATACTTATTTTACGCTGTTCTTAACAATTTGTAAATTAAACGATTTGTATCTTGTAGCAGTCATAAATATCAACATCTCTTTTCTCTCTAGGAGAGAAGCCCTTGTGAGGTGGTTTGGTCACAGGATGACCAATCAGACTCCAGGGCGCATTAATTTCAACTGAACCTTTGAAGGACTACTTCCAGACCCTCATGGATTCACGCAGCGGTTACAGAGAGCTTTCAGGCACTAATGAAAAAGACATCTTCTCTCCTGTCTCTGTCAACTGGACAGCCGAGTGATGCGATCTTCACTTGAAGATATACTGCTCTAAAGAAAATGCTTTTGGCAGCCGAATTTTATTATTTTAATCCCTTTCTTCACTGTCTCAACTTCTGGCAACCTACACCCAATGGTGTAGGTCACTCAAATAAACATACAGTTGTTGTAAACAATTTTATTCAAATAGTTTCATCAACACAAAGAATGGTTTGGAAAGAGTTATGCTAACAGGAATATAAAATATATTGAGTCAGGAGATGTGCTTGTACTATAGAAATGGGATTAAGTTCAGGTCTTTTATCTCGCCTCTCGCCCAAGTCATGGCTAAAAGCGATAAAAGGATATGACGTCTTGTCAACATGACGCTCAAAGTTTGATTGTTCATAAATCACAGACAAAGGTTTTGGCGGAGTGCTATCCTGCACAAAAGTGTTCTGGCCGAACAACGCATCAATTGCTCCGTGAGTGAGAACATGCAAGTGTAAAAGAAAATAGATCATGATTATGTAACTGCTACAAACGCATCCTAAAAGTATTCATTATGTTTTCTCAAGATATGTTCATCTTTCTTCTGACTCTATCTTTGAAATGGCTAAAGAAATTGCTTTGATATTTTTTTAAAGTTCAAGTTTCTCATTTTACCACTTCATAATGTCTCTTATTTTTTCCAGACATCCATGATCTTTGACATCAAACTTGGTGGAGAATTTGATAATTATGTTGTATGTCATCATCCTGTGCTGTCTCCTCTGCCAATAAGACCTTTCCGTCTGTTGCTGCCTCCAGGTAAGAATAAATATATAAATACTAGTTGCTATACCCGGCATCGCCCAGCTGTCAAATATGCTCAAACCATTCAGTTATGATAACGCATACCCCACATTCATTCTTAGACAGAATTACTAAATAAATTTGTATTTCAAAAGAAATTATTTCCACATTATTTTGTGGTACTTCTTCAGAGTAAGACCCGGGCTAACTTTAACACTTACCCTAACCATGACCGTAACCCTAACGACGGTGTCAAAGTTAGCTTGAATCCTAATCTGGAAAAGTACCTATTTTGTTTCAGATTTCTCTGAAATTATGGATACAGTTTTTTTGCTTGTTCGTACTACAAGATTCCATAAATAGGCCTGAGTGTCTCTAAATGTCATTGAGGGTCAATTTTAATGGTGAAATTAACTTCCTTATAAAATATAATTTCTATGGACCCTTATTGGATCTTCTAACTCCTACCATATTGATTTATATAATTAACAAATTTATTATATATATATATATATATATGTAAATGTTTATATACGTGTATTTGTGAAGCCCAAAAAAGTAATTAAGATAGTTTACTTTAGAGATTCATATATTTTATTTTTATACATTATATTTTGTTCATTTAGCTGCCATCTACGTGTGTGTGTGTGTGTGTGTTTGTAGGAAACACTAATTCTGAATATGTGCCTATAACCACATTCCGTGTCATGTGTCTGGTAGCGTCTGTGTTGGAGTGTATGAGCTATGGTGTATGTGTATTATGACACATGACTCGATAATTGAGGTCCTTTAAAATGGAAAGAAAAAGAAATTAAAAAGAAACTTAAATAAATTTAAAAACGTAAGTCATAGTGGAAGGTTTTTGTCGCAAAAGGGTCTGGCTATATTTTAACTTTGATCGAAAATATCTGCAAATGTGTAGTCAAATAATGTTTAATTTAATAAAAATGTTATACTAAATAAACAGTTCTATTTATTATTGAGCACTTTTATATAAATACAGTAAAGATTTACTAGATTTTTACTCTGTTATGTAAACTTACCTGCATTACAATATATATAAACATAATGTGAAAACTTAGTTATTCAGAGAACACCATTCCATATATCCTTCAAAAACACTTTTATTTGCAAACAATTGTTTCTGCCAATCTCACGAACATACATTTTCATGATATACAAAATATCACTGATTTTTTTTTTTCTTCATCAGTGCATAAAAAATTCACTAGTCCGGCTGAAATAATTTTTTATGCACTGATGGAGCCCCCTAAAGAAAAATCAGTTATGTATATCATGAAAATCTATGTTTTTGGGATGGGCAGAAACAATTGTTTGCAACTAAAAGTGTTTTTGAAGGATATATGGAATGGTGTTCCCTGAATAACTACGGTTTTATATGATGTTAAATTAAGAGCTCTAGTCGTATACAATTGAACAACAACATAAACCTTTGTGTTAAATAAAAGAAATTTATATATAATATATATATAAGCAAACTACATTAACCTATTATATATATATATATATATATATATATATATATATATATATATAGTATCTCATGTCAGCAGAAAAACTGTTTCAAAGTGCCTAATTGTAAATATTAGAAGAGCAAAATGTGTTTTTTAAAAAATTTAAATACACATTATGTATCCATTAGCAGTACCCAGGTTTCGTTCATTCCCTCATTAACCTTTATTAATATTTACAATTATTTATTTAAATTTTTATTTACATTCAAAATCACCCAACCCAAAACTACAACCATTCCTCCCCAACAAAAAAAGTATTCTTAATATAACCACTAATTGCTGCAAAAACTTGAAGGAATTCACACGTACATATATTAATCTTAATGTTTAAACTCTACACTGAAAAATAACCTGAGCATTCTGACAATTCCACTCCTACCAACCGGGACGAGAACAAGATAAACTGGACCTTGTTTTCAGAAACAACCTAGTAACAATGTTCACTAACAGAAGTAAAGATCTCAGCTTCCTGTTTAAATGATTTTTCCAGTATAGACATTCGAAGGGAGGCTGAATACTGCTGAACGATCAATTTAATCTGGGATTTTTTAATAAATTCCGTTAGACTGGATGGACAAAACCTGGGTACTTCTAATGGATGCATAATGTATTTAAATAAAAAATAAATATATAAATATATATATATATATATATATATGTTTTTATAAATAACTTTTAGCTAATTCCAAAAGAAAATTTCATAGCAAAATCAATTTATAATTGTTTCAAGATAATTTTAGTCAGAACCCAGTATTTAAACATAAATACTCAAGTTTATCATTTTTTTTTTTTAAAATTATGACAGTCAAAAAAATCACATTATGAATAAAAATAAGTTTTCATCAGAAATAATTCATAAAAAAATACACCTACCTGAACAAAAATTGTCACATTTTTGTTTCAGAAAAGTCCAGTTTACCATCAGAAGATTCATTTTTTGCAAGTTTCAACAAACTCCCACCCCTTCACTGTAGAGGTCCCCAGATGCCAGAAAGCTTTATACTCTAATAGTTTCTTTCCTCGAACCACTTGCCTTTGGAATCCCCTCTTTACTCCCCCAGCGGTACCAACATGTAGAAACTTAAATGTAATGTGAACAAAGATCTCGCTGCACAGCTCCCCACTTATAAATCTAGCCCCTAAATTCTCAGTAGACCCTTACCTTTCAGTGGCAATCTTCCTTGTTTGGGGTGAATATAAGTAACAAAAAAAAAGTTTGAAACTGAATTCAATTTGGAAAGCTTATTTTAAGAATTTTTCTAAGTGAATTTTAAATAATTAATATAATATATATATATTTTAAAACTACATCGTCCAGGGTATTTGGATAATTATATATCATTTGTGTTAAAGGAGGTACAACATATCGTGGAGGTTCACGCTTAATATCCATTAAAGAGGGAATACAACATCTTGCTTTATTTTAGTTTATTTATTACTTGAAATAGAAATGCTATAAGGAGTTTAAGGTTTTGGGCAGGAATGCACAGGAAGGGGTCATCGTTGATTCTTGGGAAATGCCAGGTGTTCCTTGAGGGGGTTAAAGAATATAAATTTACTTAAATCTATTACGATCTTTTTTTTTTTTTAACTTGAGTTCACCCGAGACATGGCATACTGCCACTGATACGTAAGGGGCTACTGTGGATTAGGTGCTAGAAATTAAAGGAGAGTTGTGCGGCGAGATGTTTGTTTACATTACAATTTAAATTTCTGCATGTCGGTACAGTCAGGGAAACGGGGAGCAGGGAGGGAGTTCCAAAGGCTGGCAGCTCGAGGAAAGCAGCTATTTGAGTAGAAAGCTCTCCGGCATCTCGGAACCTCCACAGTAAATGGATGAGATATTTAACTGATTGTCGAGTTGGTTGGGTTTATTTATGTTGATGGGGGTGGGGGCAGAGCAGCATGTTCATCGGAGAACATTCCATTGAATTATTTTTAAAATAAGCACAGGGATGCAACATTGCGGCAATGGAACAGGGGCTGGAACTTGGTAGATAGTGATGGATCTATTAGATTCACGCCTCTTCTTTGTACCCTGTCTAAGAAGGAAACACTAGTGGTTAGTGCATCAGCCTAGATGTGACAACATTGATTAATGTCACTTTACTTTCATCCAATCCATGCTGAGTACATCATTTGGCCCGAGACGCAAATTTAAATATGAAATGTAAATGACGATACCCTGGAAGTAGTAGACTCTTTCTGCTATCTAGGAGATATGCTGAGTGCAAGTGATGGATGTGAACTCAGTACAGTCACAAGAGTGAAGGCTGCTTGGGCAAAATTTTGTGAGTTGTTGCCTCTGATAACATTGCAAGCGCAATGACAGATCCATTATGAGATGGATCTGCAATGTGAAGTCTGACCACACCCAAAACATTAGCTTAGAGGATTTACTGAAAGCGCTACACTTGCCCAGCATTGAGCTTATTCTAAGAATGAATCGATTATGCTGGTATGGTCATGTGGAATGTTCATCCTCCTGGATAAACTGTTGCAGAAGCATGGATGTCTTAAATCGTAGGAAGCTTGACCGGCCAAAGAAAATTTAGAAGCAAGTAATTAGACAAGACCGCACAGAGTGGAATTTGGAGACAGTTGACCCACTGAACCATGAGAATTAGAGAGTGAGCTTGCATAATATCAGAAAATGTCTGACCCCTGAATAAGGAATAAGTGACGTTGAATGAATAGAAGAAGTAAAAAATAAGACTAGAAAATATAATATAGTATTATGGGATGGAAGAAAGAGGATAAAGGATTTCTCATTGAAAGCGTCATTTTCATGGAAGGTCCTCAACTGAGCTTCAGTCTTTGTTTTCTCCTTGTAAAACATTCACAGCAAGAACTCATATTTCTACTACAACGAAAAGATTTTCCTTTCTCCCTCTATGTGCATAGCGTCAGACGGAATTTTCATGGAGAAAGCTTCTTTGCAAGTGCTTCCCACCTGTGAAACACATTGCTGTGGGACTGCTTCCCTGCTGATTACAACTTGGTTGTCTTCAAAACCAATGTCAATAAATTCTTATCATAAACGGACCCAAAAGTAAGCAAACACAGTTCATACCATTGATCAATGTCAGTACTCCCATAGTGTTCCTCATCTATCAGTTAAAAATCATTCCTGCCACATTAACCTTTAGCCTCGAGTGGCTCTTAACCTTTATAAGTGGTGACCCCAATAGTCAAAACAAATCAAACCTTTTCACGCTAATAGTATTATGTTAATAGTATTGCGTTGATCTGCAGAATTTATTTTTATAAATGGGAACACACTTTCAAATTCTTTGTGTTGTGGGATGTATTTGAACTTCTGTGCCAAATTTAGTCAAAAACTGATGAGAAATAAGCACATTTTTTCTAAAACAAACTTGTACTGTTTCCAATTGTTATGTTTTTGTTATTTAAGAATAAGATTTTTTCTGTTCTGCTCAATTTTCCTAATATTCAAGATTTTATTTTATGCCAAATAGATTTTTATCTTTCAGCACCGAGTTTACCAGTTGGAAGCGAGAAGACAGAATTTACTTTTGAATTGTGTATCCTTTGCTTTGTTCATTTTTTTTCTCTTTGTAACTGCTGGTGTTACCAGATCAGGCTGTCTGAAGATACCGGCTTCCTGACTTACAATACCCAAACGTTGATGTTATTGTTTTTTTCCTTTCCCTTTGCAAAACTCAATCATGTTCTGCAAAGCTAAAAACAAAAACAACAATTTTCCTCTACAAAACAACCAAATCAAACACCATCAATAAATATTTGAAGATATAAAGAACTTTTTACCAAAATGATCAGATTTGGCATTGAATAACCTAAAAAGGGTTGATATGTTGTAAAACAAAACAACCATCTTGTTAAGTGTAATGTTGTTTGCTTAGCTAATACAGTAATTAGCATAGTCAGGCTTTATCGCCTAAACGTAGCCTGTATACAATACTCTGGCACCTCATTAGCGTGTCTGCTAAGTGAACCAAAATACTTGAACTTCATAACAAAATGGCGTCGTCAATAAGATCTGAGTTTTCATCCATCTCCATTGTTTTACAATGGTTATCATCTCTCAACCTACCTGTAATTCTACTGCACTTCTTGTGTATCCAATGCTTACAAGTACCATAAAAGATTAGGTTGCTCTCAACTTCCTTTCCACAATCTTTCCTCTTTCGTGTTAAAAAGCAATCTACAATTGCAATTAAATTCTAATGATACTCTTCTGATGAATGTTAGTTGAAAGAAGATTTTCTAATGAACCCATGTTATATATATACTAGAAAAATACCTGTCCCAGGATGGGTAAAATGAATTCCCTCAAATAGAACAGTTGTGCACCACTTTTATGTCCCCTTATGAAGATTAACATCAAGATATAATAATACTAAATCTGATTATGTTTCAAAATTTTTGAGATGTGGATTGATAATTTGCATTATTTGGATCATTCAGACTACTGTTCTCATCTTGGATGTTATTCTCACAACGTTTCGGCCAATGTAACCTCTGACCTTCTTCAGGTGTATCTTGTCAAACTCTGGAATCTTTCTGTTGAATTCTGGAATCTGTATGGAATTTCGAACAGAACTCTTTCATCCACAGGGATAGTTTACTCTCATTCTGTCAGCCATGACCGGGTAATTATAAGTAATTCTGAATTGTATTCTTAGTATCGCCTGTATTGAGGATTGAATCATCAACCTTCAGCAGACTGTTACTTGCATAGGTCCTTGCACAAGGATTTGATCAAAATCTATTACATGATTTTGATTCTAGAAAATATCTCAAATTTAAGGGATCTTAGAAAGAAATTGAAATTCAGGGAACCTTTCTTAATTGGTGTCTTATGACTATGGATCAAATTTAATGGAAATCTGATATATTTGAATTTTCAGATCGAAGGTTGTACTCATGCCCCCTAAAATCCTTTAAAATACTCCAAAGAAACTGGAATTTGGGGAACATTTATTGATTCATGTTGTTAACATTCACAAAAGTCAGAGGAATCTGAATTTTCACAAATGGCTTCCACCCCCTTTTTACCCCTTTGCATAATACTAAATTAATATCACCCATATTTGGACCCCTTACGCCTAGCAGCTGTGTTCTAAAATTCATAATGAGCAGTTAATTAGTTTAGGAGTGAATCCTATACATATAAATATATAAACATACACACCCGCCGACTTGGCATTTACAAAGTTAAATTCCTCCTAACTTCCAAGCTAATTTGTGGTGGCCAACGGGTAAGACTCTTGACTGCGAATCAGTGGTGATTTGTGATCAGAGTTTGCTCCCGCTGACTGTCGCCAATTAGCTTCCTGCACTGAAGATTGCATAAGCATGAAACATTGATGTCTGTAGGTAATAAATAATTAATATTTATTTATAAAATATTTTATATATATATATATATATATATATATGTATATAGGAGTAATCAGTCAACAGAAAATCATAAGCGCACAAGTTGCAAAATAATATAACAATAGTAGTGACTAAAAAAACTGAGAATTCAGAAAAATAAATAAACTTACAACTTACAATTTTAGAAGCAAAGTAAAGTACATCCCAATTTCAGTTTTTGTTGTTGTTTTTGGGTATAGTCTGTAGGAAATTTTCGGGAACCATTCCCTTCATCAAACCTATGAGGTGTGAACAGAGTTCTTGAAAATGACAAACTAAAATTAATATTGTTTTTTATTATTTCACAAACCGGGCACTAGGGGTCGCCTCTAAAGGTCATATATGGGGGTTCTTGTTATCTGCTTTGTTTCCGGTACATGTGTATCAGGAAGGAAAAGAAAGAAAGGAAATGAGAAAAGATGGGAATTAAAACTTAAAACTGTCTGCTCGGTGTGTGTGTGTGTGTGTGTGTGGGGGGGGGGGATTCTCTTTGAATGCTGGCGACTGGTCTGTCTGGCACACATCCATAAGGAAGGGGAAAAGAAAGAGACTAAGCATGATGGGAAAGAAGAGAAAAGAGAAGAGAGAAACTAATGATCACAGATAAATACAATTATCTGCTGATTAAAGGCCGTCTAATAGGCAATATGTTTATATATATATATATATATATATATATATATATATATTAGCTTGGGTGTACGGCCTAGAGAAAAATAATTCAAAATATATTAAAAGTCTTGCTCTCTCTCTCTCTCTCTCTCTCTCTCTGTTATTAAATTTAATTTTGAAAGTTAAATGTAATTATTAAATTATTAATTGGAGAGAGGGAGGGGGAGAAAGATGAACTCTACGTTTTTAAGTCTCTCATTCTGTTTGTTAAAGTAATTTAATAACCTCATTTGTTTTTCATTTTCTTCTAATAAATTTCCCTTAATACAACACAGATTCTGATAATTGGATTGTCTTCCAGCCTGACATCATTATTGATGCTAAGTTGGGTAAGTAATTATTAATTGTATTTTTTCTTGACGATGAATAAATTCTGTGTTGCATTTAATAAAACTCGTCTCTCACTTAGTTTCGGCTAACATCATTCTGAACAGCACCAAAGATGTGTCCATTACTCCCCGGTTCTCTTTATTTCTACCGTATATAAACAGTAGCTGATGGACCATAAAACAAAAGAATTCACTACATATATTTGCTTGGTTATAATTAAGGTTACGGAGTTGAAGGGAGTTTGGCTCATCAGAGTGCTCGGAGTCGGAGTTTTTAATCTCTGAAGAAATAACCAGACAGCGAATATTGGAAGCCATTTGAAATAAGGAGTTTGAGTCGGATATTTTGGAATCCTATGAGTCTGGGTCTGATATTTTGGAATCCTATGAGTCTGGGTCGGATATTTTGGAATCCTATGAGTCTGGGTCGGATATTTTGGAATCCTATGAGTCTGGGTCGGATATTTTGGAATCCTATGAGTCTGGGTCTGATATTTTGGAATCCTATGAGTCTGGGTCGGATATTTTGGAATCCTATGAGTCTGGGTCGGATATTTTGGAATCCTATGAGTCTGGGTCGGATATTTTGGAATCCTATGAGTCTGGGTCGGATATTTTGGAATCCTATGAGTCTGGGTCGGATATTTTGGAATCCTATGAGTCTGGGTCGGATATTTTGGAATCCTATGAGTCTGGGTCTGACCTTATACCTTCTGACTTTGCAACCGTGGTTATAATACTGCCCTTGTTCCTACATTAGTACGACCATTATAACTTGGTATAATTTGGAATCATCTGAATGCAAAGGAAAGGTAATTCATTTTTTAGATTTTACTAACAGATTTTTTTTTTTAGCTTTATTTTCAAATCTTTCAAGGAGTTAATATTTAATGCTATAAAAATATATTTTTTTAAATTGGTTAAGACAAAATCATAAATATACTAAATATACATCTGGGGGAAAATTAAAAAATATTAAGAAAAAAATGTTTTTACTCTCTTCCATTAAATATAACTACATCTACGGCAAGTAAAGTTACTTTTAATAGGCTGACGATGAACAAAAAAAAGACTATTCAACACAGAGTAGACCATCATCATCATCCATTTTACATGCTGACATATGTTGGACAGCTTTTAAAAATTGATTTCTAAACTAACCTATCTCTGGCCAGTTAAAGTTCGATTCTGGCTAGTGTGAGCTTAAATTCAAATGTATACAGATGTGTGGGATAAGAATACACTTCTGATGATGGTATCTACCATGAAACTGCAGTAAAGTGTTAAAATATGCCATTTTTAATTATTTATTATTGCTATAAAATTATCTGAAATAATATCGAGCTGTTTGTGTGTGAAAGGTCTGCTATGTTGGATGAGATCTGTTTTGATTCTGAGAGGTTGAGTTTTCATGTTATTGATATATAAATAAATGTAATGTGATTATAATTTCATTTTCTAGGAAGCCTGTGGTATGTTCAACTGTGTCTTGAACCTTTGGTAGAAATGATTCCTGATAAAGTAAGTTTGATGTAAATGTCTTCGTGTTGCATTACCTCCCCTCCAAGGGGAGCTCTAATGTTTTGTATGTCATGATCGAATGCAAATCATGAACAGTACAATAAAATCATACCTCATGTCTTCAGCGCTCCTTCAAGACTGAGAGCACTTTATCCAAGATCGTTTCTTATCGTCTCCTGGTGGCTATCTTTCTGTGGGGGTGCATTCTGGCACAAGAACACAAAGAAAAGAATTATATCCTGAATTTGGAGAAGGACCATTTTATTAGGTTGTTGATGTTGCTTTCTTCTCTGCTAGTTGCGGGGGAAAGACATCGTGGCTACGGATTTCTGAGGCCTGGCCTCTTCGTTTATAATCGATTCTTAAGTCATTTCTTATCGCGGCTCGTCTCTTCAAGCTTTCAACTGAGAGTGCCCGGTCTTAACGCTTATATTATCATGACCTCATTTCCTCTCGCTTGTGTTCTCACAAGAGGCAGTGTCCCCAAAGGCCAGCCACCTGACCTCTATTTCCTGTTTATGCGCTTATGTTTCCTCCTGCGAATTCAAATCATCAAATAATGAACGTATCCTTACTATTTAACATTCCTCCAGATTTCATCAGAAAATTATCCTCGTTTATTTTCTAGCTTTACAGTCGATTGACAAAGCATAGGTTACCCCACACCCCAAAGGACAAAGCATAGGTTGCCCCACACCCCAAAGGACAAAGCATAGGTTGCCCCACACCCCAAAGGACAAAGCATAGGTTGCCCCACACCCCAAAGGACAAAGCATAGGTTGCCCCACACCCCAAAGGACAAAGCATAGGTTGCCCCACACCCCAAAGGACAAAGCATAGGTTGCCCCACACCCCAAAGGACAAAGCATAGGTTGCCCCACACCCCAAAGGACAAAGCATAGGTTGCCCCACACCCCAAAGGACAAAGTAGAGTCTACCATCTTTTTTTTTTCTTTCTCAAATTATCGTTTGATCACAAGGTCAGAGTACTTCCACAACCTCTCACCTAATGCATCCTCGAGATGTACGGCAACATCGCTTACGACTTATATCGACTTTCATTTAGCCACCTCTGCATCATATCCCGGCTGGCGCGCCCATCACCCTGCTATGCCCCCCCCCCCCCCCCCCCAGCCTTGTTCTCTGTCAATTTATGATCATGTCGCATTTGTTGCGCTAACACCGTACCTTTCATTTCTGAATGTTTGGCCTGACCACTCGGTAACTCAGACCTCTGACAACCACCACCCCTACGCTCTGGACTGCTATGCCACACCCTAGCATATTTACTGATGTATTTCTGCCTAAAATCCGTAATCAATGCAATGACCACCACAGTTTCATTAAAAGGACTTGATGTCCTGTCACAAACACAGCAACTATTTTTTTTTATATAACGCTTTTGCTATTACATGTCAAACAAAAATTCAATAATAAAATCAGATCAATTATACTTGAGTCATCCCAGAATGAGCAACTACCAAAAGGGACACATCTTTGCTTGAAACTGATTTCTTAAACTCTTACTTTTGGTTGAATCATAAACAAAACAATATGTACATTTATAACTTGCAATCGCAGATATTTATTTTTTTAAAAAGCAGGGGAATTATATTAAATATTTATTTACAAGCATAATAAAATAAAATTTTTAAAAATACAATGTTTTTTTTTATATTTGTTTCGTTTATTTATTATAAAAAGTTTTGTAAATAAAACTAATAAAATAATTTTTTTAAAAATACATAGTTTTATTTAGAAAACTTTGTATAATAAATAAACGAAACAAATATTTAAAAAAAACATTGCAGAGATCGTGTCCCTATTTACTTGCTCCCCACGAAGGCAAAGTTAGACACAAGATCGTTTTTTAATGTAGGAAACATTAAGCTCATCAAAAAGGGACTCTCTGAATTGGGACAAAAATAAAACTTGCCTCAGTATAGAAAGGTTTCTTCTTCACTGATTGAATGCTCGGTTGTAGAAGATCTTACTTAGATTCCCATCTGAAGGAATTCCTGTGGCATGAAAGGCACTCAATCAGTGCGTTTGTTCGGTGAATTTTATTTTTTAAACTTTTGTTCACCCTAAACAAGGCATATTGCCACTGAAGCGTAAGGGACTACTATGATAGGAGCCAGATTCATAGAGAGCATCCTGGGTGGTGAGTTGGACACCAAGATGTTTGTTCAAATTACATTTAAATTTCTGCATGTTGGTATGGTCTTGGAAGCAGAGAGCAGGAACGGATTCCAAAGACAAGCAGTTTGAGGAAAGAAACTATCAGAGTAGAAAATCTTCCAGCATCTAGGGACTTCTACAGTGAAGGGGTACGATTTTGCTGCTAGTTGGGTGGGTCGGGCGTATTTTCGTTGAGGGGGTGTACAAGTGCAGTAAATTCATCGGAGCACATTTTCTGGAAGTACTTGTAAAAAAAAAAAGCACAGGCTAATGCGACAGGAACTGGAGCTTGGCAGACATTTCAATGTATGCTTCAACAAACAGATTATGGTGTTTAAGCTGCATTTATTATACAAAATTTTACAATATACCTTAACGTTTTAGCATGAAAGAGTATGTGGATTAGCGCATGCACACACACACGCATATTTTAAAGTTGACGATGAGAATAGAAAAATTACATTGTTTTAAAAACCAATGAAATGATATTCATTTAAATGTTATTTCATAGAATGCCTAATCTTATAAATAAAAACCATATATGACAAAGCTGATACAATTGCTTAAATTACAAATCACGCACAGATCGAACATTACACTGGGTTTCATCCTCTAAAGAGACGATCGTCAGTTGTCGCTTTTGTTGTGGTTTAGTTCTTTTTTTCTTTCTTATAGTTTGGCTAAAACTAAACCATTCTCTTTCCTCGACTTGTGGGCAAAACGAACGCACGCATATTCAAGGTAATGGCTGAATCCTTAGAAAATTACCTCCAGTCTGTAGTGGAATGGGGCCAAAAATGGATGGTTACATTTAATGCTACTGAGACAAAGCTCTTTTCCTTGAACAATTATAAGAAACCTTTGCAATCACCGATTGCCATTGCTAATAGCACCCTACCTGAGAGTCCAACATTGAAACTCCTCGGCCTAACATTCACAGGTAGGAACAAATACATATAAGATACTGCAAAGTCTACTGCAAAGAAGTTGGGCTCCCTATACCAGGCTAGAAAACTTCTCTCACCTGCCAGTATCTTATATCTCTATAAAGCAACCATTCACCCATGAATGGAGAATCGTTGCCACATCTGGGCTGGTGCACCAACCACTAGTCTCTCTCTCTTAGACAGGGTCCAAAAATAAAACTCTAATCAAATAGGTGTCATACTATCTACCAAGCTCTAGCCCCTGTCCCATCACTGCAATGTTGCATCCCTGTGCTTGTTTTACAAATACTTTAATGAAATATGCTCCGATAAGCTTGCTGCAATTGTTCCCCCTCAACGTAAATACCCCGACAATTAACAAAATCCGACCCCTTCACTGTAGAGGTCTCCAGATGCCAGAAAGCTTTTTACTTTAATAGCTTCTTTCCTCAAACTGCTTACCTTTGGAATTCCCTCCCTGCTCCATTTACCCGACTGTACCAACATGTAGAATTTTAACTATAATGTGATCAAACATCTCACTGCACAACTCCCTACTTAGAATATACTTACAAATCTGACCCCTAATTCTCAGTAGCCCCTTACATCTCAGTGGCAATGTGTCTTGCTTGGAGTGAATATAAGTAACAAAAAAAAGCAACATCTGACAATTTCCTCTCGGAGGCATGAACCCGGTGTAATGTTTGGGTTTGTGAGGTGAGTTGTAACTTTAAGAATTATATATCTACTAGGTTCTTAAACGTCCTGTGTTTACTTGTCAGGCAAAATAAAAATCCTTTTCTTCAATTGCTGTTAATAGTCAGAGTAATCTCCCTTTTTCAGATGAGGATTGATAACTTGGATTATTCGGTCTACTGTTCTCATCTTGAGTGTTATTTTCACAACATTTCGGCCGATGTTACCTCCCTATTCGCAAGAGGTGCCCCCCCCCCCAGCGAATTCTGGCTCGTTGAAGACCTCATAAGAATGCTCCAAGGAAAGTGATTCGGCTCTAATGAAGAAGTGATATCGGAAACTGAAGTGTAATTTGAGGCCAAAGACAAATCGTTCTACAAAAAAGGCATCGAATTGTCAGAGAATCGTTGGAATCACTCTAGAAGGAGACTATGTTGATGAATAATGAAGAATTTTGTTCTTGTTTTATTAGTTAAACATGGGACTTATATAATTAAACTTTGACAATAAGTATGGTATTTCGTTAGTATGTCACCTGAAAACGGTTGATATGACATACAATAGAATATCAAACCAACAAAAGAAATCAATTATGTTAGTTAAATACTATCTTGAGAATACAGAAATCTTTCTGTCGAACTCGGAAATCTGTATGGAATTTCAAACAAAACCCTTTATTTAATCCATGGGGGTAGGATGCTCTCGTTCTTAAGTAATTCGCAATTGTATTCTTAGTATTGCCCACAGTGATATATATATATATATATATATATGTATATATATAATATGTAGTAATAAAGTATTGATCTATAGTGATAAGTAGTAAGACTGCACATCTAAAAACAGGAATAGATTTAAGGCTCTCAAAATTCATACTAGAATTGTCCATGGTGTAACAGATAATTCAATAATAAAGTTCTAAGTAAAATTCAGTTCTAAGTGACAATCTTCTGTAGGTTGAAAGTTTAATCCTCAGTGCGAGTGATACTAAGAATACAATTGCAAATTAAGACTTTTACCTGCTCATGGCTGGTGGAAGGAGAGCATGCTACCTCTGTGAATTAAATAAATGGTTTGGTTCAAAATTCTGTACATATTCCCGAGTTCGACAAAAAGATTCCCAAGTTTGACAAGATACATCTGAAGAAGGTCGGAGGTTACATCGGCCAAAGCATTGTGAAAATAACACTCAAGATGAGAACAGTAATTCAAATAATACATATAATCTCCCTTTTGTTTTTCAATGGCAATTATTCCAATCATGTAATAGATTTAGATCAAAATTGGAATAAGGATGCTAAACATAAGGTTTAGTATCATTATATCTTGATTTTAATTTCACAATGGGACATAAAAGTGGTGCAAAACTGTTCGGGGAATTCATTTTACAGGTATTTTACTAAGTATGTATATCTATAATTTTTTTTTGCCTTAATTTGAATACTAGCATTTTTTAAGGCAAAATACGTACAACTTCATGCAACTAACATATAACTACACTCGAATCTGTGTCAGCCCCCCCCCATGTTATTGTTTTTATAACCAAGCATTTACATCTTAAAAACGTGATGTCTAGAATAATAGCATTTTAATTTTGCCCCGTTTCTGAAGTGTCTGATTTGCATATCTTTTCTCACCTGATTACTAATTAAAAATGCATGCCCGTGTGCAGCATTTTCTTATGATGTAATGGTAAGTAAATATTGCATATATCTAAAACTTATTTCTTTCTAAATGTTCATCTCCTGCAATGTTTGTTTTTCTTTCTAATTTTAGTGCAAACTTATTGAGTTTCTACTTCTGCGGAAAGACAGCAAGATGGTTGTGTTGTCCGTATGCCGACAAATGTTAATTCCTGGACATCAAGCAAGTCTTGTCACCATCGCCCGAATTTATGACATGTTAAATGATGTCTACAAGAACTACCAAGAAGCTGAGACTCAATCTCTTGTACATGTGAGTCAACCTTATTCCAAACATTTTTCAATTGCTGGCCAGAAGAATATTATTTATTTATTCATTTGGTAAGGAAATCTTGTGAAGGACTACAGTCCTATTCCAAAATATTTTGATTGTTGGGTGGAAGAGTATTATTTATTAGTATATACCTATCATCGAAAATGATGAACAAAAAATTATGCTTCGCCAGTGTTTACACTAATATTCATATAAAATCATTGAATGTTGGTAATTTAATTTTTCATTTTTTTTTTTTACAAACGAGTCACCACTTATCAAGGTCTAAAGGCCACTTGAGGATAAGAGTTATTGGGTTGGACAGGTAGACAGTGAGACACCGAGGGGATTTTTAACGATGGTTGTAACTGGTAGAACAATTGATTATTTAAGAGGACGGCTCAGTAAAAACTTGTTTACATCGGACTTGAAAATGGCAATGTTATAGTCAGCCGGGGAGCAGCCCTGCAGTACTGTGTTCCACAGACGGGCAGTTCTAGGAAAGAAACTTTGCTCATGGAAGTTCCGCTTAGTTCTAGGTGCACAGAGGGAGAAAAGGAATTTACTGACAGTGGTTGTAGCTAGACAAGTTTTTGTTGTGAATGTTTTACAGGGGGGGGGGGGGCATAGAATGAAGCTCAGTCGAGCACCTGCCAAGAAAGTAACAATAAAGTATATAAACTATTATCATTTCTGATGACTTAAAAAAACATAACCTACCATTGACTTTTTATTTAGAGTGAATGCTTTTTTTCTGAATTCATTTCAGACACCTAGTGCTACCAGAGAAGGCTGTCTGAAAATTCTGGCTTCCTGACCTAAAATGCACCAAACATTGATTGTTTTTTTTTTCTTTTCCCTTTGCAAAACTCAATCATGTTCTGCAAAGCCAAAAACAAAAACAACAATTTTCCTCTACAAAACAACCAAACCAAATATCATAAATAAATACTTTAGGATATAAAGAGCTATATAAACAAACAGTTTTCCTCTACAAAACAACTAAACCAAACACCATAAATAAATATTTTAATATATAAAGAACTTGAAGCATAAAAACTTTTACCAAAATGATCGGATTTGGCATTAAATAACCCAAAAAGGATTGATATGCCGTAAAACAAAACAACCAAACCCTTTCAGACAGCAGGGTTTATCTGACTTGCTGTTTGCTTTCCAATGTAAGTCTTTCTTCTGTTTGTTTTTATTTCAGTAGGATAGGCCTGAGCTATCACAGATTGAAAAAAACAATATGTGAGTCATTTCTGATGATCTAAAAAAAATTTCTTTTGATTATTGGGAAGTAGGGGGAAGATAGACATTAAAAAAAATGATGCCAGGTGTTAAAAACATTAAAGACGTTAGCAGTTAAAAATGAAATTGAAAGAGAACAATCATCGCTCACTTAAAGAAATAAGAAAGAAAGTAAGAAAACGTCTCAAACTGGAAAGTTTAAAGACAAAAAAGAAAGGAAAAAAATGTATAAATCGGTATAGAAAGCAGAAAGAAAAAAAGAAAATGTCTCATTATGGAAATAGATTTGCATTCTCCCTTTGTGTGACGGGACAGATATATATTTACAAATAAATACACATTGCTCTTTATTTTAGAGTGGAGGATTCATTCATCTGGTGAGAAAATCTTGTGGAAAATAGGGCTTCAGCCACATTTCTGCAGTTTCAAAAGCTTTTATTTTCTTAAATTTTTACTAATGAGTCACTACCTATCGAGGCTAAAGGTTAATTAAATGCATATATTGTCAGTTGAATGATAAAGAATATTATGAGAGGATTGAAAATGATGAATGGAATGAACAAAGTTTGATTACTTATGAGGACGGCTTAAGTATTTGTTGATATTGAATTTGAAGACGACCCTGTTGTAGCCTGCAGAGAACAACCATTTTTCAGTGGTCTTAACAACGGACTGGATATATGTCTTCCATTTTAGATCTGAAGCCAAAGTAAGTCCTAACAGCTTACTAAAACAAAGAGCTTCTTTGAGGAGAGAGCCATTCATTTCGACTGAGGATAAAAAAAGGATCTGAGCGTTTGTGGTGAAAGGAGAGCAGTTTGGTTTAGAGGTGGTAAAAGTAACGAGCAACTTTTTTTCACGTGTTCCAATTCCAAAGAAAGAGAATCAGTGAGATCGTGATTACGAGTGTTCTTTAAAGTGATGCCAGTTGTATCATCTGTGTAGATATCAAAAAAATGATCTCAGGATATGATTTGGCAAATCAGGAAGAGTGTTGACCTCCAGAATAGATCCTTGAGACATGCGGGCATTGATTCTATGTGCTTCTGACCTCTATCTATAAGCAACTATTTTTGTAAACCTATCTGAGAGAAAGGATTCCATGGTTGTGAAGACGTTGCCAGATATTCCATAGCTAGCAAGTTTGTGAAGCAACTGTTTGCACCAGACTCTATCAAAGGCTTTTACTATGTCAAATAATGCAGATGTCATATGCTGATGAATTGGTACTTACCTGTGAAACAATGGAAGGCTTATTTGTTAAGTTCAAAACTTGGAGGAATCCTATGGAAAGTAAAGACCTGAGAGTGAATGTCACCAAGTCAAAAGTGATGATCAGTGGTTGTAGTGTTGGAAATCCCCTGGAAAGAGGAAATTCCCATGCTCAGTTTGTGATAAAAGACTCGGGTTCAATTCAATTTTCTGTGGTACATGCAGGCATTGCGTACATAAGAAGTGCAGTGGAATTACTGGTAGGTTCAGAGAGGATAACCAATTTGTGTGCAAGAAGCGTAAGGTAATGGAGATGGATGAGAGCTCAGATATGGAGAAAATATATGTGGATGGCAAAGATATTGAAGTTCAGAAATGTTGTTACCTTGTTGATACTATTGGAGCACAGGGTGGAGCAGGTGCTAGTGTGATAGCTAGAATTAGGTGTGGATGGAGTAAATTCAGGGAACTTTTGCCATTACTAACCAGCAGAGTATTACTACTGTCAGCCAAAGGAATAGTCTATCAGGCATATGTATGCAGTGTGATGATGTATGAAGTGAAACCTGGCTAGTGATGGTTGAGGACATGCGTTGCATGGAGAGAAATGATATGAGAATGACACGATGGATGTGTAGTATAAGTCTTAAAGACAGGCTTAGATCTGATAAGCTCAAAGAGAGAAAGAAACCTGGACAGTATAGGGAGATGCACGCAGAACAGGAGGCTTCGATGGTATGGCCACATTGAAAGAATGGATAAGCGTACTTGAGTTAGTAGACAGTTGAGGTATCAGCGTCAGCCCACAGGGGAAGGCCAACTAAAACATGGGAGGAGGTGATAAGGATGGACTTGAGAGAAAAAAAGATGAATAAAAATGCCCTGGTCAGAGATAGATTAGCTTAAAAGTCAATTTCTAAAAGCTGTCCAACACATGCTGGCATGTAAAACAGTAAAATTTTTTCTGTGAGAAATGGGTTGTAGGAACGATAAGAGATCATTCCTCAGCAGATTGCGAAGTCGATTTTGTACTCTGTCAAGAAAAGAAAAAGTGCTCCGAGTGGTACCTCCTCCAGATATGACAGCTGTAGTCTATGTTAGGGCGTATCTGGCTCTTATACAGGTAGAGGATTGCATCAGGGGTAAGGGTTCCATCTATGAGTTAAAGAGAATATAGTATTTAAAGACTATTTTCAAAATACATACCTCAGGGATGTGAGTTCTCCACTTTTTTGTATTTCAGAAAAGGCAGAATTCCACGTTTTTTTTTGTTTTTTTAGATAATAAAAGGCCAAATCGCTAGAGCTTTACGTCCTTATTTTTCCCCCATTTGGGTTGATTTTATTTCTTTTTCTCTTTCTTCCTTTCTCTCATTTTATCTTTCTCTTTTTCTATTTTTTCTCTCTTCCTCTTTCCGTCACAGTTTGTCACATGGTAACTTAATCCTCATTCCCGTCGAAATAATTCATTTTTTGTTTTCATCCTAAGAACTTAGCCTGACGTGGCTAAGCAAAAATAAGGCTATAGCCGAAACATGGCTGCACATATGTCGCTAAAATATTTGTGTACATAAAATTTATACTATATATATATATAGTATAAATTTTTATTTTTTTTAACAGCTCTACTTGTTATCGAGCACTTTTTTATAAACACTGGCATTTCATTGGATTTTATTTCTTTTTTCCCTTTCTTATTCTCTCTCTCTCTCTCTCTCTCTCTTTATCTTTCTTTCTCTTTTCCTGTTTTTCTCTCTTCGCGTCACGTTTTTTCTGTTGCCTTGCTTCGCCTCCCTTTACCCTCTCTCTGAAAATCTTGATTTTGCCATACTTCAAGCGATTCATGGGTAAGAGAGATAAGACTTTTGTTTCATCAATGAATGTCTTCCTGTCTCATTTAAAACATATCAGTCGATACTTTCAGTATGAAAAAAAGGGTATTATAGATTAACATCTTTTTATTTATTTCTTTTTTCCTGTTTTTTTTCTTTTTTCCTCTTGCCTTGCTTCACCACCCTTTCCTCTCTCTCTCTGAAAATGTTAAAATGTAGATTAACACCTTTTGCTAAATCACCTTTTACCCCCCCCCCCCACCATATGATATTATATTTTTTAGACGATTATGAGTGAATACCGTTGTCTCCTATGTTAGAAAATTGGTGGTGGTAGGGGGACCGTGGCCCCTCAGGTTGAGAAATTCATCTCAATTTCAGATTTTTTGCCATTGGCCACTCACATCCCTGATACAGACAAATTTATCTCCAAACAATTTGTATATAAAACACATTTATGATTTCCCTATATAATGATAAGGGTTGATATTCCATAAAAACCAATAACTAACCTAAAAGATACAGATTCACTGATAAAACATTAACTATGAAACAGCTGTCTGGGTTCATCAACATTTGTTTTCCAAAGGCTTTTTCCTTTATGCTTAAACTAGCAGTACCCGTGTCCCGGCATTGCCTGAGGTAAATATAAAATAATGATTTACTTGTAAAAAAAATTAGAGTAGACATTCTAAAAAAGCAAAAATCAGAAAAGAACCCATATCACTGTAAGTAATTGTAATTTAGGCGATTAAAATAGGATTTAACATAGACCCGTTTCTTAGCATGTGTGTTTATAATTAATAGTTTCTTGTTTGTAAATACTTGTTCAATAGTTTATAATGAAAATATTGTTTAAATAACGTAGTTAATACAGAATATTCCTGCAGAATTGTTTTTGATTCCGCTTAAGAAGAAATCGTTCTAGACTAAGGCAAGTTTTATTTTGTTTAGAGAGTGAAATTTTCCACAAATGATATTGAAAATAGTGTTTAAATACTTTATTTTTGAAAATAGAAATTAAATAAAAGGAACGAAACAGCACAGTAAGAATCAATGTTTAGTTTAGTTTCACCATTGAAAAATTCGTTATTTGGCTAACGTCAGAAATGTGTGGAAGCAGATGTTTGTCTTGATAACCATTTCTGCCTCCGTTATGTGTTATTTACATGGTTAATATAAATGTATATTTAAATAAATAAAAACTGATCTTCCCGTATTTTTCTGCATGTGTGAATGCATGTGGCCATCTGTCCGTTAAAGTGTAACCCAGAATGTTTACAGAAAGTATAAGCAAAAGGCATTCAGAATGGCCGAATGATATTCCCTTAACCAGCGAAAAGGAGTGATCTTTATTTAGATTTTTAAGCTATTTTATTATGTAGACAATATTAAGAAAAGAAAACATGAAATAATTCATGTGATTTAACCAAATTTCCCTTCTATTAAGAAAGGACCTGGTGTAACTGCTGGCAGTTAGAGTAGATAGATAGTAGCAAGTAAAAATGGATGCCACCTTCTCTTTGGAAGGTTTATTTGGGAGAGTCCAGTAATCTGGAAAAAATATAATAAATATTGAAAGAAGAAGAAGAAAGGAATGCATAATTTCTGGAAACATGCATGAAGGCTTAGGCTTATTGGATTGCGGAACAGATTAACATATGAAGGTTTTGGTAATTACTCTATAATGCTTTAATGCAGACGGGAAAATCAACTTTATTTTTTTATATAGATGACACAGAATACACGGGGAAGGATTTCTCAGTTCTATGTGCGAGTTATTTGTGAAAAACATTGCAATTTTATTCTTCTAATTAGCTGTAAATTGTAATTAACTGAATAAGTCACCCATCTATCTCTTAGCTATTTATTTATATATATATATATATATATATATATATATATATATGGGGTAAGGTACACGATAGTTCATGAAAAATGAAGTGTTGTGATGGACAAAATGTGTGAAAAGATGACAGACGGAAAACAAGTCAAAATGCAGGAGAAAAACAAAAACAAGAGATTTTTTTGACTGGTTTCGTTCGTGGGGAACGTCTTCAGAAAATGATAAATACAGAAAATAATTTTATTTTATATTGAAGGCACACACATGGGATGAGGGGGGAAAATGATCTGCTTGGATCATGTGAGAAGACATTAAGTGATGTTGGGACATGATAAGTAGGTGATACATTCTTCTAAGGCGGTGGGGGGGAGGAAGGTGGCAGAGAACCTAGCTGCGGTGAACAGAAAGGATGGGGATGAAATTGACACATTGGAAAGTTAGCACCTAAAGATTAATAAGAAATAAACAGGGATGGGTCAAGCTGATTTGTCAACAATAGGTTTTAAAAGAGCAATTCATGAAAATGAAAAGCTGAGGTGGGAAAAATGTGTGAAAAAAGAAGATAAAAAGGAAAGACAAGTTAAAGGTTAGGAAAAAAACAAAAATATAAATATAAATCCTTTCATCACCTTCAAACTTCAACTTAAGACACGGATCCTATACCCTAAGCAGACACTTAACTAAAGCTGCACTTAAACAATGCAATATATTACACCACTGCGCCCCTGACTAAGTATCTATATTTATATATATATATATATATATATATATATATATATATATATATATATATATATATATATATGCATATACATTTTGGAAAATGTTGTTTTTGTATGTATGTGTATGGATATATACACACATATGTGTGTATATGTTTACATTTACACAGTTGCGTGTGTGTGTGTGTTTATATATTTTTATATATTTTTTGTGATTATTGCAAGCTCTCATTTACAATCTAACCTTTTTTAATACATATGTGTGTATATATCCATACACATACATACATACATACAAAAACAACATTTTCCATTTTTCTATTTTTAAACCCATTTATATTTTTGTTTTTTTTCCTAACCTTTAACTTGTCTTTCCTTTTTATCTAGAAGGTGATAACATATTTAATACATATATCGAGAGAGGGGGAGATTGAACGATTTATAACAGAAGGCATATAGTGAGGGGGAAAGAGAGCAATACATATATATAGAGAGGGGGAAATTGTATGATTTATAACGGAAGGTATATAGGAAGGGGGAAGGAGGGGGGAGATATCATAACCAGGTCAATCTGTCTGAGTTCTCTTACAAACGGTTAATCCTATGTTATTTTTAATCGTTGATGAAGGCTGGAAATTCAAATTATAACGTCTGTGAATCCTCAGTTTGGCGATTGAGAAATAAGTTAGGAGGGAGAGGGGAGGGGAAAAAAGAAGGTGGGAGAGAGGAAGGAGGAAAAAACACAAAAACAGACCGCAAGACACACCGAGACCATGTCAGAATGTTAGACAATATTTTTTTAAAATTATTCATGTTTTGCGAAGAGATTAAACAATTATCAGAAATAGATGCAATAATAATATCAGCCACAACGTTAAGATTAAATACCAGTCCCCAAGTCAATAATTATATTTAACACCTCTATATACCTCTATGTCAAATATTAACTAGTTTTGTGTTATTATGAAGTAATAAGATAGCCGGAATATAAGCACCATGAAAATAATTCTAATTGTAGATAATTCTAATTGAATCATGATCGTACCAATTGGAAAATTACCAATCAATCCTAGTATTCACTACGGCAACCAAATCTAATGGCGGAGCAATAATATCATTGAGACCCCTGCAATCATTTAAAACCCAATGATAGCAGTCACAATACCACCAATATAATGTTATTATAACAATAATACTCAAAACCAACAACAGTGTCACCAATCACCATGATAAAGATACTAACAGACCACGCCAATAATGACAACGGTAGCTGTGCTACTAGTGAAAACAACAGTTACAATAATAATAGTAACTAGCGAGACCCGTGTAAATTACACGAAATGATGTTTTTAATACTAATTATCTTGTTCCTAACCTATATATGTTTGAATAAAATATGTTAAGATTTGGACTTGTATATTTATTTTTAAAAAATGGACAATACATGAAACAATTTACAAAACTTCTTTATATACAATATTTCTAGTGAAGGTAATATTTTGACGACTAAACCTTACTTTGTAAATGTTTTCGATTAAATAAAATTTGGCTCCAATTCATGAATATTTATTTACTCCTCTCCAGGAGTTAGGCACAAGGCCAGTTTTATCTTACTCCCACAAGTAAGATGTGACCCAAGGTCGGGTCGGGAAAGTGGGGTTTGAATAGCCAGCGCTCGAGAAGGTGGGGTTTAAAAATTTCTTGAGCAGCCCCGTTGGCATTCCCCGGTAGGGGCGCCCCAGGCAGTAAGCAATAAACTTACTCCTCCCCAAAGAGGGGAGGCGAAGCCTGGGAGGGTGGATCTAGAACTGCACAGGACAGACCCATAGACCGGCGTAAATCAAGCCTCGAAGGCCAAGACAATACCAGTCTATGGAGTGCAGTATCCATCGGAACATATACTACACTTTGATCTTAGCCAAAAGGCCAAGCCAATTCATGAGTAGCATACAAAGATTCGGAAGGTCGTTGCTTTTGATGTAAGCATGACACACAAAATCACACACGCTATTGTATTAATATGTGTCTTCCCGGTCGTCCCCTCCCTACCTCTCTTCTCCTTCCCCTCGAAATGTAGAAAATAAATCTTAGAGGTTGGTTGGGATCGAACTATAAACCAGTCGGGCCGAAGTCAAAAATACTACGTCGCTAACGGTTGCGCCAAAGGAAAATACTTGAAAATGTTTCGAATATTAGGCGAGTTGAATGTTTTTCAAAATCTAGGTGCGGCATGCATGCTCAGAGCTTTTGCCGGAAGCGTGACACACGAACACACACGCTATCGTATTAATATATAGATAATAATTGTAATCCCAATGATAACTGTGGCAACAATAGCCAATCTGGCACAAATGACCATAGCAACATGGAGAATCATGGGAGATATTCAAAAGTAGTAGTATCCACAATGAAAATAGTTACCCCAGGGGTCTTGATGATATTATCGCACCAGTGATTATGTGATTCCGTGTTACTTTATTTCATATATATATATATATATATATATATATATATATATATATATATATATATATCGTTCATTTTTCTCTATTTTATTATTTTTATTTATTTTTGTTTCTTTTCTCTTTTTGTACTTTTTATTGCTTTCTCTTTCACCTTCTCACCATCTCTTTCTTACATCTCTCTATTTCTTCTTTCTCTCACCCTCTTTGTCTCTCTCGTCCTTACCCTCTATTTTTACTTTTTCTCTCTGTCTTACCACCCCCTTTCTCTTACCCTCTCTCTAACTGGATTTGTTTTCTCTATTACTCTTACTGCTATTTTTAATCTTTTATTTGGCTTTTTTCCTCCTTTTGTCATTTTTACCCCTAAGGGTGTTTCATGGATACTTTAAAAAGTACTTACCTAACAATATCTTTACTTTACAAAATGTTATAATCATATTTAATTATTTGAAATTTAATTTTTTCCAGTCCGTTGACAACCCAAATCGACCTGACTCTCATCAGCGATGCAATAAAGTAATTTTGGATCAGTCTGACATGTACACTCATGTTTTCTCCGTTTTTGAAAATTCCAAGGTAGGTGTTTTTATCACAAAATATCACATCTTATTATTCTTCTGCTTGATACTTGTTCACATGCCAGATTAGTATATTGGCACATGTTGCAGTGCTCCGAGAATTCCATCATTGAGAGCAAGTGCTCAGGACGTCCTCACGACCCAATGACATTTTCTTATTCCGCCGATAGCATCTATCCAAATTGTTTGTTTTGGGGCATTCCTTAAGTCAACCACAAATGACATTTGTTTACTTTTCAAATTAACCGACAACTCATAATATTGTCAAAACATATTCAAATTAATTTTTTCGTAACCCCAGCTCTCCTCACTCCCCAGGGGGAAATCTCATTACACTTATTTATTAAAAAAAGATATCTAAAATATATTAGGTAAATTAGATGTACAATGACTACCATTTGAGAAATTTAATATAGATTTTTAGATACATGCAATAATTAAAAAAAATGATCCTCACCGTTTTGATGTTAACATACATACGTAAATGACTGTAGAATTTTACAATTTTTTATGTAGATATTTCTTCTCACCTCTCATCATCATCGGTTTAACATCTGTTTTACACGCTGGCATGTGTTGGATGGCTTTCAAAAATTGATTTCATAACTAATCTATATCTTGCCAGGTTTTTATTTATCCCTCTTTCTCTCAAATCCATCCTGATCACTTCCTTCCATATTCCTGTGAACTGAACCTGCTACCTCAACTGATACACATCTACTACCCCAAGAACTCTCATCCATTCTTTCAATACCATCAAAGTCTCCTGTTTGTGCACACATCTCCAGACTGTCCAGATTTAATCTTCCTCTGAGGTCATCAGATCTAAGCCTGTCTTTGAGACTCACATTACACGTCCATAAGATCATTCTCATATCATTTATCTCTATACAACGCATGTACTCAATCCTCACTAGCCAGGTTCCACTTTCCTAATAATAATAATATCATGATATGAACTTAAATGAAAATGTCCCATTATAATCTCGAGATTAAAGGAATTATAAAAACGGTAATGAGTAAAAATAATAACCTAAATATAATCTATGTACAAAAAAGTATTTTATCTTAAACTAGCAGGACCCATTGCCCGGCGCTGCCCAGGAGGAATATAAAAAAAAATGAGTTAAACAGCCGACCGAACGCAAATAGGTCACATAGGATCCTTTTAATATTTACACAAAAAGTCGGCTTTTAATATTCGAAAATGTATGTACCGACGAAGACGTGCACTTGGTATTTATCTTAAATTAAAGATGATAACAAGGAATGATCGGACACAGTGGTAAATGTAAAACACATGAAGATGTAAACAATAGATGATACATGTGGAAAAACATCTATATATTTTTAGGATACTTTTAAAAAATACTTCAAGGAAGTAAATAAGAAATATAAAATCTACATAATCGTATGATTGCTATTATTTCATTTTAATAAGCTTAAAATTATAGCCTGAATAGGAATCGTGTAACAGATCATATCAATGGGAAGTTGGTTTATAACCCTGAACAGGATGCCGAATTAGCACACGACTACTATATAAAATAAAATCGTCCAATGTAATTCATAGAAAAAATATTAAAGCAATATTGAACTAAAATAATAAACTAAATAAAAGCCAGGTATAAAAAAAGTATATTATTTTCAATTAAAGATGTAATTGAGATCGGCAGTAATATAGTTAAAATAGTAAACAAATCCATTTAAACAATAGATAATACACATGACTAAAACTTCCTTTAAAGATTTTAAAATTGACAATTTAAGAAATTAACTAGAAATATAAATTCTGAATAACTATATTATTGCAATGTATTTTAGTTAACAAAAAAGTATTATATTTTATTTTAATTCAAGAAGATATTGTAACTGAAATCGGTCTGATACGTAGCAAAAATGTTAGACCCATAGATATAAGCAATAGATAACAAATAGGACTAATAGATCTATATTTAAAAATATTTCTAGAAAAATACAATAAGATATAAAGAAGGGATATAAAATTTACATACTATACTCTTATGATATACTTTATTTTAATTTAGCTTAGAATTATAGTTAGAATAAGTTATTCGGGGTACAGATCATGTTAACGGTAATGTTTGTTCACGGATAGCTGACCGGATGCGGAAGTGTGTACGAAACTACTATTAAACAATGTAATTCTGAACTTTAAATTAAGAAGCATGAAAAACGACCCAAAAAGGGTAGATCAAAGCTTAGAAGAAGGTGAACAAAAGGCTAAGACCAACACAATAACAGTTAGTCAATACATTTATCTTATATTTGACTGTAGTTTAAGTGAAAGTCTATATCGATGACAAACGATAAAAGCAATTATGCTGAATGGTTAAAGCACATGGTACGAAGATGCCACGATTTAGATGTACGAGTGTAAACTACCCCACTGAAGAAAAAAAGGAAAATAATATATAGTGAAACAAAATATAAAAAATAAATGAATGCAGAATGCAATACAGTTGTTTCGTGTTTGGAGGGTTACCCTCTTCTTTACGAGCACTGATGATGGTCTTCAAGAAAAATAAATGACTTATATATATCTTGGCCGAAGCAATTGTATACAAATAAAAAAAAAGCCTATAAAAAATCTTGCCTCAACTAAGAAAATGACTTCCAAAGAAAATCTATTGCATTTCCAGTTACATAGTTTGAATAAAGACCTGGCCAGAGATAGGTAAGTTTGGTAGTCAGCTTCTAAAAGCTGTCCAACACATGCCAGCATGTAAAACGGACGTCAAACCGAATATCATGATGATATCATTCATTTCTGTTGAAGTCTTTTAATAATAGACAAAATACTAAAAAAATTCACCATATGATTTGATTATATTGTTTTTTCCATTTCTTTTGCTCTCTCTCTCTTTCTCTCTCTCTCTCTTTCTCTCTCTACCATTTCTCGTGTTTATGTGACATGAAGCGGTGATCAATGATTGCATACAATGCCATCAACATCCAAAAGTAAACGTGTTTCAATAAGACAACATGAATCTGTAAAGATTAACAAACATATTTTTATTCCCTGTTCGGTGCCGGGAATGGCAGTACCACCTTAGTCATCAAAATTGTGTTATCATTTCTGGTAGTTTTGTTTTACGGCATATCAACCCTTTTTGGGTTATTTAATGCCGAATCTGGTCATTATAGTGAAAGTTTTTATGCTTCAAGTTCTTTATATCTTCAAATGTTTAATCAGGGTTTTTGGTTTGGTAGTTTTGTTTTACGGCATATCAACCCTTTTTGGGTTATTTAATGCCGAATCTGGTCTTGTTTTCTTCTCTTTTTTGTTTCTTTCCCCTTTTAATATCTGTTTCTATTTAACCCATAGTTGGGACCCTAACAGGTACTACCACTCCGGGTCAGGGTGGACCTGGGAGCAATGGTAATTAAGAGGAGGCTCCACATTCCCCAAAGTCCGTAAGCCGGATCTTGCCATCGGATGTAGTTTAAGGTCATATCCAGGACCGGATCATTTCTGGTTGGTGGCTGATTGGGACAAAGTATCGCACCTGCTATCACATGTTATATGAAAACTGTATATAATATTATAGGTCCACTATGATGTTGCAAACCGTTTCTATGTTCACAGAAATGGTGTGCGACACCATAGTGAACCTATAGCCACCTGATATTCAGTTGTAAGGTTCTGCTGGGGGACGGCTATTATACAATGCAACACAATGCAGTGTGAAAATATCTCCACTAGACCATTTGTAAAAAATTGAATATCCAGTGCAGCAGCAAGTCCTGAGAACATATATCAGAAAGAACTGTTGGAAATAAGCCGTACACCGTCCACTATGACTATGCAATCCCTATAGCTACATACTTAGAAAACGGAGCTGTTAATCCTGACATCAGAAAACAGAGCTGTTAAACCTGACATAGTGATATAGGACAAAAAGGAGAAAGTAGCACCTCTAGTTGAAGTCAGCGTCCATAATGAACAGCTGAGGGAGAAGATAACTAAATACCAAAGTCTTATGTAGGACATGAAAAGAAACTGGAATCTTAGGAAGATCTCCATCATTTTAGTAATTATGGGAGCCACCAAGCTCATGAAAAAGAATTTCAAAAACTACCTGAAGAATATATCCAATGAACCAAGTGCAAGAGAGATCC
Source organism: Sepiola atlantica (assembly GCA_963556195.1). Classification (NCBI taxonomy): domain Eukaryota; kingdom Metazoa; phylum Mollusca; class Cephalopoda; order Sepiida; family Sepiolidae; genus Sepiola; species Sepiola atlantica. The sequence continues at coordinate 75,208,997 of OY744524.1, read as the reverse complement.
AAACAATTGCACTTAATGGGACGGTTGGAGTCTTTGAAATAGTGGGTGAATGTCTGGCATCCAGTAGGATGCCCCATCCTCACAAAAACAAAAAAAAACAAAAGAATTATTATTACTACTTCTTTTCCAAGTAGTGTTATTATTATTATTATTATTTACTTTCTAGGAGTTTTCACATAAGTCATTATCAGTAATTGCTTACTGACAATAATCAGTAGTGTTCCCTGGAGTCTGAGTGACAACAAGTTTCCCCGGGAGGGCAGTCTTGGTTGGGAGCTGGGCAGCAAAGTATTTGTTCACATTACATTTAAATTTCTGCATAGTTTTACGGTCGGAAATTCCAAAGGTTAGCGGTCCTCGGAACGAATCTATCAGGGTATAAAATCTTCCGACATCTAGGGACCTCTACAGTGAAGGGGTGGGATTTTGCTGCTAGTTGGATGGGTCGAGAGTATTTACGGTGGGGGTGGGAGGTTACAAGTGCAGTAAGTTCATTGGAGCACATTCCATGGAAGTACTTATAAAACAGGCACAAGGAGGCAAATCTGCGGCAATGCAACAGGGGCTGGAGCTTGGCAGCCAGTGTGGAACATATTAGGTTAGGAATTCTTTTTTTGTACCCTATCCAGAGAGGGAGAGACTAGTGGTTGGTGTACCAGCCCACATGTGACAACAATACTCCATACACGGTCGAATGGTGACTTTATAAAGATATAGGATGCTTGCAGATGTAAGAAGTTTTCTAGCCCGGTAGAGGGAGCCTACTTTCTTTGCAGCAGACTTGGCAACATCTTCTATGTACTTATTCCAACTTTTGTTGAATGTCAGTCCAAGGAGTTTGAATGTTGGACTCTCGGGAACGATGCTATCGGCTATGACAATCAGTGGTTGGAAAGGTTTTTTGTAGTTGTTTATGGTTAAGCGCTTCGTCTTGGTAGCATTAAATGTTAGTCCATTTTTAGCCCCATTCTACTACAGATTAGGGGTCATTTTTTAAGGATTCAGCCATTGTCTGGCATGAGTCGGCATTCGATTTAGCCTCATGCCAGGAATAGAGCATGGTGTCATCAGCAAATACACCCATTTCAGACACGATTGTATCGGAGAAGTCGTTTATGAAAATCAGGAATAATATAGGTCCGAGTATCACACCTGCATTCCAGTACTCTCGGCACCCTTTGAGTGGAGGTTTGGTTGGTGCTCTCTCTTCTTGGTTTTTCAATCCTCCCAGACCCTTCATAAATATTTTGTGTGGTACTACCACCACATGTGTGTGTGTGTTTTATTGGGGTAGGGGTGTCAGTTTATGGGATTTGGGACAGTTTCAATTCCCTTGAGCTCGTGTGATATACTTTCTATATTTTGTTTCTATCTCTATTTCAACTTAGCTGTGGTTGGTTAGCGTTCATTCGTTTTGTGTGTTTGTTTCCACATTCAAAAACTTAAAAAATGATTTTGGCTTTTTTCATCATTGATGGGCATTGTATGGTCTCAGTCTTCCCTTTGATTCTGATTTCTCCTCGTCTTTTATCCAGGTTTTTCGGGACTGTTTATTATGTACTCACTAGGAGTTCTTACACAGGTCGTCATCAGTGATTGCTCATTGAATAATAAGTGGTGTTCCCTGGAGTCTGATTGACAACAAGTCTTCCACTTGTTGTCTTTTTCCTTCTCTTTTCCCCCTTTCTTCTTCATACTCTTTTTCTTTTCTTTCTCATTCCTTCTCTATTTCTTTCCTTTCCTCTTCTTTTTCTTTCCTCCATCTTTTTCCTGTTTTTCTTTTTCCTGTCAATTATCTTTCCTTATTCATTTTTATGTTGCTACCACTCATGTGAAACATCTTTTTCTGTTGGCTCTTACATATCTGAAGAAAGTATATAATATACCAAAACATCATATGGAATGAATAGAATTTTATTATTTTTAATAAATTCATGATTTATGCATTTATTGTTAGGTTACTTGGAACTAATGTCCAACCTCAATATCATATCTGAACACCAATAGACTAGAAAATTTCTGGTTGTTTTATCTACTAAATCTTTAATCCAAAAACATACAACTTGACTTTGCGCCCTTTGTGCTGGGATCAAACTGTAGTATCTGTTCTGTTCTCAACCAAAAAAGGTTAAATCCTTCTCAACTAAAGTAATTTTTTCCCCCTATCTAGAATGCCCCTTTTCTGGGAAGCTGGATATACCCCAACATTACAAACTGACCCTGTGTCTAATTTTGCCTAGATGGTGAAGGCAAGTAAATAAGGACACAAAAATTAATAAATATTTTAATAGTTTATGCGACTATTTTCTTTCGAATTTTACCAAATTCTTAGTAATGGTATGTATTTATAGTTGACATATTATTAAAATGATTAAACTTTGATTAAAGTCATGAAATATTAAGCACTGTGTGCCAATTGACAAAAACATTGAACACCCAAAATGACCATGATTTAAAAAGACAACACACAAAAGTTGAAAAAGTATATGGAGCATTTATTTTACAGGACAGGCCACCTTGCAAATTTCATATTATGGAAACACAATGTTTTCTATTTTCATTGAAAAATTTTTAGTTTCATATTTAAAAAAAAAATTTGTTATCATCTACAAAAATTTGTTGTAACAAAAACAATTGTTTTTTTTTTCATATGCTTTTATTGCAAAATAATTTTATTAGATTTTTTAATTATGGTATAATCCCATTAAATAAAATACAACTACGAAGACAGACAACATAAATTTATACTTGTGCTCTTGTGCAATATATTTTTCTTAATTTTTTTTTAATATATATATAAACTTTAAAATGACAAGCAAGAAACTCAAACAAAGAGTATTTTATAGTTATTTACAATAAATTTTAACTCTCCAGGGTAGAATTCATACCAAAATCAGACCAGTCTCTGCCATTTTTGAATGATGGCTTGTTTACTGTCGGTCTGAGGTATGGTCCTGGTCAGCTCTCGGAGGTTCACCTTCCCATGCTTTACCTTCTCACCCTTTAAGAAGGGGTTAGTTTATTGTTAATAACCTGAAGGGCCCCCTACTGGGGAATGCTGACTGGGCTGACCAGGCAATTTTTGTTCGCCCATACTGCTCTTCCTCTTTGGCGCTGGTTTCAAAATCCCACTCTCCGACCTTGTGTCACATCTTCCCACCGTGGGAGGGAGATAAATAACTTCTCTTGTGCAATATCATTTTCTTTAAATTTTAAAAATATTTAAATAAATAAACTTTAAAATTAAAAGAAAAAAGTTAAACTTCTAAACAAAGTATTTTACAATATCCCTGTAAACTGCATTAATAATAATTATAATAATAATTAGGGAGAACTTAAATGCTTACTAGACACCATCCTCGAGTGTCTTCGGTCTCTCTGTATAAGGGTTTGTCAGGACAACCTGACATGAGGATACTTCACCCTACAAGTAAACCCTGACCAAATATTTAAAATAACATAGTATTCGAAGCCCAAATAAGATCCTTTTGACACGGCTATATACTGGCTCATATGAGGAATGGTGCACCTTCTCCTAGTAATGTTACTTCAAGTGACAGCACTTAGCTGGACACTCCACCAGACCAGATGAATCCTTTCCTGGAATCCGGCAAAACTAAGAAAAGACCACAATAAAGATAAACTATAGTTAAGTGGTCAATTGGGGAGAGGAAATTGGTGTTCTTCACTGCTTTACTAACTCTAAATTTGAGAGGTAGAGGAGAATCTTGATTGAACACTCGGATATCTATGTATCTCATATAGAAATCAAGTGTTATTTATTCTTAATTGAATAAACCAATGCTAAAAATAAAAATTATTGTTAAAAATCTTTTTTTTAAATATCTGACCACTTTTTACTGTTATTTGAAAATAACATAAGTAAAAAAAAAAAAAAATTAAAAGAATAAATTAAAAAAAAATTACAATTATTTAACAACAAAAAAAGTCTATCAAAACAATACATAGTTAATTTACTTCAAAGGCTGAAACTCTCACCAATTTATTTTGTCGTTTTCTGATGTTTAGGTACCCCCCCCCCTCCGCGTGCACACACACACACAAAAATAAGATAATGCTAAAATAAATGGGGTTAAAGAATTAGAAGTAACAGAACAAATATTCAAAGTTTTATTCTTCATAAACATTTCATAATTGTTTTTGTCATGATCACTGTTTTAAGAAGTTGTCTGCAATCAATGAATCCGAGGTGGTTGTATTTCAACAGTTAACTCTTTAAAAAAGAAAATAATTGAATTACAAATTGATCAACATCAACATTGTATTAATGACATAATTCAATGAAACATGGAACAATAACTAATCACACAAGAGAATGAATGGCTTTGTTAAAAAGAAAAAAATACTAAATAATAAATCAGAACTGAACTGGAAACTAGGTATGAAGAAGAAAAAAAAACGAAATTGATATCGAAACTAAAATTAACCAACGATAGTGTATATATATATGTGAAAAAAAGGTGTAAGATTTTGTTTCCTTGGTGTGTTTTATTTGACAATGCCTGGATAATACAAAATGTCACACTGTTAAACAAATTCCAGCTATATATATATATATATATATATATATATATATATATATATATATAAAATAAATGAAGTCAATGTTCGTTTATTTGTTCATGTATTATGGAAATCAGTCTGTTAACAGAACATTCAAATAAGTTTCAATAAGGGTTACATTTTTCAAGGAATCTGAAAATGCTGTCAAAATTTTCTTTCGATTCCATCTGGTGTCACTAGAGACAATTATCAGTTAGGTCCATAAAATAACTGAAATATATTAAAACCTAAAATAACAAAATTCATTTTTTTTTTTAATAGATTTTTTTTTTGTTTCATAAAACAAAAATAAAATTAAACAAAAAATATCTCAGTAAAGAATGTATTTAAAAAAAAAAGGTTTACACATTTAAATAATTATTTTTATTGATATTTTTAAAATAAGTAGTTTTTTTAAGAACACCACTATGCTGACAGTTTTTTGGTATTATTACTTGACTTCATTGGAAATAAAGCAGAAATTGTAAACATGACAATATTTGAAATTATTTTTCCTAAGAAACCTCTCGACCAGCAATATATCTTCACACAGGCAACGTCGGGTGAATACCACTAGTATATATAGATATAGATATATTTTTTTTCAATTTCTCTTTCCACATGCTTTCATTTATTTTTATTTTTCCGCCCATTACGTGTTTTACCTGCCCCTCCTTGTGTACCACTCCACCCACTCCTCCCTCATGCATCTTCTTCACTACCCACCACCTACTCTTTCTCTGCTTTACATCTCCGCCTTCTTGTCATGTACCCAACCCACTACATACAACATCTATTTCCCCTCCCCCTTGTTTCCTTCCAAGCTTGACTGTATAAAATGTCGAGTACTGTTCAATAAAGCTTATTTTACCAAATGAATATCTTGGTCCAGCTTTAATGGTGTGTTTATGACCTTATTTCTACGAGCATGTTGGCTTGCTTATCCACATTTCCATAAACTAATTTTCCATTTTGTCTAAAATTTTTATTTCATGTTTACTCTATCATATATAGATATATAAATTTTAATGAAGGTCATCTTTTTTTTTCCTTTACTCATTTCGTCATAGTGCATATCAAGATACTGGATTTTTCGAAATTGTTTTAATTGATCTTATTGAACATATTTTTTCTTCTCTTTTTAGGCAATAACTATCTTCTTTATTAAGAGTCTTTTACATTCTTAGTCTTCAAATATTTTTTTCTGAAACTGATGTCTTTTTAAGCTTTAAAAAAAATCTTTAAAATTAAGCTTTCTTTTGATCTTGTCGTTTTTGAAGTGTTCATCTTTATCGGATTTAAAATGCAGGATTTAGAATCCATTATTTTAAAATTAAATTTTGATGAACTTAACAGATTTGTTTGCTCAAAATATTGTTTTAAGTGGAAGGTTTCTTTTTTTTTAAAGAGATAACTTGTTCGGGTGGAAACATTGATGGTTTAGAAATATTAAAATAATTGAAAATGCAAGATTTTTTTTATTTCTTTATTTTGTTTACTTTAATCTTAAATTTTTCGGAATCAAATTCCATCTTCAGAAATGATTAGAATTGTCATATTTAAAAAAAAAAATTAAAGATTAAAGTAAAAAAATTAATAAATCTTACAATAAAAAGGCTTCTAATTTTCAAATATTTTAATATTTCTAACCCATCAATGCATCCACCGAAATGAATGACTTATCTCTTTAAAATACCAGCATGCCTTGATGCTTCCTCGTTCAATTAATGTGAATTTAGCAACTGCCGAGACAACCACGTGAAGTGCAACTACAAAACACGGACGTTAAAAACATTTTTTTCAGTTTGAAAAAGTAAAAAAATAAATAAATAAAATCTTGCATTGAAAATCTTCTAAGTTTCAATTATTTTAACATTTCTTTATTTTTGTTTTAAATTGAAAGTAGCCTCTTTAAATGTATTCAATATTTACCTCTCTTAGGATACTGTGAACTATATTTTTTAGTTAAAACAGTCTTCACCAGGGTTTCGAAGTCGGCGTCCAAGGGAGTTGGAGGTTTTGGTAGGAGTCAGTCGGACTCATAAGAATGCTAGTAGTCAGTTTATATACGGCATAATCACGTTGACACAAGTTCTCGTTAGATCACTGGAGTTGAGCTTGGTCAGTATAAGGTGCTGTATATGGGAGGAAGACGACAACTCCTTGCAAAAAAAACATTGTTATCTCACCTGACTAGGATATACATGCGACGGGGGGCCGCTTGTCAATTTAATTCTTTTGAAATTTCCTCCTTGAAGGAAGCCGACTCAACCTGACCAGGGTGAATTTCGGACTAAGTAGGAGTCAGTCGGTTATTTTTTAATCTCCAAAGAATCAACAGACGATCTGAATATTGGAAGACTTTAAAATGAGGAATCAAAGTCAGATATTTTGGAATTCTAGGAGTCAGTTGGACCTTATATCTTCCGACATCGCAACCCTGGTCTTAACATAGTCTGTTAGTACTTATAATTCCAATAAAAATAAATTGCGTAGCATTTCATAATGAACGTTATTGTAAAAATAGCCCAATTCGTACTTACGTTATTTTGAAAGAGATTTATATTTAATATTTAGACTCTATTAGATAAATGGATGGTAACAAAATTATAAGTTTTAAACTTTATTTTTATGCTTTTAAGATATAAAAAGTAAGTAGACAGAATTTTACATTGCCAACCTTAATTATATCTCGCTTATTAATTGTAAATTATTTTCAATAACTTAAATAACGAATTTAGGTAATAATGTCACAGGTAAAAATAACACAAATGGATAAATAGGAAAAAAATGGCACATGCAAAAAATAGAGATGAAAATCTCACAATAAGTTTATCAAAATTTGGGATACATACATGAAGGAAAAACATTAAAAAGTTTGTCAAATTAAAAATAAAATTATATCTACATTTAAAAGTAAATTTGTTAATCCTAAATTTGTCTAAATTCGCCTCTTGTTTATTCATTATGCTTGTCCCTTACTTATACAGCCAGTAACTAGTAATATATAATAACACATGCAATTAAAACTAGTGGAGTTGCAGTCATGGTTTGAGATGCATGATTGGGGTCATCTGAGAAAAAAGTTGGGAACCATTACTCTATGTTCTTGCTTTGTATAATTTTTCCCCTATTGATTCATTTGTGCCATTTTTACCAGTGTCAATTTTATCTGTGCCATTATGACTGCACCTGAAATAATAAATGGTATCAAAATTGTATTATATTTTTGAACTCTGCTTTATTTATCTCTTTACTTTGAAGATATAAAAAGAAAATAGAAGAAAGTGAATGTTGTAATAATTTTGATTTATACTCTTTTTATTTTTTGCTTATTGAAGCATCTCTTGAATGATTTAAGTACTAACATAATGAATGATATCAATAAGATATCATTTTTAATTCTATTGAATAAAGAGTTCCGATATCTTTCTTTGCTTTGAAAACGTAGAAAGCAATGAAGAAGATAATCGTTATTTGAAGTCTTTTAATTTATCATTGGAAAATGGGCAGTTTGCTCGATCTTTCTGACTTCCTGTTAAAGAAATGCATTGAAGAAAAACGGTGTATGGTTGAAATCTGTCACCAGTATTTTAATTCGATAAAATCGTAAATGAAGTAATAGCCCTGCTGAACTGTGTTTTATTAATATCTCATTGTGGTGACTGTGCGGAGAGACCAAGGGATAAGCGGTCACGACTAGCATGCGGCCGCTGCAAGGAAACAGTGGTTGCATGTAGGAGCGAACCTGGAATTGTCTGATTTTGAGGCGACAATCGTAATTATGCAAAATAGGCACTTTTGGCAGTCCAAAAGAGCTGAATAAAAGAAGTGACATCTTTGCTCGAGAAAGAGATCTTTTTTGGACGCCATGCAGCTAACATCGTTCACGTGTATTGTTGGCAGCATTATTTCGTTTTGGTTTGCCACTTAGTCGAATTGGGGGTGAGTACTGCTGTTGCTGTTACCAAGCATAAACGTCTTAACTTTTGTTGGGGAAGAAAAGAAAGAAGAAAATAATCCAGCTCCAGAAAAAAGTGAATATACTGAGAGCTTAAATCCTGTGTGTTCTTTCAACTCTAAATAATTTATGTGACTGGAATAAGAATTAATTAACCAAATATATATTTCAATCATTAAAATTATTAATTAGAGAAACTGATGATAATTTTAAAACATTGAGATGGTTGGCACAACATGGCCTATTTGTTAATTAACAAATGTGTCAGAAATGTCCTCGACTTTGGCATATGTATCTACAGGCCAGAAATGTAAAAAAAAAATGCAGTGGCAGTCATTGTTGGGTTTGTCCAAAATGCTAAAAAAAACAATAGTGTACGGGTGGGCTCGTTCTTTGACCATGCCCACACTTAACCATTGTCATTGTAAATCAAAGTTCTGAGCCATGCACGGGACTAGCGCAGAAAACTTTTTCAGTCACCTGCAAGAGATTCTGACAGTGCCGAGTAGAAAAAAAACAAAAAAAACAGTTTCTTCGGCAATAATCTTTATTGGATACATTATTATTATGATTTTTTAATTATGTTAAACGTTAAATATTAAAACATTTTCACTATTTATTTATAATGGGCAAAAAAGTACTAGTTTAATAGTTTTGTAAAAACAATATCAAAAATATTTGTAAAAAATATATTTTCATTAAAAAAAATATTTGATTATTTATTTTTCTTAAAACTATATTATGAAGTATTTGTTTAAAAAAATATTTTCATTAAAACAAAACAAACGTAGTTTATCATATTTTCATAAAAAATAAACATTTGATTACTTATTTTATAAAAACAATATTATAAACTATTTGTTTTAAAAAATACTTTAATTAAAACAAGAATATTTGATTATTTGCAAACTCAAAATATTTTATTACAAATGATATTTGTAATAAAAGTTTTCAATGAGAAAACATGATCGAGTGAACTGCCCAGTTGCCTTATTTTTATTTATTTATCATGCCTCTTAATTTTATCAATAATCTCATTTAAACTTTTCATCAATAAATAAGGTTTAATGACGTAACGAATGGCATCAGTTAGCATTTGTTTTAGCTCTAACTCCACTCTTTGAAGATATAAAAAGAAATGATGGAAAAATAAACATTCCAAGATAATCTTAATTTCAATTCTTTTTGTTTATTAATGGGAGTACATTTTGAATAATTTCATTATTTCAAATGATATAAAATGTAGTTTATAAATACTCAGAAAAGAATCAAGTATAAAAATCCTTTTAAAGATATATTATTTTTTTTGCCTTGAATTAGTAAAAAAAATGGGCATCTTTTACGAGACTCAGCAGAGTAAAAACGCTATAAAAAAAATTTACAACAAATAAAAGTAACTGTAAGCTGTGAAAGTTAGTTTCAAATGTGCATGTACTATTTGTTTGTATTTTAAACCCGTTTGAAGTGCTATTTATTAGAAATTTATGTTCGACAGAGGTTTTTCGAAGAATTACAAATGGCCGCTCTACGTAATAATATAGAGCCACTCGCCGCCATTTAAATTTGAAAAATAGATGTTTTAAAAAACAAGAATTTTTTTTTTAACATCTAATAAAAAGCCATTTATACTACGTAAAAATACAAACAAATTACATAGGTAAGTAGAAAAATGTCTATTCTAGACATAAGTCAACTTTACTTGTTGCAAATTTATGTTTTTAAACTCTTTCTCGTTCTTTTTTTGGACCCCGTTCGCGCCTCTGCTGAGCGTCGTAACATATACCAAAAAAAATAAATAATTGCAACACGTTATCATATTTACATATTTAATCGAATATTTGTTGAAATAAACAAAAATGTGATAGTGTAAAATGAAATTAAAAAAAAAACCTATTTAAAAAAAATAATAATTACAAAATAAATCCATCCGAATGCATTTCAGAGTCTTTGTAAGCCATTTTAATCTTTTGTTAATAGTTGAAAAATAAAAGGAATAAATTACTTTTTGACCCATCAAAATTTGAAAGGAATTTGAAAGCATATAAATTGTCGAATATAAAGTAATTTCTGGCTTTTGGGAACTATTTTCTTTTAAATAGAGATTAAAACATTACATTAACAACAATTAGTTAGAGTTTTATAATAATTTTGTTCAATTAAATTTAACTTTCAAAATCCCATTTAAACAAAACAAAAGGCACAAAAATACACAAAAAAGAACAAAAAATAATGAAAGTAAAAAGAATCCCTGCCAATGCCGGGTATTATATGTATTATATCTTTTTAGATATATTTTTTGTTCATGTTAGATTTAGCTGTTCTTATATTTCTTTATTTCTGATTGTAATTATTATGAAATATAAACAGTAATGGAGATTATGTTGAAAAAAAAAAAACTAAATATTTCAAATTACTCTATTTTTCTCTTTTTTTTCTTTCTTTTTTCTTTCATTTGTCTTTTTCATTTCTATTCTCTTTCTTCCTTTTCTTTTTTCCCTTTCTTCCCTCTCTTTTTCCCTTTCTTCCCTCTCTTTTCCCTCTTTCTTCCCTCTCTTTTCCCTCTTTCTTCCCTCTCTTTTCCCCTTTCTTCCCTCTGTTTTCCCCTTTCTTCCCTCTCTTTTCCCCTTTCTTCCCTCTGTTTTCCCTTTCTTCCCTTCTCTTTTTCCCTTTCTTCCTTCCTTCTCTTTTTCCCTTTCTTCCTTCCTTCTCTTTTTTCCCTTTCTTCCTTCCTTCTCTTTTTTCCCTTTCTTCCTTCCTTCTCTTTTTTCCCTTTCTTCTTTCCTTCTCTTTTTCCCTTTCTTCCTTCCTTCTCTTTTTCCCTTTCTTCCTTCCTTCTCTTTTTCCCTTTCTTCCTTCCTTCTCTTTTTCCCTTTCTTCCTTCCTTCTCTTTTTCCCTTTCTTCTTTCCCTTTCTTCTTTCCCTTTCTTCTTTTTTCTTTTTCCCTTTCTTTTCACTTTTCTTTTTCTTTTTTCTTCATTTTTTTAATCCTAGAAAAAGGAAAGAACTTTCCAACAGACATAATAATAATAAATGTAATAAATGACAATTATTCAAATAATTTGTTGCGATGATTTCTGGCTGAATGATGAAATAGCGATATGATAGTCATTGTTAAGATTTAGCTCTTCTTACATGATGACGTTATTAGTAGACATTTTATTCAAATGTAGACCTCTCCTTTCTCAAATACAATATTTGGTGTTTTTTCCTTTATTTTCTCTTTAGTCTCTTGGAAAATGCTGACTATGTCATAACTAAGTATCCCTATCATGAGGACGTTCTTGACAATGAAAGTCGAAAACGTTTTGCCGAAATGCTGCCAGAGAATCAAACGTACTGCCATGAAGAGGACATTGATGACGATAATCTGTATGACCTTTTGCGTGATCATAAGTTCTCCAAACATTTTCTTCTTGTGGATATCCGGAATGTGGACAATCGATAGTGGAAAAACCGGGATGAGGAGATTTATCACAATTATGAAGAGGATCATGTCCAACATACTATTATTTATCATTTTGCTTTCCTCGGCGTCGTACAAGAGTTCCATGATGTCCATGGTGTCCAAAAGGTCTATCGGCACTGTGGCGCCAATGCCAAAGATAAACATCTTGAGGACAGGGTTGATGTCCTTGTGTAGGTGTGACATGAGTAGCAAGAAAAACACGACTGCAGTCAAACCGACCATGGCTCGTAGAGTGTTTGCGCCAACTATTGCCCCGTCCTCCATTCGGGGAGCGAAACTTGTGAAGATAATTATTAGTTTGCTGCATAGGACCACCGAGTAGATGACCCAGGCAAGTGGACCCCAGGGGAACCTCATTTTGGGTTGGCTCGCCTTGTTATTGCTATTTATGACGAGTATTCTGTAAGTTGTTGAAATGTGTATCAGAAATAACACAAAATAAATGGTGTCTGTGACCAGGAGGCTCCACCACTTGTCGCTTCCATTGTAATAGGCAAGAATATGGTTAATGATGAAGATCTGAAAAAGTAGTAGCGTCATGATGATTATGCGAGTGACAAAATGGTGCACGTATCCATAAGTCTGCTTGAGTTTTTTTTTCATAAGCATTTTCGGTGGCTTTTAAGTTTTCGCTTAAGATTAATGTTTGGTTAATTGGATGTCAAATAATTTTTATATGCTTTTTCGTTCTATTTAGTTTTTATATTTTTAAATTTTTCTTTGTTTGCTGCCTTTTCAATCTCTCTTGTTTCTTTTTCCTTTTCCTGTGTTTTCTTTCTCTTTTTGTTTTTTTCCTTGTTTTTGTTTATGTTTTTACGTTTATCTCTCTTTCTTTAACATTTTTTATTCAATATTTTTTCCTTTTTGTTCGTTTATTTTTATTTACTTTTTCTTTGTTTTTGTTAGTTTTTATTCCTCGATTAACTTTCTTTTCAATCTTTTCCCAATTTTTTCCTTTTCTTACTATTTTTTTTCTTTTGTTTACGTATCTTTCTTTCCTTTTTCCCCTTATTTATCCTTTTCTTTGTTTAGTTTTTTCTCTTTTTACATTTTATTTTTCGTTTTTACTTTTATCACTCTTATTTTTTATTTAATTTTTTTTGTTCGTTTACTTTTCTTTACTTTTTCTGTTTTTTAGTTTTGTTAATTCTTTAATCAAAAAATATCTTTCTGTTTAGTTTTTATATCTTTTTCTTTTTCTTTCTTTCTCTTTTGTTTCTTTCTCTCCCTTTTTTGGTTAGTTTTTCTTTTGTCTCTTTGTTTACTTTTTGTTTTTTACGTTTTTTTTTTTCGTTTTTTAATTTTATCTCTCTTTCTTTATCCTTTTTTGTTCGTTTATTTTTCTTTACTTTTTTTATAGTTTTTGTTTATTTCTTAATTAAAAAAAAATATTAACTTAAATAAATTCGTTCTGTAAAATGGTTTCTATTTTCGTACAGAATTTTATTTATGTTTCCACTTTGGTTTTTGAAAATTTATATCCACAATTAATCTTCTATTGTTGATCATCAGTTTATGTATGACCCAGTCTGCTGCTCACCGTACCTCATTTGACTTGCAGACTGTCCTGTGAAATAGAAAAGAAAAGATTCAGTTTTTAGCATGTCATAAATTTGTAAAAATGTCTATTGTTTGTATTATTTGTATTATTCGTACTACTGTTCTCATCTTATAAATTAGTCTCACAACGTTTCGGCCGATGTAACCTCCGACCTTCTTCAGGTGTATCTTGTTGAACTCGGGAATCTGTACGGAATTTCGAACTGAACTCTTTATTTAATCCACGGGGGTAGCATGCTCTCGTTCTGTCATCCATGACCGGATCGAAGTCTTAACTAATTTGCAATTGTATTCTTAGTATCGCCCGCACTGAGGATTGAACCTTCAACCTTCAGAAGACTGCACTTAGAACTGAATTTTACTTAGTACTTTATCCGTTACGCCACGGGTCCTTGCGGAAAGATTTCCGAGTTCGACAAGATACATCTGAAGAAGGCCGGAGGTTACATCGGCCGAAACGTTGTGAGAATAACACTTAAGATGAGAACAGTAATCCGAATAATCCAAATCATATAAATTATCAATCCTCACTCTCTCACTCACTATCCAGGTTTATCATCTATGTTCCCTTTTACAATAGGTTCGACGTTGTTTGGCTGTCCTTATGCTAAGTCTCCAGTGATCACGATTGTGGAGATTGACTGTGTCCATTTGCCACTGTTTACGGTCTTGTCTGTAATCCTCATCTCAAAAATTGCGAAACATGTCTATTGTTATCAAAACGAAATTTTTATTGGAATCATACCGGAAAAATATTTATTTAAATTATTTTTATCCATAAAAATCATTACATTTAAAAAGTCTGTTAGTTAAAATATTCAAAATTTAGAATTTCTATTATTTGGCTTATTCGAACTGCTGTTCTCATTTTGGATGTTATTCTCACAATAGTCTCGCCGTCCAAATATATTTTCTCCACATCTAAGTTCTCATCTGTCTCCATTGGTTTGACACTTCTTGCACACAAACTGATTATCATTTCTCAATCTATCTGTAATTCCACTGCATTTCTTGAGTACCCAATGCTTACAATACCCTCCCCCCCAAAAAAAAAAGAGAGTTGCTCTTAATTCTCTTTTCACAAAGGGTTGAGCTGAGGAAATAATTAAAAGGGGTGATGAGAAGAGCTGCGCAAGAAAGCATAACAAACAAATAATTTTTTTGCGTTAATCATCTTGCGTTCTTTTTAGCTCCTTACATAAAAAAAAAATCTGTCGCATTTCAGGTTATGTAGTTTGAATAAAGTCCTGTCCAGAGATAGGTGAGTTTGGATGTTAATTTCTAAAAGCCGTCCAACACGTGCAAACATATAAAACTGATATTAAACCGGATATGATGATGATGATGATATGATGAAACAAATACACATTGCTCTTTATTATAGAGTGGAGGATGGGTTTCTTTTGTTGATTGTTATTTACTTTTATGAAGTAATTTTGTATTTTGCTGTTCAGCCTTGATTGTCGTCTGCACTTTACTGACTCTCATTCAGGTTATCAAACTGGTTTATTTAATACTTTGCTAATGCCTTTCCTTGGCTTATTGATTTCAGATTTATTTTAACAGAGACAGATTATCCTTGGTTTTAAAAAGGATTATCTCATGAAATTATCCTGGATTATAAAGTACTCATTTAATCGGCATTCGTCCAAGTATTTTAAAGAATAAAGAATTTTTAAGAAACATTTTTCAAACTAAAATTCTCTCGCCTCGTGTTTATTAGAAATAATGATGTATGGGAGTGAAACCTGGTCAGTGAGGGTTGAGGACATGCGTTGCATGGAGAGAAATGATATGAGAATGATATGATGGATATGCAATGTGAGTCTTAAAAATAGGCTTAGTTCTGATGACTTCAGAGAAAGATTAAATCTGAACAATATATGGAGATGTGTGCCGAAGAGTAGACTTTGATGGTATGGTCATGTTGAAACAATGGATGGGAGTTCTTGGGTTAGTAGATGTAGAAAACTTGAGGTAGCAGATTCAGTTCACATGGGAAAGCCAAGGAAAACATGGAAGGAAGTGATAAAAATGGACCTGAGGGAAAGAGGGATAAATAAAGACCTGGTCAGAGACAGGTTATTTTGGAAATCAATTTCTTAGAACCGTCCAACGCATGCCAGCACGTAAAAACGACCTTAAACCGAATATGATAATGATTATGATAAGGGCAGTGGATTTACATGTAAGTTGATAAATGATAACCAGTTTATATACACAAGTGTAACCCTATGGAGATGGATGAGAACTCAGATGTGGAGAAAGTATATTTGGATGACGAGGCTATTTAGGTTGTTCAGAAGTTTTGTTAGCTTGGTAATACCATTAGAGCATAGGAAGAAGCAGGTGCTAATGTGATTGCAAGAGTTAGGAATGGATTAAGTGAGTTCAGAGAACTTCTGTCATTACTAACCAGCAGAGCATTACTACTATCTACCAAGAGAAGAGTCTCCCAGGCATGTGTAAGAAGTGTGATGTATGGAAGTGAAACCGGCAAGTGAGGGTTGAGAATGATATGATGGATGTATAAGGTGAGTCTTAAAGACAAGCTTAGTTCTGATGACCTCAGAGGAAGATTAAATCTAGTTATGCCAAATTCAAATCTGATCAGATCTGTTGTGATAATTTACTAATAATGTTGGGAAAAGTACGAGCCTGCAATATATTCTTTTTCAACATTGACATAATATGGAATATAGGGATGGAGCCACAGAACTGTAGTTTCTATGAAAAATTTTTTTTAAATTTAAAAATGAGGTAGTGGTGAGACCTAATTTGGCAGCTTTGTGGGGTCACCCCTTAATTGCTATTAATCCCAAATCCATTCTGATCCGTAGTAGTAGTAGTAGTAGTAGTAGTAGTAGTATTTGTTAGGATCCTATCTTGTGGTTAATTAGGATTTGTCCTGCATGGTGTTGAGGCCTCAATTTTATTGCTTGATTGCCATTATTCCCAGGCTCTTCCGATCTCATAGTTGTAGTATCTGTGCGAGACTTGTTACACATTTCTGGATGAAGACGTTCCAAAAGGCAACTTTAAAAATTACGCATTTATTCCAATGGTTCGTATATTTGTGCATCTTCAGAGCACTTTAAGTACAATAAGAGATTTAAAAAAAAATTCACTTTTAAACTAATTAACAGATCATTATGAATTTTGAAACACTGCTAGGCGTAAGAGTGGGTAATTTGGGCTCTATTTAGTTTAATTTAGTTTTATGCAAAGGGGGCAAAGAGAAGGGTAGAAGTGGAAATTCAGATGGCTCCGATTTTTGTGAAATTTCAACAATAGGTATTAGACTTCAATCAATAAATATTCTCCAAATTTCAGTTTCTTTAGAGTATTTTAAACGATTTTTAAGGGGCATACTATGAGCACAACCGCCTATTTGAACATTCAAATATTTCAGATTTGCGTTGAATTTTATCTATAGTCATTAGACACCAATTAAGCAAGATTCTCTGAATTTCAATTTCTTAAGATCTTAAATTTTATACATGTAATGGATTTTAATCAGAATAAAGATTCTAGACATAAGGTTTAGTATCATTATATCTTGATTTTAATCTTTGTAAAGGGACATAAAAGTTGTGCAAAACTGTTCTGTTCGGGGATGGGTATTCTTCTCGTAACATATAAATTTAGCATGTGAAGAACTTTTTTATGGTATCAGGAATGTCAATCTCGTACAAAACTTGATTCTCAATATTCATTCACGTTAAATTATTTATTCTGTCTTGTCCCGTCGTTCACTCGTGATTCTCTTCAACTTTGAAAAAATAGACAACAAATAACTGTTACCAGACGCAAGAAAATTTACTTTTCTACTTACCTGTATAATTTTCATGTGTGTTTACTGATGTTAATATTTATTATCTATGCATTTGTTATCGTCACTTTTACTTAGCCAAGCACACATAGTTTCCATCATGGCTGCCAATTTTTTTTGGGGGGGAGGTCGCAAATTTCAGGCTTAAAACATAGTAAAAATGAGGGGGGTAAGGAACCGTAAGCCTAAGTCCGAGGGTGGTTGCCAATCTGATTATGGTAAGCTTTTTTTTCTATTATCTTTTAAGCCTGAAATTCGTGGCCAACTTCCTCATGATCGAAACCACGCATGCTTGGCTAAGTAAAAGTGATGATGATAAATGCATAGAAAATAAATTTTATAATTAGTAAACACATGAAAATTATGCAGGTAGGTAGAAAAGTAAATTTTCTTTCGTTTGGTAACAGTTATTTATTGTCTATTTGTTTTTTTGTTTTTTCACCACTGTTTTTCTTGTTAACTACAGAGTGATTGGAAAGTAACTCTCTATTATTAAGTGCTCGTAATTTATTACTGAAATATAATTTTTACAAGAAATGAATATAAGAAAGTGTATAGCATGGGGTTTTATTCAAAATTGGATATGAGTGTCAGAAATCGGCACCAGCTTCTAAAGCTGCCTGGAAACCGCATCAACTGATTTCACAAGGAACTTTTTTATTCTTTTTTTACTCGAAGATTAGGGTCAACAAGATGGATAGATTGACAGATGAATGGTGATTAATACTATGAGAGTATTGAAAACAACAGCCGACCCAGAAAACAGCATTTTTTCCCAATTGTCAAAAACATTGCTCGTAGAATGTGAGGACTAAAGGAAAAAATAACGCATGATTCATAACTTGCTCGCCCCCACCATTCAATTCTTGTAAGAATTATATTTCAGTAATAACTTACAAGTTTAACTTACAAATATAGGGTGTTACTTTTCAATCACTCTGTATAATGCACCTTTAGCAATCTCTCATTTGGAAAACTTGACTCCAAACTATGGTGTTTGTCTGTTTTGCAATTCCAAGGTATTTTTTATGGAATCTATCAAAGATACTACATCAGCTTTCAGTAATGCTGAGAAGAGTACCAAATATTGACCAAGGTACTCTTCTAAATTGCCAGGATATATATATATATATATATATATATATATATATATATATATAAATAATTATAGCAATAATGGAATAATTTGTAGCAATAATGGAATAATAAAATCACCAACAAAAATATATATATATATATATATATATATCATGAGTTTTGGGGGAGTACAAAACTTTATTATTGCAAGCATGAAGGGAAGACGAATTCTATCGTTCATGATTAAAAGTTAATCAAGTGGAGAAAAAAAAAAGTAAAAAAAAAAAATAAAAAAAAATAATGCCAGCCGACCGGTTTCGCCTTCTCTTAACAAAGGCTGTATCGAGGGATTAAAAACAAAAAAACAAGGGATTTTTTTTAAAAACGGGGTGAAAAGAGAGAGTACAGAAAATAAAATAGCGTTATGTACAATGAAGAATGAATCTTAGAGACTGATCAAATCTAGTCCCAATAGACATTCCCTTTGCTATATATAATCATCATCATCAGTTTAGTGCCTGTTTTACATGCTGGCATGCTTTGGACAACTTTAAGAAATTGACTTCCAAAGTATATTTTTCTGTCCACATCCCCCTATACTGTCCAGATTTAGTCTTCCTCTGAGGTCATCAGAATTAAGCCTGTCTTTAAGACTCTCATTACACATCCATCGTATCATTCTCATATCATTTCTCTCCCTGCAACGCATGTCCTCTACTCTCACTGGCCAGGTTTCACTTCTATTAGGGGTGGGACGTAATGGGTGAAAATTTCAGATTCATGCGAGTAGTATTTTTTTGTGTTCATTTATACATAAATAACACTAAACAATCAAACATTTTGAAAATTTTGCAAAATTCAGAAGGTGCAGGCCACTAGTTTTTGGCTATTTTACATTCATGAAAACCCTTTCACTGCCTAAAAATGGTCCTAAATTAAAGTACTATATCAGATTTAACCATCTATATCCATTCATAGCTTTTGAGGATGTTTTAGGACCTGCAATGTCGCATGAAACCACTTTTTCACCGAAAAATGATGGATTTTGAGTCCCGTGGAGCCCTACGGCTATTTTTGGCCTGCACCTTCTGAATGTTGCAAAATTTTCAAAATGTTTGATTGTTTAGTGTTATTTATGTATAAATGAACACAAAAAAATACTACTCGCATGAATCTGAAATTTTCACCCATTACGTCCCACCCCTACTTCTATACATCATCACACTGCATACACATGCCTGATAGACTTTTCCCTTGGTTTACAGTGGTAACGCTCTGTTGGTTAGTAATGGCAAAAGTTTCTTAAACTTACTGTATCCACTCCTAATAAAAAGGATTACAATGTATGAAAGTATTTCGGAATCCAATTTGTTCGCTATTGCCGCAAAAAAAAGAGAATACACTGAAGCATTCAGAAAAATAAGTTACGATTGGTTAGTTCAGAACAATGAAGAGGTGTTTCAATGGCCTAGTTAACCTCCGACCTGAAAGTTTATGAAAGGTAAAGATCAGTTTCATGAAAGGGGTTTGAACTTTGACGATCTGAAAGTTGTTTGCTCGGAAGAGTGAATTAGGATTTCAAATATTTCTTCTTTTTTTTAAGAGTTACGAAAAATGGAAGGAGAAAGCCGTACATGGAGAATTTGTGGCAAACAGCAAATGTGAAGATTTTTCAAGAGAGCTGAAGAATTTGTTTTAACTTTCTTTTCAATTAAAAAAAAAAAAAAATTTTCTTAATTATCCCTTTTATATTTGACTAGCAGTTGAAATATGCAGCTGATCTAGAAGTTGACCTGGGTTTAGTTGTTGATTGGGATACAAAATGGCTTGTTTCGTTTAATCCTGTTAAGACTCAGCTCATGTCTTTCAATCGATGGTGTGTTGCTTTTCTTCCTGAGATTCTCATGAATGACTCTGAAACTTCTTGGTTTTTCTTTTTCATCAAATCTTTCTTTGAGTTCATATATTAGATCCATTGTTCTTTCTGCTTTTTGTAAAGTCGGATCTCTCTATCGCTCCCAATACTTTCTCACGCCTGAGGCTATTCTCTATCGCTACAAATCTACCACCAAACCATGTATGAAGTACTGTTGTCATATTTGGCTGGTGAATCTCTGTCCCATTTGAGGGTTCTTGGTAAGGTGCAGAAACGAATCTGTAATTTGATTGCACCCACCCTTTCTTCTGTTCACCCTCTCTCTCCCACAGACATGATGTTGCTAGTCTCAGTCTTTTCTATAAATACTATTATGGCATGTGTTCTTCAGAATTGTGTGATCTATACCCTGCTTCCTTTGTTCCAGCTCATTTGACTTGTAGTCTAGAAGTCTTCATCAATTCACTGTTTTGATACATCAAATACAGCTTCCGATTCCAGTAGCTTCTTTCCAAGAACTGCAGGCTTGTGGAATTCTCTTCCTGCTGACTGTTTTCCTCCTACCTATAGCCTTGGTCTTTTCAAGACTAAGGCCAATAGGCATCTCCTGTCTTTGCAATAATTATCTTTTGTTCTTATTAGCTCCTTACATCAAGTGGCTTCATGCTTTGTCTAGAGCGATTTTCATTAAAAAAAAGTATAGTTACACCCTGGCATTACCAGGGGTCATGGACAACAAAATAAAAGAGTTTAAAAGTGTGTGACATCTTTCTTTTTAAACTTTTTTTTTTCTCTCTTTCTCTTTCTCTTTGTCTGTCTGTCTGTCTGTATCCTCGTCTATAGAATTTGATACTTAGGGCTCAACTGTACGACCAGTTGAGCAGCAAGATAAGTAAAAACTCAAGTAACCAAAAAGTCAGTTTATATGGAAGCTGGACTGCTCCACTATGCCAAATTGGGCAAATCCATTATATGAATTCTGATTGGCTGCCAGTCTGAGAGTGAATAATTCTATAATAAATACTGCTTCATTCAAACAATATTTGCCTATAGGCTATAGGACATTGGAGTCGGTAAGTGTTAATTTGATTCTATATCGTCTATCTCTATCACCACCGATCTCTCTCTATCATCCCTCCTCTCTCTTTTTCTCTCTATACACCCTCTCCACCTTTCTCTGGCAACTGCAAAAGATCGTTGACAAATTACTACATAATAACATTAAAACATGTTGTTACTATTATCCCGCATATTCTTAGTATAGGCATTAAACACACACACATATGTATACAAACTTGAAGAGAACTTGAATGCCTACTAGACACTGTCCTCGAGTGTCTAAGGTCTCTCTGTATAGGGCTTTGTCAGAACAATCTGGCATGAGGATACTTCACCCTATAAGTAAACCATGATCAAATATTCAAAATAACATAGTATTCGAAGGCCAAATAAAATCCTCTCTATAACTACCCCACACTTGCTTATGCGAGAAATGGTGCACCTTATCCAAGTGATGTTTCCTCTAGTAACAGCACTAAGCTGGATACTTCACCAGACTAGATGAATTCTTGTCCTGGAATCCGGTAAGACCAAGAGACCACAAGAAAGATATACTATAACATAGTTAACTGGTCGATTGGAGAGAGGAAGATTGATGTTAACTTCTTTACTGGCTCAGCGTTTCATAGGTAGAGGAGAACTTTAATGGCACACTCGAATATCTATGTATCTCATATGGAGATCAAGTGTTAGCCCCAGGAAGGGCCCCCTTGATTTCTGAGAACTTCAACTGAAGTAAATGAAATTTTAAAAAAAATACAAAATTGCAGGAAAAAATAAAATAAAATCTTAGTTTATTTGTTTTATTTGTAATTATACCAAAAACTATTTTATTTACATTTCTCACAGATTAGTTTTGCAAAGTGAAATTTTACTTTCAAATGAAATCATTGACATTCATAAGAAAAAAAAAAGCTATTTTTTTTTTTCAGTATCCGTTTCAATTTGGAATTTTGAACACGATACAGAAATAAACTAGTGAAAAAGTATGTTTTTATAATTTGAAAGTAGTAAATAAAACACACCACAAAAAAAATTAGTGACTTATATTTAGAAATAAACATAAGGAAAAAACAGAGCAAGACTTATCACACTGCACAAAGAACTGAAAGTTTTCGAGACTCATAGAAAACGGGAAATTAACGACGACAAAGAAGCGTCTCTGACTAGTAAATTTAGTTTCAGTGATAGAACACAAATAGCTGGGATTGTAAAAAAAAAATGTTCAGGTTGTCTATTTTGTGAATAATCAGGAAAGAGGTTGAAAAGAGACTGATGAAGAACAAGTTTTCAGAATAAAGTACACCATAGATTTTGTATAGATTGTGTGAAGACTCTTATGGAGACACTTCGACACATTGGCAATGAATGCAAAAAGCTTGACTAGAGAGAGTACGGGAAGCACCATGATAATCTATTACTAATGGAGATTTGGTATCAGTCTGTCTGAAGCCGAACCTATGCTATTACTATCTTTTAATTAAGTTCACTATACTATTTCAAACTAATGTATTATCTTTCAATGCACAATTCGTGGAAGGGGGAGTAGTGCGGTATCTGTTCGTTTGTTATGATATCATCCTCCCAGGCATTACCTCCTCCTGTTTTTCTGTTGGTGTAAGGGGGGGGGGGGTAGTATAGTATCTATTCTGTGGTCATGATATCATCCTTCCAGGGATTACCTTCTCTTTTTTCTGGAGGGGTGGTGGTATGGTAGTGTCTGTTCTGTGGTTATGATACCATATTCACAAGCATTACCTCCTCCGTTTGTAAGGGGGGGGCAGGGTAGTGTAGTATCTGTTCTGTTGTCATGAGTCCATCCTCCTAGACCTTACCTCCTCCATTGGGGTAAGGGAACAGTGTAGTATATATTTGTTTGTCATATACACTAGAAAAAATATGCGATTAGAGGGAGCATATCTTTGCTGGTAATAACAATAATAATAATAATAATAATATTAAATACCATTGAAACATTCCTAGACATGGCTTAAAAGTGCTTTTTCAGTACATGATAGAGAACAGATTTTCTTTTACGTAACATATGTGGCTCATGGATGAATTCACATTATCTTTTCTCGTTTCTGGTGATCGTCACTTTGAAAACACGTGAACTTGACATTCAACCAACCTTGAAAAACACATTCCACACAAAATCAAGATTTTGCTCTTTAAAAACCTGATAAATAGGTTTCAGCAAATTTGTCAGGCTTCACACATATTTGATTCTCGCCCATTGCTTGATTTTTGTCTGCATTCTTCTAGCATGTAGACCTCTTCTGACACTCTCATAAAATCTTGATAAAATATTTGAACACCAGTAGATAGCGTGGAGCTAATTGGCAGATTGACTGATTCGGCTGCCTATCAATGTATGTCTGTTGCATGCTCATGTTCGTTGAACAATCACAGCTTATACAGTTTAATGAAATTTTAGGTAACGTCTTGTATATGTATATATCACACATATACCTCCAACATATATATATATATATATAGTGTGAAATAGTTAATATATGAAATATTGGATAAGCATGTAACAGACTAGTTAAAATAATAACACAAACACTTCTCTAAAGCCAATCGATATTTGGGTTGTGAAATATCTGTTGGCATTGGAGATGTGTTTGTGTTATTATTTTAACTAGTCTGTTCACATGCTTACCTAATATTCCTTATATTAACTATTCAATTTTGTTGTAATTCCATTTCATGTTTTAAACTTCCCCATATATATATATATATATATATATATATATATATATATTAATTAATTAAGTTCAAATATTAACAAAATGAACAAAACCATTACTTTTCAAAAGTGCTCAATATATATTAGAGCTTTTATATTAAAATAAACATAGTTTGAGTATCCGACAATTGTTTCAGAACCTCCTCGGCTCCTCCTCAGGTATATCCCTGAGGAGGAGCCGAGGAGGTTCTGAAACAATTGTCGAATACTCAAACTATGTTTATTTTAATATATATATATATATATATATATATATATATATATATATTAATCCTGGTAAATGTTTTGTTCATAGGAGTTTATCCTATGAAATCTTACTGTGTTTATGTAATAGTGCTCAATAATAAGTAGAGCTGTAATAATTTTCATAAATGTTGATCTGGCCTGAACAGATTTAGCCTAAATAAGGCTATAGTCATAATATTTAGCCAAAATGTTTATATAAATAAAAATTTATACTAAATATAATATATAGTGTAATGTTGTGCTTTTTAATATAGGAGAAATGACCTAAGTGTGTGTAAGAGAATATATTTTTATTTCAAATGATACATTACTTTGATCGTCCATCGATACTTCTGGTTTCACGGAAACACTGGAAACTCAACTCGTCAGACTAAAAATACCAAGTGTAACCGTTCTTCAGTCAATTCTATGGGGAACTAACTTATTAGTATCGAATAAAGAACGGTCACACTAGGCATCTTTATCCCCACAGGCTATGTTTCCATGGAACCGTAGGTATTGATGAATGATCAAACTAGTGTATAGTGTTATTTAAAATATATGTGTGTGTGTGTATTTGGGCAGTATATTTTAATTTAGGTAAACATTATTAAATAACACGGAGTGTTTTTGCTTGATATTACTTTTTGAAAAAAATTTTTAATTTTCCAAATAGTCCATTTAGTATTAGGGCAAATTAGTGTATGTAAATGTGAAATTCTTGTTCCATTTTTCTTTCTTTTTTTGCGATTACTTTCGATTCCATTCATCAAATCATCATCAGGATGTGTTAGTCTTTGTGTGTTTAACATGGCCTGTTGATGATTTGATGAATTTAATCCAAAATACTCGCATAAAAAAGAAAGAAAAATAGAACAAGAAACCCACAGAACTTACATACACCAATTTGACCGAAATACTAAATGGACTATTCGGAAAATTGAAAAAAATGAAAAGGTTTTATCAAGCAAAAGCACTCAGTGTTATTTAATAATGTTTGCCTAAATATATATATATATATATATATATATTTACCATTATCGAATAAATTTAAAATCTTCATTCTTTCTGAAGACTTTCGTTGATCCGAACGAAACCGGTAAAAATCTCTCGTTTCTTTGATGATTTTTTCCTGTATTTAAAATTTGTTTTCCGTTTGTCTTTTTTCACACATCTCGTCTTTCACAGCATTTCATTTTTATGATATATCGTGCATTTTACCCTCATATATATATATATATATATATATATATATATATATATATATATATACAGGGCTTTACGCGCTCCACTACTTTTGGAGCTGCTCTTGCTCCTGCTCCAACGCCCAAAATTGGAGCTGGCTCCTCTCACGTTCCCCATTTTCAAAAAGGAGCCGCTCCTGCTCCAACTCCTATAAAAAAGGAGCGGCTCCTTTTCAGCGCTCCATAATAAAAATATACCTTCTTTCATAAACGTTCTATTCTGCCAATGGGTGGTCGAAGGATAGGGGTGGGCGTCAAAGGATCTCGTCAATATAGGTTGAGATGTCACTTTAAGTGTAAGACCGTAAGATAATATTTGACAAAATCTCGCTAATATTTTGAGAGTTATAGGAGAACATGTCGGACGAAGTATAGGATTATACGTAAATTTTCGTTTCCTGAGAACAAGAAAACAATTTTGCTTTTTTAAATACATCGAAATTTTCTAAGAATTTAAAGCCAGTTTAAATGACTTTCTACTCGATAGTTTATAAATTCCTTTCAAGTTTTAATTAGACCACCAAGTAACAATATGTGTTGTATACGAACATATGAACGCAAGTTGCTATTTAACACAATAAATAGTTGATACGTATCTCAATGGTATTAGTGTGTGATGAGATGCAGATAAAATTTAATTTGGGTCATCCCTTTTTGGGGTTAATTAACGATGCATAGTTATCAGTACAATTTGCTATTTTACTCCTGAAAGTAATGATGAGTGTTTGTAGTGTTGAAAAGCCCCCAGAAAGAGGAAACTGTGGTACCTGCAAGCATTGGGTACACCAAACGTGCAGTGGAATTACAGGTAGGTTGAAAGAGGATAACCAGTTTGTGTGCAAGAAGTGTAAGACCATAGAGATGGATGAGAACTCAGATGTGGAGAAAGTATATCTGTATTGTAAAGCTGTGATAGCAAAAGTTATGTGGATGGAGTAAGTTCAAGGAACTTCTGCCATTACTAACCAGCAGAGCAGAAAGATTTTATCAACCATGTGTGAGCAATGTGATGATGTATGGAAGTGAAACCTGGCCAGTGAGGGTTGAGGACATGCGTTGCATGGAGAGAATGATATGATAAATGTGATATACGAGTCTTATAGAGAGACTTAGATCAGATGACGTCAGAAGAAAGGTTAAATCTTTAATTAAACATATTAAATTGCACTCCCCCCCCCCCCCCCCCGGAATTAAAACAAATAAGAACAAATAAATTCATAACATATCCATATTAAATTTATGAAAACAAATACATACACATATTAAATCTGGATAGTATAGGGAAATGTGTTTAGAACAGGAGACTTTGTTGGTATGGTCACATTGAAAGAATAGATGAGAGTTCTTGGCTTAGTAGATGTAGAATAGTTGAGATGGCAGAGAACGGTCAAGGAAAACATGGGAAAAAGTGATGAAGATGGATTTGAAAGAAAGAGGGATAAATAAAGACCTGGGTAGATATACGTTATAGATATACCTTTTGCAATAGTATTAGTTAATACTTAACCACAATAGATTTGAATTTGGCATCGATGACATAAGGCAACAAATGTAATATGTTTAATTAAAAGTAAATAATAGATTTTTAAAAAGCCCAATGATTCTTCATCTCTAGCTCGGATAAGATAACTTTTCGGACTGCATGACTGTTTCAATGAAACAAAATACTTTTTTCTTTTTTTTTTTTTAACTAATGAGTCAGCTCTTATCAAGGACAAAAGCTACTCGAGGATAAGGGTTTATGAGAGGGAATGATTGTCAGTTGAAAGATGAAGAATATTACGAGAGGATTGAAAATGATTAATGGTATGAGCTAAGGTTAATAACTTATGAGGGTGGGGCCTGATTGTTTAGTCTCGATCTAAGTTTTCCTCACCAAAGACAAGAATGGAGAGGAAAACTTAGATCGAGACTAGACAATCAGACCCCACCCTCATTGCCTGATTCAACAAATAAACCGGTTGATGATGATGGCCCCCATCATCATCAACCGGTTTATGACAAGTATTTGTTGTTGATATTAGATTTGAAGACGACCATGTTGTAGTCGACAGGGAAGCACGTGTATTAGTTGACATTTTAAAATGAATTCTCGCTGTTTCACAAAAGTCCCGAACCAAATAAAAAGAAAATAAATATTAAAAACACAAAATTCATCGATCGTAAAACATAAAATAAAAGTTGGTTTGTGTGTTTTCTTTTCGGGCTTTTCACATGACCTGCGTAAATAATACTTATTTGCATTTATTGATCAGGTTTTCTTTTCATTATTTCAAATAAAATTAACACAACTTGAGGATCTGATTGTCAAGTCCTTCCGACCTAGAATCAATCTATGTACAACAAAGATAATCTGACTTCCTATTCATTTTCTTCATCTCATCATAAATATCAAGTTATTAATCGCCCACCCCCCACCCCCAATCAGATAGAGTGAATCTAACTTGATCTCATCCTTAATCCATTCAAGGTATAATCAGTTCTTACAAACTTAAATCCTGCTCAACATATATATTGGCAACTAGCAGGAAGACTCAGCATTGCCCGGAATTGAATGAGGAACTCTATGCCTTCTTGCTCCCAGCCCATGTTACCTTTTTTATTCTTATTAAATGTAAATTTTATAACTATTCAATTCTTGGGATGGGGTTTAAGGATGTACTCAGCATTTATTAGATGGAAGTGAGTTTAAGTACACTGACATTAATTGAAATAAATGTTGGTAAATTAGTAGTCTTTAACTCCCTCAAAGCATATCTAGTAATTTCCGAGGATCAATGAAGACCCATGTACACTCTTGCTCTCGGCTCTGAACCCCTATATATATATTATTTAAATTCCTTTAAATTCACACAAAAGTTGGGTTAATAGGTCAATAGTATATACATTACTAGAGTTCAAAATATAATATAATAATTTAATAAATTTATTTGAAACAAATTCAGAACATTTATTATATATACATACATTCATATACATATCTATTTATATATATATATATATATATATATATATATATACACATAAATTCAGAACATTTATGTATACATACATTCATACAAATCTCTCTCTCTCTCTCTCTCTCTCTCTCTCTCTATATATATATATATATATATATATATATATATATATATATATATATATATATATATTCCGCCTTTTTGCGGAATATACCTTGCTTTGAACTTTTGAATTGAATTTTGATTTGGCTTTTGCTTTCTCTAATTCCTTTCCACTCTCCTTCATTTATATATATATATATATATATATATATATATATATGTATAGAGAGAGAGATAGAGAGATAGGTAGATATGTATATGAATGTATTTATATATAATAAATGTTCTGAATTTGTTTCAAATAAATTAATTAAATTATTATATTATATTTTAAGCTCTAGTGATGTATATACTATGGATCTATTAACTCAACTTTTAAAGGAATTTAAATAATACATATATATATATATATATAGGAGATATATTGTGTATTTTACCTTCATATATATAGCAAAAACAACCCGCCTTCCGGGCAGCAATTACTGTAACAATAGTTTTCTTTACAGAAAAAAAAAGAAAGAATTTCCATTTGACATTTTGGTAATTTGGAGGAAAACAGCAAAAATATGATTGTCGTAGTGTTATTTGATATATTCTAATATTGGGAAATTTACTGCACATGAACATAGTCAAATTTTATTTATTAGAAAATAAAAAGATTAATTGATATGGTCTTTAAGATATTCAAAGTCGAGGAATTTTATTTTATTTTATTTCAGCATGAAAATGAATTCCCCATTAAAAACTGGTTATATAATGAAATAAATGAAAGATTAGAACGTCGATTGGTCAAATAAAACAATTTCATATTACTGAATAATTCAAAATGGTTGCTTTGTGCTTTTCACCTTTATTATGAATAAGCAAAACCTACTCGCCCTCCGGGCAGCAATTAATTGGAGGAGGGTATAGTTAACTAATATATTTGTAACAATAACCATAAGTTTGACTGGCATGTAATCACCTAAAAGAGTGGACCTCTCCCCCACAAAACAAAAATAACGCACAGAATAACGCACAATTTAGGTTAAATATAAATGAAACTGATCCATTACTTAAAATTTTAAAATATATTTTCCTTCTTTCCATTTTCCACGGTTTTCACACATAATCGCCTAAAGAGCAGAATATTTATATGGGAGGAGGGGGGTGTAGCGGAGTGTGTCTATCTGCAAATTTACCCATATTTTATTTTTTAAATCTTATATTTTTTAACTATATGTCCCTTTTCAATTTTAATTTTAAGCAATTGAGTTTAGTTGTTATTTTTTCACATGAAAATTAAATAAATAGCTTTTTTTAAATTATCTAAATAATTAAATACCTTATTTTTCATGTATAAATAAAAAATATTAAAAGTTTTGGTATTATTGTAGATTAACACCCTCAGCCCCCCCCCCCCCCAAAAAAAATATGATTCTACTTTTTTAGGCGATTACGTGTGGATACCCAGAAAATCCTGGCGGCAGTAGAAAACAGCAAAAAAATATTTTAGAATTTAAAGTTGGGCATCAGTGTCGCATATAAATTTAACTTAAAATGATCCTCCATATCCGGGCCATTGTAGGGTTTTATGGAAGTTAACCATTTTTTTTTTATTTGCTATTGGAGATAAATTATGTGTGTTATTTTGGGGGGCAGGAGTCTATTCTTTTTGGCGATTACATGTGGTTTTACGACCTTGCCAGTCGGACTTACGTGTTAAAAATATGTTAGTTAACTGTCCTAATAAGTTAGAATGACGCTAAAAAATAGAATCACATTGTTTAAACTTTGCTGAGATTGTTAATCTACAAATTTATCAAAGTTTGTTGTTAAAATTATGGAAGTCTCTGAGTAAAAACATTGTTTTAACTATAAATACAGTTTGGATAAATGGAAAAAAAACTTTTGCATTTATTCATTTAGAAGACAGAAAAAAATAAGTTTTAAAAATATATAAATCTATTTTTTTTATTATTTAAAAGGCTGAGATGGGTCGGGAACTTTTCTTTTTTTTAATAATCATATTCAATATTCTTCGACGTCGAAAACAACAACAAATTTAGTTTTAAAGATAAAGTGGCACATGTTCGTCTTTGTCCACTGTCCGTTTTTCACAACTTTTTACTGACCATTTATTTTTTATTTTTTCGGTGTACACTTATCTATCAGGCTGCTAGAGAATTCTGGGGATTTTGGAAAAAAATTTAAAATATTTTACATTTTAGGAGGGGGGATCAGTTTCCAATGTTAATTCAACGTAGACTGATCCTCCTCTTTTTGCCCATCTCAATTTTTAAAAAAAATCTTCTTCGGTGTAAAATTACCTGTCATGTCAGTAGAGAATTTCGGGATTTTTGGAAATAAATTTTTAAAAATTGAGATTTTAATTGAGATTTTCCTTTGGAACGTATAACTTTAATTCCAGGTTTTAATCGCTGGCGGCCATGTTGGTTTTTATATTTTTTTTCATTGGACTAAATATATGTTTTCCTTGGACTAAAGATATTTTTTACTGCTTTAACATTTTATTACACACAAAAAAAAACTTTGAACATTCTATTTACAAAAGCAAGTTTTAACAGAATTTAACGAATTTAAAAGCAAACATGAAAAGGTTAAAACATACTAGTTGTGAATTTAAGAATAACAAAAAATTTCGCCGAAAAGACGACTGGTAAAAATGTGGCATAAAAATTCAATTTGATATATGCTAAAAAATAAATTAGAATTTTTTGTCAGAACAAAATGTACCAGTTCACCCTAAAAATCGATTTTATCAAACATTTGCGTGAATACCGAGCGAAATGGGCGAGAAAATCCAACGGTCCCTATAGTATAATTGAACCTAAAATTCTTTATTTAAAAAAACGAATTAAAAGAAAATTGGCTTATTTATTCAATCACAATAAACATCCGATCATAAATACAAAAAAAATGTTCAAATCTATAAGAAAATAACTTCAAAGACATCTATATACTTACTGGCTCATTTAAAGACATTTGGTGCCAAATTGTCTGTCTTCTGCCTTAAGAAAAGTGTCCCATTAAAAATGTAATACATAGATGTAAACATCTGAGAACTTCAAATGTTCTCCTTCTTTCTCCCTGTCTCTCCCTCCCTCTCCCTCTCTCTCTCTCCCTCTCCCTCTCTCCATATCTCATATACATTTACCAGATATAATTTTTTAAAATAACTCAGAGTAAACTCTGAGACTTCCTTTTCTTTTCCTTTTTATTGCTGAATAAAAAACTAATGTTTAAAAGAAAAAAAATCAAATAATTTTGGAGCACGGAGCGATAAAACCACCGCTCTTTAGTCCTAAATGGAGTTGCTCCCGCTCCACTCCCGCTGAATATAAAATGAGCTCTCCTCTCCTTCGCTCCAGGAAAAAGGAGCGCGCTCCTTTTTGGAGGACTCCGTAACGCCCTGTATATATATATATATAACAGCCAATGCAATTTTTGAAGTAACAACTCAGGTCAAATGTATTAACATTACACTGGGTCCCATGCTCCTCATAGACAATCGCCATACCTGGTGTGATGTTGGACCATGTGGGGTTAGTTGTAAATTTAAGAATTATTTAAAACTGTTTCTCAGGATTTAGTAAAAGTTAAGAAAAGCAAATGTATTGAGGTATTCATAAAACAAAGGGATAACTCTGCTTTGACCATAAATAATGTCGCTAAATACTAAAAATACTTTGAGAGTATTTTAGCCAGATTTATGAACTTAGGTCAATGAATTGATTTTTGTTGATGTATGTTCTAAAAAAAAATGCTTAAGCTTCTTTCTGGGAAAAGTAAGCATTTAGGTTAGTGTTGTTTTTAAAGATATTTAATGTCTATACCGAATACAAAGAAATTTTTTATTCCTAAGTTTAAAAAAAATGTTATTCTAAATTCTCAAGGTATTTCTATGTATTTGAAATTAAATCAGTTCATTTTTTTATACAGTCAGCCAAGTGTGTAATATATACATGCATATAGTTTGTTCAGTTTACACCAACAAGTCATAAACATTTTTATTTATATAATATATCTAAAATGTTTCTCAGAAAAAGGTAAAGGCGTTTCTTTAAAAAAGCAAATCCATTGAAGTGTTGAGAAGGACCTAAATCTGTGACAAGGTTAGCAACATGTTGACTCGACTGAAGAGAGAAAAAAAACAAATTATACAAAAGCAGACAAAAATTATTATTTTTTGTTATGCAACTGGGTGAAATATTTCTTCTCTGTTTAGTTAGACAGTGACTAGAAGAATACCCGTCCGAGGACAGATAAAATTAAATCCCCAAACAGAACCGTGTTGCACCACTTTTATGTTAACTTACAAAGATTAAAATCGAGATAGAATGATACTAAATCTTATGTTTAGAATCCTTATTCCAATTATGATCAAAATCCATTACATAATTTTGATTTTAGAAAATGTTTAAGGCTTAAGCTTAATGGGTCTTAAGAAGGAATTGAAATTCAGGGAATCTTTCTTAATTGGTGTCTAATTACTATGGATCAAATTTAATGCAAATCTGAAATATTTTAATTTTCAAATGGGAGGTTGTGCCCATATCATGCCCTCTTAGACCCTTTAAATTACCCCAAAGAAACTGAAATTAATTGATGTCTAATATCTATTGTTAAAATTTCACAAATATCGGAGGTATCTGAATTTTCATAAAGGGTTTCCAACCTATCTTTGCCCCCTTTGCATTAAACTAAATATAGACCACATTATCCATCCTTACACCTAGCAGCTGTGCTCCCAAATTCATAATAATCGGTTAGTTTAGGAGTAAATCCTATACATATAAATATATAAACATATACACATACCTAACTTTATATAAATAGATATATGCATTTAAGCAGGTAGACCCGGCATTCGATGAGTAACACGATAACCTTTTGCAGCCAGCCCATAACGCCATATTGCCTTTTTTATTCTTATTTTTTTTAATACTTTATAATATTCAATTTTGAAAATGAGCTCTAGAATGTACATTGATTGGGTGTGAGGAGGGGGTGTAAGTAAAGTGACATTAAGTGATTAAGACTCTCCATGTGGCAGATATACGTCGTCTTATAGTTGTGTCAGTTTGCCCACTGGAATCAATTGTGTGATCTAGGTCGGGGAATTTATTGGACTCTTTCAACACCTGCAACAAATTCTCTTTCCATGGGAATTGGATTTCAACAGGTGCTGCAAATAAAATGAACTGTATCTGCTACATGTAGCACCAAAAAGTTGGTGTACCTTTTGTTACATCACTTATTGCATGTTCTACATTTGATGGAGTCCGGGCCAGTTCCAAGCTTACAGATGCTGCATGGGTATTTCTCTTGTAGAACAGATATAATCTCTTTAGCGTCAGATATCGTATACTTTGTCTTTGTCATATCAACCCTGAAACCGCCCTTTTCAAGCGCTGATTTCCCCCTGTTAAATGATATACTAACTTCTGTTGCACTGGATACACTGACAACAATATCGTCCGCATATACAATCTCCCACGGAATACTATTTCTGCAGGTTTTTGTGAAAGACGATTATAAACAAGAGTGGGCTAAGTACTGATCGCTGGTGCATTCCTACCGTTATTTCTAGGGGTTCAGAGAGCACACCAGCAAAAGTCACAGCCGTGTCGATTTGAGATGAGTCTAAAAACTGCACTCACTAATTGCTCGGGAACAAGTTTGTGTCTGACGGCCTAAAGGATGGCCTTTCTTGGCACCTTATCAAATACTTTTTTCAGATCAATAAATATGCAAACAAAGCTTCTTTTTATGTTGTTTGTTTGTTTGGTTTTACAGCAATGCAACCTTTTAGGTCATTTCATGCTGAAGATTATTTAGGATTTTCCATTGGGATTGATATATAGATGTTAGGGTAGTTAGAGTGGTTTTTATAACATTTTTATATTTTTCATTTCTAGGAGTTTTGTTTTTATTGTGTTGATGGGTTATTTTTGTATTTTTCAAATTGTGAATTTCATCTTTTAGAAGAGTTTTGGTATTTTATTTTTGTGTTGGAGAAATTTCTGGCGAAGTTGTGATTGTAGAAGAGCATCTGTTGTTGACTTCAGTGCTCGAAAGCCGCACGCACTGCTGTGCGTTTTGAACTATTAAAATAATTTCCTACGCTATTGATAACGTTTACCTATTCATTTTACCTATTCATTTATTTACTTTTTATTATTGCTTTTTATTATCGCTTATGTTTGAATTCATGTTTTGAAACCTTACGTAAGTCATAAATCTATGACGTCACACCGAAGCTATAATTATTTTGTTGAAGTAATTTTTTAAGCTCTATTTCTAAAGAAAGTCCAAATAGGTCAGTTGGTAGAACCTCAGACTGAAGATCTTGAGGTTTTGGTTTCGATTTCCGGTCATGGCATCCGCTTTATTTGTTGGGAATTTATTATTTACTATTAATGCAATATTCTCCATTTCTAAAAGTAGTTAAGATCTTTGACATTTCAAAATGAGACAAATTCCACAATGTATTTATTATGTTTAAAAATATTGTGACTGACAGACAGACAAAATCTCTATTTATATAAGATTAGAAAACTCTTTTTGAGTCAACGACAAAGATCTATCATCAATTTGAAAAATCCATAACTCAATATTTCATCATATAGTGGATGTTGTTTAAACAAATTTTGTGCTATTTTGTATAACTGAAAATAAACTGTCTGGAAACAGCTGTAAACGACTTGGAGACCATTGTGTGTACTCTTTATTCTGAATATGATTTGAAAATAATTTAAATCTGTAAAAGTACATACATACATATATATATATATATATATATATATATATATATATATATATATATATAATATATGCGAGAGTGAGACTGCAGTGAGTTATTTTTGACTAGGGTTGTAACTTGTTAATATCACCTTTAAAATAAAAAGATCATCTATCATTTTTTAAATTTATTTTTAAAAAATGTACGATTTATTTCTATTGATTGTTTTACAAACATTATGAAAATAAGAAATATTTTTATTTTTAAAGAATTAAAAAAAGGGGGGGGGGTTCACAATGTATTTATGAGGAAGGCCTCATTGTCCGAAAACATTTGTTATATGTGACAATAAAGAACTTTTAACAATTTGAATATTTTTCTTTTCGTGTTAAACTAGCCGTACCGTGTTCTCACTGTGTTCTACCGGTGTGCGTTGAGCGGGAAAAGTGAGAAAGTCAAGAAACATCTGCTCCCAATTATTTGTTTGAGGTGGGAGGGAATTACTCACTAACTTTGTATAATTGACAAAGGTTAGTGTGTGTGTGTGTGTGTGTGTGTGTGTGTGTGTGTGTGTGTTGTTTGAGGTGTGGAGGCTTGTTTTTAATCTACAATTCATAACTGCATCGAAACTTGTTGAAAATCACCCAGATGTAAATGGATGATAAAAGCCCCAAGGTTGTTTCCACCAAAACTGCCCAGCCTTTATCCACAATATAACAAATATTCGTAGATAGAAGTATGTGTTATATCAAACTAAAAAGAATCCTTAAAATTGAAAACTATAGAAACGAATATTTAATTAATGCGATGTCCTTTTGCAAAGCAATATGCAAATTAGTTAAATGTACGACTTTGATCGCATACACATGATCAGTATATTAGAAATTATTGTTCTTCTATTATGTAGAGTACAAATCGTTGCTATAATCTAATTATAACAGATGTTTTAACAGACAATGAGATAATATAAACGTGCACAATGCAGACCCTATGTTATCTATATTTAATGGAGATTTGGTATATGTATGTCTTAATCCGAAACTATACTATTACTTCTATTAATTGTACTACCGTACTACCTTTTAATGCTCAATTCAGTGAACTATACTTTTTCAGATTAATGTACTATTTTTCATTGTTCAATTCGGGAAAGGGGTAGTGTAGTATCTCTTCTGTTGTCATGAGAACATCCTCCAAAACATTACCTCGACCTTTGGGAGGTGTAGTGTAATATCTAATATCTGTTCTGTTGTCATGAGAACATCTTCCCAGGCATTACAACCTCTTTTTATTTTATTTTTTTGGCAGGAGATCGTGTAGTATTTGTTCTGTTGCCATTAGACAATCCTCTCAGGCATTAACCTCCTTCTTTGGGAGTGTAGTGTAGTATATGTTCGTTCATCATTACCCCCTCATTTTGGATGGGGGAGGAGTGTAGTATATGTTTGGTCGTCATGATACCATCCTATCAGGCGAGCAAAAATATACGACAATAGGGAGTATATATTTGCTAGTTATAATATCAAGGTTGATTCAGATCCTATCCATTAGTGTCATGTCATTCAAATTTTTATTTTATTAAACTTTTTATTATTATTGAGTGTTTACTTCCATGAATCATAGGTATGACACACATCTAGTAGTGAGGCCCCAAATTGGGAGCTTTGGGGAGTGAGGAGTCACCTTTTAGTTGCCATTACTCACAGTTCTACTCTTACCTGGAGGAGTGGTAGTACCTGCCAGGATGCATCAGGGATGTGATTTCTCTGCTGGATAAAATAGAATCTACCATTTACAGATTATTTACAAAATATATGCCTAAAGCGTGGTGTGGCTCGGCCTTGGCTGATGCACCCCTGCGACGTGAGACCCTTGGAACCTTTGTTTGGCGCCTTTTGCAGTTGCCGCTACTTTTTGATGAGCAGAGAATAGTTGAGAATATGTATATATATATATATATATATATATATATATATGAAAAAAGGAAAACCAAAAATATTATTCATGTATTTGTCAACGTTTCGTCTTTATTTCATCCTCAGGATGATTGGTCTGAAGAAAATAACACATAAAGTACAAAATATTTGAAAGCAATTTTGTACTTTGTGTGTTATTTTCTTCAGACTAATCCTCTTGAGAAAGTCTTGAAATAAAGACGAAACGTTGATGAATGCATAAATAATATTTTTGGTTTTCCTTTCTTCATTTTCCATTACGTTGGAATATTAGTTCCATCTTTATTTTATCATATACGAGGCCTGTCTAAAAAGTATCCGACCTTAGGTCAGAAAAAATATTTCAAATACCTGATGGGGTTGGGACCCTAATCCCCTTCAAAGTAGTCACTTTGTGCTCGCACACACTTAGCCCACCGATCCGTCCACTGCCGGAAACACCTCTGAAAGTCTTCTTTTGGAATGGTGTTCATCTCCGCCGTCGCGTTCCGCATTATCTCTTTAGTCTCAAAACGGGAACCTTTCAGTGACGTCTTAAATTTTTGAAACAACCAGAAGTCGCAAGGAGCCATGTCTGGAGAGTAGGGAGGTTGGCGAACTACTGGAATTCCATGTTTGGCCAAGAAATGTCGGATCAATTGGGATGAATGTGCGGGGGCGTTGTCGTGATGCAGTTGCCAGTTTTTCGCCGTCCACATGTCTGGTCTTTTGCTCTGAACGGGGACACCGGAGAACATCTTGATGGTACTCCTTTGTCACTGTTTATCCTTTCGGTGCATATTCGTGATGCACAATTCCACGGATATAAAAAAAGACAGTCAACATCACCTTGATTTTGCTTCGCATCTGTTGCTCTTTTCTTGGCCTTGGGGATTCGGGATGCTTCCATTATGGCGACTGTCTTTTGTGTCTGGGTCATACCCGTACACCCATAACTCATCTCCAATTATCACAGTGTTCAGAAACCCACGATCAGTGTTGGCAGTTTCCAGAAGGTCCTGTGCAACTTGAAAACGGAGGTCCTTTTGTTCCTGCAACAACTTAGGCACAAATTTTGTAGCCATTCTGTGCATGTTCAAATCATCACGCAAAATTGCATGTGCGGAATCTTTACTCACTCCGACCTCTTGGGCGATCTCCTGCACGGTTGAACGACGATCTTCCATCACCAAATTTCACAGTCTCTCAACAACAGCTGCACTCTGAGCAGTTTGGGGCCTGCTAGAACGCTGGTCACTCTCCGCTGATGTTCAGCCATTTTTGAATCGGTTGAACCACTCCTTAATTTGTGTTACACCCATCGCTGAATCTTACAAATTGTTTCGCTTTGAGAATCACCAAACTTTTGACAAAATTTGATGCAGTACCTTGGCTCAACACGTTCAGTCATCTTGAGAGAATCGGTAATCCGATGAACACGTTGTGTAGCACCTCACTCAGCGACCGATAAGCAGCGACTAACGTGCAGAAATGCGGTGATAGATTCACACATGCGCATGAAGGTGTCTTCCTTCACTGTGTAGAGTGGCGCCGCCCTATCGTCTCTATTTTGCACGGAAAAATAAAGGTTGGATAGTTTTTAGACAGGCCTAGTATATATATATATATATATATATATATATATATATATATACTGATTTCACTTCTCTTTTTTACAGTAGATAAATCTTTTGGGTTATTTAATGACACTTTATGTGTTTTAGTATTTGCTGATCACTATAGATAGGATATTTTAAATATTTTTTGTCTCATTGAATTAAATAAGTCTGATGTGTTTTGATATAAATATAATTTGGATAAATGGAAAAAAAAACTTTCGCATTTATTCACTTAGAAGATATGTAACAGTTTTTAAATGTAATTAATTTCAGCTGTAAAATCAAAAGGCTTATTTTATAACTAGCAGGAAGACCCGACGTTGCTCGGGATTGAATGAGGATCACTACTATGTACTTTTTCACTATGCTCATGGCACCGTATTACTTTTTTTGTTTTTACTGCCTGTTCCTCCCTCTGTTTTACCCCTAATATAGTTGGAAGAAGCTAAAATGTTGAAAAACTCTCTGAATTAGTGTCTTATACATCTGGTTTAATTTTCATTGAAATCGGATATACATATTTGAAGTTTTAAGGAGTTTCTGTCCCCATTAGTTACTTAGAAATAAGTGCACGTAGATATTCATTACATAAAAGGTAACATAAAGATTCAAGACCACTTCCATTGTCTTCCCGGGAGAATTTTATACATATAATATAAATTTATCAAAATAAGATATATTTGAAGTTTTAAAGGAGGTTCGTCCTCCCATAGCTCTCTTAGGTTAGGAGGGCACTTAGAGATTGTCTTCCATTGTCTTCCCCAGAAAATTTTATACACATGATTTAAGTTTCATAAAAATAGTATATATATATGAAGTTTTAAGAGGGTTATGCCCTCATAGCCCCTTAAAGGTGCACTGAGAGATTCGAGAACACTTCCATTGTCTTCCTCGGTAGATTTTACATAAGAATACACATTTAGATTTTATGTAGATTCTCTTACCTTTCTTTCTATAGAGAACATACAAACATCACACATACACACAGACATTGAGTTTTATATGTATATATATATATATATATAAGATTAAAACTTAAATTTTTAGATTTATGAAAAAAGAGAGAGAAAGAGGGCGAGAGAACGAGCAAACAAGCGAGCCAGCCACCCTTTCCCTCCCTTTTCTTTTCTCGCTTATGCTTCATAGCGAGCACTTTTAGTTTAATTTAAGAAAAAGTTTTAGTCATTTATCCGTTTTCTTTATTAAATCACTTTAATTAATTACTGTTAATATTAACAAAACTATTGCATATGTATAGTAAAATTAGAACAATACAATTCCAAATTAATAGCACCAAACATTAATTTATTATAAACTGTTTAAAAAAAAGTTATGCAAATTAGGCATTCATGTCTCTTAATCGTATATATGTACTATATATACAGTATTTCAAAATATTATGTTGTATTATTTATTTAAATAACAGTAACCCGTTTTGATGGTAATATAGGAGTGATAAATGAAAAAAACTTTCCCATTTATTCATTTAGATATGTGACTTCGATTAATGAAAATCTGTCAATGTTGTTATTGCTATAAAAAGTATGAATCATCTCCTTTTGATTGATTTCTGAACATATTTATTTATTAAAAAAATAATAAAAACAATTTACAAAAGCAATTCATCCGTAGCAATCTTTTTCATACATATGTTTGTTCGTCTTTGTGAGATTTAAACATATTTTGAAAAGTTAATAAAACGTTTTGCTCAGAAGAAAATTAATTCTGTTTTTTATGTTAAAAATCATCATCATCATCATCATATTCAGTTATACATCCGTTTTACATGCTGGCATGCATTGGACGGCTTTAAGAAATTGACTTCCAAACGAACCTGTTTCTGGCCAGGTCTTTATTTATCCCTCTTTCCCATTTTTATCACTTCCTCCCATGTTTTCCTTGACCTTGGTAGAACAGTTGAGGTAACAGGTTCAGTTTGTGAACTGAACTTGCTACCTCAACTGTTCTACATATACCAACCCAAGAACTCTCATCCATTCTTTCAACGTGGCCATACCATCGAAGTCTACTCTGCATCATACTTAAAATATCCCTAATTGTTGAAATTTGATTTTATTAAGTTTGCTACTTAAATACTTGAAATATTAATTTCATTCGTAACTTTGTTGTAAACACGAAACAAAATCTTTTTCATTTATTCATCTAGATAAATAAATAGAAACGTTTTGGTAATTTCAATACAAATTTATTTCTCTTTTAAATGTGACCGTAAAGAAAGGAAAAGAAAGACGAAATGAATTTGCCTTTACACTTGCAATTTAGTAAATGAATTTGTATTTTGGGTAAAAAGGAATAAAAAAAATAGGTGGAAACAACAAAGACACAAGAAGGAACAAATAATGAAATAGACCCACAAAAGTAATTCATAACGGTTTTTATTGATATTTAAAAATGCCAGAAGCTGCTTTTGTTCCCCAAAGCAAGATTAACTTCGTTAACCAAGGTAACAACAATAAAAAAAACATGTTCAATAAAATAACAATTTGAGCAATAAAAATGTAACAAAATGGGTCTTTATATAAGGGACAATTCTTTCAAAGATTACAATCGTTTCAAATGATAAAAGTTTAACAAATTGTTATTCTTGTAAAGGTCTAAAACTATAAAGAAAATAAGCAGAAAAAAACGATAACTAGCCTTGATTTTCTACAAAAAATAGGAAAGAACACAAGTCTTACTTTAAGAAAGCTGAAAAAAAGAAACAGACAATAAACTTAAATAAAAATGTATTTCATAAGACTAATTTTCAAAAGGTCTCTTTTTTTTTCTTTTAATGGGTCTCTTAAAACCGTATTTATTCCTTTTGTTTAAACAAAACCTTCTCATGGGGTTTTCTTGCTCATAAAGTTAATTAAACTTTTAAAAAAGTTTTTTACTTATCTTTTTTTTAAGGGGATTCTTTTTTTTTTTAAGAGTCTGTCTGAGACTTCCTTTTCTTTAACCACTTCGGGTATACTAATTTCAAATCTATTGGAGTTTTCTAAACCCTAACAATTTATTATGTTTAAAAAATCTCTGGTTTTTAAATTTCTTTCTTTTAGAGACTTTTTTGTCTTTATTAATAAAAAAACACTTCTTTCTTTTTTTAAATCTTCTCTTTTAAAAGATTCTGAGACTTTAAAAAAAAAAATGGATAAAATTTTAATGATGGTTATCAACAGAGCCCGGTAGAACACGTCTTCATTCAAAGTTGAAATGCCCGGAACTAACTTGAAACTAGTCAAAAAAAACAAAAACAAACGCCAAAGGTTGGGGGCTACTTCATTTAGCCAATTAGGGCTCTCTTTCTTCCTCTTGTAGAACTGCTATGGCCCGGTTGCCAACGCCGGCATACCAGAACAGGCAGTCACAACGTAATGGTGATGATGATGATGTGTACGATAGGGGTAAAATGACAGGCTGCTATGTAGCAAGAAACGTTGACCTTCCCCCCTCCACTCCGACATGGCCAAGAAATACATTTTCAGAATTAATGAAAGGAACATAAATCCTAAATATTTGTTTAAAATAAAATAATATTGTGAAACAAAACTATTTGTTATATTAAAATCAAAACAATCATTGAATTAAAAAACAATAACAATAGTTGATAAATAAAATTCCTTTTTCAAAACCAATATGCAAATTAGTTAACTTTGCAACTGATATCGCATATACATAAGCTGTATATAAAAAAAATGGTGTGTCTATTGTGTAAAGTTGAATTAACTTGAAATAGGACGTTTTGACTTTATCGTTAATGCTAGAAATGGGCCCAACTGTTGCATTTATATATATATTATATATATATATATATATATATAGCATGTCAGGGTATGTTGAAAAGAAACCAATAAAGTGCTCGATCATAAAAGGTGAGAGCTAAAGTACAAATTATTCATTTAAAAACTGAAATATATATATCTTCATTGGAATAAAATAAGGGACCACAAAAACCAGGTTAATAAGATCTCCCAACCCTTTCTAAAGAATAGACTGCTTACCGGGGTCCAGGGAAGTGATAAAGTCATAATGACATTTTTCAAATAAAAAAAATTCTTTTATGAAGTCATATCTTGAGATTGAGTAACCGGTTTTTAATAAAACTGTTTTGATATTTCCATTGTTATTGAAACCTGTCCAACTTCTTCTAATGATAATTTTGTAAACTGTTTATTTAAAATAGGATTTCATTGCCTATATTATTTTTTAATTATAATTTGAAGTCCTCGAAATAGAATTCTATATTTTGTACATTTTCTTTGTTTAAAAAAGAAAAAAAAAATGCAGTTGTATAGAAATATTTTGTATTTACACTTTTGATATTCAACTTATCTGATAATCGTGGTTTACTGATTGAAAGATTAAGCTGATATAATTCCTTTAGATTAATGGAACAAGGCAGAATTATTTTTATTTTATAATGAATAAAACTGTATTTTTATTTTATAATGAATAAAAAGTTATTTAAACTTTTACCAGTAATTTTCTTTTGGTTTTTTATAATGTTGAAAAAATAAGCACACACACACACACACACACACACACACACATATGTATGTATATATATATATATATATATATATATATATATATATATATATATATATAACCTTTGTACATATTCTTTATTTGGAATATGATGTGAAAATTAAATCGTCTTATGTATCATTTTTTTCGGCTAAAAATAACAAATTTCTTCACATTTTACAAATAAAAATAACATGATGGAAAACAAAAGCATATGAAATTATAGGTGTTATTATAATTAAAATTTTAATATTTCGAGCACTTCTCTGCTCTTTATCAAATAATGTGTTATTTGATTTTTAAAAATGAATGAATATAAAACCGTTGTGAAAAACTGGGCATTTTCAACTTTGTCTCAACGTTTTAATCAGTCCATTCGAAGTCTCTCTACCGAATGGCAAAGAAAACCGTTGTTTTTGTTTTTTAAAGTGAATGTATCAGAATGAATTACCGGCAAGAGCAAAGGAGTCCTTTATCCAACAAAGTATCATACCAAAACAAAAATATACTATATATATATATATATATATATATATATATATATATTCCCGGGTTTCGTACATCTCGTCATTCTGGTATTTCTCCTAATTTTAGGTTGACCAGATGGACGAAACCTGGGTATCTTCAGTGGACCGGGTACAGTAATTTATATAATTTAAATAAAATAATTAATATTAGCACTTGTAAGACGTACGATCCAGCACTTTGATGGCATTTTTCTACTAATTTGTGATACATGCTATATATATATATATATATATATATATATATATATATATATGGTTATTTTGACTATTATTTAACTATATAATAATGCTATATTCTCTATATTGAGCATAATTTATCGTATTAAGAACTTCGTCATGATACCATTGAAAATATGCTTATAAAATCATTCTTTTAAAATATATTTGAATAAAAAAGGAATAGAAATATATATATATATATATATATATATATATATATATATATAGTAACGTGTTAGAAATATTTTTTTAGAACAAACATTTTTTTTTAATAGAGCAGCGATAATAATTTGGTCCAGTAGAATCTTGTAATCTTGACCAAACTATTATTATATGATGTGTGTGTGTGTGTTATGCACACATGTTTCTGTTTACATACCTCGAGTTTTGCAGTCAATAAAGTCTTTCCTCTGCACATGCTATGCTCTCTGTTCATACCTGTCCGTTTAACGTTGTTACCTCTAGAGAGACACCGAGCAAGTCGCTCGCATTTACCTAGACTTAGGCTTAAGGCACATTAACTATCAAAAGAAACTGGGTCAATATTTTAAAAATAACATTACATGGATGAAAAGAAAG
This sequence comes from Sepiola atlantica, assembly GCA_963556195.1. Lineage (NCBI taxonomy): Eukaryota > Metazoa > Mollusca > Cephalopoda > Sepiida > Sepiolidae > Sepiola > Sepiola atlantica. The sequence goes on along the minus strand of OY744524.1, from coordinate 75,164,167 downwards.
CTTCTTTTTTTCACTTTTTCTGTTTCTTTTTTCACTTTTTCTGTTTCTTTTTTCACTTTTTCTTTTTGTTCACTTTTTTCTTTTTTTGTCTTTTTCTTGCCCTTTTTTTGTCTTTTTCTTGCCTTTTTTTGTCTTTTTCTTGTCTTTTTCTTTTTGTCCTCTTTTTTCACTTTTTCTTTTTTTTACTTTTTTCACTTTTTCTGTTTCTATTTTCACTTTTTCTGTTTCTTTTTTCACTTTTTCTTTTTGTTCACTTTTTTCTTTTTTTGTCTTTTTCTTGCCCTTTTTCTTGCCTTTTTTTGTCTTTTTCTTTTTTTCTTTTTGTCCTCTTTTTTCACTTTTTCTTTTTTTTACTTTTTTGTTTTTGTTTTTGTTTTTCTTTTTTCTCTTTTTTTCTCAACCAATATCATCTCAGTTTATACTCATATTAAATGTAATTAAATACTTTTTCATATTATATTTTCATATCTTTACTTTTAGATAGCATTTTTAGAAATTAAAAATGCTTTATTTTTATCCATTGAAAATTTATTGATCTTTCCTCTTTAGGCATCTGTTTTAATATCAATAATCTAATTTCTACTTTTAATGAAAACTTTTGAAAGTACTGAGCATTTTTAAATGAAATACAAACTGGGGTAAAAACACAGATTGGCACAGTATTTTGTACATAATAGATAAATATTTTACTAGAAATAATAAACCATATAAAGTTATCAATAGAAATAATAAGCCATCTAAAATTAAAAATAGAAATAATATTAAACTCAGTTATTGCTGTATGGAAAATGTCCGTACAGTAATAAACAAACCTAATAAAAAAATAATCATGTTAGTAAAAATAATAATGACGATAGTGGTAATAGTATAAATAGTTATTTCCATGGAAGTTGTTCGACTGAGCTCCAATCTCTTGTTTCTCCTTGTAAGACATACACAAGAACTCCTTTTTCTACCACAATGAAACAATTTTTTCTTCCTTCATGTGCCTAGCATCAGGTGAAATTTCCATGTACTGAGCTTTGTCGCAATAGCTTCCTATCTGTAGAACACATTACTATGGGGCTGCTTCCTTGCAGATTACAGCATAGTCGTCTTCGAATCCAATCTCAACAGATTCCTGTCCCACGAGTATTCAAACTTTCTATTCCATCATTCTCAATCCTGTCATAATAAATTTCTTCATCTCTCAACTGACAATCATTCCATCTTATTAATCCTTATCCTTGAGTGACTTTTGACCTTGGTTATTGATGACTTTTCTAGTAAAAATAAAATAGTGATAATGATACCAATTTATGTAATTGCAGAATCAAAAACAATTGCCCATTGATGAATAAATCATTAACACCTACTGTAATATACAAAGCAACCATAAATAACAATTAAGAATGAATAGAAAGTTTATCTAGGAGCTACAAAACGTCCATTTAAGAATAGATATAGTTATTATATGATGACATTTGAAAATGAAAAATATAAAAGTAGTACTACATTATCTAAATATATATTAAAAGAAAGAAGAGAAACATAAATAGTTATGTTAATTGGGAAATTTCAAATTTAGCTCCTTCTTTTAAGAGAAATAGTAGAAACTGTAAATTATGCTTAAAGGTAAAATGTCAAATTCTAAACTTCAAAAACCAAATTAAATTATTAAACAAAAAACAAGAATTTGTATCCAAATGCAGACATATAAATAAATATTTACTTTGTTATTTGAGTTTTTATTAAGCAAAATAAATGGAATGGAAGAAGATATATGGAAACGGTGCATGTGCAGTGCACGTAACGGAACTGTTAAAAGTCAATTTTGCCCCAAAGTAGCCCAGTCTGTTCCGTTTGTATTTCCTCATGGATGAAAGCAACTCAGACAACGTGCAATGAACTCCCATCAAAAGGAGGATTTAATGCATTTGAAGATGGCCTTGTATGGCTGGTGCAGCTGTGATAATAAGTAAAATAAATTTAGGAAAGAATTTATTATTTCCAAGTATGAATTTTATTTTAAGAAACAATTCATTGAATTGTCTGTAGTGCACGTGAACGTATATTTAGAAAATTATGCCAACATAATAGCAGGTAGTATATTTTACATGTGAATCTTTACGAATGTAGTTAAAAATAAACAACTGTAAAATTTATCGTAACCACAGCAACCTGTCTAATTGTTACTGTGTGGTACGAGCGATGTCAAGAAGGCAAACGCAGCAATATTGTGAAAATGGAATGAGGGTATATATTCCATTATGCCAAGAATATAAAAGGTTATCGTCTGTTTAGATTAAAATTAGCATGTTACACCTCGTTTTAAACCCTTTGGAAATCAATTCTTTATGAATCTAAAGAAAGTAAAATGAGTAGTTAAATATAACTAAATTCAAGATTTTATCACAGAATTTGTATTGTGTAAAAACATTATATAGAATGTATTAAAATAGAAATTTAAATAAACAAACTATGAATGTTTATGTAAGAATAATGTAAGCAACTATTCATGAGCGATTGTCTTATTGACTCCTGAGTCTGCATAGTGTTTGAAATGTATGAATTCTGCTAATCTGTTATTCTGAGAATATTGTAAAGGAAAAGCAGTATAAAATAAAAATGACAAAGGCATTTCATACAAATTAAAAATCACAATTTATTTATAGAACTTAGTTTGATAAACCAAATACGGTAGTGTCTGTAAAGAGACAAGAAAAACGCCTGCTTATTATTGTGGAGTCCACGAGGGAAGAGAAAGTTCACCATGAGTGTTGCGGTTTCCTGGCTCCTGCTGCTGTTTCTGTTCTTGTTTCTGCTGTTGTTTTTGTCCGCTACTACTGCTGCTGCTTGGGGGTTGAAAGGGATTCCACAATATAAAATCTATGCATTTTTGAATGAATGAAATTAGTACATTTATCCTCAGTATACGTTAAGAGGAAAAAAAGAAAGTTAAATAAGTAGCGTGACCTAGGAGCAAATGTTTTTTTGCATAAATCATATTAAGTTGAAGTATTTTTGCACCTTCTGTTTGTTTTACATGTTCAAATTGTCATTTACGTAGATTTCTTTTCCATTGTTATCTTTTTGTCACGTTTGTTTGTGTACAGCTTAATGTCCACATTGCTTGATCAATCGTCACCAAACTTGGTCAAAATATCGGTCAGAACTGATTTCATTTTTGGATATCTAGGTCAAAGGTTAAGGTCATGGAAAAGGTGAAAGTCACACTTTTGGTGATAACTTTGGTTTTCTTCATCGTAGAGACTCGATTTTTTCCAAATTTGATGCATGCATCTCATGTCCTTTGATAACAGTAAGCACCATGCAAACTTTTTGATCATATAAACAGTTTTTGAGTTATCAACATTTCCATGGCATAACTTTGGGAATACTTCATACAATATGGAGAAGTAAAGCCCAGATAAGACTTCGGCTCATCCTTACATTGTCAAGTGTAGGTATGCAGCCTCACGACTAACTTATGTTCTTGTTATTTTTATTTTCAGTGGTTTTATTATTGCTAAGCATTGTATGATTTTTGATTGAAATGTTGATATAGGTTTTCAAGTCATGATTGATAACACATGACGTTTAAGGTCAGATGTGGGTAGACTCCTGGTTGCTTAGTTTATGCATGTAACAGAGAATGGGATATTTCTATATAAAGTTAAATGTATATGTTTGTATGTACAGGATTCACTCCTAAACTAATAAACCGATCATGATGAATTTTAGAACACAGCTGCTAGCTCAAGGGGTGGCAATGTGGAATATATGTAGTTAAATTTAGTTTTGGGTAAAAAGGGAGTGGAAGCCTTTCATGAAAATTCAGATACCTCCGATTTTTGTGAAAATTTCAGTTTCTTTCGGAGATTTTTAAGGGTTTTTATGGAGCATGATATGGAAACAACCTCCCGTTTGAAAATTCAAATATTTTAGATTTGCATTGAATTTAATTCTTGTTCATTAGACACCAATAAAGAAAGATTCCCTGAATTTCAATCCCTTCTTAAGACCTCTTAAGCTTAAGCCTTAAATTTTAGACATTTTATAGAATCAAAATCATGTAATCAGGAATTTGAGTGCTCGGCTTTCTGTGAAAATTCAAAAAAGGCGGATTTTTGCTTAAATCTGCCTTTTTTTCAAAAAAGAAAAGACTGATTTCTACCAAATCGCATGAGCTTTACGTCCTTATTTTTTTTCGTCATTTCGCTCGATTTTATTTCTCTTTTTTCCTCTTCCTCACTTTATCTTTCTTTCTCTTTTCCTGTTTTCTCTCTCTTCCTCTTTCCATCTTGTCTTGCTTGCCTCACTTCCCTTTTCCTTCTTCTTGAAAATTTAAATTTTGCCAAACAATTCACGATGCCTGTAGGGGAGGTAGAAGACTTTTGTTTCATCAAAGAATGACTTCCTGTCTCCCCCCCCCCATGTGCACTTGGGGTCTTCTCTCAATTTTGAAGTTATGAATTGCTAACGGTTGAACCAAACATATTTTTAATGTCTTTTTACATAAAAAGCTAATTTTAATGTATTTTAACGAATTTAAAAGCCCCCACCCCCCCAAAAACAATGAAATTCTATTTTTATAGGCTATTATGTGTAAATACCTTGAAAAACTTATCGGAAAGAAGAAGAAAACAATTATTTAAGAGTAGGGGATCAGTTTAGCTTATGAATTTAACATAAAATCATCCCCCATTTCCCGTCCATTCTAGCATCTTAGGATGATAACCATTTTGTTTTACCATAGGAGACAAATTCTGTGCATTTTTTAGGGGGGGGGACGTCTACCTTTTTAGGCGATTATGTGTGGTTTTACGAGTTTTTTTGTTTTGTTCTTGCCATTCGAACTTAATAATAACATTAAGGGAGAGTTTTTATTTGGTGGGAGCTCTTACGACTCGGACCTAGGATTAGTAGTAGGGTAAATTTCTTTTTTATTAACTATTCAGCATGAAAAAAATACGCCCCCCCCCCCCCCCCCCCCCCGAAAATACAGAATTTATCTCCTATAGCAAAATATATTTTGGGTTAACTGCCCGAAAAAGCTAAAATGGCCTGGAAATAGAATATCATTTTACATTAAATTTCAGGGGGATTGGGGGAGAGATGGGAAATTCGTTTCGATTTCAGAATTTTTTTCTATTGGCCACACCCATTCCTGTGTCATGGATTGGAATAAGAACTTTAGACATAAGTTTTTAGTATCTTGATTTTAATTCTCGTAAGAGGACATAAAAGTGGTGCAAAACTGTTTTGTTCGGGGGAATTAATTGTACCTGTCCTAGGACGGGTATTTTTCTAGTTAAGCATGATTGTTGGGTAGCTTCTTTTTTTCACATGGAATCGAATAAATGCCAGTAGTATTTGCGGATACAGTGTTGGTACATTTTAAGTTATTGGTGAAATTTTGCTATTGTTTGTGTTGTTTGTATGGTGATTCCTAGTTTAGTTAATTTATTGTAGAAGGGTTTGTTGTTTATATTGGTAGGTAGATTGATTGGTCTGTTTGATAGTTGTATGTATGTTGAGGGTTTCTTTTTGGAGCTTAATCTTCCATTCTTTAATAAAGAGCAATGTGTATTTATTTGAGTTATATATATATATATATATATATATATATATATATATATATATTGTCACCTTCGTCGGGACCATGGCGGCGAGCGCATTACAATGATGAATATAAGAAAAGGTAAAAGTGTCAGGAAGTGGCTCGTAGGTCCCCAGGACCCAATATTATCAACAGAATACAGCGGAAAGGGGATTCTCCAGTACAAGACATCACGTAGAAAATAAGGAAGCATAACGAGCAGTTAAAAGACGACTCAAACACCAAGTAAAGATTATATTTATTTATAGAATAGTAAGACAATGGACAAGCATATATAGAACAACCAACAAGAAAAACAAAGTAATATTTTAGATTAGAGGAATAATGTTTAACGTTAGCTAATGGTGAGCAAAATCTATGAACAAAAATAGTGTCCCAAACAAATCATGGAAGAAAAAGGATTACTCACTTATAGAATGTGGAGAGTTATTTCAAGACTCCTCACGGGAGGTGAAAAGTTCAATTATCCAGGAGAAATGGCCATAAAAACGAATCTCTTTACTGGGAAATAAAGGTGTAGTCGCTGGAATCTGCTTTTTTCTATTATCTATTTAAATATATATATTTATATACAGATAAATACACATTAGTTTATATTATAGAGTGGAGAACATTGCCCAGAAAAGGAAGAACCCAAAAACCTCCTGCTCCCACCCCTGAATCCCATATAAGTATTTTTACTCAATGTTCTTTTAACTATCTATAAGTATTAATTATAGTCTTCTTTGATTATTAAATTTATAAATAATAATAATTAGTTTAGATGTTTGTATTATTTAATAACTATGAAAGAGTGTCCTCGCAGCAACCTTGTGTTTTTGGAGGGGAGGGGGAATTTTAAATAATTGTGTCTATACACAAACACTAGAAGGAAAGTACTATTGTATAGTATTTTTTAAAAGTAATATTCCGAAGAATATCAGCATTTGATTAGAAGAGTAAGCAAATATTTTGTGCAAAAACCACCTCCAGGTTTGATTAATAAATAAGATATTAATTTGATTTTAATGAAAAATAAAAAATAAATAGAAATAAAATTTATAAATATTGTGTTATGTCATAACATGTGTACATATGAGCGATGATTCTTTTGCGTTGTTGTCTTCCTAATCACGGTTATCTCCATTCCTGTGACACTGGACCTGTTCAGTCTGCCACTTTCTCTCTCAGCAAGTATACTTGATATAGTTTCTATGAAGACGGGCAAGCTGGAACTGCTATGTTATCCCGTTGTGTGATGAATGCTCTTTCCTCCACCATTTAACTTTGAGAGGGGATATGTAATAGTTGGTAATGTTTGTAAATAAAAATAGTATATATTTGTCTTTTGAAATGTATTTGATTATAGTGCAAACTGCAAACACAGCAGTAAACCGAATCGCTCATGTCTGATTAAAAAAAACTGAACAAAATAATCCATATTGTTTAGTAACTTTTATTTTGAAACAGAAATGTAGAGTCTGTTTTGCTATGTATATTGTAACTATGTCTTCAAGTAAAAGATGTTTTTGTGTGTATTTTGTAATCAAAGAACAAAATTTTGTTATTTGTTGTTTTATTAATCACTCAATCATTAGTCTGTGTAGTAATTAATGACACGATTTAATGCACAATGTAATGCAAAAAGTGATACTAATTAGATTTATACCATATTTCTTTTATGGTGTTATGGGTCGAAGGAAGAGAACTTATTACTGTAGGGTGTTTAGTCACTCCTACTCCCACGCTGAAATAAGTAATCAAAGAGAAAACGGCTGACCGGATAAAATATGAAAATTGCTGAATTAAAACAAAATTGTTTTTTTTTTCTTCTGAAAACACGTACCAATAATTGGACTAAATCACACACAAAAGGGATTTTTATATGTAGCTTTTGCTTACGGAGTTGTACCGGTCAAAGAAATATGGGAAAATTTCACTTTACTTTATAAAAATAAGATACATTTAACTGTTAAAAAAATGAAATTTAAAAAGAAAAGAAAGCAAAATCAAATTGAAACTAAAAAGACTTCCGGGTAGTGCCGGGTTGGTATAGTTGATAAATGGTAAAAAAACAAATTCTCCTCCCTCTCTGATTTCCATATGTGCACAGCAGCCTACTGTATTGCCATTAAATTATTTTCTTTTTCTCTGTATTGCTTTGTGTTCGATTTGACCTAATTTCTTCTGCATATGGCATTTTAACATTTTGTTGAAAGGTTGAGACATGGTCCACCCCAACCCACCTTCTTTTCAGCAATCCTATTATTTTTTTATATATATATTTTCATCCCCTCCCCCACATTTTATTTTCTCATATCTATTGCTTTTTGAAAATTTGTCATTATTTCACATTTAGACTCACTCTGAGGAAGTCTTCAATAAATAAAGTTTGTCGGATTTAATCCTGATTATTTTTCTTTATGTATGTATAATTACAACAAATATATAAATGTTATCAGAGATGTTATGGTTTCAGAATTTTTTAGATGAGGATTCATAATTTGTCTTATTTGGACTACTGATCTCATCTTTGATATTATTCTCACAACGTTTTGACTGATGTAACCTCCTGCCTTCTTCAGGTGCGTCTTGTCAAACTCTGGAATCTGTACAGAATTTCGAACAGAATCCTTTATTTAATCCACAGGGGTAGATTGTTTTCGTTCCATTAACCCATATCGGATAGAAGTCTTAAGTAATTCTTCATTATATTTTTAGTACCGCCTGTAGTGCAGATTGAACCTTCAACCTCCAGAAGACTGTCACTTAGAACTGATTATAACTTAGCACTTTATCTGTTGCACCACTGATCTAATAAATAAAGAGTTCTATTCGAAATTCCATACGGATTCCCGAGTTTGACATAAAGATTCCTCAGTTTCAAATAATACAGAAATTATTGTGTCTACTTGTTAGATACATTTCATATCTCTGGAAATTTTTTGAATAAAAAAATTTACTTACTTAAATTTTTCTTTCTTTCAAATATTAACAGTTCATTCTCTACCTTTATAAATTAACTATCAGACTCAGCTTGTGTCTTCTGATTGTAGCCATGTCCCTTTTCTTCCTGAGATTCTCATGGATGGCTCTGCTCTTGAGGAGAAATTAACTCTGAAACTTCTTGGTCTTTCTTTCTCAACACTTTCTTGGAGTTCATATATTAGATCCATTTCTCTTTCTGCTTCTCGTAAAATCAGTTCTCTCTCTATCGTTCCAAACACTTTCTCACACCTGAAGCTATTCTCTATCTCTACAAATTTACTATCAGACCATGTATGAAGTACTGTTGTCATATTTGGGCTGGTGAATCTCTGTCCCATTTGAGGGTTCTTGATAAGCTTCAGAAGTGTATCTGTAATTTGGTTAGCCCCATCCTTTCTTCTTTTCTGCATCCTCTCTCTCTCACAGATGTGATGTGGCTAGTCTTTTCTATAATACTATTATGGCATGTGTTCTTCGGAATAGTCTGATCAATTCCCTGCTTCCTTTGTTCCAACTCATTTGACTCGTTGGTCTAGTGGTCTTCACCAATTCGCTGTTTTTATACCTCGTTATAATACAGCTTCCTATTCCAGTAACTTCTTTTCAAGAACTGCAGGCTTGTGGAACTCTCTTTCTGCTGACTGTTTTCCTCCTACCTATAGCCTTTGTCGTATCAAGACTAAGGTCAATAGACATCTCTTGTCTTTGCAATAATCAGCTTTCATATTTTTTGTAGTATCTTACATCAAGTGACTTCATGTCTTATCTGGAGCGATTTTCATAAAAAATGTTTTCTTTTTAAATATACGGAAAAAGAAAAAGACAAAAATAAGGCAAATAAGATAAAGACGTTATGAAAAATAAAGTAAATGTAAAAAGACAAAGTGAATATTTGTAAATTAATGTCCACGGCGTTCGCAATTTTGAAAGACTAAAGTTGTTTAGGATCAACAGAGTCCGGTAGTATTCGGATTCAACCATGAGGTGACATTCTGAGAGAAAATTGCTGTCAGAACAGCAGAGTTCATCACTTAAGTTTAGTAGTGGCAATGTCATGCCACTGAACACCAATGACTACATCTGTGTTCTAAGTAAGGTCGTGAAACCAGCATAGCCTTACTACTATTGACCACGGGAAGAGTCTATCAGGCTTGTGTATGCAGAGCTCAGATGAAGATTAAATCTGGATAATATAGAGAGATGTGTGCAAAACAGGAGACTTTGTTGGCATGGCCACGTTGAAGGAATGGATGAGAGTTCTTGGGTCAGTAGATGTAGAACAGTTATGGTAACAGATCAGTTCACAGGGGAAGGTCAAGGAAACATAAGAGGAAGTGTTGAAAATGGACTTGAGAGAAAGACTGATAAATAAAGACCTGGCCAGAGATAGGTTACTTTGGAAGTCAATTTCTTAAAGTCGTTCAATGCATACCAGCATGTAAAACAGACGTTAAACCGAATATGATGATAATGATCATCATCATCATATGTATTTTTATTTAAGTTGAAAGTGACATCTAGTGCTAACCTAATGTAAATGAACCCAAAGTCCAACTAACCACTATCAATTATGAAACTTATCCCTAGCTTTATCGAATGTAGGCTTAGTAATAACTCTATTAACAAAAAAGTATTTCAAAATTTAAGTAACGTCTATAACACAGCTATAAAACAGTAAATATAATAACATGAAATTAAATATGAGAAATAAGATACCAAAACATAATAAAAATAGAAGAAAGAGAAATATCATTTGGTTCACCCCACTGTTCCTAAATCTGATCGATTTTTCCGTAACTTGTCTTTTACAATGAATATTCAAAAAAAATTAATTAAAACTGTCTTCTCCTGTGAGAATTTAGAATGATCATCAAAACTCACATGAAATATTAAATGACAGAAAAATATAAATATAATTTGAAGAAAAAGTGACAAATATAACAAGAATAACAACAACAGCAACAATAATTATAGTAAAAAATAATAATAATGATAATAAAATTATAAGAAATGGTATTTACTCTGATAGAAAATCAAGGATTTTGATTGGTTAGAACCTAGATTAAACACTGATTAGCTATAAAAGAAATCCTAAAATGTAAATCCACACTACCTGATGATTTTCCCTGAGAATGAAAGACAAATGTTTCTGTGTAGCTTACTTACCATAACTATATTTTATAGTATTACTACTACTACTACTACTAAGCTCTACTCATGTATTGAGCACTGTTGAAGTAAATAATGAAAAACATATATATAATATATTATTTTATAATATAAGTGTATATACATGAAATAGTAATCTCTATTTATATAAAGTTAGGTATGTATATATGTTTATATATTTCTATGTGCAGAATTCACTCCTAAATTAATTAATGTCTAGGTATTAGACATCAATTAATAAATATTCCTCAAATTTCAGTTTATTTGGAGGAGTTTTAGGAGCATAATATGGGCACAACCTCTCATTTGAAAATTCAAATATTTCAGATTTGCATTGAATTTGATCCCTAGTCATTAGACAACTATTAAGCAAGATTCCCTGAATTTCAATTTCTTTTCAAGACTTAAGCTTATGCCTTAAATTTTAGACATTTTCTAGAATCAAGTTATGTAATGGACTTTGATACAAATTGAAATAAGGATTCTAGACATAAGGTTTAGTCGCTTTATACCTTGATTTTAATCTTCATAAAGGGACATAAAAGTGGTGCAAAACTGTTCGATTTGGGGAATTAATTTTACCCGTCCTTGGACGAATATTCTTCTAGTTATATATATATATATATATATATATATATATATATATATATATCCACACAGGTAACTATCATTGTTTTCTTTCCTAAGTAATTTTTCTATTTACAATATAGCTTTTAGTGTCTTTTCTATAGATATACCTCTGAATACCTTCATTTATACTCAGAAACATGTCAATTTCTGCTTGGAATAATGACTACAAGATAATAAGACTAGCATTGTGTTTTTCTTTCGGATACGTTGATTTGACATAGATACACATTATTACATTTACCTCCCTTGACTACAGATGCATACAGAGTTCTGAATTAGCTTTTCATTTTGTAACAATATACATCGTTTTTAATGGTTGGTTTGTCTATCATTTCCTTGATTTATTTACTTAGACCTGTCCGTATTTTTTTCTGGTTATTATCAACCTATCAATACAAAAGGATCCTCTGGAAATGCTTACATTTCAATTGAATCTACTAAAACAATGAACATATGTGTGCATATATATATATATAATAGAGAATATATATATATATATATATATATATATATATATATATATATATATATATATATATAATAGAGAATGGGAGTTTGCTTGAAGCATTGCTGGGAATAGTAGTAGTATGTTTTTTAAAAAAAGGCTGTGGGCAATGCAAATTCCGGGTAGGATAGGAATTCATTTATACACGAGAGAGTAAAAACCAACAAAAAAAACATATATATTCAACATTAATAATACAATGCAAGCTAAAAAATACAATTTATATATGCCATTCACAAGAAACACTATCCACAGAAACATTCCCCACTGCTAAAAATACAGGATCATTCCCCTCTTCTGTATTCTTAGTGACAGCGGTACTATCCTAAGATTAATAGACGGTCTCCAAGAAGTTTAAATTCTAGAAATACTAACTAAATCCGCATATTGCAGACTTAGACCTTGTATAAGCTAATTTAGATTCATACAAGAGAGCGAACACATACATCACATTACATACAATTTAATAAGACTTGTGTCTGTATAAAGAAAATGTTGTCAAAGTTCAATAAGGAGTAATATATTTGGGAGACGTGTAGCTAGTTCCACCTAAGATTTAATAAGCTCATTCATCGGTCACATGACACTACAGTTTGTCAAACCACAATATAAAAACAATATAAAAACTATTCTATTACAGACAAACTTTAGTTCCACACAATAACACAGAAAAAAAAACAATGATTTCATGCATTTACAATGTCATAAAAGATCTTCCACCTGTTTTAGTCGATGACCTCATCCCTTTGTAATGCCATTCATGTGTGTATGGAGGACATACACGCAAACAGGATTCACAGAATTTTAGTATATCATCATCATCATCATCATCATCATCATAATCATCCAATTTATTTATAACAGGCCTTTGGTTAGTCCTCTATAAGAGGGTAGCGCCTGTCTGTCAGTCTTGATCGAAGTCTTCATCTCCAGTCCTGGCGGTCGCGAGGATCAAAGTTTGCAATCATCATGTCTTCAGGGTCACGTTTACACAGCTCATCCCAAGAAAGCTTTGGTCTTCCAGCCTGCCGACTTGATATGATGGACATGTCTCTGACAGGGAAGATCCAGCTGAAGCTTCATTCGACATGGCCAAGCCATCTCATCCTGACCATCAAATATTTTTTTTATACCAAGCTTAGAGAGAAGAGTCTCGAGGAGAGTGTCGTCTTCTGGCTTGACATGTCAGATCCATCTAATCATGGCTCTTTCGTTGTGCTGCAGTCTCTTGAGAGTGCTCATCGATGCAGCCCATGTCTCAGAGCCATGATGCATGACACTCCTCACACAGCTGGTGTACACCTGTCCTCTAGTTGTGATGGCCAGATGCTTATTTGTTTAGATTGGCAGGAGTTCTCTAAAGCCCTTCCAAACAGATTTGTATCGGGTAATGGCAGAAGTCTCACAACCACCATCGGCTGAAAAGGAGTAGCCCAGGTAGCAGAATTCAGCTACAGCTTCCAATTTGCTATGCCCAACTGCGACTTCTTTCACTGGCCTACCGTAGATTGGTCTAGCTGTGCCCACACAGCAAGGACACCTGTATTGCTGATCCGGTCGGAGTAGCCCACTGATTCTACTGAATCTTTTGTAGATCCAGTAGAAACAGACGGGGTAGAAGATGGAGTTTCTCCTTGTACCACTCAGGCAGACCGCACAAGGGAACTTTTCTGATCTTCTCATGGAGTTCAGGTTAGGGTTAAGGTTAGTAAAATAAAATCTGGGACAACTACAAACTGGTTTTAAGACGACAGTAACCCACCTTTGACCCCTTCTCCTGTCTGTTTCAAACAGTTTCCACTATACGAATGCCAGGAGCTGGATTTAGATGTCAGAAGCTCCTTGGTATGCTTATCCAGAACAACTACTAAATGTAGGAATAGACTTTTTTGTCAGCCAGCCTTGTAACCCCTTCATTCTCTACTGGGTTCTTGAAGGGCTTACCTTCTGGCTAGCCTGTTTGAAGTCCAAGAGATTTAACACTGGTGGTGAGGTCTCTTTCAGGCTTGGTTTGTCTGATAATTGACACATAATGAAGGTAATTTAGTATCCTTGGTAGAGGGCGAGGTCATAGTGCTTTACTGGTCCGCACTTTTCTCGGGTGATAGTACAGGAGACCGAACTCAGGTATCACCTTGAGAGGCTTCCCTGTCAGCACTCGTTAAATGTTGGGGTATTCTCAAGTGCCATGTTACGCATGGATGTGCATCCCTTGAGGTATTTCTGGCATGGATGTTACTTCCATGCTAATGTTTTGGCTTTAGGTGCGATTATTTTTCCTCTGAATATATCAGTCAGCTAAAAGATTACCTTGTTTTCAAGTGATTATACCTTCCTCTCCCTTTTTGTTATTATGCAACTTAATGGTCTGTTGTTCTTTTAACTCCTTACATCAAGTGGCTTCATGCCTTGTCTGAAGCGACTTCCATAAAAAAAAATTCAATTAAAAAAAACACTAACTGAGCTGCAGATTGACCTGTTTTCGATATTTGGATTTAATTTTAATTGAATACTCTAAACAGAATCAAAATACATAATTTTTGTTATTTTTGTTACTACTTTTTACCCTGATATTAAAGACAATGAAAATTAAATAAAAGTATACACACCCACACACACATATATATATATATATATATATATATATATATATACTAGTACTAGCAATGATATACTCCCTCCAGTCGCATATTTTTGCTAGTATATATAATGTACATTTTTAGTTTGCTAATGAACAGGCGCTTGTGACAATTTCTTGTTGATGTATGCTATCCCTTCCTAAAGGAGGAAGTAATGCTTGGAATGATGGTCTCATGAAAACAGAACAAATACTACACTACCCCCACTCCCCAAGGAGAAGGTAATACCTGGGAGGATGGTCTCATGAAAACAAAATGGATACGACACTATCTCCACCCATGTAAATTGAGCATAAAAAACTAATATAATAGTACAATTAATAGAAGTGATAGTATAGTTTAGGCTTCAGACAGACAGATACCAAATCTCCATTATTAATGTATACAGTAGGCCCCCCGCTATGTTCCAGACACACCTGTGAATAGCTAAAATCCGCAAATAGATTTGAATGCCTCAAAATTAACTAAAATTCAGGTTTTTGTACATTAGCATGTGTTTGTTTTTCATGAAAGCCTTTAAATTAGTGTAAATTATCCCTTTCTCCTTTTTTTTTTTTTTTTTTTAAATATTTCAGTTTTGTATAAAGTTTGCGAAAATTTGGAATACCAATGCTTTTGTATGAGCCACATTTAATATGAATTCTACGGAATAATTAGCATTTTTAATTGCGTTTTTTTGTCATATTGGCTTAGTTGGACCATAATGATTATCCTATTTGTAAGTTCTACCAAATTTATGAAGAAAATGTTAAGTCAATGCTTATGATGAAAATCCGCGACTTTGTGAAACTGCCAATGGTGAGCCCGCAAATAGCGGGGGTCCACTGTATATACATCCGGAAATCTTTTCTAACTCTGGTGCAGTCCATTCTTGAGTATGTCATCCAAGCAACAAATCCTTATCTTCAAATCATACACCAGGAGCATGTTCAACGATTGACAACCACAGTGGTGATCGGACTCTTCACACTTATCTACAAAGAATGGCTTCAAAGACCAAATCTGTTCTCACTTGAGGAGGAGGAGGAGGATGTGAGAGTATCCGATTCTTGAATACAACATCATCAACGGGAATTTAAATTGATCTTTTGAGGAGTTTTTCACTCCAGCACCTAGTCGCAGTGTCTGTAGGCACTAGTGATGGGACGATTCCAATATTTTTTTCCGAATCTGATACAATTATCAATTCCGATTCTTTTGAAATCTCTAAATATATATAGCTATATAGTTGTTGTTTTTTTTAATTTTGTGATTACCGTAAAAACCCATGTAATATGCAAATGCAAAAATATATAGATATTAGTTTTACTGGTAGTTTAAAATCAATAGATATTTATCATTTTATCATTAGTACCAGCAATGGAAAATTAAGTTTTAAGCAAAAACAAACAAAACAAAAAACAATTGAAAGAATCGTTTTTGACATTGGAAAATAGGCACACATTTTTCCAATTCTGAGAAAGTTAAGATTTTTCCGATTTCCAATTCCGATTCCGATTAATCATCCTAACATTAGTAGGCACCAACAGAAGATGTACAATTGTCGCTTTTGTCTCAATTGAATAAAGGCAGCATTCGATGTTCATGTTTCTGCTCCCTGGAACAACCTGCCAAAGGAGGTTGTGATGATGCCTACCATATCCAGGTTTAAAGTGGCCTTGAACAAACATTCAAACAAAAAATGTAATATCTTCTATCTTTATATATGGCTTGTTGTACCATGCTATTTTTTTGCAAATAAATTTGATTTAATTTTATATATAGTTTTCATTTATTTTATTTTCAGAATATTTCGCATAAATTTATGGTTTCTGTTCTCGTAGAATATATCCGTTCCCTTAATGAACACCAGATCAACGTACAGGTAAGTCTGTATTCTTGTTTGTTTTTGTTTTTTTACTTCAGTTCTTTAATTTTCATCATTTACTTTCTCCAGCCAGCAAGGTCTCTCTCATTGCCCAGGCATAGCAGTTGATAGTCTGTGTCTATCTCTCTCATCCTTACTTCATTATCAAGAATTATGAGTCTTTCCCCACCCATTCACCTTCGAAATGAACATTGATGCATCATATGCCCATGGTTGGTTCCATCAGGTCAACCCCAATCGTCTGTCCAACCTCTGTCAACTTTCATCATGTCTTGAGAGTCTACCTCGTGTGAAAATATATATTTTATTAGAATACATTGCTTTGCATTGAACTTATAAACGATTCATAAAATCGATATTTCTTGATAATCTTTGAAACCACCAATTGTCTAAATGGAAAATCATTTGCCAATCGGACTGTAATTCGGCGTTCCGACATCACCTTGTCTCAGTTGTAATGAACTTTATTTAATCTCTTTTTTTTTTCACTTTTTTTTTAATTATCTGTCCAAAACAAGGCAGTTTGTTTTATTTGCTTAATTATCCCTCTTATATGCAATTAAGTGAATTTGAGAATATTTTTTACAAAATTATCAATATGTTATTGTTATCCTGAGTATTCTCGGTATAGGCATCACACACACACATATAATGTGTACACAATTGAAGGAAAAATAAAATAAAAATTTAAGTTTACTTAGTATATTTGTAACTAGCTGGCTTCTTCCTCTTGCTATCACTTCACAATTTAATTCCTATTCACTACTTGAAATCATTGAAACGAAACTAATCAATAAAAAAGAAGACTAGATAGGAAAACGAAGACCAAACTAATTGATAAGAAAAAGAGGACAAAATTCATCTTTGCTCATAAAATTAAATTTGCAAGCTTGATTATTCATACAGTTTATTTATTTAGTTTAATTTTGTTTTATACAAAGGGGATAAAAATGGGACGTTAGCCCTTCATGTAAATTCTGATGCCTCCGATTTTTGTGAAATTTTAACAATACATATTAACATTAATTAATAAATTTTTTTCAAATTTCAGTTTTTAAGGGGCCATTTGAAAATCAAAATATGTCGGATTTGGATTGAATTTGATTCATAGTCATTAGACACCATTTAAGTAAGATTCTCTGAATTTTAATTTTTTCTAAAGACCCCTTAAGTTTAAGGAGATCTTTTCATCTAAAATTAAGGACATTTTCTAGAATCAAAATCATGTAATGGATTTTGATTAAAATTGTAGTAAGGATTCTAGACATTGGGTTGATTATCATTATATCTTGATTTTAATCTTCATAAGGGGGCATAAAAGTGGTGCAAATATGTCACATTTGGATTGAATTTGATTAAGTCATTAGACACCATTTAAGTAAGATTCTCTGAATTTTAATTTTTTCTTAAGACCCCTTAAGCTTAAGGAGATCTTTTCATCTAAAATTAAGGACATTTTCTAGAATCAAAATCATGTAATGGATTTTGATTAAAATTGTAGTAAGGATTCTAGACATTGGGTTGATTATCATTATATCTTGATTTTAATCTTCATAAGGGGGCATAAAAGTGGTGCAAATATGTCAGATTTGGATAATTAATTTTACCCGTTCGGAGATGGGTATTCTTCTAGTATATATATATAAATACACATTGGTATTTATTATAGAGTGGAGGATCTATAATCTCTAACAAAATTTCAATCCCACCCTGTAATGTTACTTTTAGCTGGAATTCATGTCTGCCTGTACAATTATAATTTACAATATGTCTCCTTTAATTTCTACTAAAATTTATTTTAATAAAACTTCTTAGTCTAGCTCAATCTTAAAAATGTTGAGCACTTTGTAACCTGAAGTGGTTATCATCAAACAACAATGCCAAACGGTTCCATGTTTTTTTTTTTTTATATAAATGTTTTCTGAAGCAGAATGTAATATTAGACTTGTCTGTAGCAAATTTTCTATCAATAGTTTGATAAATTATTCATTCAACCAATACAAAGATAACATTTAAGACATTGAATAGAACTGTATTGTTTTACAGTGTTTTCATAAAATATATACACACAGTTAGGATATAAGTTAATTCATATATATATATATATATATATATATGAAGCAATCCAACAAAAGATATAAGCGTCAACTAATATCTTATAATTAGTGAAACATCCGAATAAAAAACTGAAGCTCAATATACTGGATAGAGCATTAATATTATAATATAAAATGAAGTAATAAAATAAGGTGTCAATCAAATTTTATTAGAATTCAAAGTTCATGCAAAGCATCCTTAAGTCCTTAGCTCATGAGCTAAGGACTTAAGGATGCTTTGCATGAACTTTGAATTCTAATAAAATTTGATTGACACCTTATTTTATTACTTCATTTTATATTATAATATATATATATATAGTATAAATTTTTATTTATACAAACATTATTCGTTACATATGTGCATACATGTTTCGGTTGTAATCTTCACAGAGAGTCAACCTCTTCAGACCAAAGAAGACAAGGAAATAAGATGAATTTGGAAAACTTTCCTATTAAGTAAATCTTTTTTGGCGATTGGATATGTTTATAATCTTCACCGGTCAAGCTCAGCATCGGATTACATTCTTGTTAACTCTTTCAATTAGTTTCTATCTTTTTTATTATTTTTATTACCTTAATCATTCTTTAACTGATGTTCCTTCCAGTCCTTTCTTTTTTTATTACCCACTTAGCTTGTAGTCCTTTCTTCTCCATTTAACACTTCAAAGTTTTAATCTACATACACACATTTTAAAGCATAAATATTTCATCATATATTAACACAAATATATACGTAGACAAAAATACAGACATATCAAAATCAACATACTCTAATCTTCATATAAAATACACACGTGTGCACACATCTTTAGATACACAAGTACACATATATATATACATATATAAAATAATACAAACACAAATATATACGCATATATCCATACACATATATACATACATACCCACATATACATATATATATATATATGATAATCTTTTTATTTACACAGACATGTACAAAATCTGCGACACTGGCATGTTGATAACATCGACATGCCAGTGTCGCAGATTTTGTACATGTCTGTGTAAATAAAAAAATTATCATATATAAAGCTCTATTTTGATATTGAGCACTTTTTATAAACCTGGTTAAAATTCTCTGGATTATTACCATTATTATAAATATATATATATAAAAATATATATATATATATATATATATATATATATATATATATATATAAACATAAACATACATACATAGATAGACACATGCATACATATAGATTCAAAAATACACATCCACTCACACATATACATACATACACACACTGCCAATGGACACATCTCCTTTTCCCTGATTAGTTCAGCATAATATATTACAATATATATAAATATATGTACTTCTTTTTGTCATTATTCTAACGGTTTTTGAATTAACTCATTGTAAACATGTGTGCAGACTTGCAATCATGTATATACATCACTGTAGAATGTACCTCCATCCATACTTACTCACATATATGCATACATGTGTAAATGCTTGTACTACTAATATTTTACTTATACGCTCACATATGTATACATAAAAATACCTACCCACATATATGTACATGTACATACAGCACATACATAACTACACACAGTGACATATAAATATGCCCATTAACCTACGTATACGTACACACGAAAAAAATATAAAAATATACAACTTTTACACCTGTATAAACATACCCATACACATAAGATATTAGTCCAAGTATCTATATACATACGTACGCATACATCTGAACTCATTTATACCTTATTTGCCTACATTTATTCACCATAAGACACATACACGCATGCATATATATATATATATATATATATAATGGAAATATAGTACTACTTTTGAGGCATTGCAGATATTTGAATTATATTTAGAATGTTGAAAGCCAAACAAACGATGCAATTTTTTTTTTAATAAATTATTTATTTTAAAACATGAATTTTCGACGAAGACGTCTTTGTCAGAAGTAAACGCCATCTAAGTGATTAACATGTCACTAAAAGAAAAAATGTCTAGTATTTCTGATGAAGATGTCTTATGTCGAAAATTCATGTTTTAAAATAAATAATTTATTATTAAAAAAGATCACATTGTTTGGCTTTTAATGTTCTAAATATAATTCATATATACATAAGAGGAGAATACCCCAAATAGAAGAGTTTTCACCACTTTTACGTCCTTTAGAAGATTAAAATCAGGATATAATGATATTAAACTTTATATCTAGAATCCTTATTCCAATTTTAATCAAAATCCATTACATGATTTTGATCCTAAAATGTCTAATTTAAGCTTAGGGGGTCTTAAGGAGAAACTAAAATTCAAGGAATCTTGCTTAATTGGTGTCTAATGGTTATGAATCAAATTCAATGCAAATCTGGAATATTTGAATTTTCAAATAGGAGGTTGTGCCCTCTAAAAACCCTTTAAAATACACCAAACAAACTGAAATTAGTTTTGTAAAAATTTCATAAATATGTTTGCTTAAAATGTAAAGGATAGAATGAAATATGAATTTCATGTTTACCTGATATTTTCATAGGCTGGTAGTTCAGGGTTATACATATAAAGGGGTGAAAAAGGCGAAGAGAGATAAAAATGGTGAGGGGGAAGAATTTCGTTTTAATAAAGAACTTGACCGAGAAATGTACTGTATGTGTAAGAGTAGCACATAGGAGCACGAATATGACTGATGCAGAATATATTTATTTGTATGCACATGGTCGTCACAAGTTTAAACTGAACTAAACATAAATACATTTCTCTCAACATTTCTAAACAAAACAATAATAATTTGAATTGAATTTAGAATTAATTAAAGACAATTTTTGTGTGCTTACCTCTTTTCACCTCAATTCTTAACCTGGATACAAATATTACAGACTACGGCGTGCCAAGCTGATCATTTGAAAAGTCATTGTAGATGGGGTATGTCCCTCTTGTTTATTAATACCATCAAACAAGCAAAGGGAAATAACGCCCACATATTTACAATCATATTTTGTCAAATGAAATGATTGGTTGAAAATGATGAGAAATTTTATTGTTAGAAATTTTAAGACTTTGATAAATCCTCATATAGAATATTGTACTCAACCATATGCACCAGTCACTAGACATGGAAATTGGAATCTGTACAAAGAAAAGTAAGTAAACTAATAAAAGACTCAGATCTCAATCATAAGGATAAGTTGAAATCCTTATTGTAATGGTAGCATGTGGGGCCAAAAAATGAGAACACGCGTATGGCTGATGAAAAATATATTTATTTTCATTGTTGTCTCAAATTTAAACTGTACTAAACATAAATAAATTTCTATAAACATTTCTAAACAAAACAATAATAATTTGAATTGAATTTAGAATTAATTAAAGACAATTTCCGTTTACTTTTCACCTCCAATATTTAACTCAGGCAAAAATATTACATGCTACGACACGCCATGCTGGTCATTTGAAAAGGTGCCCCTCTCATTAATTAATATGGGCAGACAAAAAAAAAGGGGAATACTTCACACAATGTGACTCATAGGTCATTACCTCCAAAAAGTTTTAAAGGAATTCTATTCTTAGTAGTAATAGAGGCGTCTAGCTGGCACCAATTTCTTTGAGTCGAACCTTGTTTTTAAGTTTCTAATGTATCTGAATATTTATTTAGAAATTAACTTTCTAGCATTCATTACTTTTGAAAGCATTAGTATTGCACGATAAAAGATCCTTTTTTGTTTTTGTTTACACATTAGATTTCTTTTAGATTATTTGTATTATTCGGACTACTATTCTCATCTTGGTTGTTATTCTCACAACGTTTCAGCCGATGTATCCTCCGACCTTCTTCAGGTACATCTTGTCGAACTTGGTAATCGGTATGGAATTTCGAACGAAACCGTTTATTTAATCCACGGGGGTAGCTTGCTCTCGTTCCGTCAGCCACGACAAGGCAGAAGTCTTAAATAATTTGTTATTGTATTCTTAATATCACCCGCACTGAGGATTGAACCTTCAACCTCCAGAGGATCTGTGGCGTAACGGATATAAATGCTAAGTAATAATTGGTTCTAAGTGACAGTCTTCTGGAGGTTGAAGGCTCAATCCTCAATATGGGCGATACTAAGAATACAATTAAGAATTGCTTAAGACTTCTACCCTCATGGATTAAGTAAAGTGTTCCGTACAGAAATGCACCTAAAGAAGGTCAGAGGTTGCATCGGCCATAACGTTGTGAGAATAACATCCAAGATGAGATCAGTAGTCCGAATAACTCAATTATCAATCCTCATCTCAAAAATTCCAAAACATAGATTTCTTTTATAAAAAAAAAGTTTAAAATATCTATTACTAATGGAGATTTGGAATCTGTCTGTCTAAAGCGGAAACTATACTATTACTTCTATTAATGTACCGTTGTCTTTTAATGCTCAATTCAGTTTACTATACTATTTCAGACTTATGTACTATCTTTCAATGCTCAATTTAGGGGGTTAGTGTAGTATCTGTACTGTTGTAATTATGTTGTATTGTGCGGAGCTTAATAAAAATGACAACACAGGTATCTTAGGAAAATATAATATGTATATTTATTTGTCGGTGACGATGAGGGTGGTGGTCGGAGAGGCTTTGTGCACAGGGAACTAGACGGTTGATTCTCTCAGAGGTTCGATCGTCAACTGACTGTCTTTTGATTTTCAGTTGTGTTTATATAATGATTTTGTCGCCACCTGGATGACCTCATTGAGATTGCACTCGGTGACAGCTTGAACTTTATTTGACACTTCCAAAATCTGTCCATCTTTTCCTGGCATGATACAACCGCACCTGGCAATATGATCTTTAACCTTTCCGACATCTCTGTTTTCTTCTGACATCACTGTTTAAGTGATTCTTGCAGGTGCATCCTTTTTTTGTCGGAAGAAACTTATCTTTTGACAATCGATCATATGTTGCCTCTTCCTGTGCAGGTGTTTGTCTGGTTGTGAGTTTTTTATTTTATTTTCAAATAACTTTTTGGTCATCCGGCAATTATCTTATCAAGTGCATCTGTTTTATCAACAACCTCCGTGCACCGATTCGGATATGTAACAATTAGATCATCCTTCCAGGCATTACCTCCTCCTTTGTGGAGGTAGTTTAGTATATGTTCGTTCTTCATGATACCATCCTCCCAGGGATTACCTTCTCCATGGGAGGGGGTAATGTAGTATCTGTTCTGTTGTCATGGGACCATCCACCTAGACATTACTTCCTCCTTTGAGGGGGGGGGGGTAGTATATGTAAACAAGAAATTGTCACAATCAGTGTGTGGTTCATTAGCAAACTCAACACTTAAATTATATGGACTAGCAAAATTATGCTCCCTCCAGTTGCGTATTTAAAGTAAAGAAAGTTTGATAAATACTTATTTTTAAATGTTTACACATCTCTGTAAGAGACTCGAGGACAGAAACACTTTTACTCAAAACTTACAAAGACGTAAAAAATAGTCATTATGTCTGTCATATTGGTAGATGTTTGTGGTGTAGCTGATAATTATCTTTTGTGGTGTAATTGATAATCATCATTGGACTCTCCGTGACTGTTGTCCATTTCTAAAGGATTATTAGTAATTTGAGGATTCGCTAGATTCGACTGATAACAGCTTCATTAGTAGATACATCTCTATCACGTGCTAAACTCACATAAAGCTTTGTGAGATGGATGCGATCATACAGGGTTGTCCAAAAGTCACAATATCGTCTCTTGAAAACTGATACTTTGTCATCTGAGATTAAAAAGGTTCCATCTGAAATTTTCAGTAATTTTAAGTTCTACAATGCATGGTCCCCCCCTCCTGTAAAACATTCACAACAAAAACTCGTTTTCTACAACCACTGTAAATAATTTTCCTTTCTTCCTGTGTGTACTTAAAACTAAAAGGAACTTTCATGAGAAAAGTTTCTTTCCAAGTACTACCCGTCTGTGGAACATGGTACCACGGGGCTGCTTTCTAGACGACTACAACATGGTCGTTTTCAAGTCCAATATTAACAAATTTTTGTTGAGCCGTCCTCTTAAATAATAAAACACATGCCCAGTTTCAACCATCGTTACCAATCCTCCAGACAAACTCATTAACTCTTATCCTCAAGTGGTTTTTGGGCCTTGAAAAGTGGGAGGGGGGAGGGGAATACAGTGATGTGAGTTCTCCGCTTTTTTTTTTTAAATCCAGATAAAACAGATTTCTGCTTAAAACACTAGGAGCCTCCCATGGATGGGATTTATCTGCTTTTTGTTTTTAAATAAGAAAAAGCTGATTTCTGCCAAATATATTAGCAAGATAAAAGGTGAATTTAAAATAAAGTAATAAGGACAATC
Organism: Sepiola atlantica; assembly: GCA_963556195.1. NCBI lineage: Eukaryota > Metazoa > Mollusca > Cephalopoda > Sepiida > Sepiolidae > Sepiola > Sepiola atlantica. The sequence goes on along the minus strand of OY744524.1, from coordinate 75,139,346 downwards.
AACATTAGCTTTCCAAGAAAAGAAAATTCTACAATTCTATGTCTTTAGTCGGCATTAAACTCTGTCCCCTCCGAGGTTACTTCATACCAAAATCAGACCGATGGAGTCTAAGCCATTTTTGAGGATGGTTTTATTCTCTGCCTGAGGTATGGTATTGTGCAGTTCTAGGAGGTCCACCTTCCCAGTCTTTTCCTTCTTGCCTTTTGAGAAGGGATTAGCTTATTGCTGATCACATGAGGATTACCAACCGGGGAATACCAACGGAGCTGCCCAGGCAATTTTTGTTCGTCCAGAGTGCTCTTCCTCTAGGGTGCTGGCTTTTCAAATTCCACTTTCCTGAGCTTGTGTCTAATCTTCCCGCCGTGGGAGGGAGATAAATAAAAACTCTGTCAGCAGAAGTGTCCAAAGATTTAGCTGTTAACATCTGAAAGAAAAGAAAATGAATCTTTCTTAGAATGTAATGAATGTTTTAATTAGTAGTATTAGGTTTGTACTCTCACATCCATTACTAATGGAGATTTGATATCTAGTTGTCTGAAGCCATAACTATACTATTACTTCTATTAATGTACTATTGTACTATCTTTCAATGCTCAGTTAGGGGATGGGTAGTGTAGTATCTGTTATGCTGTGGGAGACCATCCTCCTATGTATTACCTCCTCCTTTGGGGGAGGATAGTGTAGTATCTTTCTTGTTGTCATGATACCATCTTTCCAAGGATTACGTTCTCTTTTTTTTGTTGGGGGGGGGGGGAGGTTAGTATCTTTCTTGTTGTCATGAGACCATCCTCCCAGGGATTATCTCCTCCTTTTTTTGGTGTGTGTGTGTGGGGGGGGGGGGGTACGTCAACAAAAAATTATCACAATCAGCTGTTAATTAGCAAACTCAGTACTTACATTGTATATACTAGCACAAATATGCAGCCAAAAGAAGTTCAAATAATCTGAGAACTCCTGTACCACTATATCCATACAGAGCCAATATCCACAAAATAATGAGATGTATGTTTCTATTTCTATTTTCAGCATTATTTATACGAATTGGTCATCAATATATTGGTTCATCACAATTGTTTCTACCAGTTACACCAGTTTCTACAATACCATGTCCTCAGTGACTCAAAGCCTCTTGTAAGTTTGATTACTTTTTTATGTGGTTTTATAGTTTTATTCTTACTTGAGGGCCTATGGACGCGTGGTTATAGCACTTGTCTTTAGGCTGGACGACCCAGATTCGATCCCACTCACGGCATGCAAATTTTCGGGTCTGAAAACTCCCTCTGTCCATCCAGCAGTAAATGGGTACCTGACTAAAACTCAGGGAAGGTTCAAGGCAGCGGAAGGAGAGGGATGGGCTCTGCCTTCCGTATGCTGTGCCCTAGACACGGTGATTCTTAACAAATCACCGCCGCTACGGCCATGGGCAGTGTGCAATGTCGGCAACGACACTCGTGCGCGTCCAGGCTATGCGACCTTTACCGTTTCTTACTTGATAAAGTGCTCGTCTATGCTAGTTGAGAAACTATAATGTTAACTGCAGATGCAGCACCTCCCATTTTTTAAGACTGTTTCTTTGCTTCTTTTTTATTTCAACACTTGCTCATTTATTGAAAATTTTTAGCAGGGTGTAGAGTCGTAGGGTATAAGGTCCGACTCCAACTCCTAGGATTCCCAAAATTCTAACTCTGATTCCTTATTTTAAAGTCTTCCAATATTCACACTGTTCATTCTTCAGAGATGAAAAAATCTGACTCCGACTATTCTTATGAGTGCGACTCCGACTCCTAGCATTCTTACCAGTGCAACTCCGACTCCTAGCATTCTTACCAGTGCAACTCCGACTCCTAGCATTCTTACCAGTGCAACTCCGACTCCTAGCATTCTTACCAGTGCAACTCCGACTCCTAGCATTCTCACCAGTGTGACTCCCGGTATTCTTACAACTCCAACTCCCGGCATTCTTACGACTCCGACTCCCGGCATTCTTACGACTCCGACTCCCGGCATTCTTACGACTCTGACTTTTTCTCGTGTTTGGTAAAAGTTATTTGTGATAAAGTTGTTTGTTTGTTCTTGTTAACTATACTGCACAATTACTAAAATATTTTTTTACTTTTCTCAAAATGTTTTAACATTCCTTCTGTCACATTTTAAATGTTTAAAATCAGCAGATAAAATAATCAACTATTGTTTCTATTTTAGGCATGTTTAATGTTATCCTTAGAGAGTGTTTATACTCCTTCACACCAGCTGGCTCTGGACATGATGAAGGTATGTTGTTCTTGGATCCTTCTTTTCTTTGCTTTTCTTTTCTTCAAGTATCTATCTACATGTAAATCGGTTACATAAAGAAGAGGGTCTGGCTGAGAGATACCAGAGGCTCTGATTGGTTAAGCTCGATCACATGTTAGGAGCGAAAGAATATGTTTGAAATAGTTAGACTTGAGTGGCAATTGTAGCATGCAGAAGAACCTCTGCATCTTTTTATAATACGATGAAGACCAAATTTTATTCTGCATCTTTAATCTCAAGTTTCGGAAATTGAAAATTATAATCTTAAAAAGTGGCGCGTAACCGGTATCATTTGAAGAATTGCAAAGAAAAGTTCAGTGAATAATCCATCCCTGTGATTTTCTTTAGTTTTATTTTATTCATCTTATGAATATAAATCCCTTTTTAATTCAATTCATTCATTAAGGGATTTAGAATAAGTATTACATTTACTGTATACTGCATCTTGAGACACACTAACATCAAAGCTGACGTTGTAGCTCCCGCCCTCCCACTCAGTCACATTGCCGACACGTTTCAATATTCGTATTCTCTCATCAACTGTTCTAAAATGTATTTAAAAACTAGCATGGCTACCCGGTGTTGCCTGGGGAAGTAGTAAGTAATTTATTTTTATCAATAATTGATCTCCTAATTTTCACATGCGAGGTAAATCTTACTGTAAAAAAACGAAAAAAAAGGAAATTTCGGATACAAGGGAAATAATCTAATTCACTTTCTAGTTTCTCGTTGGAGCATAGTTGATTCCCTTGGCATAAAAACAAGACAGGCTTTTTGTTATAAAAAGAAGGCTTTTATTTCTTTGTTAACATCATTTACAAATGAACAAACAGACCTCGGACCTTCACTGGTCTTGTCAAACTGACTATCTCCTCTTCTCCACGGGTCTGCCTATCTGTCAGACTCCCTCTGTTCCTGGGCACCAAGTTAATCTGTTAAATAAGCTTTGTTTACGTCATCCGACATCAGCTGTGTCAGAAATGTCTGTGACCTGTTTTCCAATTACAGTTTTCTCAGACAATATCATTTATTTGTCGATCGTGCTTTTGACCTGCTGACATCAGTGATAAAGGAATGTCACTGCTTTGTCAATTCTTTCTAAAATAATTCTTTGTTCTTTTGTTTTTTTATTTTTATTTTGACCTCAAATCTGTCTTTAGACGTCCTGTGTTCTAACTTGCGTCTCGCTTAATAACATTACATTTTGTGCTGTGAACAACCAAGAAGGGAAATGTTAATGAGAACCCCCAAGGGGTCTATTCTTTGATGAATCACCTGGTCTGGGGAATTGGTGAGAGAATTAATAAATTGGCATTGTGAATGTTCGACACTTCTGAGTTTTCCTATCTGCCTCGAATCACCTTTCAGCTACAAGGAATTTCAAGATGGGTGGCTGCACATGGATCCAGATGAATCTACTAGATCTGAGGTTCCAATCAATTGGTCGCATAGTCTGGTATTCCTACAAACAGGACTGACAACATCTGAAAATCCGCCAAATATGCATCAACGGTCTCACCCAGACGCAACGCATGTGCCTCAAATTCCTCATGCGCCGTGAATCTATCATCGGCAAAGACTGTGAGTAGTACTTCTGTAATTAGGGCCATGTCAGATTTCGCCGCCTTGGTCAGTTTGTTGATAAACTGTGAATGCTTCCTCAGTAAGGATAAGAGGAATTAAACAATCTTCACCCCAGATAGGTCGCACACTAATTCCAGTTTCGCAATCCTATCAACCACAGCTCCGATCTCATCAAATTCGGGAATAATTTTCTTGTCGAACCAGCTATCCATTTCAGATCAAAATATCTTGTAAAATACTTGTCTATACTGAGTGAGAAATTATAACGAAAGCTGCAGCTGAAGCAGCTCTCATTTTTTTATATGACTATTTGCTTTTTTTCTAAATTTTACAGTTGCTTAATTATTGAAAATTTTAAGCAGGGTTGCAGAGTCGTAAAGTATAAGCTCCTACTCTGACTCCTGGAATTAAAATTTTTTTTAACTCTGACTCACTTGTAACAAACAGAAATGTCTTTTGTGGCACCATAAAATGTCAACGACTGTATAAAACCCAGGAGGAACTCTTGTTCGGAAAATACAGAACCAAAACTAACAAAATGCTCATCCAACGCATGCATCTCTTTCACATTCATATCCGTTTTCTTTCTGCTTCCCTGTTGTTATATCTCTCCTTTTAAAACGTGTCGGTGTACATGCATACAAATTACTGACACTTATAAAAACTCAAAACATTGAGCATGCGCTTTTGACCTCTTCCAAATGGCTACTCGACAAACAAGGCATTACAGGCGGTTTGAATCCGGTAAGTGTGGATCTCTCTTATCACAGTTACAAAAGATGATGACACCATATATAATTTTTTTTTTTAATCTACAACATCATATTCATTTGGGAACAGATTTATTTTTACCCAACTGGCAGTGAAGACTTCTGGAGTCGTTGGCCCTCATTCAATTGCAGTTCCTTTGTAAGATTCGCAGAATTGCATGTTGTTTAAAAGGTGACACCTGCAAACTCGAGTCACTTTTACACTGTCTCTCGTGGTGATGCAAGTTAATACTTTCCGCATCATTGTGGTTAGAAGGGTATACTCATAAAATCATTTTCATTTAAAAAAAAAATTTAATTAAAAAAATTAATAAATATTCTCTTATAGATCCAATGGAATAATTCTAAATCTTAATAAGATCTTTGAAAGCTTTAGTTTTTAAAATCCTTTGAATAGAAAAGTTATTTTGGCGATTGTACAGTACAGTTAACAAGAAAAAAAGGTGTGAAAACAAAACAAATAGACAACTATTACCAAATGCAAGGAAATTTACTTTTCTGCTTATCTATATAATTTTCATGTGTGTTCACTGATTGTAAAATTTGTTAGCGTCACTTTAGCTTAGCCAAGCCAGCATGCTTTACAAGATAGACAACAATTTTGCAGAGACTTGGTCGTGATAAATAATTTTATTTTATTTTCTTTTGTAGAGATTATCAACAGCCAACGAAGAAATTATTGAAGTTTTGCTATCAAAGCAACAACTGCTGCCAGCTCTCAGGTAACATTAAACAAAGGGCCCCACTCGGTGGCACTTTTCAAAAAAAATAATAAGTCACAGCTTATCATTGGATTTGAACACGACTATATTGTAGTAATGCCTTGCGAGTAACTCTGGATGGTGTCTCCTCATCCTCTTTCCCTATCAATGCTTGTCTTCCTCAGGGCTCTATTCTAGGCCCAACACTGTTTCTTCTCTATATCAATGATCTTCATGAGAATATTATTCAGAAGATTAACATCTATGCTGATGATACCACTCTCTATTCTGATGTTTCTTCTCAACCATCTCCCTGGGATCAGTAGGAATATGCAGCTGATCTAGAAATTGATTTGGGTTCAAGTGTGGATTGGGGTACAAAATGTCTTGTTTCATTTAATCCTGTTAAGACTCAGCTGGTGTCTGTCTTCCTGAGATTTTTGTGGATGGTCTGTTCTTGGAGAAAAATCGACTCTGAAACTTCTTGGTCTTTCTTTCTCATCAAAACTTTTTTTGGGTTCATACATTAGATCCATTGCTCTTTCTGCTTCTTGTAAAGTCGGTTCTCTCTATCGCTGCAAACACTTTCTCACACCTGAAGCTATTCTCTAATCTAGCAATCTACTATCAGACCTTGTATGGAGTACTGTTTTCATATTTAGGTTGGTGAATCTCTGTCTCATTTGAGGGTTCTTGATATGGTTCAGAAGCGCATCTGTACTTTAGTTGGCCCCACCCTTTCTTCTTCTCTGCATCCTCTCTTTCATAGACGTGATGTTGCTAGTCTTTGTCTTTTCTATAAATACTATTATGGCATGTGTTCTTCAAAATAGTCTGATCAATTCCCTGCTTCCTTTGTTTCAGCTCATTTGACTCATTGGTCTAGTGGTCTTCACAAATCTGCTTTTTTGATACCTCGATATAATACAGCTTCCTATTCCAGTAGCTTCTTCCGACGAACTGCAGGCTTGTGGAACTCTCTTCCTACTGGCTGTTTTCCTCCTACCTGTAGCCTTGGTCTTTTCAAGACTAAGACCAATCAGCATCTCCTGTCTTTTTAGCTCCCTACATTAAGTGGCTTCATGCCTTGTCTGGAGCGATTTCCATAAAATAAAGGTCTATAATCTTGTATGTTTCTTGAGCTCTCCTTTTTGCACTGATTTTTTCTTCATTCCTTCTGCTGCTGGATATTTCTCGACATGGGAGGTAGGTTCTATCTAACAGATTTATCGATGCCTGTCTTAGCATCACATATTTAAATTTACACTTGATATTGTATACACCCCCATTGTCACTGTTGGTTTAGTAATATTAGACTGGGCTAGTGTTAAGAAGAAGTGAAGAAAAGGTATAAGTTATTTGCTCGATTTGTAAATATAAAAAGACTGATTTTCATAAACAAATGCTTGTAAAATTATTATGTTTCAGAATTTTTGAGATGAGGATTGATCATTTGTATTATTTTGATTATTCGGACTACTGTTCTCATCTTGGATGTTATTCTTACAACGTTTGTCGCTCACTGTAACCTCCAACGTTCTTTAGGTGCATCTTGTCAAACTCTGGAATCTTTGTCAAATGCGAGAATCTGTATGGAATTTCGAACAGAACCCAAGAACTGTGTGTATGCCATATAGCAAAATGTACAACGGTGAGACATGCCGCCCAGTAAAAATAAAGCTAGAAGAACATCAGACAAGTGTAATATGGTAGTTTGGTTTGGTAGTTTTGTTTTACGGCATATCAACCCTTTTTGGGTTATTTAATGCCGAATCTGGTCTTGTTTTCTTCTCTTTTTTGTTTCTTTCCCCTTTTAATATCTGTTTCTATTTAACCCATAGTTGGGACCCTAACAGGTACTACCACTCCGGGTCAGGGTGGACCTGGGAGCAATGGTAATTAAGAGGAGGCTCCACATTCCCCAAAGTCCGTAAGCCGGATCTCACCATCGGATGTAGTTTAAGGTCATATTCAGGACCGGGAGTAGGGTAGGAAAAATAAAAATAAAAAAGGGGAGGGAGAAAGGGAGAGGGGCTGTTGTTTTTGGTTTTGGTTTTGTAGAACATAATTAAGTTTTACAAACAAAAAAAAAAAAAAAAAAAAAAAAAAAAAACGTCAATGTAGGTGAATTTCGTCTCAAGCAGCCACAGGGCAGCCTGATCTGGTATCACCAGAAGTGTAATATGTAGAGATATTCAAAAGTCAGATATGGCTGAGCACATATGGAAGAAAAGTGGAGAGCATCTACCTTTGTGGGATGAAGTAAAAAGTATAGACAAAGAAGAACGATGGAGAGTAAGATGTCTGAAATAATCAGCACATATGTTGGGCGACAATGGCCCCCTCCTAAGTAGACCTAGTATAAAATTTAATACAATAGTAGAATAAAAAATTTTTAAAAAAAATATATATATATATATATATATATATATAAAATTTAATATAGTAATAAATAGTAACACTACATATCTAAAAAAACGAAGAAAACTTCCAAAATTCACATGAGAATTGTCCATATAGATTGTGCACACAGATAAACACGCTAAGTCATAATCGGTTCTAAATGACATTCTGGAGTTTGAAAGTTCAATCCTCACTACAGGTGATACTAAGAACGTAATAAAAATGAATTAAGACTTCTACCCGGTCATGGTTGGCAGAACAAAAACAATCTACCACCAAGGATTAAATAACGGTTTCAGTTCAAAATTCCGTACAGATTCCCGATTTCAACAAGATTCACCTGAAGAAGGTTGGAGGTTACATCAGCCGAAACGTTGTGAGAATAACATCAAAGGTGAGAACAATAATCTGAATAATACAAATATAAGATTATTATTTTTTTTATTTATTCATTTATTTTTTAACATAGTTCACCCCAAACAAGGCAAGTTTCTACTGTAGACGTAAGGGGCTACTGAGAATTAGGGTGAAAGTTTAGGCGGTCATCCTAAATCGGCAGCTGTGCAGCTAGATGTTTGTTTACATTAGTTTTATATTTCTGCATGTCGGTACAGTCAGGGAAACAACGAGCAGGGAGGGGGTTACAAAGGCTGGCAGCTCAAGGAAAGAAGCTATTCGAGTAGAAGGCTCTCTGGCATCTCGTGGCCTCCACAGTGAATGGATGGGATTTAGCTGATTGTTGGGTTGGTCGAGTGTATTTACATCGAGGGAACACTAGAGCAGCAAGTTCATCGGAGCAAATTCCATTGAAGTATTTGTAAAACAAGCACAAGGATGCAACATTGCGGAACTGGGTTAGTGTTTAGGAGAGATGGAGAAAAAGTTATGCTATTTCGGACATCTGTAACTATAAAAGTCTGATTTTTTTAAATAAAAGAATACACTCTCTATATAATACTAAAAATGTGACTGTAGCTTTGTATATTTGTACAGCAAAATGTATTTGCGATTATCGAATGTCCTAAATGATAAAAGAAGCAAAATAAAACAAGTTTGATGAAAAGTGTGCCACATATTAAAAAGTTATTACAAATTTTGTTCCCATATTTTGACTAATCAAAATGACTGCTATTTAATCATTTTCTTTGAGTTTTTTTTTTACTGATTGGTAGTTATTATGGTGATTATGTCATAGTTTTGTTCATTATCTGATGTTTTGTTTATTTAATGGTGGTTTATGGTTGTTGTTGTAGTGATTGCGTCATTAATTTGAATCAATTATTTAAATTGATCTGACATTTTTTAAATATTTTTAATTTTAAATGTGTGCATGTGTATATATGTATATTTGTTTTTAAAGATAGATTTATGGAAGTTGGTTTAATGAGCTGCTTGTCAGAGATAGCCATTTTGTAGTAGTGTCGCTGCATCTGTATTCATCTGATTGGCTTTGCTTGAAATGATGGAGAAAAGAGGGTCACCAGAGTTCCACTTATAAAGACAAACATCTTCTCTACAATTTATATTAACTTTATTCGACAGTAAGGCTAGAAGAACATCGGAAAGCTGTAATACATGGAGATATTGAAAAGTTGGGTATGGCTGACCACCTATGGAGGGAAAAGAGAGAACACCTACCCTTGTGGGGCCAAGTAAAAATTATAGACAGAGAAGAATGGTGGAAAGTAACACGTCTTAAAGAATCAGCACATATGATGGGTGACAATGGCCTCCTCCTAAGTAGCCTTAGTATAAAATTTAATACAATATAAGAACCATTAATTATGAATAGTAAATTAAAAATTAAAATACTTATATATATATATATATATATATGTATTTTAATTTTTAATCTACGATTTATAATTAATGGTTCTTATATTGTATTAAATATATATACGAGGCCTGTCTAAAAAGTATCCGACCTTAGGCCAGAAAAAATATTTCAAATATACTATAGATAGATAATTGAGTCCAAATCTTCAGTCTCGGGTTATGCCACTCATCATGGCTTTGACAGAAGACGATCAAGAGATCTGACATCTTGTCAGTTTGACATCTCGGTGGAACTGTTCAAATTAGGTGCAAAATGGAGCTGGGTAGAAATGAGAAAAGGCAAGCATGCACAAAAGTGTTCTAATTGCTCGATGTATTTCATACGTGAGTTTGGACATGCCTGTTTTGTCCAACTGAACCATGTACCAATCACTATGCAAGAGATTGCATGTTAGTACAACAGAAAATAGAGCTCAATTATGTAACTGCTACAGCTTTATAGCTAATTTCAAAAGAAATCCATAGCAAAAGTCCTTTTACAATTGTTTCAAAACCAATTTATTCCAGAACCCAAATTATAATCAAAACAAGATTCTGATTTATCACTTTTTCTTTCTTGATATTTTGTTTATTTAAAAGTCCAAACAATAAAATAAAGTGAAAACATCTCATCAAAAATTCATAAATAAATATTTCCAATAGGATATGAACAAATTATTGTCTCGTTTTAGCTTCAAAGAAGAAAAAAAATATATAACATATATATATATATATATAATAGATACGAGATAAATAAATTTATGACATATTCATTTACATACTTTCTAAGAATTCAAAATAAAGAACAGTTTCATGTACGATCGTTTCTGAGACAATATGGATTTTTATTGATATCAAGTCTTCATCAGCACAGGGTATAAACACCAGGTTTGAAGTTAAAACATAGCATCAAAACTAGAGTACAGATAATTCTCAGTTATACAGCAATTTGAGAGGTGTACAAAGGGTTTGAATATGATAACTACAATCCACTTCAAATAGCATACAAAGCAATTAAACTGAACATAAAAAGAGACACAAAAGGGGAAATAAAGACTGTCTACATTGCAGGCATACAATAGAAAAGGGAATTTTTTTACAATTACAAAATTTTTTTTTCAAGAGGAAAATACAAAAATATGAGAACTTATGGTTAAAAAATTAATTAATAGATAAATTCGTCATTAATTAAATTGAAGAGATATTCTTTTAATAGAACTATTTAAAAAAGTTGAAATAACATATATATATAATATGATAATAATTATATATATATATATATATATATATATATATATAAGAGAGAGAGAAGGGAATGGAAATGTCTGACAGTATGATATAAGTAATGACTAGAAAATATTTTTATGTGGAATAGCTTAACTTAGTTTATATCATACTTTGGTATACTTAATACCTTTTTCAGATAGGCAAAAGTCAGAAGAAGAACAAAAAGATTTTTTCACATTGGAGAAAGTATTAAAAATAAATAGGGAATATTGTTGAGGGTTAAAAAGAAGGCAGACAGGAAAAAGAAATGTAAATAATAAAGAGAAAATATATCAATTGATTTTTGGTGACTTTTGCATCAACCTATCTGTTCAAAGGTCACCAAAAATCAATTTATCTCTTTTTTCTTTTCTACTTTTTTCTTCCTCCTTTCTGCCTTCTATATAACTCTCAATCATCTTCCTTATTCATTTGCAATGCTAAGAGTGCTCAACATAACCATATTTGAATGTTCATCGATTTAAAAATAAACATTAAAGGCATCAGTTCATCAACTTTAAATGTGTGAGATACATCAACGTAAGTGGGCATTACACCTGAACAAAGGCTGGAAAACTCATAGGTCGAAATGCAATCTAAATAGCAACATTTCTGAAGAGGACAATGTAAATAATTAGAACTGGAATATTTAACGAAACCTTATAAATTTTTTTATTTAGTGAGTCCTAGGACCTGTAAATATAAATACACTAGGCTGCATGTTTTAATGGTGCATGCGAATGGCAGACGTTGCAGGTGATAGGTGCTCAGCCAAAGGAAAGAGGGGGTGGGGGAGAACAAAGGAATTTGAAAATATCTCTGATTTTGTATTTTGGACCACACAGAATTTTATTTCTCTTTGAAATGAAATAAGTGTCTCACAAAAACAGGGAATCATACTGAGACCAAAAAGTAATGTTCTTAGATGAACTCCAGATAAACCCCTTTTAAGTGGACACTGTCTGGTCGTTATGTCTAGTGGATAACTCAAGTAGCCAGTCCTTGGGTGGTCGAATGGTAACCACTGAGAAAGATCAGAATCCAAGATTTGTGGTTAAGAGGAAAAGATTCCAGAAGATTGGATGGGAAGGGGGAGAAACCTGGCCCTTTGGGCATGACAGGAAGGTTGTTTTTTCTGAGAGCTGGCAGTCGCTTGAAGCTGGGTGCTTCTCCAGGCAAGATGGGCCCATTGGGGCCTTTAGCTAAAGGACTGTGCAGGTTTGACTGTTTTTGATCGGGCAAAAGTCTCTTTCTGCAAGTCTGCAGTTCAACCTGGGGAACACGGGTTTCATTTGTAACCTCCAACAAATAAACACGATCGCAGCTAGTGCAGTGAACGCACTAATACAGGTTCACAGACCAACGAAAAGATGAAAGTTCAGATATTTTGTTTAATATGTTCCTTTCTGTTAGCGATATGATTTTTGGTATTTTATCTTTTAAGCAGAGTAACACATTACTCAATAAGTCCCGGGACAGACATAGATAGCACCACTAATAAAAAAGAAAATTTAAAAAATTCATACGATTTTTATAAAGTACTAAAATTCAAATGGCACATGTCTAAATTATAACCCAATCGGATTGTTAGTTTATAAATTAGTTATTTAAGTGATGCTACGGTTGCAAATTTGCAATATAATGGAAAAATGTCAATTTTTTGTGTTGATAAAGCATTGTTTTCCGATGGGAAAAATACTGTTCAAGCAATGGTATGCTGACTTTAAATGCAGTCGTACAGACAAAAATACTACTGAATGCTCAGGTCACCCAAATTCTGCAGTTGTCACGGAAAACATCAAAGAAGTGTTGTGTGAGATAGAAGAGGCATTGAAGATATCAGAAGGCAGTGTATTCACCATTTTGCATGAACATTTTTTGGGGTGAATTTTTTTTTTTTACTTTTATTTACCCTAAACATGGCACATTGCCACAAAGACGTAAGGGGCTACTGTGATTAGAAGCCATAATTAGGGGGGGGGGGGGGGGGGGGGGGGCATTCTAAGTGGAGAGTTGGGCAGCAAGATGTTTGTTCACATTATATTTAAATTTCTGCATGTTAGTATAGTCAAGGAAGCGGTTCGAGGAAAGAAGCTATTTGAATAGAAAATTTTCCGACATCTGGGGGCCTCTACTAATTACATTTCATTCATCCATAACCAATTATTCGATAATGTTATAGAATCACTCTTGTCTCCAATGGGTGTTTTTTTTGAGTGCTTTGAGAATGATTTCTAATCTTAATCCTCAAAAGAAAAACCCACCTGATTGGAGGCGCGAGTGATTCTATAAAATTACCAAATCTTCTTATTACTATCATTTAATTACCCATGTCTTTCTTGGACCTTCTTAATTTTATCCCAGTTTTTTCGGAATTACTAACACCCCCATATGTTGAGCCCTAGTTCTCATGTTCAGCGCCAGCTCTGATCAGCATGTAATTGTTTATTACCCATTCGTAATGATTATGATTTGCAATTTTCCAGGTTCATTCGAAGTATTGGCATCATTGACACAGTGTCCGCACGCAAATTCCTTGAAGCTGCTCTCAACTGTGATGATCAAATGCTCTTCTATACGGTATTCAAATTTTTTGAGCAGAGAAATATCCGTCTCAGAGGTTCTCCAAAATTTCCATCAGGTATGTTGCATTAATCAATACTTTTTTTTTTAATCCGCATCATGTTTCATTAAACACCTGGAACAAATTGTTTTTTAAAGGGTTTGTTTATTCCATCATTTTTTCTTAATTTCGTACAAGATATATCATCATCAGTTTAACATCCATTTTACATGCTGGCATGTGTTAAACAGCTTTTAGAAATTGACTTCCAAACTAACCTATCTCTGTCCAGGTCTTTCTCTCAAATCCATCCTTATGACTTCCTCCCATGTTTTCCTTGGTCTTCTCGTATGAACTGAACCTGCTACCTCAACTGTTCTACATCTACCAACCCAAGAACTCTCATCCATTCTTTCATCATAATATTTGGTTTAACGTCTGTTTTACATGCTGGCATATGTTGAATGGCTTTTAGAAATTGACTTCTAAACTAACTTATCTCTGGCTAGGTCTTTATTTATCCCTCTTTCTCTCAAATCCATCCTTATCACTTCCTCCTTTAATTTTCTTTAGCCTTCCCCTGTGAACTACCCCTATTACCTCAACTGTTCTACATCTACTAACCTAAGAACTCTCATCCATTCTTTCAAATTGACTAAACCAACAAGGTCTCTTGTTCTGCACACAGCTGTAACACGAAGGCATTATTATTATTATTATTATTTATTTTTCTTTAAGAAATTAAATTAACTACAATACAAATGGAAACATTAGTGAAACCTTTTTGAGGGAAACAGGGATAAATAAAGACCTGGGAAGAGAGAAAGCGAGAGATGAGGAATAGTAGTGAAACAGAGAGAGAGAGAGGGGTAGGGAGAAATAGAAGAGAGAGCAATAGAAAATAAGAGAGAGAGTAAAAAAAAATAGAAGAGACAATGGAGGTCATTTTTAAATGTTGGCATGATGGTTGAGAGAAAGAGGGATAAATAAAGACCTGGACAGAGATAAGTTAGTTTGGGATTTCTAAAACCCATCTAATACATGCCAGCATGTAAAACAGACGTTAAACCGTATATGATGATAATGATGACGGAAACCTGGTTTTAATAGGAATTGCATTGGTTATATAGATAAGTATAGATATAAACTGCTTCCCATTAATCCAAAAATAATGATCTTTTGGTGCTAATTCTTATTGACGCTCAAGTATAATATGGCAGTTAAAAATAAAATAACAGGAAAACTTAATATATACTTACTTATCAGTGAAAAATGTTTGTGTACACCAGAAATTACAGAAAATAAACTAGTAGAATTTTAATAAAACATAAAATTAATTTATTATTCGGAGTCCACAAACTCAGAATGACATTCGCATCAAGCCAGCGTGCCATAGAAAATGATCTCCCTTCTTCTAAAATAAAGACAACACGCTGGCTTGTCATTCGGAATTCGTGGACTCCAAATAGTAAAGTAATTTTATTCTTATTAAAATTCTATTCGCTTATTTCCCGTAATGTTTGGTGTACACCAATATTTTTCACTGATAAGTATGTTCATAACTTTTCCTGTATTTTGAACTGCTATATTTAACTTGAGCGTCAATAAAAATAAGCACCGATTTTTTTTAATCGGTTAAGCTTTTTTCCCTACTTTAGCTTTATAAAAGGGGAGACAACTCTAGTTTTTTTTAACTTGATTCCTCACTCGATCGTCTTCAGCATCATGACAACAGTGATCAGATAGATATGTAATATAAGATGGTGATTAAGAGCTAGACTTTAGCAGATGATTCCTTCGAAATATTTTTTTTAAATATTAACAAAAAATATTGGATTGTATTAACGAAAATATGTTTTAAATATTTAACAAAAAATATTAGATTGTATTAACAAAAATATTTGTTTTAAATATTTAACAAAAAATATTGGATTGTATTAACAAAAATATTTGTTTTAAATATTTAACAAAAAATATTAGATTGTATTAACAAAAATATTTGTTTTAAATATTTAACAAAAAATATTGGATTGTATTAACTAAAATATTTGTTTATTTATTAGATTTTTCGCTAAAAAAAGTTTCAATTTATCATAAGCAATAAAACTGGAAGGCAAAATTTAAAAATCGGTGTTGCTTATTTTGGGGTATTTCAAATCCATTGGATCCTCAGGTATTTATTAGTTAATATCAGACATATCCAGCGCTGCCTGGGAAACGAATAAATATTCCTTCTCCCAGTCCTTAACCTCATATTACCCTTTTTTATTATTTTTTACTTTCTATAATTTTCCAGTTATAAATAAAATACGGTAAAAGTTGTCTCTATTTACTTGCCTCCTCACGAGGACAAATTTGGACACAAGGTATGTTTTTTTATGTGGGGGATATCCAGCCCCTCCCCTAAAAGTAGCATTCTGGATGGGACAAAAATTAGAATTGCATTAGTCAAAAAGGATCTCCTCTGACCGAGGACAGAACAGATACTACACTTTGAATTATTTATTTGCAGAAAATATTTTAAAATTTACATTTAAAAACAAATTAGGCACAAGGCCATCAAAAGTGTGGGGAATATCGAGGTCGTTAGTCATCCTTGGTCTAAAGTGATAAAGTTGTCTTTCCTACTCTTAACTAGACCGGAGGGAGCATATATTTACTAGGCTGGTAGATCCACTCATAATATAAGGGGTATTTTTAGAATGATACAATATTTATACAAATTATTTATTTAAAAATTATATGTTGACGTACTATATATATTCATAGATATATGTTTTGAAACATGACGTAAATCATAAATCTGACATCATGTCAAAGTTATAATTATTTTTTAGGGTAATGTTTTAAGATCTATTTATAAGAAAATCTAAATAGCTCAGTTCGTAGAACATCAGACTGAAGATCTCAAGGTTTCGGTTTCGATTTCTGCTCATAACATACGCTTTATTTGTTGAGAATTTATTTAGTATTAGTGCAATATTTTCCATTTCTAAAAGAAGTTAAGATATTTTGATATGGAAATGGGACAAATTCCACAATGTATTTCTCACATTTACAAAAATTGTGACAGACACACACACACACAGAAAGTTCTCCTTATATTATGAGGGATTCTTTTTTAATGAGATTATTCTTTTATTTTCAGGAGAACACTGTGAACAATATGTCCATCACTTCGAATCCCTGTTTGGGACGGAAGCTTTGGAAGATGTACCGTCTGGCTGAGCACAGTTGAAAACTCAATTTATCTATAAAAAAAAAATTTAAAAATTAAAAAAAAATCAAAAACCACCTCCACTGAAGATGCACAAAAAATAAGAATGAAATGAAAATGTGTCAAGAATAAAATTTAGAATTAAAATTAATTTGTTTTTAAATTTTTCTTTTTTTCTAATAAATATTAAAACGTTTCACTTTCAAAAGCTTTGTCGAGAATGAAAAGTTGAATAGTTTTTCTTGTAGTTTTGAATAATCAGACATTTCCCAGTCTATAGTTTATATATATATATATATATATATATATATATATACTAGCATAGCTACTCAGCATTGCCTGGAGGCATTGACAAAAAAAAATAGAAGAGTTAAAGTGTGTGTAACATCTTTCTTTCAAAATTTCTCTATCCCCCTCCCCTTTCTAGTCAAGGCGGTTTCCCCATCTTCCGACAACAGATATTACACTTTAATCCTAGCCCGAAGGCTAAGAAAGTGTATTTCAGTTAGTTTCATACCAAAGGTCGATGGAAAAATAAAAAATCTTTTTAAATGTTGCCCCAAATTAATGAATATTACAATAAAAAAAATCTGTCTATATTCTGACTGAGGCAATGCTGAAAAAGAATATATCAGCTTTGTGAGGGTGGCTTGTGTAGTTTCTGACTTTTAACTGAATACACACTGTCAACTGCCTTTTAGATAAATAAAATAGGACGTTTGTATCTACGCTCGGGTAAGTTTTGAATATCAAAAAATGTTCATGCAGAGAAATGTGGGTCTTTGCTAATGGTGAGTACATATACCGAAAACGAGATTTTTAACTTGCACCAATTTTGGTACAATTAATAAGAAGTATGTTTCCAATCCTTTTATAGTGTTGGTCATCATTCAACTGGCAATCTCATTAACCCTTATCCTTGAGTGGCTTTTGACGTCGGTAAATAGTGACTCATTAATATAAAAAAAAGGATTGTCATTGCTTTTCCAATCTTTTTATAATAGGAAGTTTCCGAAGATTCAGAAAGCCATCAAAGGGAAAAGTCGAGCAAGTGACCGAGACGGGAATTCGTGGTCACACAAGAAAAAAAATAGGGTATGTTCATTGAATTGAAATTTTTATTGGTAAACAGTCTCCATATCCATGTAATTTTATTGAAAAGACTATACGCAGTAGTTCAAAAATTGTATTTTTTCAAATATTATGACATGCTGAACGTATTAGCGTTAAAATCAAATTAGTATTACACATGAAAAATATTTGTAAAAAACTTTTTAAATTACACTATCCACATTTCTTCCTGCAAATGGCCACCCTCTAAGTTAGTTGATCTTAAAAGTTGGAATGAAAACTGTCTTTATTAAACATCTCATCCTAAGATAGGAATTTGAGAGTATACTGTTAGTTTATTATTAGATTAGACTGGTTCAGGAGAGTTGGAGAAACGTACGAGATTATATTATGGCCTTCCATAACTAATAATGTCTGACTTTCATAAATACTCATACTGTTAGATAAGATAGGAAACACAATTTTTGTGCAAACATGCATTAGGTGGTTGCATGTTTGCAGCAAGTGAGAGATATTTGACCAAGAGAAAAGAAACCATACAAGAAATTGAAAATGTGTCAGATCTGCAGTTTTGATCACCCAGAATTCGATTTGTCCACTTAAAAAAAATTAATGGTTTTGCAGATACAAGGTTCCCTATGACTCACTCAAGGTGTTCAAATTAAAAGACCGTCCAAATATGGAAGCCCTAGGCAGTAGATGCTTTATGTTCATAAATAAGGCTGGCCATTATTTTCAAGTGAATATCTGGGTGGTCTGCTAGAAAGGACCAAAATATCTACATATATTCTAGCAGATGGACAGGAGAGGTTGGTCAGTTTGCTTTTCTGGAGTCTGACGGCCAGTTGGTTTTTGGTGGCTCTCAGAAACAGATGGTCTGTTTTTGTTTGGTTGGACTTGTTTTGATTTGATCAGGCTAAGAATTCTCATTTGCAAGAAAACGAGTATTATTGTAACCTTCCAAAAATAAAACATTGTTACTTGTTTTAAATTGGAGTGGTAATTAATTTGGAGAGGGAATTCTTCTGTTGCAGTACTGAGACCGCACAATTGACACTGCGATCAGTGTCGGAATCAAGCAATGACTTTGTACCAGCACAACGAACGAACAATCATTTTGGTAAAATAGTTTATCTTTAAATTATTAACAATATGGCAATTACTGCTGAAAAAAGTTTGTCTGTTTTATGACATATTAACCGGTTTTCGTTATTTAATTACGCCACAAGTTTAAAATTTTTTTTTTTTTTTTTTTTTTTTAGTTAGGTTAACATCCAATAAAGATAGGCTTTAATTTACTGCTCAAACAATATCTAAAGATTTATTATGAACTAAGACTCATGTAAATTCCACTTGTGTCCTTCAGCTGTTGTATATTACTATCGTTTTTAAAAAATGACGACAAACAATTATGCCTAGAAACTATAACAATATATCTTTATTGTTCGTTTGTTTTATGAAATGTCCGGTGTGAACGCTGACCAAGCGATATTATTGTACCGCCTTTGTTCAAAGTGAAACATAATTATCTAACTACTCTGGTTAATGTAGTTTCAGAATATATCTTATCATGGGGGTCTATCTCAGAAGCCCTTGTAGGAGTTTGTGGGATATTTCCATTTTATGGACTTCCGCCATGAACATACCCCAGGATATTATTGCACCATCTTCCTGAAGACCAAGAAAGTGCATTTTAGTTAGTTTTACACAGATGAAAATTAGAAGATTATTTGGTACTTTTATAGAGAACGACCTGCGTTTCTGTGACATCCTCGCCGTTAACGTTCGGGCAGGTTACGGAACCGCCTGAGAGTTGACGAGGTGAAGACTGCCAGACGATAAATTAAAAAAAGGTTGCAAGGAAAAGTTAGACGAAGAAAATAAAAGTAAAATACATATATAAAAATAAAGAACGAACAAACCCTAGCTAAGCAACTGTTATTAATTAGATGTTTATTTGGTGCTTATGCTGATGAGCAGCCGTACGAAAAAATTATATTTGTATAAAAACAATATTATATACTTATTCAGCGTTATATTCTCACTGTACAAAAAAGTAGAAAAAAATTATTCACTAGAACTTTAATTACAAGTATTTTTCCATTCTTTGTATTAGAACAGCAATTCGTTCAGTAAGCATCCATCTTTTTTCTTAAAAATAATTCAAGGGTAGATAATTCGCAAGGGAGATAATCATGCAATTTAAAAACAAAACAAAAAACTACATATATAAAAATTAAATTTATTCCAATGAAATGAAAGTAAATAAACGAAATTAAATTAATTTATTGCATTATAACGAAATGTTTTATTGGAATAAATTTAATATGTAGTTTTTTTTTTAATTGCATGATTATCTCCCTTGCGAATTATCTGCCCTTATACTTGTAATTAAAGTTCTAGTTGATAGTTTTTTCTACTTTTTTGTACAGTGATTAAGAAAATACCACTGAATAAGTAAATAATTTTTTCATATGGCCGCTCATCAGCACAAGCACAAGCACCAAAATGTTTTTTTCCTTTTATAACAAACAAAACTTTAAGCACTTTAAAAAAAATTTTTTTTTAAACTTTTTTTACATTTTCTGAGTTAGGGTTTACGGTTAGAACAAACAACGAAACAATCGGTTTTAAGCAATTTGTTTTTTTTACATTTTCTGGGTTAGGGTTAGTTTTATTTTTCATTTGAAAGTTTCCAATACTAATCCTGTACAGAAAATAAAACTAGGCAACTGGTCCAGGTATGTTTTTGTACAGGTTCTGTAGCGCAGACAAGCAGAAAAACGTTGCTGACAGAACTCAATGACTCCTTCGGGAGATTGAACGCGCTGACAGATTGTAGAAATTCATTTTTTCATAAGTTATCAGCTGCAACCTGATTAGTTTCGTCAACTCTCAAGCGTTTCCGTAACCTGCCTGAACGTTGACGACGCAGCAAGCACGGGTCGTTCTCTATTTATTTATCTACCTCCCACAAGGTAGGATGTGACACAAGGTCGGGAAAGTGGGATTAGATAAGCCAGCGCAGGAGAAGGTGAGCACTGTGGCCATTTAAAAATTGCCTGGGCAGCCCTGTCGGCATTCTCCGGTAGGGGCACTCAAACAGTAAGCAATAAACTTACTTCTCCAAGAGGGGAGGCAAAGCCTGGGAGGGTGCACCTTCTAGAACTGCACAGGAACGGCAACCCCCAATAGACGGGCGTAAATCCAGACCAACTCTATATAATACAGATTTTTTTTTTTTTTTTTTTTTTTAAAGCTGAGGGGTGTGACATACATACAAAAATGAAATTGCCGTAATGTATTATTATAGATTACACTGAAAATTAATGGTCCCCCCCCCCCCCCCCCCAAAGTTGAATGAAGTAAGTTCATTACTTTCCCAATGGTGTCAGCATCTAAACACGGAGTAGATTTGACCTTATCACCTGTTGGTTGACAGTTACAGGGTTCTCAATGGCTTGTGATATTTTGTTTAATGTTTTAGAAATTGACTCTGAAACTAAACTATTCCTGACCAGGTCTTCAAACCCATTCTTATCACTTCCTCTGATGTTCACTCCTCTTCTGTACACATTCTGTCAAGATTTAATATTCTGAGGTCATCAGATCTAAGCCTGTTTTTAAAACTCATATTACACATACCTGCAACATGTTATCACTTGCCAGGTTTTTTTTATACAGTGTAGACATGAATTAGTCAACTGGTTAATGTTCTGCTGGTTAGTAATGGCAGAAGTTCACTAAACTTACTCCATCAACCTGTAACTTTAGTAATCAGTAGTACCAATACTATCACCAAGGTAACAAACTTCTGGACAATCTCCAGACTCACCAATCGAAATACTTTGAGTTCTCATCCATCTCCATTGTTTATCATATTAACCTACAAGTAATTCCTCTACATTAGTGTACTCAAAGCTTACAAGTACGCTAATCAGTATTTTGGTGTATAACGCTTGTTTAAATTTATCAATGTACATATTAATTTAGTTCAGAGAAATTCTGCATTAAAACTTTTCTACTTTGTCAGATTGATTGTGTGAGTGAGAGAATAGCCTCCCTTTACCATACTAAAGGAAAGTAAAAGGTTATTTTTAGGATTCTCTAATTTTCACTATAGAAATTCAGTGAGTTTTGCTTAATAGCATGACAACCCGTTATGGAGGGAACATCTGTTAAAATTAGCTTTTGATGTAATTTTATTTTTTTCTTCCAAAATAAATGAACTAAAACATGGCCGTTATCAAAAGAAAAACTCCAAGTGCAGGGTTTTTTTTTTTTCGTGGGATGTCATTTGATAAAAACTGAACTGTTTGAAAGTAGAAGGATAAACAAATCAAGCAGGAAAAAAAAAAAAAAAAAGTGCTTTGAAAAAATAAAAACCCTTAAAAGTGGGTCACGTTTATAAGAGTATGGATCTTTTTATGTGTTATTAGCAAGGTGATAAAACAAGTGGTCCTGTACACCATAATTCATATGTGAAAGTGACAAAAAGAATACATATGTAGCCAAGGAATAACTTTGGAAAAAAAGAAAAAAGGTGAACTTAGAATGGAAAATGAATCTTAACTTTCCCACTTTTTAAAAAATTTATTTAAAAAAAATAAAAATAAAATGAAAACCCTCTTCCTTAGTCTAGGTAACAAATTTAGATATTAATTTTATTCTAAAAAATTTTTTAGACCAGTAATAGAGAAATAAGTTAAAAAGTTTGAGGAAATCAAAATGAAATTTTTCAGATTCCAAAAACCCCCTAAAAAAAAAAAAAAAAAAAAAAAAAAAAAAAAAATTGTTTTTGCCCCCCCCCCCAATAGTTATCAGAACATGAGGGTGATCTAATTGAATACTAGATATTGCATGATTTAATATTTTAAAGAGCATACCACTTGATTGTTTATACTTAAGCATCAAATTAATTGAAGTTGCTAGAGCTAAAGATTTTTTTTTTTTTTTTTTTTTTTTTAAAAAGGAGACCACATAACATTTTATACAATGTTTGTTGCTCAGAGACTTGCCTGGAAGATACCACTTCCATTCTCAACTATCAGTTCGGCAGAAACCGGGCCATTTATCTGTCGGGCTGTGGTATTGGTCCTGGTAGTCAGGAGGTCCATCTCCTACCAGGTCTTGCCTCGTTTGGGGTTAGTTTGTTACCACAACTGGGGAATGCAGACAGGGCCGCCTAGGCAATTTTTAATAGGCTTTAAGGGTGCTGAGTTGATTCTCAACACCTTTTTGAACATTTTCCTGCAGTGGGAAGGAAGTAAATAGCCAGAAAATTTTACACTTATAAGAAATAAAACTTCAAGTCAAACAAATATTACAATGGTTTTATTGAATAAAAAAATTCACACATTTCCATACACGCACACATTTTCTCTCAATCTTTGTACAAGCGAAAATCCTAAAATTTCATTGAAATACGAGAGAATTATATCAATGGATTCTAGATAGAATTCTTCAGTCTTTAAAAATTTAAATACAATTCATACGAAAATATTTACATGTTTCTTTAGCAAGGGATTGGTTCGGTCTTGGATCATTGAAAAAGATAATTTAGAAGTCAGCATCGAGTGTGAATTTATGATTCGAGGGTCCAGACATGGAAGATCCGGACATGACTCCCATTTTTTGGTATTCACCGACTCTTTTCTCAAAGAAGTTAGTCTTGCCTTCCAGGGAAATGTGCTCCATAAAGTCAAAGGGATTCTCAGAGTTATAAATCTGTAAGAGAAAAGATAAATATTAAAAAATCTTTATAAAGTCTTGGTTTATGACAATTTTTTAATTTTTTTTTTATTATATAAATATAAAAAAAAAAGGGTGGGGAAATAATTTTGAATTGTAGCCTTATTTGGTGTGTCTACCACTAGGTATGTTTATATTTGTATGTACAAGATTCACTTACCCATCTCTAAAATATTCCTACCACTATATGGTGGTTTGGGAAAGGAAAAAAAAACTTACAACCTAATACTGTAAATAAGCTTCCATGGCAGTAAATGACCATTATACAGTCGATATGCTGTTAAAAAACCAAACAATCCTAAACTAATTAACCAATCATGAATTTCAAAACAACTGAGGCTTAAGGTTCAAATGTGGACTATATTCAATTTTATGCAAAGGGGGTATATAAAAAAAAAAAAAAAAAAACCAAGAGGATGGAAGCCCTTGTGAAAAATCAGATACCTGATTTGTGAAATCAGAATAGGTATTAGGCATCAATTAAATATTCAAAATTTGTTTGCATTTTAATTATTTTTTTTAAGGAACAACCTCTAATTTAAAAGTTCAAATATTTCAGATTTGTACTAAATTCATTAAGCAAGATTCCATGAATTTCATTCTTATTTAGACCCCTTAAGCTTAAACTTAGACATTTTCTAAAATTATGTAATAGATTCATCAAAATTAAAATAAGGATTTGAAATATATCTTTATTTAGATCTTAAGGAGAGACATTAAAATGGTGCAAAACCGTCCTAGGACAGATATTTTAGTTTTATATAGAAATAAAAAAAAACTCACCTTATCACATTCTAATTCAAGAAGCAGCCTGTCGGCCACAAACTCAATATATTGTTTCATGAGATCACAATTCATGCCAATTAAATTCACAGGTAACGCTTCAGTAAGAAATTCTTGTTCAATTTTCACAGCATCTTTAATTATGCTGTAGATCTGGGATTTAGTTGGTCGGTTTTGAAGATGACGGAACATAAGGCAAGCAAAGTCTGTGTGAAGTCCCTGAAAAAGAAAAGGAATATAATAACTTCTAGAATAGATAGCAACCGATTTTCTGATAGAAAACAAGTCTGCATTGCCTTTTCAAACTGTTGAATATTTTATTTGGATTGACTGTATCGACAAACTTGGTATCAATCAGTAACTAAGAATTTACGGCCAAGTGGCTAACCTGCAGGTTAGCTAGAGAAAAATCAGATTCAAACACCAGCAGTCGGCCAGAAAATGTAACGACAATTGAAACTTTATTCAGTGAATATTAAGAAATGGCATCATTTCAGTAAATGCTCTTAGCCTTTTGGCTAGGAACAAAGTGTAGTATCTTTTCTGATACTGCACTTAGTGTATTGTCTTCAGTTAAGAAATCCTTCTAGATTGAGGCAATTTTTATTGTTTCAATCCAGAGTGCCCCTTTTTGGGGAGCTGGACCCCCCCCCCCTTAAAAACAGAACCTAGTGTGGAAGGCAAGTAAAGAATATTTAGGAGCAACTTCGGATTTTTCTTTTTATACATATACTAAAAAGGAACATGGGGCAACATGAGGATTGATAATGGTGGTTGAAACTGGGCAGAATTTGATTATTTAAGAGGACGGCAAGACAAGAACTTGTTAACATTGAACTTTAAAACGACCATATTGTTGTCAGCTGGGAAGCAGTCCCATGGTATTGTGTTTCAGACTGGAATTCCTGGAAAGAAACTTTGCTCATGGAAGTTCTATTTAATTTTAGGCACAAAGGAAGGAAAACTTTACAGCAATAGCTTGACGAGTCCTTGTAAATGTTTTACAAGAACAAAAGATTGGAGCTTAGTCAAGAACCTACTATGAAAATAACAAGAGTAGAGAATGACTAGCAACTTCACTTCTGTGAGAAAGACGCTGTAAGGAAGAGGGCATCCCTCACTAGATTTAAGTTGGGTTTGTACTATTTAGGCATGAAAGTCTGCTCCAAGTGATGCCTCCCCAGATGTGGCAACAGTACCCTATCTTAGACCATATTTGACTCTTATACAAGTAGAGGCTTGCATCAGGAGATAAGTGCACTTGAAAATTCGGTTTTGATCTGGAAAGTGCTCCATCTGCAAGTTTCGTGAAATGCTTTCGATTGATGTTTTCAAATTCTCTCATCAATTTACAAAAGCTGTGATGCAGTGTTTTCTTGCAAGGATTTAATGAAGAGCATACATGTACACATTAATATATTTTGTATAAATTGACAAAAGAAATGACAGATAAACCAAATAATGAAAATTGTACTGATAAAATAAATTCAAATTTATTTTAAACTAGCAAAAACTACCCGCCCTCCAGGCAGCAATTAATCTAGCTACAGCCTTCTTTATAGAAAAAAGTAATTTTCATCTCACATCTTGGTAATTTAAAGGAAAAAAAACCAAAAACAAAAACAACTTACCTCATCTCGACTAATCAGTTCGTTACTGAAAGTAAGACCCGGCATCACAGCCCGTTTCTTTAACCAGAAAATTGCTGCAAAAGATCCAGAGAAGAAGATTCCTTCGACAGCAGCAAAGGCGACAATTCTTTCAGCATAGGGAACTTTCTCCGAGATCCATCTCAGAGCCCAGTCAGCCTTCTTTTTGACACAGGGAAGAGTTTCGATTGCATTAAATAAGTGGTTTCTGAAAAAGAAACAAATCTCGTAGAAGACTAAACTTTTAACACTATTTAACATAGTAAATATTACAAATGCAGTCTTCCATGATTTCTTACGGCACTTTTTGGGTTATTTGATGCTACTACATTTATTTTTGTAAAAGGGGTTTTATGTCAGAGGTTTTTAATATTTTCAAATATTAACAGATTCTATTTTGTAGATTATTTGCTTTGCCTGTGTATATTCTGTAAACAATGTCTTCAAGGTTTGGTTCATATTTTTTAGCATAAGTCCAGTTAAAAAAAAAAAAAAAAAAAAAAAAAAAAAAAGGGGGGGGGGGGCTAAGTTTCAACCTTGATGTCAAATAATTTTCCATGATGCAAATGGGGGGGGGGGGGGATCAGCACATTCTATCATTAAAATTTCACTGTATGTGATGCATTACAGTAAGCACCTCTGCTCAAACAAGAATTACATTTTTTTTTTTTTTTTTTTTTTAAACTTTGATGCTTTCCAATGGAAGCTAATGAGAAGTCATCAAACTCAGATTGCCAAGGAGTCTCAAAGACCTAGTTGCACTGAAGCAAAACCAGTGTCGTTATACTCAACAGATTGATTTGTTTTACGGCATACCAACCTCTTGTGGGTCATTTAATGCCGAAACATTAGTTGTAGTTGAATGTTACAAACGTTTCAGAGGAAAATTTCGACTATATCTTGTTATATAGCTTCGTTGCTCTTAGAAATTTAACAATTTTATTCGGGTCAACTTTGAAGATTTACTTCAGGTTATTTTCTTGGTAGTGTCTCAGTCGGACCTGTTTAAAGTCTATACAGCTTACCAGTATATGATGCACTGTGTAGGGTTCTTGGCATGATATGCAAATTGGTGCTTCTCTTTTCAGCAAGTACGAGTGGGTGGCATAAGTGTCCTATTCTGAGTCTAGCTATTGTCACCTCTTTTCGACATCCTATACTTAAGAGTTTGGGCATTTAATGTGATCGCTGTCAGAAACACCAGCACAGCAAGATTTCATAAAGCCTACCAGAAAACTTACAAACAAAGCTAACGTGGCTCGACCAAGGAATAAAAGACATCAAAGCACTAGCAGAACCACAGACAAAACCATCAGTAGCTTCGAAATTAGGTTTCCTAACAGAAAGGACTGGAGATCTGTTTTAGAGTATGCAATGAAGAATAAGCAGTATGGAAAGGACGACTGCCTTCCTTCGTGTTATTTACTAAAATTCTCACATTCTATTGATCAAACAAGTGAAGGTGAAGATTTTTTATTATAAGAAAAAATAAATATACAAATAAAACTGTAGGCGATAAAAGTTATTTTCCAACTTATCTGTGACATTTGTTTGTATTTTTAAACCGTTCCAACTGCTATTTATTAGAATAGAATATTTTATCACACGAACATTGGACAAAAAAAAAAAAGAGAGGCGATTGGGGGGATATGGTAAGGCTGAGACGCCATTTTTTTTTAAAAATGCGTGAAAAAAAAAAAAAAGAATTTTTACATCTAATAAAAACCCATTTATACTACGTAAAAATACAAATTTCATAAGTAGGAAAATATCTATTCGACGTAGGTCAGCTTCACTTGTATATATATATATATATATATATTTTTTACCCTGTTCTTGTTCGTTTTTTGGACCCCGTTAGCGACTGCAGATTATTGTAAAAGATACCCGAAAAGTGATTATATATATATATATATATATATATATATATAAATTTGTAGTAAAGACAGGATTCGAAAAGATCAAATTTTCTAATTGAATGTAATTTTTTCAATTAATTACATTTTATGAAGACAAACAGCAATGCTTAATTATTAAAGCAGCAACAATTGTAAGAATAATTTTTTTTCTTAAAAACTCATACAAACCTTTCGTTGATGTCTTTGATGTAAGTATCAATTAAAAGACTGTACATTTCAGAATGAATGTTTTCAATGGCAATTTGGAAGGAATAAAATGAACGGGCTTCAGAAATTTGGACTTCCTGGTAGAACCTCTCCACCTGTTTTCAATAAAGACAATAAAATAGGACATAAACATTTACAACAGAAATTGCATTTATGAATTTTGTGCTAGAAAAGTCTTTCCTTCTCAGTTTAGAAAAAGGGTTTTTTTTTTTAGATTGCATGGAAAGTTGCAAACCCAGCAACAAACATTGTAGCTATTTTTCTAACTGGCAACTTTTGGAATAGACCCGAAGTTGTACGGAAGCTGTATTTTTTTTTTTTCGTCTAAGAAAAAAGAAAAAAAGTTGTTAATCCTTCTCTTATTAGGAGCAAAGTGTAGTGTATGTTGATACTACACTTAATCTTTTTTATCCTAAGTAAAAGAAATCTTACTAGACCGAGGATTTTTGTCAAAATCCAAAAAGAGCTGTAGGTTCCTCACATTAAACAAAAATCAAACTTGTGTCTAACCGATCTTGTGGGGAGAAAAATAGGAAGCCACTTTGGACTTATGAGACAAAGCATCCTAAATAGTTAAAAATTTATACATACATAAATGTATTTTAGATCCATAGATGAGTCAAGTCAACAAAAAGGACATACACTTTAGAGTCGTTACTGCCAATCGTGAACAAATCAAATTTGAACAGATAGTTATCCAAAGAAATTTAAGCTAATTAACCGATCATTGTAAATTTTGGAACACAGCTGCTAGATGTAAAGGGCCCATAACAAATATAAAAAGTGAATGGAAGCAGCCCCTTGAGAAAATTCAGATACCTCTGGTTTGTGAAATTTTTAACAAACATTAATAAATAGACCCCAAATTCAGTTTTTTTTTTTTTTTTTTTTTTTTTTAAATGATAAGAGGAAATGGACAACCTTCAATTTGAAAATTTAAGTATTTCAGATTTGCATTAAATTTGATTCAATCATTAGACAGTAATTAAGCAAGATGAATTTTAATTTCTTAAGACCCCTTTAGCTTCAATTTTTAGAAATTTTCTAAAATCAAAATCATGTATAATGGGTTTTGATGAAAATTAGAATAAGGATTATAGAAATAAGGCTTAGTACATTATATCTTGATAATTAATCTCTGTAAAGGAACATGAAAGCGGTGCAAAAAACGGTTTGGAGAATTTTTTTTTTTTTTTTTACACGCCCTGAAACAGGTATTCTTAGAGTATATCTATATTAAACCATGTCCCTTCAATTAAATGGCAGTAGTGATATATGGCAAGCCTCTACGTAAAAAAACGGCCATGGAAAGTCTAGCAGGCATGTGTGCACTGATGCACGGAAATGTAAATCTTAAAGGAAAGCTTAGATCTAATGCCCTCAGGGGAAGATTAAATCTGGACAACATAGGGAAGATTTGTGCAGAAGAGACTTTGATGGTATGGGTTACATTGAAAGTTCATGGGTTAAATGTAAAAGGGGCAGTTGACTGAGTAAGGGCAAGGAAAATATGGGAGGAAGTTATAAAAATGAATTTGATAGAAAGAGGAATAAGTACAAAACTGACCAGAGATCAGAAGTCAATTTCTTAAAGCCGTACAACACATGCCAGCATGTAAAACTGACAAGTTGAATATGAGGAGATTTCAACCAACGTCAAAAATATATTTCATAAGATAGGTTATTTTGAACTTTTCAGCTTCTAGATGGCTGCCATTGAAATAACATTATCTTAACCAAATTTGTCTTATAACAATTTGGTTCAATTTAATGAATGTAACAATTATTACAGTATTCTTTGGTTAAGATGATTTTTCAATGGACGCCATCCTAAAGCTGAGGGGGGGGGGGGGGGGGCCTATAGATACCGGATATTTTAATTAATTTTTCAGGTCTTTTATTTGGTTTACAAAGTCAACTTACCAAGTTCTCATTCACAATGCCATCACTAGCAGCAAAGAAAGCAAGAACATGGGAAATGAAGTGCTTTTCATCAGGCTTCAATTTTTCCCAATGCTCAAAATCCTTGGAAAGATCCACCTCTTCTACCGTCCAGAAGGACGCCACTGCCTTCTTATACATGTTCCAGATGCTCTGATAGTGAATTGGGAACAACACAAAGCGTTGTGGGTTCTCCATCAACACTGGTTCAATTTCTAGGGGTTTCGCCATTTCCGTTTCCTCATTTTTTGGTAAGGACTCCTGCTGCAATGCAAAAGGGATTAAGTAATTCAAGAGAACAAAAATTAAAAATAAAAAGATCGTTTTATTAAAACTGGATTTTTCTAAGTGATAATAAAAATTTAAATACCTAAACACCAAAAAGATACTTTTAATTTTTAATTAGGGTTGCAGAGTGGAATATTTTTTCTTTTTTTAACTCTGGAGAAAAAACATTACGATTGGAAGACTTCGCCTTATGAAAATGTATCTGTTCTGTCCCCACAGCGAAGAGGTTTATCTTGACTGAGGCCATTTTTATTGGTTTTGGGAGCTGGATATCCCTCATATTAAAAAAACGACTTGACTAACTTTGGCCTCTTGGGTAGGCAAGTAAATAGGAACTCTGATACTTGGAAAGGCATAAGATCCGATTCCTAGAATTCAAAATCTGGCTCAGTGCCAGATTTTGAATTCTAGGAATCGGATCTTATGCCTTTCCAAGTATCAGAGTTCCTATTTACTTGCCTACCCAAGAGGCCAAAGTTAGTCAAGTCGTTTTTTTAATATGAGGGATATCCAGCTCCCAAAACCAATAAAAATGGCCTCAGTCAAGATAAACCTCTTCACTGGGGGACAGAAAAAATACATTTTCATAAGGCGAAGTCTTAAAGCAGACGTGACGTTTGAAAAGGCATAACAATTCCTTATATCTCTAATCAATAGAGAAACTCCTGTTCGGTACATTGAGAAGGGAGTGGTCGCCCAGAGTGGGGAGGCCGAATTAAAACTTATGCTAATGATAATTAGCTAAATTCAGCATTGACAATTTAATTCCAAACCCATTCAAATCTCAAAAGATGACTCTGGCCTTCAGCCGGAGAAAAGATTCTTAACTGGAGCAATCTTTAATGCCACCCAAAGTGTCCTTTCCGGGGAAGCTGGATAAAAGAAAAAAAAATCTTTTGTCTAACTTTTTTTTCTTATGGGGAGGCAATCAAATCACTCAATTTAAGGAGGGGGGGGGGTATTAAATAAGTAACCCCCACCCCATAATAAATTTGCTAAATTTCTACGTATTTTTATTAAGTAAAAAAATAAATAAAAATCCCCCCCACCTAACTTTTTAGGTGTTTTTATTACCCCCCCCCCCATTCCACACAAATTGAAAACTCAAGTCGGTTATATGTCTCGTTTTACGCTAAGTGGCCAGGAAACGGGTGCTCATTTTACGTTACATTTATAAAGGAAAGTGATCCACACCTATAAAATATTAAATATTTCATTTTCTTTTTGATTCTTTGCGGATATTTTTTAGGCTGTTTAAAATACATTAAAAAAAAAAAATTCAGGGGTAAACTGCGCCGGGTAAGATAGTAAAAAAAATTGGTGTTGTTTTTGATGTAGAATCCAGTTAGTCGGAGAGGTCATGTTTGGGAATAACTATTACCACCCGTTCATGACGCTATGCTTTCTGGAACCAACAGGTTCCAGACTGACCCTAATCCAAAAAGACCCGTGTACGGTCACAGTACAATGAAGTTAAATTAATGTCGAAACTGCAGGATATGTAATAAAAATTAAATATAAACAAAAAATGCAATTTATTTATGTTAATGACATCTACAATTAACTATTGCACGAGCCCCTCACTGTATTTCTCAAATCTTAATGCTTGCTTACTAGGGCGAAGCATTTACTGATGTTTCGTGTTTATAGAAAAGGCACCAGTTCAAATCATTTACGAGTTACTTTCGAGTTGGTGTTAGACTTTTGAAATTAAATCGTACCCGGGTTTTTACATCCGTCTTAAAAATAAATTACTTCCAAATGACTATTTACAAAGTAAAAACAAAACAAACTTGAAACCGACTTGCTATATACTATTTAATGGGTTCTTGCATATTTTCAGAGTTGTGTCATTAAGTTTTAAAGATGACAAAGAAATAGTAAAAAAATTACGTAATTTACTTTAAATACATTCTAATATTGTCTTTGATTTTCTGAGAAAAACGGTTTATTTCTGGGAATGGAAATGGTTTCCAGCACGAGTTCTGGGAGGAGTTAGAAAAACTATTACATACAATGTGTCTCTAAAACAAATACAAAAAAAAAAAAAAACACTTTAAAAACTTACTAAATAAATCCTAACACAAGAGACGACAGAAATGTGACCGGTGTATTTCCAAGGAAGAAACCACGAAAAAAACTTTCGGTTTAATACGCAAAAAGATTCCAATAATTCTAGGAATTAGCTTTGTTTTTGTTTTTTTAAATTAATTATGGAAAATAAATTTTGGTATTTTTTTTTTTAATAGTTAATTTTCCGTGCTTATAAAGATCAGCCGTCATAGTTTCCAGTATGGACTGTTGCATAAACTGCTGAAACCCGGGTTCCTGAAGAAACCGCAGTAATTGGATTAATTTACTTTAAGGTAAAACGGAGAAACCTATTTAAGATACTTGACCTTTTTAAACAGCTTGTTGATTATTTTCGATGCTTCGTGCATAAAAGACGGCGATTAATTGACATTAAATCCTTGTTATAGAAATGTAGATTTTTTTTTTAAACAACTTATTTTTGTTCGATTAAGACGTAAGAGTTACCTTCCTTGTCAGTCGCTCAAAAAGAGATTCAAATGTTACATGTGGTAAATTCGAATTTTTACATTCGAGAAGGATCAAGTGTACGGAATCTTACGGAATACAAGATGCAATACCGGACAGTTTTAAATGGTTTCAAAATACTTTGGTGAAAACGGAAATACTTTTTATGTTTCATCACATTTATATTAGCTTAATTTAACATACGTAATTTGTATTATTTAAATGCCTTACACCGGATTTTATTTAGACAATCGTGTTGGAGTAAATTTAAAAGTGTATAGCGATGAAATATTGAAAAATATTTTAATGAGTAACCATTTAGAGTAAAAAATCTATCCATGTCAGAAAAAAAACATGTTTGAAATGTGTAAATATATCACAAGAATGGAGTCTTAGCAGCTCCAAAATGGCTGGTATTGTCGGTTTTTGACGAACAATGTATTAAAATGTCCTTTTCCCTTACTACGTAATACATTTATTAAAAAGAAAAAAAAGTTCTTCATTTAATAATTATGTTGAGGGGGGTGGCATTGCCGATTTATCTTAGATATACTTATATCTATGTAATTCGATATCAGATACAGCAAGCTGAAGTCAAAGTTGAACACGATCAATGAATTGTTTTTGTAAATTGCGATTACATGGAAACAGACTGCTAAGTGCGATCGTATGCCTAAACAGAATGCGATAAAAGTTTATTACAAGCAACTGTTTAGAATTACGCATGTAATTTGAAAAAAAAAAAAGTTTGATTCTTTAAAATGGTGTCTGTATTTACACTTTAAAATTTTTCTTCAGATTACATGCATAAGATTTTACCTGGAACCGTTCCTCATGTATTAAACAAAACCATTTTATCGCATTCTGTTTAGACATACGATCTCATTTACCAACAGATTGAAAAACTCGGTGCATTGGTACCATGAAGTGCTAATTTCACACCAAAATGTTATATTTTCAGCAAGAGAGAGAGGGGGGGGGGGCACACAATTGATTTCCAGGAAATAGAGAAAACAGCAAGTAATGTGTAAAAAAAAAAAAAAAAAAGACAAATAGGCAACAGATTCCAAAGGCAAAATAAGTTACTCTTCTACCGACCTGGAGAAGTTTGTTTTAACTTATTTTAAAGCACGTTATAGTTAGATTTAAAACTGGTGTCGGGATGTCACGTGATCAAATGGGTACATTTTGTTTTTTTTCTTCAATTTTAACATGCCGCCTCGACACTAGTTTTAAATCTAACTATAACACGCTTTAAAATGTTAAAAATAAACTTATTGACCATTTATTTGTTGCCTATTTGTTTTTGTTCACCCCTTTTTCGTTGTTAAAAGTGTCCAGATTTGAGCGAAAAATAGTGTAAGATGCAGGAATAGAATAACATGTTTGCGATAAAAATAAAAAAGACTACCCCTCTTCCCCCCCCCCCCAGTTACGAAGTGGGTTATTACCGCCTGATTGTTTGGAAAAAAGTTTACATTAAGTATATTTATATGCTAAATTGAAATTAGTTTGGTTAATTCGTCGGACAATAAATCGGCTGCATTTGATTCTTTTCGGATCTTATAAATGAGTAAACCCAAATAAACTGTTTTCAACTAATTTCCTCAACAGCATTTCCTTTACAATAATTCAAGATAAATTTTAAACTAGTCTCCAGCAATTTGGGTTTAGTTACTCATTTGTAAGGTCGAAAAGATGCAGACGATTCATTGTCCGCCATTTTGGCTTTGAAACGAGTTGACCATTAGTTTTTTTTTGCTTTTACCGCCAAATTTTCAGGCTGTTTATGTAATCGCCTAAATAAAAAATGTTTATTTGAATAAGGTGTAAGAGTTGTTTCCCCCCCCCCACCTACTTCCCCTTTGTGCTTCTGCAAAAGACAAAAAGAAAAAAGTTTATCCGGCTTTAATCGGCAAGAACAAAACGATAGGGTCATCGACAGATTATTTGGAAAACAAAATATCGTAATTAAAGCTTACCTGCTGTTTAATTTCAGCAAGGACTTTCCTCTTCGAAGGAGACCGGGGTTTGGGATCCTAAAATAAAAAGATAAAAATGAATAACTTCTAAAACGTACGTTATTACGCGCCAAAACTTTGATTGCAGAGAAATTCGCTCAATTTTTTTTTTTTTTTTTAAATCAAAATTATAAGTCGAGGAAAAATATAAGCAATTTTCCCTTAATTCCAATACTTAGAAGAAAATCATTTTTTTTCTGTACTTTTATCAATTATTAAAGAAATAAAAAGAAATAATTACCTGATTTTCATCGTTAATGTTAAGTTTCTTTATTTCTGTTCCAATGGGTCCCATTATGATGAAATTGGGAGGGAAAAATCTGCGCTAAGAAATTAAAAATGAAGGACGATGAAATCGAAAAAAGGTTGTCAAAAGTTCGGTGAGAAATGCGCCTTCTGTGGAAAAGTCGTTGGTTTATATACTTAAGTTTTGCGCGCTTAATTTATGCGTTCGCTGATTGGTCACCCCCCCTCTCCCACGTTAACAACTTGGCTAAACCACTACTGTTTTTTTTTCTTGTAGTAGTATAAAACTACCTCTTTGTTGCTGTTGTTTTATTTTTTTTAATACCCCACCTTCCAACCTTGTGTCACGTCTTATCACGATGGGAGGAAGGTAAATACTTAATTTTATGACCCTGTGCCTTATTTATTAAAAAATTGTAATTCTCCATTCTATTATAAAGAGCATTGTGTTACATATATATATATATACTATGCAGATTTTTAAAAATATTGTGAACCTGATAACTTGGTGTGGGTATAAATGATAATTTTTTGACGGAGGGTGTTAGACTGTGTGTGTGTATGGTGGGGGGCATTCAATATATTTGAAAATTGACAAAAGGAAAGCTTGTGGAAAGTTTTTCATAAGTTGTTTTCCTTTTTTTCAATCTTAAGTTTATTTTAAATTAAACAAAATATTTACTATTAAGTTACACAAAAGAAACAAATGTCTACCCTTTTTTTTTATTTAACACACCCATACTACACTTTTCTCTTTTTCGTTCCTCGGTCAGTGAACTGAAGGAGAAGTCCTTCTAGATTGAGGCAAATTTTATTTTTGTTCCAATCCAGTATTTCCCCACATTAAAAGCCGACCTTGTGTCTAGCTTTGCCCTCCTGGGGATGCAAGTAAATAGACATTTTTACGGCTCTATGCCTAATTTTTAATTTATTTGCAAATAAATAATCTTAGATAATTATATCTTAAAGTTGTCTTAGATATGCTTTTTTTAAACATTAAATAAAAATAGAAAAAAACTAAAAAATAGTCAGATTTTGTTTAATGTTTAGAATAAAATAGCTTTTTTTTCCTTCTTTTTTTTTTTAAGCTATAAAGCAGATGACGAAATTAGTCTGAACGAGTATTGATGTACTCCTCTCCAGGAGTTAGGCACAAAGCCAGTTTTTATCTTACTCCCACAAGTAAGATGTGACCAAGGTCGGGTCGGGAAAGTGGGGTTTTAAAATTGCCTGGGCAGCCCTGTCGGTATTCCCCGGTAGTGGCGCCTCAGGCAGTAAGCAATAAACTTACTCCTCCCCAAAGAGGGGAGGCGAAGCCTGGGAGGGTGGACCTCCTAGAACTGCACAAAACAGACCCATAGACCGGCGTAAATCAAGCCCCGAAGGCCAACACAATACCAGTCTATGGGGTGCAGTATCCATCGGAACAAATACTACACTTTGATCTTAGCCAAAAGGGCAAAGTCTGAACGAGTATTGATTTACTCCTCTCCAGGAGTTAGGCACAAGGCCAGTTTTTATCTTACTCCCACAAGTAAGATGTGACCCAAGGTTGGGTCGGGAAAGTGGGGTTTAAAAATTGCCTGAGCAGCCCCGTCGGCATTTCCCGGTAGAGGCGCCTCAGACAGTAAGCAATAAACTTACTCCTCCCCAAAGAGGGGAGGCAAAGCCTGGGAAGGTGAACCTCCAGAACTGCACAGGACAGACCCATTGACTGGCGTAAATCAAGACCCGAAGGCCAAGACAACACCAGTATGGGGTGCAGTATCCATCGGAACAAATACTACACTTTGATCTAGGCCAAAAGGGCAAAGTCTGAACGAGTAGATAGAATGCAATACGTTTTCTTCACGTTCTCTATTTTTGTATCTTGGGATAATAATAAAAATAAAAAAAAGAAAAACGACTACGCGCGTTTTTTAAAAAAAAATTATGTCATCATTCAGTTCAGTCCACAACCATTGTTTTTAACAAAAGAAAACAATAACATACTTATCTCTATTTAAATTAAGTTAGATATGTTTATATATTTGTATGTACACAGAATTCACTCAAATTAATGAACCGATCATTATGTATTTTGGAACACAGTCGCTAGGCGTAAGGGATCGTAATGCGGGCTATATTTAGTTGGCGATGTTTTAGTACTTTCACAGCCAAAATGGCGGACAATGAATCGGCTGCTTTTTTCTGATGTTTTTCCGACCTCACAAATGAGTAAGTAAACCCAAATAAATTGTTTGAGACTTATTTCCCAGCTGTGTTTCCTCTAAAATAATTGAAAGAAAATTTGAAATTAGTCTCAAACAATTTATTTGGGTTTACTTATGTATTTTTAAGGTCGGAAAAAAAGCAGCCGATTCATTGTCCGCTATTTTGGCTGTGAAAGTACTAACTCGACATTTAGTTTTATGTAAATGGATATCGAAGCCCTTCGTGAAAACTCAGATACCTTTCTATGTGAATTTTTAACAACAACAATTAATAAATATTCACAAAAATTCATTTTATTTGGAGTATTTTAAGGGGTTTTTGATGGGCATAATATGGGCACAACTTCTCATTTGAAAATTAAAATATTTCATATTTGTATTGAATTTATCTGTATTTTAATGTTCGTAAGGAGACAGAAAAGTGGTGCAAAGCTGTTTTTTCGGGGAATTACGGCTTTGCATCACTTTTATGTCTACTTACGAACATATATATATATATATTAGATGGAGTTCGTAATAAAAAAAAAACTTTTAATCAATTACTGCAAAATGCAGTAAAACTTTTTTTAAAAAATAAATGATAATTATTAATAAAAAGAAAAAAAATTATTTAATTGTATTATCATCATTATGCATTATCTGGAGGATTTCAGTATTTATTTAGTCGGTCCCTAGTATCAACGGAAAATCCCGGAAAAGGCCGAAGCAGTTTAAGATGTGAAAGCCACGAAAAAAATGTAAAAAGGCAGATGACACTAAACATGCGAAGGGGTTAGGTTAGGGTTTGAAAAAATGTAAGCCCCTCAAAATAAACAAAAGCAAATAATGTTAAAAAAAACAAAACTTCCTAAATAAAAGGTAGCTTCCAAATCTTCCAAACTTCTTCGGCCATTTCTGGGACTGACTCACTAAGTACCGAACTCCTCTAGATACCCATTCATTACAAGTACCATCATTATTATTGACTTTATCACATTTAAGCTTTAAATCTTAAGATTACAAAATTATTTCAAACTAGTGGGCCCCATTGGAAATTCCACAGTTGTATCCTTCTGTAATGCAGCTCCAGAATATATCTGGTTATGGGGGTGGGTTCCACCTCCAAAACCCTTGTGATATATTTCCATTCTATGGACGTCCTGCGCAAATGCAGACTCCACAATATTATTGTACCATCTTTGGATAGAACAGGTAACACACTTTGATCCTAATGTGGAGGCCAAGAAAGTGTATTTTCAATTTGCGTTTTACATTCGACACAACAGGCTAAGATCAAAGTGTAGTATCTGTTCCGATGGATACTGCACGCCTGTCCTGTGCAGTTCTAGGAGGTCCACCCTCCCAGGCTTCGCCTCCCCTCTTTGGGGAGGAGTAAGTTTATTGCTTACTGTCTGAGGCGCCCCTACCGGGGAATGCCGACGGGGCTGCCCAGGCAATTTTTAAATGGCCAGAGTGCTCACCTCTCGAGCGCTGGCTTTTAACCCCACTTGCTCGACCCGATCTTGGGTCACATCTTACTTGTGGGAGTAAGATAAAACTGGCCTTGTGCCTAACTCCGCGAGGAGTAAATAAACAACAGGGCCATCAGATGAATTTTAACAAATTACTATTTTTGTATTGCATTTTCGGCGATCGAACGATCCCATCTTTTTCAAAAAAAGTGGGTGGAGGGTGATAACATACGTACGAACATGAAATTGTCGTAGCGCATTATTATATAGATAGAAAATGCATAATAAATGTATACACTCCAGGATGTCCAAAGTTACTCGAAATACTTTGTTGGCTTTTTGAGCTCTTAGCTACACTTCAGATACAAAATATGGGGGGGGGGGGGGATGCTTATCCTTTTAGCTTGACTCTAGATAACAAAAACATGAATACTGGTTACCAGACATAATCTAAAAACAGTGGCGTGCAGAGGGAGGTATCTAATCAATAGTATTCAAACTGCCTCTTTTTCTCATAATATTTAACAGTACTAGGACTTATACTTGAGTCTTTGGAGCATACAATCAAGGAGATAGCCCCTGGTATAATCAGACCTCTGCACGCCACTGCCTAAAAAAATGAACACCTTGTAGCAGTTACATAATTACGATCTATTTTCTTTTGCACTTGCGGAGCGATTGATGCGTTGTTCGGCTAAACACTTCTGCGCGGAATAACACTTCTGCTCAAACCCCTTTTCACACAATTTTATGGGCAGTTAGACTTTCAGCATCGTGTTTACAAAACGTCATATTTCTTTTCTCGCCTCTTGCTAAAACTTGGGCTAGAGGCGAGATAAAAAGACCTGAACTCAATCCCAGTACATATACGTCGGCTGTTTCAACCTATTTTGTATTCCTGTTTTCATAACTCTGTTTTGTGTTGGTGAAACGGTTTGAATAAAATTGATTAAAATTGTAGAAGACAAGTAGGATGGATATCTATGCAGCAACCCCTACTTCAAAATGTCGATCTCGACATTCTTCTTCAACCTGCATTTATTTCAGTACTTTAGTTAACATGTATCTAGTCGCTGTTTACTTGTCTCCCCATGAGGGCAAAGTTAGATACAAGATCAGTTTTTAATGTGGGGATGACCAGTTCCTCAAATTGTGGCACATTGGATGAGATAAAAATTGCCTCAGTCAAGAAGGATTTCTCCTCGGACTGCGGACAGAATAGATACTATACTTTTTAAGTAGGGTAGCCTTTAGAGTAAATGTGGTATTGTGGTGACTGCTGAAGTGAAAGTGATGGACAAACGGTGAATAAGAGAAAGGAACAGTCTCCACACTTTTGATGACCTTGTGTCTAATTTGTAAGTAAAATATTTTATATTTGCGAATAAATAATTCAAAGTCTAATGGAGGAATGGGTCAAAATGCGTCTAGTTATAGGATCTAGGATAGACAGAAGATGACCACTAACTTGAGCCTAATTTGTAAGATTCGTTTTCCTTTTTATTGTTACAAATAAATAATTTAAAGTGCAGTATTTTTTCCTGCCTACTTTCACAGGAACTCTGACAATCGTTCTTCCGATATCTGCTCATATGTAATGCCCTGCCCCTGAAACTGTTTTAAATAACTGACCCGATTTATTCATTCGTCTGGCAACAGGATGCTTGTTGTAGTTTAGGCAAACTTCACCAGCCCACATGTCTGATTTTCTGATTCTGGTTCTTCACTAACGCTGAGACTCTGACAACCTTGCCCGACTGTCGACTCGACCAACCTATACACCATTTA
Organism: Sepiola atlantica; assembly: GCA_963556195.1. NCBI lineage: Eukaryota > Metazoa > Mollusca > Cephalopoda > Sepiida > Sepiolidae > Sepiola > Sepiola atlantica. Next base: position 75,098,869 of record OY744524.1, on the reverse strand, counting down.
ACTCTGCTACTGCATCCTGATCATCACACTTGACCAGCCCTGAATCGAGCTCAGTGACTGATGTTCCTCTTTCCTAACTAGACACTTGCGATTTATCTGTCCACCCCAGGACAAACTGTCCCTATTTACTTACCTCCCCATGAGGGAAGAGTTAGACACAAGATCGGTTTTTAATGCGGGGAAAACCCAGCTGCCCAAATCGGGACATTCTGGATTGGGACAAAAAAATTGCCTCAGTCTAAAAGGATTTTTCTGAGGACAGAAAAGATGAAGTGTAGTATCAGAACAGATACTACACTTTGCTCCTCGCCAAGACAGACTGTCCTTTTCAGGACAAATTACAAAAGAATAATCTTGCGTTCTCTCTGTCCTTTGGGGTGGGGGTCGAAATTTTTTTTTCTTTATTTTTAACTAAAAATATTCTTGGGCGAAAACAAAGAAAATCAATGTCTAACCACCCAAGAAATATGACTGGAGCTCCATCGGTTTACAGGTGAGCGTTCATTTCTGACGCGGCAGCCTAGCAAAAATATGCGACTGGAGGGAGCATATATTTGCTAGTTCTTTTAATTTTCGTATAGCTATGTATAAGCAAAACATAAGCTTCTAACTTTTTAAGACCTGCAACCAAACTGGTTTAAGTTTATATACACAAATAATTAAATGAATTCAATGTTTTCCTCAGATCAAACTTAAATCCGATTCTACCAGATCGATAATCGGTTATTATTATCGATCTGGTGAAATCGGATTTCAGTTTTCAAACTGATTGTAATAAAAAAACATGTGTTACTTGGAAGCCAAGCTTTATTCAACTAAAAAAGAAATACAAAAAGGTGGCAGATATGGCCAGTTTGAATACGCGTCACCTGACGACTTCCAGCTCCGGGAGCACGTATGGAAGCCCATACGAATGTAATATAACATTCTTCCTTGCTAGAAAGAAAAAAGATAGTGTCTTCAATAATTTAAGTTTTATCTTTTACCTTTTTTTTTTAACTTTTTTTTACCTTTACGAAAGCAATATTACATTCCTTCAATATATATATATTTTTACTTGCTACTCCAGCCAATCTCCATATCGATTGGGAGGTTTTGGTACCCGACTGGATCGCCTTAGTTCAGGCTGGGCCAATGTATCATCATAGGCCCCGTTATGACATGGCTTTGGTACCTGACTGGATCGCCTTAGTTCAGGCTGGGCCAACGTGTCATCATAGGCTCCGTTATGGCATTGTATATTATCCTGTACAAAGTGGTTCCCTCTCTCTTGTTCCTCAATAGGAGACCTTACAATTGTCTGGGCTTCGGGACAAGGTGCTAAGTCACGAACAGACACAGTAGAGTTTCGTCCATCTGGGTACCTAATGTGTGCATAGGTCGGGTTACTGTTAAGGAGCTCAACTTGGTTTACATAGGGTTCGTTTTTGTTCCTTACAAACCTTCTTAGCAGTACGGGTCCAGGAGTCATTAGCCAAGAGGGAAGCGAGTTTCCATAGGGGGAACGGTGCTGGAATGTGAAGAAACGTTTATGCGGTGCGGCGTTAGTTGCCGTACACAACAACGATCTCTGTGAGTGGAGCACCTCGGCAAGTACAAGTTCCCAATGCTTTTCAGACAGGTTATGCGATCTAAGAGCTAAATGAATCGCCTTCCATATAATGCCATTAATTCTCTTTACTTGTCCGTTTCCGGTTGGATGATAAGGAGTGCTATTACTAGTGGCAACTCCTTTCTGGGAGAGATAAGATTTCAGCTCCTTGGACATGAAAGATGTGCCTCGATCTGAATGTATATAACTTGGCATTCCACATAGACTAAATAACAAATCTAAACATTTGATCACTGTTGCTGCATGCATATTGGGACATAGAAAAGCAAAAGGGAAACGAGAGTATTCATCAACTATAATTAATAAATAAGAATTAGTCGATACACTAGGCAGAGGACCTTTGAAATCAACACTAAGTCGTTCCATAGGTTTTGTTGCTTTTATAAGAGTTCCTTTTTGTAAGCGATAGAATTGAGGTTTTAGCTCTGCGCAAATCCTACAAGAAGCACACATCTTCTTTACCTCTTCTGTAGAAAAGGAGAGATTCCTTGCTCTTACAAAATGAAGCAGTCGAGTTATTCCCGGATGACACAGTCCATTGTAGAGATCAGCGAGTGTAGATGTATTAAAGGTTGAACAAGTGTATGCTCGGGAAAATGTGTCAGGAACCACATTATCTTTACCAGGACGATACTTGATAGTGTAGCTGAATGCGGCAAGTTCCAGTCTCCATTCCTGGATTTTTGCATTCTTAATTTTCATACGTCTTTTACTATCGAACATAAAGACTACTGACCGCAGATCAGTAATTAAAGTAAAGTGGCTTCGTGCCAGATAGTGGCTCCATTTACGCACTGCCTCAATAATGGCAGTAGCTTCTTTTTCTACGATGTGGCATTTTAGTTCACTGCCCTGTAGTGTTCTAGAAATAAACGCCACAGGCCGTCCTCCTTGATTAAGAACGGCGGAAATCGCAACATCAGACGCATCACACTCTACCTCAAAGGGCAAGTTTTCATCCACCGTCTGCAGAGAAGCCTTTTCTAATTCTATTTTCAGCAAGTTGAAGGATTTCAAGGCCTTCTCTTCCAATGGGAATTTTCTCGCATTTTTTAGCGGTTCAATTTTGTTAGAAAATTCATGTATCCATTTTGCATAGTATGCAAACATTCCAATTATCCTTTTAAGTGATCGGGTAGATGAAGCTCCTCTAATGGGCGAAGTCGCTCTGTATCAGGCTTGATGACACCATTCCTAACACAGTACCCCAGCACGTTAATAGAAGGCACGGACTTTACAGTCTTTGATTGGTTAAGAGTAAGGTTTCTCCGACCGACAGTGTCTAGGAACTGCTTTACATTTTCATCATGTTCCTCCTGAGTATGTCCTGCAATTGTTACATTGTCAAGGTACGGGAAAGCACCACACAGGTTCCCCTCTTTTACTATACTGTCCATAGCCCGCTGAAAGGCAGCGACCCCATTTGTAACTCCAAACAGAATTCTACAAAACTGATACAAGCAACCATTTGCCTCAAACGCGGTATATTTTTTATCAGCCTCATTCAGCGGCACTTGGTGGTAGGCACTTTTAAGATCAAAAGTGAGAATACCTTGTATTTTGCATTCACCATGTCGTCTATCCTTGGCAATAGGTAGGCATCTAATTCAGTGTATTGGTTAATTGTTTGTGAATAATCCACACACATCCGCTTTTTATGTCAGTGGGTGGGGTCCTTCGCTACCACTAGGGCTCGCCATGGTGATATACTGGTTTCGATTATGCTCTCAGAGAGTAGATGATTAACTTCCTCTGCAATGAATATCTGATTGTCCTTACTAAAACGTCTGGATTTGGCAGCTATTGGTTTGCAGTTTGAAGATACATTTTGAAAAAGAGACGGCTCTTCTATTTTTGCTGCGGCCAATGCACAAAGGGGGGAGCTATATCCATAATTAACTCGGGACGGGGCCCACCGTATTTAAAAGTTACACTCTGATGTTGACGCAAGAAATCCTGGCCAAGTATTAAGTTCGAACACAGATTTTTCAGAATACCAAGCTGTGTAGCAACGTACAACTGGTTATTAAGATCGAGAGCTAGGTTAACCACAACATAGCCCTTGGAACGAGTATTCAAGGTTTTCTGAGCCATAGAAATGTTTTTATTGGACGGATAAACTTTTAGCTTTAGTTCTTGCACAATTCTTTCATTAAGATAGCTGTCAGTACTGCAAGAATCCAGGAGAGCACTTAATCTTGTCCCGTTAATAGTCGCATGCGTTGCAGCTGGCGCGAGTCCGTGTGGTATGTTGGTAAATGTGGTCAGTAAGTGAGAACCGACCAATGTTGCCACTGAACTTGAAGACTTAGATTTGCACACGCGGGCATAATGTCCTTTCTTGAAGCATTTATTGCAAGTAGCCTTGCGGGCGGGACAGCTATCTCTTGAATGATAGGAGAAACCACAAAAGAAACATTTACGATTCTTATATGTGGCAGCTGTAGCCGATTCACTGGGAGCAACTGGAGGACTAGAACAACTACATTCACATACCTGTAGTGATCCTGGGTCCACGACCGTAGCCAGGTAGGTATCCGGAGTTGCATACGCATCACTATTACGCTGGGCTATATCCAACGCAGAGGCT